>CM045768.1:115668944-116268944 GCA_025200525.1 Camellia lanceoleosa | reverse complement strand
GTAGGTGGGTTTTCATTGTGAAACATAAAGCAGATGGTTCTGTTGAGGGATATAACTTATAAGGCTGAGTTGATGGCCAAAGGATTTATTGAGACCTATAGAATTGATTATCAAAAGACCTTACCACTAGTAAAGATGAATGCCATTAGAGTCATTCTTTCCTTGGCCTCTTCAGTAGCTTGATGTAAAAAATGCTTTTTTTCATAGTGACTTGGAAGATGAAGTATATATGGATATTTTGTTTAAATTTCCTCTTCCCAATGGTAGTGGCAAGGTTTGTAGGATAAAGAAGTCACTATATGATTTGAAATAGATATCGAGAGCCTTGTTTGACAGATTTGCCAAAGCTACACAAAGATTTGAGTATCACCAATGTTGAGTTGATGACGCTCTTTCTCAAACATTCCTCACATGAGAAGATAACTATGCAGATAGTGTATGTTGATGATATTGTATTGATTGGGAATTATGTAGAGGAGATGAACAATTTGAAAAATTCCTTGTCCAAGGAATACAAAACAAAAGATTTTGGGGATTTAAAGTACTCCTTGGGTATTGAAGTTGCTTGATCCAGATAAGGTATTTTCATCTTGTAACACACGTGCTTGATCTTTTGAAGGAGAATAGGATGTTGGGATGTAAACCTGTGGACACTCCCATTGAACACAATCATAAACTAGTTGATAGTGAAAGTAATACTTAGGATGATAGGGGTTGTTGTTGTTGTTAAGTTACCAATTTTCTCAAAAGCTTAAGCGGTTAGGAAATGGGCCAAGCAATGTATATCAAGTTATCTAACACCCTCCCTCACGTGCAACCCTGTCTTGCACGTGGAGAGACAAACATAGAGCAAACAGAATGAGAAGCAAACAACCAAATAGAGAGATGAAACCAAATGGGCACATGATATCAAATCCTAATGTTGAGACTTGAACCCAATACCATGTTAAGTTAAAAAGCTTAAGTTGTTCGGAACTGGGTCCAACAATGTATATCAAGCTATCTAATAGTTATTAGTGACTTGTGGGTAGACTTAGTTGCCTTTCACATGCCTTGATTTAGCATATTCAAGTAGAATGGTTGGTCAGTTTATGTGCTCATCTAATGGGGTTCATTTAGAGGTTGTGGATAGGATATTGTGGTATTTGAAGTCAACACGTGGTAGGGAAATATTGTTTCCCAAACATAGTGATCTGCAGATAGAAGTCAGTGCTGATACAAATGTGGTGTAATTTGTTACATACTTGAAATCTACTTTTCTACTGCACCTTTGGTAGGGGTAACTTGTGATATAGCGTAACAAGAAGCAATCTGTGGTTGTCAGGTTAGGTGTGGAAGCAGATTTTGGAGTTATGGCTCATTAAATATGTGAATTGTTGTGGTGCGGTTGAAGTCGCTTTTGAAGGAACTAAGTTTGATTAGGAAAGTTCTCTGAAGCTGTTATCAATATTACTCATCAACTTAACATAATCAAATTTTGGAAGTAAAAATAAAGGCTCTCCTAATTCTATAAAGACAAGAACACAAATTTAGAAGCTAAGAAAATTTGGCAATTACTAATATTCTAGACCAACTATGACTATGACTGCCAATTCCACTTCAATCATATTAGGAAACTTTGATGACTTCTAATTTTGCTCTCAATATCAAAATAGGAAACTTGTCTTTGTTACCATTAAGATTATTGTAAACATAATAAAACCAGTATATATATTACCCATTTAATAAATTGACCCAAAATAAAACCCATGGGCAACCCTACAACCCATGTCCAACAATTAGTGAAATTATTATAATACCCTTAGTTCTTAAACCATAATAAATTCAAATAAAGTCTCAAAATTATTCCAAAACTTTCCATTATCTTCATCAGGTACTTTAAGGTGGAAGAAGGTCACTGGGTTTGTTGCTGGAAATGGTGAGAGGTGTGCTTTTGGAGTCATCTTTGTGATTCCACAGACAGGGAAGGACGTAATACTTTAAGGTGGAAGGTCATGTTGTGAAATCTTTTTATGAAGCTTTGGTGAGTCATAGAGGATTTCTTTCCATGGAAAGATATTTGAGCCTCCAAGGAGGCAACTAGTATGCCTTTTCTAGGTGGACAAGGTGTATTGAAAAATCCTTAACATCGACAGTTTGATTAATAGGTCACAAATTCATGTTAATTGGTGTTCTTGTGTAAGCGAGATGGTGAATCATCCAACCACTTTCTTGTGTAACCAATTTGAAGGGAAGGAAGAGCATTTCTAATATTATTAGAATTTTGTCCCTTTTGTATGATTGGTTCTCAGGCAGTGTTGCACCATCCTTGAACAAATTTTTTTGAACTTTGTAGTGGCTTTTGAGTGTATAAAAATTTTAGGTTTTTTTTTTGGAATTAAATATAGTGTACAAGAGTGGCACTGTCACCCAGTTGATGCCTCTTCTTTTACATGTTGTAGAATATTACTTAAAAAATATAAATATTTAACCACATTCCGTTGTCCTTAAGACAGTTTTTAGAAGAATATGACACTTGGTGGTTTAGAAACAAAGAAGAGAAAGGGAGAAGAGAGCAGAAGGAGAAGGGAGAAAATTTGGAGAGGAAGAGAATAGAGGTAACCAAATTCTGTTTGTAATCAATAATGCCAAAAATAATGTAATAGTCGATGCATTCCATCCATATATACCTGTGCGCTGCGTAATTAGGAAATGAAAAGGAAAATAATAATAAATTTGTTGTAAAACTAAAATATTCCTAAATAAGGCTAAATTCTAAAGCTAATAATCTTGATCTCCATCACTTACGCACAATCAATGAAGAATTTCTTTTCTTTTTCCTTCTTCTTCTTCTTTTTTGTTTGTGTGTATATTTGTGTGGCTAAGATCTATGTATCTTTAAATTTACATTAATGTATGTGCATGCATGTATCATTCCCGCAATTTCATTTTTGATCCAAGTAAATTAGCATTATGTTCTCTTTTGTTAAATGCAGCAACTTTTGTTAGAAGCTTTTCGAGCGGGAAGTGCAAAAGTTTTTGTTCATGTGTTTGGATCATATGTAGCATTGTCAGAGCCTGGATTGTATGGACTGGCCAGCATCTCCACTGTCTTGAATGCCCTTCGACCCACGTCAGGAAAGAAATTCAATTCTGACCTTATTATGTTTATTGTGTTCTCATAGGATAGAAGTGTGTGACATGTGTAATGTTGTTTGCATCTATATGTGGTTGTATGCACTTTTCAGATTAGCTGCAATGGACCATGTGAAATTTGTGTGTGGCACTTCTGATTATATGTGCACATGTATTTTTCTATTTGTAGATGATTTTTGATTGTTTTCACTTTAACTTTGCTTGGATGGTTGTTAGCCCATCCCACAATCAATACCCATTTACATGTAACATTTTCTTTGTTTATTAAAATTAAGAGATTGTATGAGGTTCTCTTCTTTGTTATTTGCATTTGAATGGCACTACGGGAGGTTCGGAAATATGCATATGTAATGTAGTAACACCTTGGGTGTTACAGGTTTCTTCTTGCCTAATTAGTGTTGTATCTGCAAACAGGTGGAGGATTCAGTTGATCACTTGTTCTGTGATGTAGCTAGAGGCTTATAGAGCTTACTGTTATGATATTTGGTGTGTTGATTGATGTCTAGGGTTGTTAAGAATATTATCTGCCCCGCCACAACCGACCAACCCAGCCCGACCCATATACTTGCGGCTGATTTCGAACATTCATTTGGTTGGAAGGGGGTGTGAGAATAGCAAAAATTCAGTGATCTATAACAACCATGCATGATTAAGTGTTTTGGAAAAAAGTCCCAATTTTTATGTTCTTTTTTTAAGTTAATAAGCTGTTGGGTGGGTTTTGTTTATTTTATGTTATATTAAGTTATAGAAGTCAAATCTATATTCATAATTTTGAAATTACTGGGTGTAAACTAAATTTTATGGTCAGTTGACGCAATAGGTCATGTTATTAGGTCATTTCAGTAGTCGATGTCTTTGTTAGAATAAGAATTGTTGTAGTGTTATACATTGTGATTCTTATAATTCATTAGAGAATAAGTTTTAGTGAATGATTTTGGAGATTTTTATGCCCTTTAGAAATTTTGTATCTAACTGTAAGCCCTAGATAGATATATTGCCTAAGGGACCCTGAGTGATTCATTTTTGTTGCATTTCTTTTCCAATTTCTTTTCTTTGTTCTTCTACCCCCTTAAGTTCTTTGCTGCAGATCCAGTTTAATCACTATCTTACTCTCTGACCCAGAGGCATACCTTTGTAACCTAACCTAATTCGAGGTTGTTTGGGAAGTGCTAAATAAGTGTACTTTTTGACTTTTTACGAAAAGATATGCAGAAAAGTAGAGAGGTGATGTGACTCAAAAAAGATAATAAGATAAAAATGTGCACTTTTTTAGTATATGCCAAAAGGATTAATACTGCCACTCCATATCCTAAAAAATATTGCTGTTTCCATCACTGTTTACTGAATTTCATGTCGTTAAACAGATCGAACTGCATTGGGCTAACATAAAGTACATTCTGACACTGAACGACTTCATATTTTCTTTCTTGCTTCAATATAACCACACAACTTTTCTTATTGTTATTCTCTACAAACCTTAGTAGCAAGAAACTGCTATTGGGGCCTCGCTACTCGCTCCAGAACCTCGCCCCTTCCCCCACCCCCACTCCCACCCCCGCTTCCGCTCCCAATCTTAAACTCTTCTATAGGGCCCTCACTCCCCGTCTCCACTCCCGCTTCATGCAACTATGCAACAAACACTGAATCCCATGTGCTTTTACCAGTGATTTAACTATAAACTTGTTATAGTCAGCCCTAATAAAGCCCCTCCGTAGCTACCATATGCAAATTTTGGCATTAATTCTTGTGGGAGAGTGTTTTATCACACTTATGCTGCATCGCTCCCATGTCTTGTTTTCCTTAGGACGATTGGGTAAAGATTTTGTTTGGCCTAGCCATAGAATAAGCAGACCATAATTTATGGACTCTTCCTCCCCTTCCTAAATCAACTGCTTCCACTTTTGCTAGTGTTCTCCTCCCTCTTTTGGAAACCTCCTTATTCAGATTTCCACTTTGTGCTTGGCTGTGTTTGGTCTATTTTATCTCCTTGTTTGAGTTGTCAACTTGGAGTACTAAAAGCTTTACCTTTCCCTGTAGTAATAAGTGTACTACATCTCTATTCTATTTTTCGCATTTTAGTATGAGGGGTTAGTGCTTGCAAGGTCTTAATTGATATATATATATTTTTTATTTTATTTTCATTGCCAGATTATTGCTGTTATATGTGTCTTTATTCATGCATACTAGGTCTCACCTGTATTAAATATACTAGGATCTACTAATGTGTTTCGCACTCAATCCTTCGACATTGTTGTCTTTCGGCCTGATTATGGACGTTGCGTACATAAACCGCTCATATTTGAACAAATTTTCCCATAACTTTTATGTGTAGATCCATCAGCTGGCTGTATGCTTTATGTAAACATTGCTATCTTTCACATGTTGCAATTGCTATTTACAAATCCAGACTCTTGTTAGCATTAATTGAATTTTTAGAAGATTAATCCCTTCTCTGATTTATCATGCGTTATTCACTTGGTTTTAAACTCGCATATCCTTTTGCCTATGGGACTGACTCTCTCTCTCTCTTGCTGGGATTGGGTGGTGGTGCAGGCAGTTGGAGATGTTGTTTTGAATTTTTGTTGGATTCTTGTGACACTTTTGAAAAGGTCATAGCTGAAGGACTTGGATTCGGTAAACTTGCTTTTTTGGCTCATTGCAATGGAGCTAAAGTTGAAGTTTTTCAAACGAATCTATGCACTATTGATGACTTTCGCAATTATGTCTTGAAATGTGCAACTTCAACAGATTATCACTGCGAGGGAGTTGGTGAGTATACGCGAGAGGTACCAAATTCCCGCCAAAATAGAGTTGAAGCTCCTGTCCACGAAGGAGAGGCCATCCGACGCCTAACCGGGGGAGTTTGCCCTGTATGAGGAGGCGTTGAAGGGAGGGTTGAGGTTGCCGATTCCGGAGGTAGTAGTCGGTGTCCTAAACCGGTTGGAAGTGGCGTCGGGTCAATTGATGCCCAAAGCGTGGAAGATTGTACTAGCCTGTGCGAACGCGTGGCCAAAGGCGAACGAGGGGGCGGCCATGACAGTGGACGAATTTTTTGCTTGCTACAAGGCGTCGGGGCAGCAAGAGACTTGGGTCACTTTGCAGGCGGCGGCAGGGAAGGGGTTGGTAGTGGGGTTGCCATCATTGATAAAGAGGTGGAGGCCGTGGTGGTTTTATGTGTCCGCCAACGGAGGGGCTGGAGTGCACACAGTTTGGAAAGTGCCCACCAAGTCTGTGGAGCCGAAACTGGGGGCAGCAACAGAGGCGAGAGTGAAGAGGGTGAAGGAATGGAGGGAGAAGGAGGACACCCGATGGGATGAACTTGTTTAGCCATCAGCCTTGTTTGCGGCAGGTTTGGGCCCCCAGCCGATCGGTGGAGACCTGGGACCGGCGGAATTAGAGGCGAGAAGAAAAGTGCAAGAGGCTGAGGATATGACCATCCTCGCCAAAGCCAGTAAGTTCAAGGAGTCCCAAGTAGACCGACCGCCAAAGACGATCGCTAGAGAGAGGATCCGACAGCGTCCCAAACCTCTATGTGAGAAGGACTTAGGTGGATTTGAGCCACGACCGCCCCCAGTTGACCCGTTGAAGGAGAGAGCATACGAGGAGATGAGGGGCGTGGTAAAAAAGAAGAAGAGATTGAGGAGGAGTAAGGGGGAGCCTGCCTTGAAGAGGAGGAAGGAGGCGACGACGGAGCAGACTCCCTTAGAGGGGGAGGCAGAGGGGACCCCTGAAATGGGGTTGGGGGGAGGCCAAAGAGGGAGAGGGTAGGGCGGCTGGCCTTGGTGAACAAACGCAGAGTGATGGGGTCGACGCTGAGCCAAGGGTGGAGCCACAACAGCAGGAGGATCTGGCACCCCAAGGAGAGGGAGAGAGGCCTGCGCTGAAGACCGCCTTCTACCACGTCCCTGCGGTGTTTGGGCGAGTGGAAGGGGAAGGGAAAGAGGCCAGGATGGCTGCAGACTGTCTCTTGGCGGTGGTGGAAGACGCAGCCGTCCGCTCGGTGGCGGGTTATACTGAGGTTGAGCTGATAAAGGGGTTGTGCTCAGCCCAGATGGAGGCGGTTGCTTTGGCGGGGGCCCTGCTGAATAAGGCGGCAGCAGCGAAGGGCGAATGGCGGAGGGAGAGGGAGAAGTTGGGCAGGTGGAGGCCCAACTCGAAAATTTCAGGAAGGAGAGCGTGGGTTGGCGGAGGGCTACGCAGAGTGCGTGTGCCAGGGGGTTGGAGGAGGCTAAAAAGGCGAAGAAGATGGAGGTACTGGCGATCGTACAGCGCAATGTGGTTGCACGAGTCCATGCTGAGCTGCTCGCGACCAAGTGGGAGGTAGAGGATGAACGCCGCAGGGTAGTGTCGCTCGAATTCCAACTAGTTGGCGAGTAGAAGAAGTTGGAAGAGGCTAAAAATGCCTGCACGGTCGCCAATGATCATTTTGAAGAGGCCATGGCGAACAATGAAGACCTGCGTGCCCAGCAGATCAAAGAGAAGGATGAAGCAGACGTGAAGATCGCTGGGCTGCAGAAAGAGCTGGAGGATGAGCGCACTAAGGCAATGGAGGAGAAGGCAAGATTGCAGAAGGAGTTGGAAGAAGAAAGGACTAAGGCAACCTTTGAAAGGGCAGCATGCCCCGATCTGTGCATTGCAGCAGTAGAGCAATTCAGGGGTCTGCTGAATTTTAGATGGCAGTCGATGCCGCGGTTGCCAGCAACTTGGCAATGGAGGTGTCTGGGGGGGCGGGCCCGTCGGGAACGACCGTTGGAGGCAGGACTGAAGCAGAAGTTATTGAGAGCTTCCAGCGGTCGGACTTCTACAAACATGAAATGGCTGAGTTCTGGGACAGTGGCTGGAAGATGTTTAAGCGGAAGACAGAAGAACTATTCCCAGACTTGGACCTTAGTGGTGTAAGGATTGATGAAGACGACATGGCCCAGACCCCTCTAGATGAGGGCATTGAAGAAGAAGACCTTATGTCAAGTGAGGAGGAGTGACTGGTGTGAATAAAACCTGTACTTAGGTTTTTTTTTTTTTTTTTTTTTTGAATTTTGGCTTCTGCTTTTGAATGATTGTAAGAAACTTATGTGTAAGTTTGTGAATAAATAAAATTTTGAGTCTTGTTTTCATGCTACTGCTTTTGTTTGCACATCTGAAATGAATGAGAATGGCGACTTGTATAAGGCTTATGTATAAAGCAGTGTGAGGTGTAAAATGTAAGGAAAACTCAATGTAAAGTGAAGTCTAACTTATAAGAAAAATTCAATGTAGAGTGAATGTGAGAAAAACTCAATGCAGAGTGAATTTGAACTTGTAACAATTCAATGCAGAGTGAATGTAGGAAAAAACTCAATGCAGAGTGAATTTGAACTTGTAACAATTCAATGCATAGTGAATGTAGGAAAAAACTCAATGCAGAGTGAATTTGAACTTGTAACAATTCAATGCATAGTGAATGTAGGAAAAAACTCAATGCAGAGTGAATTTGAACTTGTAAAAATTCAATGCGAAGTGACTGGGGCTTGAAGTAACTCAGTCTGGTGAGGTTCTGGTTTATCCCGGATGGAGGCAACAAATGATGAATTCGCTGTGGTGAAGGGTTTATGCTGGATGTTCTGCATAACCCTTTCGAGTTGGAGTTTCATGGCTCGGAGTTCGGCATCCCAGAGAGGGATGTTATCACCTCCGGAAGGTAGTGGGGGTTGGATGCTACTTGCTTCCCCTTCAGGGGCTGGTGCCAGGAGCGATGGATGCAGGGGCTCGGGTGGTGGATTCATATTAGGAGGAGGAGGTTGCAAACCTTCCAAGTTGGGTGGATAGGGCTGCGGGATAGTATGGCTCGGGGCTCGTTCTTGGTTGGGCGGAATATCGGGAAGTGAGGGAGGAGGTATAGGAAGGTTCCTTTGGAGCAGGGCATTTATCAGGGCTTGGTTTTGCTCGACCATGCGATTAATGCTGTTGGTAAGCTCGATGAAATATTGGGGTGGGTTGTTTGGATTGGGGGGGTCGGCTTGATGGTCGGCAGCATTTTGGTGAGAAGCCATGGATCTAGTCGTGACCATACACTTTAATGGGTAGGAGGAAAGGATTATTGGAACAGGGTCTCCGGCGACAATGAGAACAACTGGCGCGCGGAGCACAACGTTCCCACAGACGGGGCCAACTGATGATGCAGTTTATGAATGTAGAATGGGTCGGACGGATCCACGCTTCTCAAGCCTATGTCCAAATGACCAAGCTTGCTTGAAGACCTGCACAGGAGTTCAACGGGGAACGGGGAGTCCCCCAGCGAACCCTCCGACGAGCAAGTTAGAGAGAGAGAAGTATGATACAGAGATGGAATAGTGATAGAAAAGCTTAACCTTTTTCTTGTCTTCAACGTTTGCTTATATCCTTTGGTAATCATTTCGTTGTCCCTTCCGATCTGTCACCTTGGCAAAAAGTCTATGCTGTAGCTTACCTTGTTCAGGGTGAAGGCGTGCTATCCCGACGGAGAGGTGTTGTCGTAATAAATGCAGTGAGGGGCTGCATTAATGGCGATGTCTTGATGGCAATAACTGCGAATCTTTGTCTGCTGATGTGGCTTGCCCTTTACCTGCCACGTGTCTGAATATCATTGGTCCTTCATGCCATGTTGATTTCCAGATGGTGCTGGGCCTTACCAGTTGAGTTATGTATTGGGCCCTAAGTGGTAGGCTTGGGTTGTTCATAGTGGGTTATGGCCTTTATGGGCCTACCCATGTCACAATATAATGCTCTATATATAACCTCCCCCAGCAGCATAATTTCAGACTCCCACCATGCTAACAATTAGTGGTTATATAATCTTTGCTTTAATAGATGCAATCCCCATGTTTACCGTGACATACTTCTAGCATTTGGCTTCATTACTGCGTCAAGAAGTCTATACATCCACCGATCTAACATTCCTGTTAAATATCAATATATTACATCATGAGAACATCAATGGAAAGTGAACCTTATATGATTAGGAAAATTAGAAATAACAGTGAGCAGATTCCTGCCCATAACCTCAAACATCGGCTTCAAAACTTTTGCAGTAGATGGATTCTCAAAACTTACAGCGATGGCCAAGATAGTTTTTCATAGATGAATTTCTAGGTGAATTTTCATTGACCCCCCGTTTGTTTGTTTGTTTTTTTTTTTTTTTTCCAATGAAAAACATTTTCTACAAAAAAAAAAAAAAAAAAAAAAAAAAAAAAAACTTTTCTTGAGAAAATGTTTTTGGGAGAACATTTTCCTATGTTTGGTTGCATTTTTGAAACTAATAAACTAATGGTTGTATTAGTGGTAGTGGCGGCAGGACGGAGGTGAAGGTGGTGGAGTTGTGGTGGTAGTGGCAGTAACAGTGATCGAAGTGGTGGAGGTGATGGTGACATTGCTAAGACTTTAGTTTGAAAAACGTTTTCTACCCTTAAAAGTGGGGAACGTGTTCGACACAAATAGGCCTTTTTGTTATTAACCATGGAAAACGTTTTCTATTGACTTTCATTTTCCGTTGTACCAAACACAAGAAAAATGAGAAAAACTTTCAAAAAAATGTTTTTCGCCCAAACAAACGGAATGTGAGTTCAAATATCAAGTTGTAAAAAATGCAAAATCCACAGCCACAATGTTTTCTGTTTCCTTGGTAATTTGTCACTTTAACCAGTTTTACAGTTTTTTTCTTTTTAGTACAGACCTTTCAAAAAATTAGATTTCAAAATAAAGGTTGGTTTGGGATGTTCTAAAAAGGTGCACTTTTTGACTTATTGGCTTATATGGGTTGGGTTTGGATTGGGTTTGATGTGATGTGTTAGAAAGGTGATGTAATTTAAATAAGATGATGTGATTTAAATAGGATAGTGACTTTTTAACTTTTTGTATTATTTAGTAGATGTCAAACTTGGCCTAAATTTAAATGATGAGGCAAAATTTCAGAATTATTACGGAAAAAAAAATCGATTTTGTTATTAAGTGGATGGTTATCTTTCAATTGAATCATCTCAGATAGGATACCTTTTCCAGATCCTCATTCTTCAGTGTGTGCAACTTTTTCCCAAATTCCAAAAAGCAGGGTAAAGAGAATAGTACAGTACAAACCTGTTAAGGCAAATGTACCGTCCAATACTGCACAAAACCGAGTGATGAAGTGGAGAAAACTACGACGTTCCTCTCTGATGGTCACAGTAATTGGTGACAGATCATACAGAGAGTAAACAGCTGGATAGAATAACAATGGGGTTAGTAATTGGAACACAGATGATAGTAGCAGCAAGGAACAGAAAAAAGATCTGGAAGAGAGAAAGAAGAGTTAGCAGAGAGGGATCAAAATAAATTCCAGTGTCCAAACAAACCTGGCCAAGTCCTATCATACTCGTTCATAGGAGAATAATATTCCGTGATTGAGAATTGATTAGTTGGTAAAACTTCTTTTGATAAGTATCTGTATTAAGTTGGAACAATCTACATGGAAACAAACAAATTTCTCAACAGAGAGCAAGAAAAAGAATGCCAATGCCGATCAAAAAAAAAAAAGAAAAAGAATGCCAAAACCCTAAATATAAACCCAACTATTAAATGAACTATATATATACATAAAGCAGAGTTCAAATTTTTGTTTAATAAATGAATATGTTGTTTCAATAAATTATTGTTCAATAATAGAGAAAATTTGGGTTTCAGCCTGCAACGGCTAACAATTGAGTGCTTTGTATGCTTTATCAGACCAAAGCATCCAATGAGTATTCTACGAACAAAAGTCATATTAAGACTATGTTTGGATCTTGGATTTGTTACGTGAAAAGAAATGGTAAGGGAATGCTTTCATTCATTTTCTTTTCCTATCTTTTCACTCCATGAATCCATGATCCAAACACAACATTTATATGGTCATTACCCACTCTCCATAAGGGCGTCCCATAAATTTGTTCAATAGTGTGTGATACTAGTAAATTCTAATGATCATAAGAAAAATATTTCCAAGATAACATGTGCAAAAATAGCCAGTTTTATTTTTCTTTTAGTTAGTCAACACTGAGGACAACACAATGATCATTTAAGCAAGGGTCCCCTTGAACAGCAAGATCTGGAGCACATATGTGCAGAAAAAATGCACCAGCTGTCTTAAAGAAGGTGCATATTGGAAACACCAGAAGATAAATCAACAATTTTATCAAAGAAAGACCAGGAATCAAGCCTTTATGTAATATTCGAATGTTCCACTTGAACCACACAGAATCCGTGAAGTCTCATCAAGTGGGTTGTGAATTCCAGGATATTTTGCCCCAAATGATAAATCATGAATAATATGGCTCACATTGACATGAATGGGCCCTTCAAAAATCTGTTGGACAAAAAAAAAAAAAAAAAAAAAAAACAAAGAAAGGGAGAGAAAGAGAGAAGAAAAACAAGCAATAGGTAAGTGAACTAAAGTGAATGAAAAAGTAGTTGAAATGGAAGGATACGAATTAACCTCCACACTAGTAGTTGAAGACATTCAAAAGGCTAGCAAACAACACAAAAGATGTCTTGGCTCACTAGATGGAGAGTAATATATAATTATCTGGCCATTTCTTAAAAATAACTTGAACAATTTAATCTCCTTATAATAACAGAAGTTACCCCTTGTTAACTAATTGGTATGAAGTGTAAGTCAAAAGGTATATTTGAAAGTCCCAAGGAAAGTGAATAGCCATTTAACTTTCCGTATTGCATTCCAATTAAGTCAATTATTTTGACTGGAGCCATTATGAAAATGGCACCAATCTAAAAAATGATGTCAAATTATGAATTTTGTCACTTCAAAGAAACCTAAAGATGATCACAACCAGAGGATATGAAGAACTCCTGTTTTTTGCATGCCTCCATGTTTCAATGATAAATTCCACCGTAAAAGCCACAGAAATTCCAAAAAAAATGAACAAATGAAATGAGGCATCAAAATGAACACCAAGTTTTTTTTTTTTTCTTTTTTCTTTTTCATATCTCGTCAGTGCTTAGTGTAAGGATAAAAGCTTGAACTTCCAAAAGTAATAAAATGAGAATAACGCCTCATAGACTCCAATTTTAGAGGACCAAAATTAGGACATGACTTCTACGTATTCTTTGGAATTCCCCATATACATCAGAATAAAGCATTTATATAAGCATGGAAGTTTGGTTCACACACAAGCCAGACTCCTAAAGGCCAGCATCTCAAAATTTAACAAATTGAAGTGGACCAATATTTTATTACCGAAAACTTAAGTTCAGGCTGAGTACCTTTTATGAAGACAGAAGACCAATTTGCTGTTATTTTAAATAAAGGGGGTAGCTAAACTATACTAAATTAGAAGTATTTTGTACTTCTCCAAGTATTTGTCTAAATAATATTAATGCTGTGTTTGGTTAGGGGATTTGAGGAGGGATTTGAAAAGGAAAAGGAAAAGGAAAAGAGAAAGGGAAAAGGTGTGTGAAACTATGTGAAATATAGGAATGTTTTATTTACATTTCACCTACTTTTTCCATTTCTGTTTCCAAATCCCTCCCCAAATCCCCCAACCAAACACAACATAAGAGAATCAACTTCTCACTCTTTTTCTTCTCCTCCCTCTTCTTCCACTTTTTTTTTATTTGTTTTTATTAATTTTACCAAGCAACCAATGGTTTAATTAGGAATCACATTATTCACATATTTGTAGATACTGATGACTTGTTACATGAAATTACATTACAAGAAAATAACCTTTAAAAAACAGTTAAAAAAAGAAAAACTGACCATTTGTGCAACAAAAATGTTCAACCCATGAACTGATATATGGAAGTTCCCAGCAACTCTTTGGACATCCAAGACCCCATAAACCTGCAAGAATGGTTAAGCTTATTAATTCTATCATAAACTTGAGCATGTTCACATCCAAATTGGGACCAAAACATACCCGACATCCTTCTCCTTTAGCCAATGCTTGCTTGACCTTCTTAATCATTGTTTCAGCATCTTGATCAAAGCCATGTAGGTGATTTCACTACAAAAAATTTGACTTTTTGCGACGGCAAAATGCCGTTGCAAATACTCGAAATGCCGTCTCAAAAGTTTTTTTGCGACAGCAGATGACTTTTAGCGACGGCAAGTGGGAGGTCGCAACAAAGGGCATTGCTAAAAGGTTTTAGCGATGGCACAATGCCGTTGGCTTTTTTTTGCGACTGTAAAGTTTCCTTTTTTGCGACGAAATTCTGCCGTCGCCATTAATATGTAAAAATCTGGGATTTTTTTAGACGGCACTGTGTTGCCGTCGCTAAAAGTGGTATTTGCGACGGCAAAAATGCCGTTGCGAAAGTGTTTTATTGCAATGGGGTAACCTGCCATCGCTAAAAGTTTATTTGAGACAACACGACAACGCCGTCTCTAAAAGGTTATTTGCGACGGCAAATAATACCGTCGCGAAAGGTTTTGTCCAACTTTTGCCAATATCTTTTGCGACGGTGTGGTGCCATCTCAAAAAACAAAACAAAAAAACTGCAATAAAATTATTAAAAATATGAAAATTACCTGTATGAAAAATAACTGAAAAATAAACCGATAATTACATAATAATATAAAAATTTCAGTATAAAAATAACAATTCATCCATAATAAAAATATTCTTCCATTCATAACAATACATCAACAAAATTATCCCACTACATAATGTTGCATAATACATATACAATGTTCAAATACATAATGTTGTTCACAATTCAAAATAACGTAAATCAAAAACAAGTTTTCGTCATGATTCTTCCGTGGGTAACAAAAACAAAAGTTAATCGTAATCTTCACACGCCTACATTTCACAAGACGCAAACTGTTAGTGGGGAAATATTTGAAAACAAAAAATAAAAATAAAAATAAAAATAATTAATGACAATATAATTATGTGTTAATATTTTAATTATAAAAAAACATAAAAACTTAACTACTATATAATTACAGAGATAATTAAGTAAATAATTTTGGCTAGATAGAAATCTGGCTCTAACTCCCAAACCGGGAACCCGATTCGAGCCCCGTCTTCTCCCATAAGTCTCTCGTACTTAGGCGGTCATGTGTGCCAAGTTTTGTGCCAAACCGACGCCGTTTGGTGATTTTGGGCGTCAACACCTCGAATTCAAGTTTCTTAAGGAATTAGTTTGTCTAGAGTAAAATCCGGCTCTATATCCCAAACCGGGAACCCGATTGGAGTCCTGTTTTCTCCCACAAGTTTCTCATGCCTAGATGGTCGTGTGTGCCAAGTTTTGTGCCAAACCGACGCCGTTTGGTGATTTTGGGGCGTCAACACCTCGAATTCAAGTTTTTTAAGGAACTAGTTTGCCTAGAGTGAAATCCGGCTCTAACTCCCAAACCGGAAACCTGATTGGAGTCCTATCTTCTCCCACAAATCTCTCGTTCCTAGGCGGTCATGTGTGCCAAGTTTCGTGCCAAACCGACGCCGTTTGGTGATTTTGGAGTATCAACACCTCAAATTCAAATTTCTTAAGGAACTAGTTTGCCTAGAGCGAAATTCGGCTCTAACTACCAAACCGGGAACCCAATTCGAGCCCTGTCTTCTTCCACAAGTCTTTTGTGCCTAGGCGGTCGTGTGTGCCAAGTTTCGTGCCAATCTGACCCCGTTCGGTGATTTTGGGGCTTCAACACCTCGAATTCAAATTTCTTAAGGAACTAGTTTGCCTAGAGTGAAATCCGACTCTAACTCCCAAACCGGGAACCCGATTGGAGTCTCGTCTTCTCCACAAGTCTCTCGTGCCTAAGCGGTCTTGTGTGTCAAGTTTCGTGCCAAACCGACGCCGTTTGACGATTTTGGGACGTCAACACCTCGAATTCAAATTTCTTAAGGAACTAATTCACCTAGACCGAAATCTGGCTCTAACTCTCAAACCGAGAACCCGATTCGAACCTTGTCTTCTCCCACAAGTCTCTCATGCCTAGGCGATCGTGTGTGCCAAGTTTCGTGCCAATCCGACCCCGTTTGATGATTTTGGGGCGTCAACATCTCGAATTTAAGTTTCTTAAAGAACTAGTTTGCCTATAGTGAAATTCGACTCCAACTCCCAAACCGGGAACCCAATTGGAGTCCCGTCTTCTCCCACAAGTCTCGTGTGCCTAGGCAGTCGTATGTGCCAAGTTTCGTGCCAAACCGATGTCGTTTGGCTATTTTGGGGCGTCAACACCTCGAATTCAAATTTCTTAAGGAACTAGTTTGCCTAGACCGAAATCTGGCTCTAACTCCCAAACCGGGAACCCAATTCGAGCCCTGCCTTCCCCACAAGTCTCTCGTGCCTAGGCGGTCGTGTGTGCCAAGTTTCGTGCTAATCCGACCCTGTTTGGTGATTTTGGGGCGTTAACACTTCGAATTCAAGTTTCTTAAGGAACAAGTTTGCCTAAAGTGAAAATCCGGCTCTATCTCCCAAACCGGGAACCTGATTGGAGTCTCGTCTTCTCCCACAAGTTTTTTGTGCCTTGGCGGTCATGTGTGCCAAGTTTCGTGCCAAACTGACCCCGTTTGGTGATTTTGGGGCGTCAATACCTCGAATTCAAGTTTCTTAAGGAACTAGTTTGCCTATAGTGAAATCCGGCTCTAACTCTCAAACCAGGAACCCGATTGGAGTCCCGTCTTCTCTCACAAGTCTCTCGCGCCTAGGCGGTCATGTGTGCCAAGTTTCGTGACAAACCAACGTTGTTTGGCGATTTTGAGGCGTCAATACCTCGAATTCAAATTTCTTAAGGAACTAGTTTGCCTAAACCGAAATTCGCCTCTAACTCCCAAACCGGGAACCCGATTCGAGCCCCGTCGGTAAAATGTGAAACCCTTTAAAGGATAAGCATGTGTTAAAACCCAATGCCATAAAAAACAGGCTTCTTAACTACCTCATATTTTGGTCATCAGAACTTGGCTGAAAATTGTAACCTACTTCTAACTCCAGTTTTCAATTTGTTTCCAAGTTTAAAGGAAATAGCTGAACATTTGCAAAAACAGCCATTAGCCATTAAATTATACACCTTTAATCACTTGACCACTGCCAAGTTGAAACTCAATTGGGTCACCCCTTTCAAAGCTGGAATCGAAAACAGATCCATCTGTGAGTTTACCCTGCCAATATAAGTGGAAACCATCATTAGTAAGAAAATGACAGGTAGATCAGAAATGTAGCATTGGTTAAAGGTTAATCTTTTTTCCAGCAAAAGTCACTGTAGAAATCAATGTATAAAGAGAATAATGTATCATGTATTGAATGTATTTATTGATTTATTGAATATTATTGATTGATATGTGTATTTTACAATGAACCTAATAGGCTCTCTTTATAGAGAGAAGCACCGAAAGCATTTATATTAAATTACATTAAACAGCCGACCGAAAGTTAAGCGGAAAGGTGAGTGGGTGTGTGCTTTGTGCTTTACAGTGTAGTGGGTGCTTTACAGTGTAGTGGGATATATAGTACTATTATATATTCAACAGCCCCCCTCAAACTCAAGGGGATTAGGAACTAACCAACTTGAGTTTAGAGAGAGTAAGAAAACAGGAAAATAATCTGACAAATAAAATAAAAGTGGATAGGAGACACTGTATGGTCGTGTCAGACCGTTGTAGAAGACCGTATGGTTATGGCAGACCGATGTAGAAGACAGTTTATGGGGTCATGTCGGACCGTTGTAGAAAACAGTTTACGGGGTCATGTCGGACCGTTGTAGAAAACAGTTTACGGGGTCATGTCGGACCGTTGTAGAAGACACTATATGGCTGTGTCGAACCATTGTAGCAGAGAACCGAAATCAATGTCGGAACAGTTTACCGAGTCTTGTCGGACCCATGAATGAGCTAACCGGAATCAATGTCGGGATAGTTTACAGAGTCTTGTCGGACCCATGTAGGAGCTAACCGGAATCAATGTCAGGACAGTTTACAGAGTCTTGTCGGACCCATGAAGGAGCTAACCGGAATCAATGTTGGGACAGTTTATAGAGTCTTGTCGGACCCATAAAAAATCGCACTCTCAAAAGGTGTGCTCAATCTTTCAAAAGGCGTGCCCAATCCATAAAAATGTGTGCCGGACATGATGGCACTGCGCATAACTGCCTTGGCTTGCTCGCCCATTTTGTCGTCTGGCGCCGAGCGGCGCGCGATACGCGTGTCTGCTGTGGCTATTTAACCAAGACGGAGGCTGAGGCTGAGACAGAACAAAACACCTGCTGAAAACCTCTGAAAACCTCTTCATTTTGCTGAGAGAGATACTCTGTAACACTTCTGAGAGAGATACTCTGTAACACGCTGTTGCTCTGAAAATGGCGTCTTCTTCCCGCCCCGTTACCCAGAACATAGCCTCTTCGTCCCGTGGTCTTCTCACTCTCTTTCCCGACCTCAATGAGTCCACAAGAGAGATAGCCGGGGCAGTAGCCCTTGAACCTCAACCAAGCGCCCCTGGACCAAGCGCTCCTGGTTTTGTGCCGTTGAACTTTCCAATGTTGTCAGTTGAGCAGATAATGGCTGCTCAATCTGATATTGAGGCCAATCATTATACTCTGAAGTCATGTGTTGAGACAATGACGGCGGTCAACAACCTGTCGCACCGGCTTCAGAGTAGAACAAATGAGGTCTGTGAGTAAAAAGCCCAGCTCTGCTCGGTGCATGTATCTGGATGCGGCGAGATATATGTGTGAAAAGCGAAAACAAGGAACTGAAGCGGAAGGCCGCCGTGATGTTCAGATTTGGAGGTCCGCCATATGTGACAGTTGAGGAGCAACGGGAAGTGAACGTGCTCGGCTGCGTGGAAAACACGGAGGCAGTGCCGGCAAAGGACGCCCAAGACAAAGGCAAAAAGAAGAGAACAGCGGAAGAGGTGAAAAAATAAGGCCGGTTTTTGTTGTGGTGGTTGTGGGTTGTGGTAGATTTGTGTTGTTTTGATTTGATTTGATTTTTTTTTATTTTTTTATTTTTTTTGTAAAATGCTGATCGGGTTTAATCCCGGCATGAAGAAATGACAAGTTGGTGAAATATTTTTGGTGTTTTGTTTAAGAACAAAAAGAAAATAAAATAAAAAATAGATAAAGAAAATAAAAAAAAAATTTGTGAATGGGTTATATGAAAAAGATGAAAAATGATTTGGAGAAAATAATAAAAAAATAATTGATGTTAAACGCAAACGGAGGAGAGAGAGGGTGTTGGGTTTTGCGGTTGGTAATATATATATATATATATTCTATAGACTCTAGTGGGATGAATGATGGGTTCTGGTGACATCACATGGTGGGGTGGTGGAGTCTGACAAAATAAAGAGTGGGAATCATGAGATGGGTTCTGCTTTTGACTGTATAGAGATGATTTTTTTTTTTTTTTTTTTTTTTTTATGTATGTATGCGTCTTTGTATTATAGCCGAGAGAGAGAGTGAGAGAGATTGAAATGTCTCTGTGAGTGTCTGTATTGCCATACTACAAGCCTTATCAGATGAATTGAGAATCTCGTAGTAGAACACCGAGAAGTTGAGAGGATGATCATGGAGTCGACGGAGAGGCGGCCAAGGGGGCCGCAGACGGCGAAGCTGAGGTCGCCGAAGGAGGAGATCTTGGAGAAGCCGCCGTGGAGGAAGGAGATGCGGCGGCGGGTGTGGATGAGGAGCATCATGCAGTGGTAGGTGAGGAAGCCGACGGCGGAGATGAGGAGGATGGAGATGCCGAAGAAGACGAGTGGCCATCGGATCCAGTGGATGCACTCGTTGTCTGGCTTGGAGGCGACGGAGAAGCGCAATGGCTCCGCCGAGGGACTCGGAGTAGAGAAACGAAGGAAGCAACGGCGCGTGACGAGCACGGAACGAGTCGAAGAAGGAGATACAGTCGTCGATGACAGGGTTGATGTCGGGGATGTGGCAAGAAAGGCCTTCGGAGAAGCCGTGGCCTTGGTGATCGATGGCACAAGTGGCGAAGCCGGACTTGGCGAAGAGGACGGAGGTGAGCTGAATGAACCAGCTCGACTCGCCGGTGAAGCCGTGGACGACGACGACTATTCCGATGATCTTCGTCGGCGGGAGTGGGGTCCACGACTGTGTGAACAGCTTCATTCCTTTGGAATTGGTGATGTGCTCGAACGAGTGACTCACTGAGTGGCGAGCGTAGAACTCGTCCGGGGTGAGCGAGTCGAACGGGCTCTTCTTGTTCGCCTTCGCTATTGGGTGCACCATTTTTTATGCTAAAATGCACCGGTACGACAGGATACAAAGTGGTCTGAACTTCTATGATATCGGTCTGTTTTTTTTTTTTTTTTTTTTTTGGGATGGCCGATATTCATGATCGGCACAGGGATATGCGGCTTGATGTTGACAACATGTCTTATGAGGAGTTGCTAGCACTGGAAGAGCGCATTGGAAATGTGAACACAGGTTTGATAGAAGAAACCATTTTGAATTGTCTGAAGCAGCGGAAGCACTTTTCTATTGCAATGGGTGCTCAGCTGGAAGTGGAACCATGCTGTATAGGTCGGAGAGAAAGTGATGAGAAGTGAATTGGGTTTCTTTGGTTGAGGTCCGGCGGATGGCCAAGGCGAGGTTGCCGCTCGCCGGTGAAGCGAAAATACTAGGTGCTAAACCCTACCATGTAGAAATCAATGTATAAAGAGAATAATGTATCATGTATTGAATGTATTTATTGAATATTATTGATTGATATGTGTATTTTACAATGAACCTAATAGGCTCTCTTTATAGAGAGAAGCACCGAAAGCATTTATATTAAATTACATTAAACAACCGACCGAAAGCTAAGTGGAAAGGTGAGTGGGTGTGTGCTTTGTGCTTTACAGTGTAGTGGGTGCTTTACAGTATAGTGGGATATATAGTACTATTATATATTCAACAGTCACATGAGGAATTGAATGTATATTCTTTATAGTGCAAGATGGCTAGTAATCAGACATATGCATTTATAGATGGTGGTCTGAATCTTACATATCTTCAAGAATATATAACACTGTAAGATATATCACCCCATCAACAACAATCAATTGACATGATAATCAACTATACACGATAGTCAAGATCATATATATTAGGACATATAATAATACCCAAGTTATCATAATAACTAAAAAAATAATAGCCAAGGTATTATGAATTCCAAGTATGGAAAGACAACATAACAGGTAAAGGTAACCATGAGAGGCTATGGTGGAAATCCTCCACATGATGCTGCTCAATATGCATACATTAATATGGAAGTACAACATGTGCATACATATACATGTGTAAATATACACAAACATATACATACATTGCATAATAATCAACAGTAAACCACACCCAAAATTCTCAATGCAGAAAGTAAAATAAAAATTGAAATATCATTATCTCCAAATCTGGCATTTTAAAAGGAAGTCACAGGAGGTGATGGAGGACTGTCGACATGACACATATACATCACTAGATATTCTTAAAAACAGCCCTTTTTAATGGGTTTGACTCCAATTTTCTATATGGTATTCCATCTGCTTTTAATACCTCCTGTGCTTTGTAGGATTTTTAAGGCTAATTCAAGTTCCTATGAACTTTTTTCAGCAGTGAATTCAGCTTCCTAACTTTTTTGTAAAAATATCACGGAAAACTGAGAAATGATACATAGAAGTTCAATATATGCACAAATACTACCTCAGTTCTTCCATCATGCATCATATTGATAGCAGCAATCTCAATTATGTTGGCTAGCTCTGCACCAACCATTCCATCACCATCTTGGCATGACCATATAGTCCACATCCTCGGCCATTGGCTTCTTACGAGCATGGACCTAACACAAGAAAAGAAAAAAACAGATGATAAATCTGAAGTGGTGTTTATAACCACAAGAAATATTAAAAAAATCCAACAGTCTTGCAATGGAACTGAATAGCGAGCATGTGCATATACCGATAATACATCGAAGAACGACCTTCAAAATTTCCATGACCTATTACCCTGGTTTAGGAATATATATTTTTCGATCAAACCGTCTGGTCCGACAAGTCTTTGGATCTAGAATGTCCGGTCTATTTGTTGAAGCAATAGTGATCACTTCTCATCTTCCTTCAAAACCATCCAAGCACACAAGAAGCTAATACACATAGCAAACTCAAATGTTAACATCGGCCCACATATAAATCACCAAAAAGCAGATCATTAGATCAAATTCAAAGAAAAGCAATAAGCACAAGCCAACTTTGGTTGAGAGTAGCATCACGCTCTTGTCCACGAGAACCCTTAATTAAACTACGTTCCTTCCAACACATCCAATTCATCAATGAAGACAACAGATGGAGCCTATGTCAAACCGACATAACAAAACTTACACGTCAAAAAATAACAACATATTCGGAACACGAGGCAGTTAACCAAACTAATGAAAAGAGAAAGACATTGGGTGAATCAATGATGATCTTGGAAATCGAGTCGAAAACATCACACATCATGCCATCATGTAGAAAACTTTTTGTAACGCATGACGAAAGAAAAGAAACTGCTTCAAAGATGCTAAAAAGAATGATTACATTTTCCTTTGCTTCTTGGTAGAGTGCTCGAACACGAGAAGCACCAACTCCAACATATATTTCCACAAACTGTGAAGCAGAAATGGAGAAGAAATCTACACCCGCCTCACCACCACTTTTTGCCAATAAAGTCTTCCCACCCTGGTGGACCACAAAGAAGTATACCACCTGATATAGCAACATATCAAAATATAGATATTTCAACACAACATATCAACCCGAAGAAGGATTTCATAGAATTAGTACAAATATATGTTACGAAAAAGTGTTATGTTCTTTTGAAACAATAGTAAGAAAAATTGTTGCATTCAACTATGAAGTCAACCATGGCATTGTGATTGTGGTATTCACATCTTAAGGAGATATATAAGAACGCATCTAAACAAAGAAACAAAAAAAAATCCCAAAAATCCCAAAATGAGAGTATTGATGTATGGTTAGTTATGAAATGACAATAAGTATAAATAAAAATAAATAAATAAATGAATGCATTCATGAAAAAACTAGATGTAGCACCTAATAAACTGAATATTAAAAGAATGTGTATCAGTAACTTCCGTCTCAACTTGAAAGGAATAAGTATTTGATACAGATTAAAGCCACTACAAGGTATAAAGTACAACAAAACATATGAAAGAAAATAAATAAATATGTCCGAAGATTAAGAAAACATAGGCCCTACATAGAGCTGAATGATATGAGAAGTGTACAAACCACTAGAGTTGGCATAAGGCTTTGTTGTTAAAGACTCCGTAAAGTGCTGTGTTTCTGAACTATAGTTGCTTTCTCATTTTCTACTCGTTTGAGGGTCTCATTAGTCGTTGCAAGGTTTGTTTGAAGCTTGCAAGGTCTCATTAGTCGTTCCAAGAAACTAGATATAAAGTTGCACATGTGTACCGTGCAGACATAGCATGTGTACCCACCACTAGTCATTCATTATGACCACAATGAAACAAAGCCCCCCAAAATGTAGAACAGAAAAATAAATATGGGTCAGTTACACTTTTCACCCTTATAGTTTGACTCAAAATTCACTTTCATCTCCATAGTTTTAATTTGAACAATTCAATCCCTACACTTTAAATCTAATTTCAATTTGATATTTCTGTCCAAATTTTTATTAATTTTTCCTATGTATACTCCCATAAGTTGGTGACACCATTTTGCTACTAGATAATATGTTGAGAGAGAGAGAGAGAGAGAGAGAGAAAGAGAGAGTTCCTATTTGAATAGAGGTAAGAGGAGAGGATTTTTTAGAATGGCCCAGCAAATGAATGATGGAAGGAGAATTTATAGATTAGTGAAATTCCTAACCCAAGACTGTATGCAGCTGTATATAATAAAATCTTACCATGTGTAGTGAGCAGTAGTACATCAATAGTAGGGTCTGAATTGAAAGCCTTTACAATATCAAAATGCTTTTCTGGTTCAACTGATCCATCAAGCCACAAATATGTGACACCGCTTTACAGCAAGTACAAAATTATTAGAACAATGAAACAAGTCAAATACATATGCGAGACCTTTTTTTTTTTAACAAAAGGAAATGGCAGTTATTATTCCAGTGAGTGAATATATATTCGTTACAGTTACTCAATGAGTCCTGCAAGTATCAATGAGTAAAACATGACTTGATGTGATCAAAAGAGGCCTCCATAAAACGTTGAGCTTCAAGCATTCATCTTTTGTTGATTTGACACTAATAGATATTAGTGGGAAGATACAAGGTGTAGTGAGTTTTTTACCTTCAATATGAGCATGAAACCATAAACTACGACTTGATGAAACCATTAAATGACCAACCATTATTTTTCCTTCAATATAAAATAAAGAAGCAGATGACTCAC
This sequence comes from Camellia lanceoleosa, assembly GCA_025200525.1. Taxonomy (NCBI): domain Eukaryota; kingdom Viridiplantae; phylum Streptophyta; class Magnoliopsida; order Ericales; family Theaceae; genus Camellia; species Camellia lanceoleosa. The sequence goes on along the minus strand of CM045768.1, from coordinate 116,244,453 downwards.
CTCTTCACATATTCTTGCTATTTTAAGGCAATTAGGTACGTTTATAATCGACTAAAGAAACAATTTCTGCACACATGACTGCAAATTTGGTACAACTGAGTAATGGTTGATGGGGAGGCCCCAACCGGAGTGTAATGCTGTTAGAGCTAAGTCTGCCAAATGAAAATGGAGTCAGATTTTGTGCTAGACAGTTCACCCTCAGAGAGGAGAGTATGTCTTGGTTTGATGACTAAGAAAATGATACAACAATATTTACCCCCCTTTCTTTTTACCTCCTACGTGGATTCAAACGAACCATATGCATAAATATAGGACCTATCATATCTAGAAAATAAAAGGTTCACTATTATTTTTCAAAGGATCATGCTAATGAAAACCTATAGTCTGTCTTTAAGGGGGAGGTAATACCAAAATAGTTAGAATACTAAGCACTTTTTACATATTTTTATACACATTTAGCATGTATATCAAGACTAATACTAATCACTGGGTGATCATTAGCATATATTTTTGTAAGGCCAAGTTTGACAACTCAAAATAAGTACACATTTTTTATCTTTTTATCTTTTTTCCATCACATCACCTTTTTATTTTTCTGCACATCTTTTCGTAAAAAGACAAAAAATACACTTATTTAGGTCATCCCAAACAACTCCTAAATATGGTGTGTACATGGTGTTTGTTGTGCCGATCTGAAAAATATATATATATATATCCAGTGATAAATATGATCCACCAAGTCTTTTTTTTTTTTTTTTTAAGGTCATCACTGTGCACAATTTCTGAAGACGATGTAATCAAGGTGGAGAAACCAGAAGGCTCTGCCAAATTATGCAACAAACCAAAGGGAGGAGATATATGATCAAAGGCCAATTTGAGAATGGTCTCGTCACTTCAAATTTGAGAATGGTCACCTCTAGGCACAGTTTCAAACCAATGACACCCCCAAACAACAATGGAGAAAAAAATATATTCAAAAAAATGAGAGGGCTTTGGATGTAATTAGAGAGAGAGAGAGAGAAAGGGCACACAGTTGTCACTACGCTCATCGCTACCGTAAATCGATCACTCTGCTACTGTCCACTGGCCGTCGTTGAATTTTGGCTCAAGGGTTTTGGAGATTTTGCTTCAAAATGGTTTTGGGGATTTCGGTTTTAAACATTTTAGGGATTTTGGGTTGGTTCAGAAAGGTTTGGGGATTTTGGGGAAACACATGACCGTGAATAGGCTAATATGAGCGGGATAGAAAAATTTTCATTACTTTTTGCGACGGCGTAGTTAAACCGTCACAAATGATGAATCCTAACAAATAAAATAACTCCGTTTTAACAAGACTTTTGCGACAGTAAATGTTTCTGTCTCAAAATTTTTTTTTTTGCATCGGTACATCAGGCGTCGCAAATGTTTTATTTTTTTTGTGGTATATTCATTAGCAACGGGATTACCACCGTCGCAAAAGACTATTTTTTGCGATGGTGTATATACCGTCACAAAAAGTTCCATGTTATTTGGGCTGTTTTATTGTAGTGTTTTTCTGATCTGAATCCTCATGATTATCTTTATCGCCATCTGATCAATGATTTCTGTGAGAACCACTTAATTAATAACAAACAAGCTTTGGGAAAAGTACTTTATGACCTCAACTACACAAGGAGCACAAGGAAATAATAATTTAATTTGCTAATGATGAATTACAGGCACCATTGTAAGACAAAGGTTAATAGCAGCAATGGCATCCAAATGGAAGGTTTATTAAACACACCCCTAGAAAAATATTGGGGAGCGTTTGATAGGGTTTTCTAAATATGATTTGAGAATAGAGTTATATTTTGAGTCTGTGAGTTTTAGAATTATGATTTGAGTGTGAAAAATTTGTTTAGTTATGAATTTTAAAAAGGGTTTTGAATTGAGTTTTGGAGGGAGTTTTGAGTTTTTGAAATTAGAGAAGTTATTTGATTTAAAAACTTACAACTCATAACTAAACACACAATTTAAAATTCTATTCAAAACTAATATAAAAATTTTAAAAATTATGAAAATATTTTTTATTTACAATATAAAAATAACATGTGTTAAAAAAAAAAAAAATCCGAATACTGTTCCGGTCAATCGGGAGACGTCAAGAAAGACGACTGAGTTAGCTAAATTTTCTCGCTTTGAAAGAAATTTTTAAAAGTGAATGTGAAATTATAATTTAAAAACTCCAAATAAACACCAGACTCATAAAAATAGGTGGAAATGTGTTTGCCAACATAACCAAACACAGCCTCAATATAACTCAAAATAGCACACCCACGCGTTCACACGCGTCAACAAAAAAGAAAAGAATATGTGTCATGGTTGAAAAACTCCCTGTGCCATTCCATACCCAACTTTGTTCTTCATCCATCTTAAAACCCAAGTTACCTTTCAAAACCCTAGTCAGTCACAATCTCTCCAAATTCATTTCAATGTCATCTGAACCTCAAAACCCTCCAATGGAACAACAACAACAGCACGAAGAGCAAGAAGAGGGTTCCACTCAGAGCAAGAAAGCCGCCAAAAAGGAAGCCGCCAAGTTGGAGAAGCTGCGCCGCCGCGAGGAAAAATCTGCCTCCGGAGCCTTTGCCGCGGACACCCCTGACTCCCTCGCCGCCAACTACGGTGATGTCCCACTCGAGGACCTCCAGTCGAAGGCCGTCTCGGGCCGAAAATGGATCGAGATCGCGAATTTGAACGAGGAGTTGAAGGACCAGAACGTGCTGATTCGGGGGCGAGCTCATGCGATCCGCAGTGTGAGCAAGAAGATGGCGTTTTTGGTTGTTAGAGAGCGGGGATTCACTGTGCAGTGCGTGCTCTCTGTTGCTCCGGACGTGGTTAGTCTCCAGATGGTGAAGTTCGCCACTGGGTTGAGCAAAGAGTCGTATGTCGATGTCGAAGGGACTATCTCTGTTCCTAAGGATCCCATTATAGGTGCTTCTCAGCAGCAGGTATAATTGCATTTCTGTGTCAATTTTGAGAATGATCTGAGATTGACAATTTTGAATCCTCAATTCACTCACAATGACATGATAAGTGACTTGGGCCATAGATGATTGAGTTTGTGACAAATTAATAGTTGGATTATGCACAACTTCCCGTAGGGGCCTTAAACCAATTGACATGGATTTGTCCACATCGCGGTGGATAAATTTAAGGGTGTCAAGCTTTTTCGTGACGGAATTTTGGGTTTCATCTTATAAATTATAAGTACGGAAAATTACTTGACAATCATGTTTTGATGTCAATGCTTATTGATTCACAGGCAGGGGCGTAGCTATGCTTTGGTGAACTTCAAATTTTTGATAGAATATATGTAAAAAAATTATGAATATTTACAAATTGAACCCAGTGGGTCTAAATAAAATAAATAAAATTTTAAATTTTTACAAATTGACCCCAGTAAAATAAATAAAAATTTAAATTTTTTCAAATTGACCCCAATAGGTAAAAACAAAATCAAACTTTATTTAGAAATTTAGGCTTCTAGTTCTAGAAATAAACCAAACGTTTGTTTACTCTGGAGACTGGACAGCGACTTTTAGTTTTGGTTCTCTCCATTGACTATTGCTTTGGCGTCTCTTACCTTACTCTCATGTGCTTCTTCTCTTCCTTCGTTCTTTTTCTCTCCAATGTTCCATTCCAGTTACAGCAACTAGTTCATTCGGTCGGGTCTTTGTTCATTCGCTGTGGTAGTTGTGATTGCCGAGACTTTTGATCTAGTTTAGGCCCTTTGGTCTTTGATTGTGGCACAAAGGTTAGCTTTCTTTTACTCTAAAACCTTCTCTCTGTTTTTCTGTGTGATTCAATTGTGTTGATGATGGGTTGTCAATATTTGGGATTATACAACAACTATGCCTAGGGTTTTTTTTGGGGTTTATTAAGTTTTCAGATTTTGGAGCTTATAATATTGATGATCTTGAACAAGCATTCTGTTAAACTCTTTTGCATCAAATTCTAATTTTACTAGTTCACTATATTGATGATTTTGAATTCCATCTATGAACTACATATGATAAATTTGTGTTTGTCCATTGTATTTTGAATTGGAAGTCTATAGGATATATATATATATGGATGCTATAAATTTGTGTGTTTTATCATTGCTTTTGTATGATGTGTGAATCTAATAATACATCTTATTCTTATTATAATTTTAGGATCAGTTCTACTACTATGGATAAATTTGTGATAAAAAATTCTTCAAAGCACGCCACTATGGATAAATTTCTAAAGAGAAAATTGATTGTCACAAGATTCATCTCCCATCCAAGAAACTTATGGTAGTGATTAGATAGAACTTGCTTCCAAGAAAAGTCATATTGACTTGGAAACTCTTCCCACGGATCCTGGATTATGTAAAAAAATATCAGAGTATCATCCTAATGATCAAGATGAGATTAGAAAGGCATATTTGCTAAAAGGCTCTTGTCAACCTCGTAGCCACAAATTTCCACAAAGAGATGTCGGTGGGGTTTTGCGTCGATTTAATCCAAACTGGTTTAAAGAGTTTGGCAATTGGTTAGAGTATAGCATAAAAAAAAATGCTGCATTTTGTTTGTGTTGTTACTTATTTAAGCTCGACATTGGAAAACAAGTCGGAGGTGACACTTTTGTTACTGGAGGCTTCACATCTTGGAATAAAAAAGAAAGGCTAGTAGTTCATGTTGGAGATTGTAACAGTGCTCATAACCAAGCTTGGAAGAAGTGTGAAGATTTAATGAAGCAAAAACAACACATCCAAGAAGTTTTCCATAAGCAATCAGATCAAGCTAAGATTGACTATCGGACTCGCTTAAATGCATTAGTTGACTGCGTAAGATTCCTTTTACGCCAAGGGTTGGCTTTCCGTGGTCATGATGAATCAAAGAATTCAAGTAACTGGGGAAATTTCCTAGAGATTTTATAGTTTCTTGCTGATCACAATGAGAGCATAAACAAGGTTGTCTTGCAAAAGGGTCCTAAAAATATGAAGTTGATTACACCTGAGATTCAAAAAGATATAGCAAATTGTGCTGCATGTGAAACTACCAATGCCATCATTGAAGAGATTGGAAATCAGTTCTTTGCGATTTTAGTCGATGAGTCTCATGATGTATCAACTAAAGAACAAATGGCAGTTGTTTTGAGATATGTGGACAAAAGAGGGATCAACACAGAAAGGTTTCTTGGTCTCATGCATGTTGTGGATACCACTGCTTTATCACTTAAGGCAGCAATTGAATCCTTGTTTTCTAAACATGGTTTAAGTTTATCAAGAATACATGGTCAAGGTTACGATGGAGCTAGTAATATGCAAGGTAAATTCAATGGTCTTAAGTCCTTAATTATGAAGGAGAATGGAGAAGCGTTTTTTGTTCATTGCTTTGCTCACCAACTTCAATTGACTCTTGTAGCTGTTGCAAAAAATCACATTGATATTGTTTCGCTTTTCAGTTTGGTTAGTAATGTATTGAATGTTGTTGGAGCTTCTTGTAAGCGTCGGAATTTGCTTAGAGAGACACAAGCTGCTAAAGTTGTAGAATCATTAAGCAATGATGAGATTCAAAGTGGGCAAGGGATGAATCAAGAAATTGGTCTTAAGCGGGCTGGTGACACGCGTTGGGGATCACATTATGGAACACTTCTAAACTTGATTGCCTTGTTTGCTTCAGTGATAAGTGTTCTTTAAGTTGTTGAAGAGGATGGCTCACACTCAAAGCAAAGAGTTGATACTCGTACTTTTATATGTGCATTGGAATCCTTTGATTGTTCCTTTAATCTACACCTAATGAAAAATGTCTTGCCAATCACAAATGAATTATCTCAAGCTTTGCAAAGGAAGGATCAAGACATTATAAATGCTATGTCACTAGTCAAAGTGTGCAAGCAACGATTGCAAACAAGGCGAGATGAAGGATGGGAATCTCTATTAATTGAGATTTCCTTATTTTGCAAAAAGCATGATATCCCTATTTCTAATATGGATGATATATTCATACTTCCAGGGAGATCGCGACGTAGGGCTCCACAAATTACAAATTTACACCATTATTGCGTTGAGCTATTCTATACAGTTTTAGATATGCAACTTCAAGAGCTAAACAGTCGTTTTACTGAGTTGAATACCGAGTTACTTATTTGTGTGGCGTGCTTGAATCCGAGAAACTCATTTTGTTCTTTTGATAAATTGAGATTGGTTCGTCTTGCTCAATTATATCCATCTGAGTTCTCTACAGTGGACCTCTTGGCACTTGAGAATCAACTTGAAAACTATGTTGTTGATATGCACTCACACAGTGAGTTTTTTGAATTAAAAGATGTTGGTGACCTTGCAAAAAAGTTAGTAGAGACAGAGAGATATTGTATATCCTTTGGTCTATATGCTTGTGAAACTGTCATTGGTTCTACCAATCACAATTGCAACTGTGGAAAGATCTTTCTCTGCAATGAAATTCATAAAAAACCGATTGCGTAACAGAATGGATGATAGTTGGATGAATGATTGTTTGGTTACATATATTGAAAAAGATCTGTTTGATAGCATAACTAATGAGGCCATTATGCAGCGATTTCAGAAAATGAAAAGTCGTCGTGGACAATTGTAGTAGTGTAGATATTTACTTATTTTTGTTAAAGTAATGGTGTTAATATCCCAATATTTAGTTTTTACTTGTAATTTCACTAGTTTGGGTTACTTTGTCAATGTAATTTGGAAATATATGAAATTTACAAAGTATTATGTGAATGTTAATGTTGACAGATTGTGTATAACTAAAAATATGATATATGACATTGATGATGCTTTGTTAAATGACTCCACTAAAGGAAATTCCTGGCTACGCCACTGTTCACAGGTGGAAATTCAAGTGAAGAAGCTTTACTGCATCAGCAAGGCGGTTCCTGCCTTACCTATTAACATTGAGGATGCTGCACGCGGTGAAATTGAAATTGAAAAGGCTTTACAGGTATGTTTATGTATCTTTTCTTACATGTACGTGAGATATCTCTTCTTTGGAAAATTGACAGTGTGCCCACTCATTTGTAGATGAGCTTCCATTAAATTTTGTGTTTTTGTATTATTTGACAAATTTGACTTAGGTACTTACCCTCTAAGGGTCTATGTTAATCTAGTCTGTCAATGTGTGCAGGCTGGAAAACAGCTTGTTCGTGTCAATCAGGATACCCGTTTGAATTTCAGGGTTCTTGACCTGCGTACTCCTGCTAACCAAGGAATATTTCGCGTTCAGTGCCAAGTTGAAAATGTAAGTCCGCATCTTGTAGTCTACCTATTTTATTTGCATCCATTCATTTTTTATAAATTATAATGTGCGTGGTTTCTTGGAAAACTATACGCCATTGCTTGAAGGAAAGAAAAAGATATATGAAGTCATATTTTCAAAAGTTCTTATATTAGTTATGGTGATTGGGCATGGGGTCAGTTGGTAAAGGGAGCGTGGTTGTGTCTTATGTTTGAACCTGTTCGAGAAAAAATGAAATGAAAAATGAGACTGCATATCGTTTGTATTTACTCATGAACGAAAAAAAAAATGGTAGTGTGCCAATCAGTGTAACCAAACATGTGGGTTAGTTGGAATGAAGTTCAATAAATTACTGGGTATATTTGCCAATAGTATTGCCAAGCTGAACAGGGCTTGGTCCTTAATTCAGTTTCACTGTTGTGCAGATATTTAGGCAGTTCTTGCTAGCTGATGGCTTTGTTGGGATACATACCCCAAAGTTGATAGGAGGCTCCAGTGAGGGTGGCTCAGCTGTTTTTAAGCTGGACTACAAAGGCCAACCTGCATGTCTGGCACAGTCACCTCAGCTTCACAAGCAACTGGCAATTTGTGGAGATTTTGGTCGAGTTTTCGAAATAGGTCCTGTTTTCAGAGCAGAGGACTCCTACACGCACAGACACTTATGTGAGTTTACAGGTCTTGATGTTGAAATGGAAATTAAGGAGCACTACTCCGAGGTAAAGTTGAATTGTTCACTTCTTTAAGTGCCAAGACCCAACTAGCAATGCAATTGTCTTTGTGGTAGTAAGATGCTCTAGCTTCTTTTTACAGGTGATGGATATTGTGGATCGGTTATTTGTTGCAATGTTTGATAGTTTGAATGAGAAATGTCAGAAAGAGCTTGAAGCCATTGGGAAACAGTATCCATTTGAGCCTTTGAAGGTCACACCATTGTTTTCTCATTGTAGTTGAAATACTCTACATCATATTTCATTATTGGAAATAATAACATATTATATACGCCTGCTTACCAGAAAACTCTTATAAAAAGTAATTGTATTGATCACACTAAAATATATTTTATACTTTTGTCTGGGAATTTTTGTAATAATTCAACAATTCTATTAGTCTGTAGATGGTCCTATTTTGTTATTGATTATTGGCACTGATTGGATATCCATGCAGTACTTGAGAAAGACTTTACGACTTACATTTCAAGAGGGGGTTCAAATGCTAAAGGTGACACCTCTCCCTCTCCCTCTCCCTCTCCCTCTAATGTATTATTTACTGAAAGCATTGTTGTCAGATTGAGAATCACATTGTGATATTTGAATTGAAATAGTAATTTTAAGAATCGTGAATTGGATCAAATCTAGAATCATAAGATTCGGTACAAACTAGCAAAAGATTTTGGGACGTTTTTTATACCGTAGTTTTTCTACAAGGACGTGATTACAAATTCTAATTGGGAATAAATTTTTTGTAGCAAGAAATGTTGGTCCAAATCCCACAAACCACAAATTATTTAAAGACCACAATATATTCTTTCTTGACATTAAACAAATAGACCTAGAAACTGTAAATAGAGTTGAGTAAGATGAAAAAGTAATTGAGAAACATTTATTTTAAAATATATAGTACTTTAAAATATGTGTATGCTTATTATTGCAAAAAAACTAAAAAAATAAGAAGAAAGGGAACCGTTAGGTCTGATTGAGAAACATTTATAATCCACAAATAGGTTCAAGAATGGATTGACCACTGCCAAAAACCAACTATTCAAAATAGACAAAAGATGTACTCTGTAATCTGAAAAAGGCTCTAACTTTTGGTAAAAATATCTTCTATTTTTTCAGCCCACACACTAACCACATCAAATTCAAGGGAACCAAACACCATGCCTTCCTTCTCCAAACCGATTTTCCGAGAGTAAAGAGTGCATCAGCGCCCTGAGGGAAGGCCCACTCAACTCCAAACAAGAGAAGTCGCAATGACTATAATTCATGTGCCGCCTCATAATCAATCTCCATTTTCTTGTAAAAGGGGTCCCAGAATTTGAAACCGAACACTTGTTTTTTCTTCTCCGTTACAATTTCTTGTTACATTTTTTTACTGGAAAGGCCTACGTCTTACCAGTAAAGATTTGTTGAAAAATTTCTAGGAATTTCCCCGAGAATAGGATACACTTCAAAATGAAATAAAAATTTTGGTGAAGTGTTATTCATGTTACATATTGAAGACGGTATAAGAAGGTATTTAGTTAAGATATGCAATGGTGTGGAAATATGCGTTGTAGTTACTGCTAATATATGAGTTCTACCAGTGCTGTTGTGGAACTTCCTTGTTTTCTTTATTTTTCGATGTGTAATAAGAAAAAAATAGAAAGGATTGTGTAGAAAACAAAAAAGTCAACATGAAGTCAAAAGACGTTTCTGAAAGCAGATATTTACTATAGTTTTTTTTTGGTTGATATTTTACTGCACTTGTCAAGTCAACATGCACTTGTCATTTCCTGTTTATTCACATTCTTATTTCAATAAGACTTGTTTGCACAGGAAGCTGGTGTTGAAATTGATCCTTTAGGGGATCTGAACACAGAATCAGAGAGAAAGCTTGGCCAGCTTGTTTTGGAGAAGTAATTTGCATTTTTCTGACCACTTTATGAAACTATTTTTCTTTTTCTTTTCCACCTTCTTGATAACCTTTTCTTATGCCTCTATTTGAGTATGATATTGTGTATAAAATGATCTGTACTTTCTACTGAATGTAGGTATGGGACTGAGTTCTATATACTCCATCGCTATCCGTTGGCTGTCCGACCATTCTATACCATGCCTTGCAGTGGTGATCCAGCTTATAGTAATTCATTTGATGTCTTCATTCGAGGCAAGCACTGTTTGATTACCATTTGCTTTTGGATTTTTTGTTTTTTTGTTTTAAATTCATTTATTTATTTATTTTATCTCCATTGTCAAATAATATGAGGCACAGATATGAGTTTTAGTATGGCCAGCGTACATTCATGAAAAATATTTTTATAATATTTAGAGTGCGTTTGGGAAGCAAATATTTTAGCCAAAAAAACCACTAAAAAAGCCAAAAAGTTATATGCAAAAAGGTCAAAGATTCCTTTTCTTCTATACTTTTTACACTTTTTTTTTTTAGCCAAATAGCTGTTCCCACACTTCAATTTTTTCACCTCATATTTTAGCCAAAAAGCCAATTCCCAAACCAATCCTTAGTGGTATTGTATTGTATTATACATAAACTCAAAGAATGGAAATTAGTTTAAGAACCAATACCCAGTAGTTAGTTTACTTTCTAATTTTCAGTAGGTCCTATAAAAATTTTATTTCAATATAGTATAATTTTTTAACTCTCTCTTGTGACTTTCACTTTTGCATTTAAATTGTAATATGCAAAAGTGTTTGTATGCAAATTTTCTTGTTTATTTGTTGATATCCGAATTTAGTATTGTTATATTTTGCTTGTTATCCCTACTTTCTATGAAGTATGGATATAGATATGGGACACATGCAGGACACATTGATGCCAATTCAATAAATTATAACAAGTGGGGTACTATTTTTATCTTACTATTTTTTTTTCTTCTTCTCTGAGTAGTGACCAAAGTATTGAAAAATTATTCTCGTATTTATCTTAACAATTACACTCTAATGCTATGCAAAGAATTATTATGATTTCAAATTCATAATAGTTTTGGTACGTGACTTAGAGTATTCGAAAAGTATTAGATATTTCTCAAAATTAAATAAAATTAATTTCAAATCATGGATATGTTTAGGAATTATTGGATATGTATCCACGAGGACCCATCTTTTGCCAAATATAATATTGGAAAGCTTTGTGTAGTAGAAGCTGTGAGGCAACTGGAAGATAATAAATTCACAATATTTGGAAGAATGGTTTAAAAGAATATAGAAGATAAAGCTTATAAAAAAGGACTACAAAATAGATATTTTAAAATAAAACTAGTAGTGGTGCTCATGAGATCGTTGGCTGAATTGGTGTTAAAAGAAGTATATTCCTAGTTACATCTTCAGAAAAATGGTGAGTAATTCAAGTTACTTTCACTAGGCATGTTGATTAATGATGTGTTATTTTTTATTTAAATTTCAAAATAGAATAGGAATGGGAGTCCAATTACTCTGTTTCATCAAAAACAGAATATGATAATCTTGTAGAATATCTGGAGTCCTACAAGTTTAAGAATCTCAAACTGAATGTGGTTTTTGAGGGCAGGTTGGCTGTTGGTACTACTACGGAAGAGGTGTATTCCTGGTGACATGGTAGATATTTCGACTTAAATTTTTATATGCTTGTACCATGAAGTACCCTGGTGAACACAATATCCAATGGGATAACCTATAGTTCAAAATAGTGGCAAAGCTTGTGTATCATATAGATCTGTTATCCAGACATGCCTGCACTCAGATGCTAATTCTGGAGGCCATGTTTTCATATCGTACGCCTGTCCATATGAATCTGTTATCCATATATCCGTACTGCAAGCTCATCTTGGAGTCCATATATCCATGTTATAGATCTTGCATATATTCTACCTCCACCCCAGATGGCTTTGTTACTACCTTTGTTGTTATTATCATTGGTTATTATTAGTGTATTTCTTATTCTCTATGTTGAACTACTGCTTGTTTATGTCCACTTATGCTTCCTATAATATTCCCTGACATGGCCCTTTTCTCCTTCTCTATTCTCTCCTTCATTTGGCCTGCATAATGAACTTCTCATTGAAATATAAAAAAATCACCTACTGAAAAACAAATAAATGATTTTTTTTTCTTATTCCATTTATCCCTTTTTTTGGATCATTATACATTAAAGCTGACTTTGTTTCTCTGTGCCTTCGTCTTTAGGGGAGGAGATAATCTCTGGAGGTCAACGTGTCCACGTACCCGAATTCTTGGCAACACGTGCAGAAGCCTGTGGAATTGATGTCAAAACTATATCAACATATATTGATTCTTTCGGGTATTTCTTCATTGACCATTTTGTCGTATATTCATTTGAGTTTTTTAGTTGCTTTATACTTAAAAAGTTAAAACAAGTTGCCCTACCACTCACCCACAGCCAAGAAAAGGGGTGGGGGTGGGGAATACCTCCCCCTTGCTTAAGAAAAAAATATTAATGTGTGTCAATTATAACAAAATCATATTAAAAGAATCAAATTTCAGAAGTACTTCCTTTTAGATATGCTTCTTTAATTTTATGTTGGCGGTTGACCTATACAAACTATGTGACATTTGAAGTTTGCTTTTGCTATTGCAAAAGACATCAACTATTAAATTTTGGAAAGTTAGTTGGGATTGTTTCATGTTTTGAATTGATGGTGTGAGACTAGCCTTGTGTTAAATAAAGAAAAAAAATTCAATATATGATTACTAACTATGATGGAGTGCATGGGGAATGGCAATATAGTTACATGTTCCAAGGAGGATGGCCTAGTTCAGGCTGTCAATTTACAAAAGTCAATGATGGATGAGGTTCAAATTCTGAATAGGGCTGGAGGCAGTTCTGGGCTTTTAAGGGAGTTGAGTAGCACAGAGTGTGAAAGGCCCAATCTTAATTTGGAAGTTCTACTAGAGGGGGTGCAGGTTAGGCCCCAACCCAGTGGATTAATTGATAGGGTGGGCTCGAACTTGGGTGACAGTGTAGCCCAGTCTGCTCTCAGGCCCAATCTGTTACAAACAATCCATATGAATCTGGGAAGGAGGGCTGATATAAGCAGTAGAGGCAAGGAAATAGCAGTTCATAAAGTCCACCAAACCTGGAAAAAAGGCTCTGGTTCAAAGAAGACCCATAGGTTAGTAGGAGGTTCTAGCAAACAGAAAGGTGTAGTTGGAAGCCTTGGATTCCAAAGAGGAGCTATTTTTCGAGCTGCTGCAGCTGTAGTAGCTTCCTCTCTATCATCGACTCAGTCAATCAAGAAGTCGAAAAAGAAGTCTAATACCAGAAGCTCACACAACTATGAAGGTGGCAAAAATGCTGGGTCTGCAGTTTCATGGCAAAGAAGAAGAGGTAGCGAGCAAGCTAGTGGAACTAGAAGAGAAAGATTTAGCTAGGCTTGCAGCCGCAGAGGGGGAAAGCAGACCTTAATTGCTTGCTATTAGGGGTTTTGGAGTTTTATTTCAGTTTATTCATGAAGATTTTATCGTGGAATGTCTGTGGGCTGAGGAGGCCAGAAAAGAGGGGAAAGATAAAGCAACTGGTGATGAGTAGAAGTGTGGATGTTTTATTACTTCAAGAAACAAAGAGAAGTTCTATGGAAGAAGGCTTTGTTAGGTCTATATGGCCTTATGAAGAAATGGATTTTTTGGGGGTAGATTCACAGTGCAGCGCAGGTGGTCTTCTATGCATATCGAAGCCCAATGTTTTCATGCTTAAAGATTGTTGCTGTAATAGGAATTTCATTTTATTGTCAGGTTCTTCTTGCTCTTCCTTTGATTGTGTCATTGTTAATATTTATGCTCCAAATGAGGTTCTGAAAAGAAGTCAGTTGTGGGAAGCTCTGGTCACTGTTTATCATCACTATCCTAAACCTTGGTGTTTGGGGGGGGATTTCAATGAAATTAGGCTTATGGGTGAGAGGAAAGGTTGCTCAAGAAGGGAGAGGGGTATGAAGGATTTTAATGAGTTTATTGAGAAGTTAGGTTTGTTTGATTTGCCTATGCTAGGCAGGCAGTTTACTTGGTGTAATGCTGTAGATGGGGATAGGTGGAGTAGGATAGATAGGTTTTTGTTGGATACAAGGTGGCTGTCACAATTTTCATTCAAACTTTGGGGTTTACCAAGAACTATTTCTGATCACTATCCAATCTTATTGAAAGAAGATGTTAGGGAGTGGGGTCCTAAGCCTTTTAAGTTCTTAAACCCTTGGCTTTCACACCCTACCTTCTTATCTGAAGTCAAATTTATTTGGGAAAATACACAGGTATCAGGGTGGGCAGGATATAGATTGTGGAGAAAATTACAAGTTTTAAGATCCCATCTAAGGGTGTGGAATAAGGAGGTGTTTGGTAATATTGATTCTCACCTAAAATCAGCTGAAGAGGACATGCATGAGTGGGATTTGATAGCAGAATCTAGATCTCTAGATGATGAGGAACTTAAAAGAAGAAGGGAAGCTGCAAGTCTAGTGTAGAAATTAAGTAGAGATAGGGAGAGGTTGTGGCACCAAAAGTCCAGAATGCAATGGGCTTGTTATGGGGATAAAAACACTAGATTCTTCCATATCATGGCAAGTAGGAGGCAGAGGAAAAATATGTTAGATTCAGTCCTTGTGGAGGGGGTGAGCCTAGAAGAGCCAGACCAGGTTAAACAAGCGGTGGTTAGTCATTTTAGGCAACAGTTCTTAGAGAATTGGTCTATTAGGCCCATGATTTCAGGTCCCTTTAATGTCATTAGCTCGGAGGCAGCAGTGAATCTGGAAGTAAGGTTTACTGAAGATGAAATTTGGTCAGCTCTTCAAGATTGTGATGGGAACAAAGCCCCTGGTCCGGATGGTTTTAATCTTGCCTGCATTAAGAAGTGTTGGTCAGTCATGAAAGGTGAGATACTTCAAATGATTCATGACTTCTACGCAAATGCGAAACTATCCAGTGGGGTTAATAGCTCCTTCATAGTGCTGGTTCCAAAGAAGGTTAATCCTATAGGTTTGGGTGATTTTAGGCCAATTAGCCTGGTTAGCTCCATCTATAAGATCTTGGCTAAGGTGTTATCCAGAAGGTTGAAGCAGGTGCTGTCAGAGGTGATCAGCGAGGTGCAATCTGCTTTTGTCAGTGGTAGGCACATCCTAGATGGTGTGATGATAGCCAATGAAGTTGTTCATGGGTGGCTCAGTGCTAAGAAGAAAGGTATTGTTTTGAAATTGGATTTTGAAAAACCCTATGATTCATTAAATTGGGAGTTTTTGCTATCTATGTTGGAGAAGATGGGTTTTGGGGCTAGATGGGTCAGGTGGATGAAGGCTTGCATCACTACGGCCAAGGTGTCTATTCTGGTTAATGGTGCTCCACCTAAAGAGTTTCAACCTCAAAAGGGGTTAAGACAGGGGGACCCCTTGTCTCCATTCTTGTTTATCATTGCAGCTGAAGGACTGAATTTGTTATTGAAGAGGGCTATTGAGTTGGGTATGATAAAAGGTGCCACTATTGGCTTGGATCACTTGGGTATTTCTCACATCTTCAATTCGCAGATGATACAATAATTTTTTGTGAAGGGGCTAAGGAGGAAGTACTGAATATTAAGAGAGTTTTAAGGTGCTTTGAGGTGATGTCGGGATTAAAGATCAACTTCCATAAAAGCTTTGTTTGTGGGGTTGGTTATAATGAAGATCAAACCAAGGTCTTGGCTAGCACTTTGAATTGTCTGTCAAAGAAGTTGCCTTTCAATTTTTTAGGCTTGCCTTTAGGGGCTAATCCTAAAAGGAAGATTACGTGGTTACCAGTTGTGGACAAGGTCAAGAAGAACTCTCTTCTTGGAAGAGAAAATTATTGTCTTTTGCTGGAAGACTGTCTCTAATCAAATCAGCCTTGGCCAATCTTCCAATCTATTTTCTTTCTATTTTTAAGATGCCAAAGTGGATTATTAAGATTATATCAAAGCTGCAGGCCAATTTCTTGTGGGGAGGGAATGAGAGTAATAGAAAGGTGCATCTAGTTAAATGGGAGGAGGTCTTAAAAAGTAAGAGCCAAGGTGGTTTGGGAGTGAGCAATTTAGGGGTGGTTAATGCTTGTTTGTTACTGAAGTGGTGGTGGAGGTTTAGCAGCGAGGATAAGGCTCTTTGGAAATCAGTGGTGTGTTCTAAGTATGGCAGAATGGGAGGGGCTTGGATCCCTTCAGTGAACCAATCAGTAGGGGTTTCTTTGGTTTGGAGGGACATTACTCAGATTACTGAGAGTAATCAGCAACTGGGTGAGTTCTTTGAAGGCCAGTTAAAAATCATTGTTGGTAATGGAAGGAGAATCTGCTTCTGGCATGATACATGGTTGGGTTCTAGGAGCTTGAAATCTGAATTCCCCAGATTATTCTCTCTATCCACAGAGAAGAAGGAAACTCTCCACCAAATCAGTAATAAGAAAAGTCTTTTAGGGGAGTGGCAGCTCCAATTTAGAAGGAGACTGTTTGCCTGGGAAGTTGAGGAGTTGCAGAGGCTATGTGGTCTGCTGGTGGCATCCCCAAGCCTTAGAGTTGGGTATGAGGACTCTTGTTCTTGGGCTGCAGAGGGGTCTGGGCAGTTCACAGTCTCATCTGTGAGGAAGTGGTGGACTTTAGCTTCAGGGCAAGGTGAGGGTGTTCCACCAGGGGTGTGGGTCAACCTAGCTCCTCCAAAATGCAGTTTTTCTGTTGGTTAGCTTGGCGAGGTAGGGTCAAAACCTGAACATTTCTCCAAAGGATTGGGGTTCTTGGAGTGAGTGTTAACAATTTGTGTGTTCTGTCAAATGAAGGAGTCGTCTGTGGAGCATGTGCTTCTGCACTGTCCAGTAGTATGGAAGTGTTGTTCTCATATGGTGTTTTGGTGGGGTCAGGAATGGGCTATGCCTGGTTCTGTTGCAGGTTTGCTGCACTGGTGGTATGGAGGATACCTCAAGTCTTGGCTTGGTCAAGTCTGGCAGATTATACCCTCAGCCATGTTTTGGTCTGTATGGAAGTTACGGAATGAATGTTTGTTTAAGGGAGCTCAGCCAGATCTTCTGGATTTATGTGAGAAGATTAAAGTCCAGATAGCTTTGTGGACAAAATGGCTCTTGAAAGTGGATTATTCAGTGCACGATATTGTCTCCAACCTTCACCAGATCAGGTTTGCTGTATGATTTCTGGTTATTCTGTCTGAACTCTGCTGCAGGTTCTTTGTATTTTGGTCTTTGCCTTGGTTGGTTTCTGGCCAACCATGGGGGAGGGGTGGCTTCAGTTTTGGGTCTATTTTGGCTGTTTTTTTGAGTTCTCTTTGCTATTCTTCCTTTGTTGCACTGGTGATCAGCTATGTTAGCTTCAGTCAGTTAGCTCTGTTATTAGCTAACAGAGCTAACTTTGCTATTCTTCACTGCTGTTGCTGGTCTATCCTTTCTCTTCCCCTTTATTGATGTTTCCCAGCACTTGTATGCCTCATTTCATCAATAAAGTTTCTAGCTTATCAAAAAAAAAAAAACTATGTGCACACTTCGGTGGCTTGTCTTCATAATTTGAATTTGTTATCTTTGTGCAAACCATTGTGTATAATACATCCATCTATTTAATTAGTTTGGTTTCTTGAACCATTACACATGAAATCTCAAAAATATTCCACGCTTAAAATTCGACCTTGTCAGGTGCTTTTTTTTATCATTGTCATTGTTATTAATTATCATTAAAACATTTTTTTTTCCCCTGATGGTGATGTAGATATTTCTTTTATGTGATACTAGTTACTGATATTATTGCATTTTCATGATCTCAATCTTGGCATGGTCTCTTATTGTTCTTTTGTTCAAATACTTTTTCAGGTAGCAATAAAATCAATTATGCATTCTATTTTATTTTATTGTTTTGCTTTCAAGTAAATGATACATGCAAATTGCAAATTTCAAATCATTGAAAATGGTCTGGTGGAAACACTCTTGACCTTTCATAATCAATTACTTGGTAGTCTAGTGATGTATGATAAAGTAGTTATGTTGTGGACATCCAAGTTTTCATGACTAAAAAAGACGTGCCAGATCTGATTCATGGTTGTTCGTCTGCAGGTATGGTGCACCTCTGCATGGTGGATTTGGTGTGGGATTGGAGCGTGCGGTGATGCTCTTTTGTGCCCTAAACAACATCCGCAAAACATCACTCTTCCCTCGTGACCCTCTCAGAATTGCTCCATGACATTTTATTCTAGTAGCGCGTTCTGCCTGACTCTTTTTTGTCACCAAGATTGTTTCCTCTGGATGTTATTTTGTTGGAAATGTCTTACCTGATAAAATTTACTAGTTTTTCACGGGAAAAAGTAACATTTACATACATCCCAAAATTGTTCATCTTCATTATTATATACGCATGTTGTCCAATTGCATTGCATGTGGTCATGTGTTGTGCGGTGCAGTTTTTTCTCTTTCTATTTTCCTCTCATTGATTTACACCTAAGAAGTTATATCATGCTCATATCAAAATAAAACCTAAAAAAATGTTGTTAGGTCCTGAACTAGGCTACTTGTATCAATTACGTTGTCCCTCAAGTGCATAATTTCCTATTTGTTTGAACAAGAACGTCCTACTCTAGTTATTTATTTTCTTCAATTGTTGAATGAAACTTTGTAACAAATGATGGTATCAATATTACCATCATTTATACTGCATCCGTCCCATATTAATAGTCGTTTTTGAAAATTTTAAACTTTTTAAAGATATATAACCATTACATTTTGAATTCAAAATTTGAAGGGTTAATTTCAAAAATATCTTTCTATTCTTATTGTTAAATATATTTATAATTACTTTTAAAGGGATAATTTTTGAAACATTTAAATTTAAAACTTTTTTTAAAGTGGACAATCATTTTAGGACAATAAAAAATAAAATAATAGATCAACAAAACAAAATAAGAAAGAGGGAGTAATATATTTTTTAAAATTATTTTAGTGAATAAATGAATATTATGATAAAATGAAATTAATAATTTCATTATGCATTAAATAGGGTGGAAGCTCAACTTGAGAATACGACTGTACGGACAGTGATCGTTCATATTTGCAAACAAAAAAGTCTCATCTAAATCTCTTTATCAGTGCAATTTTCCTACAGCTAAGGATTATTTATTATTATTAGTGATTCAACTCATATAATGTGGTTGATATATATAGACTTCAAACCCCCCCCCCCCCCCTCGTTTGGTAAAAAGTTATTTACTAATTTAATAAAATTGTATTAAATTGCATCAGTAGAAGAAATAGCCCCATAATCCTAATAATAACAAATAAAACCAAATGAAAAAGAAGTATTTTCAATAAAAATGTACCCAACTTTGAAAATTATTTTCATTTTTATTGGTAATTTTGTTACGGATATAAAAATTTATCACAGAATTAGATACAAAAATATATATATGAATAGATGAAATTTTATAAGATTTATTTTTGGGATTCATTTTATAAAAAAAATAAATTATCCGCCAATATTTTATTTTAGGGAGTAGCTTGCCTTCAGTCCTTAATCCGATTGGACGGTGTTGTTCGGCCTGTGGTGGCCCACAACGGGTCTCATTTTGATAATCTAAACCATTCAATGCGTAGAAGTCGTCGAGTACTATATGCCTGTAAAAAATCACGTTGATCGGATATCGATAGCTATGTGATCAAATCAGTTTTGTATAAAAAAAGTGGACGGTGAACAAATTAACGGTTGACAAAAAATTGATAAAATGAGATACTTATCGATATCCGATCAACGTGATTTTTTACAAGCATATAGTACTCAATGCGTTCTACACATTGAACGGTTTGGATTATCAAAACGAGATCCGTAGTGGGCCCCCCACGGATTGAACAACACCGTCTAGTTCGATTAAGGACTAGGGGCAAGCTGCTCCCTTATTTTATATCTAATTCTGTAACCACTTTTTATGTTTATAGACTAAGAGGTGGTTTGGAATGATCTAAATAAGTGCACTTTTTGACTTTTTAAGAAATATGAGTTGGGTATGAGTTAGATATGAAATGATGTGGTAGCGAGGTGATGTGACTTAAATAAGATGATCCGACTTAAATAGAATAGTAACTTTTTAATTTTTTGACTTTTTTAGGTTATGACAAATAAAGTCTAATTCTTTTATTTGAGCAAATGCTACAAAATAAATTTCCATCATCATCTATGAGATTCATATGTGAACTCATATGAGATTCAAACAAATAAATAATCAAAATGCATAGGCACATCAGTGCCACAAAGTCCTATTAAGGCCTGGTTTGGCATGTCTTAAAAAAAATAAAAAGTCAAAAAGTTACTTAAAAAGCTAAAAAGTTATCATTATTAAAAAAAAAAAAAAATACAAAAAAAAAATTTACACAAAAAAATACAACTCAACTTTTTGCTGAAGTGATGGGCTGTTCGCTTGATTGGTCTACTGTATTGTTCTAGAAATGATTGCCTCATTCGCAGGCAACCATTTAGACTATGATGTTCGGCCCGTGGGGGTCACCACGGGTCACATTTTGATAATCTGAACTGTTAAATATGTAGAAATCGTTGAGTACTATATGCTTGTAAAAAATCACGTTGATCGGATATCGCTAACTATATGATCAAATCAGTTTTGTATAAAAAAAGGATGGTGTTATAGTTAACTGGTAAACAAAAACTAATCCGATCAATGGGATTTCGATATCCGATCAATGTGATTTTTTACAAGTGTATAGTACTTGACAAGTTCTACATATTGAATGGTTCAGATTATCAAAATGGGACTCGTGGTGGCCCCACGGGCCGAACAACACAGTCCAAATGGTTGCCCATGAATGAGGCAATCATGTCCTTATCTCCTAAACTCTGCCCCGAAAAAAGTGTCGTAAAGCCTATTACACTTACTTCTCCTATACACTTATTTATACAATTTTTTATTACACATTTTTTCGTACAAAGAAAAAAAGTTAACCTAAACATCTATTTTTTTTTTTAATTTTTTAGTCTAAAAAGACAAAAAATACATTTATTTAGGACTCCCTAAACAACCATTAAATAGTTTCTCTATCACCCCCACCTCCTTGTTACACAAGATTTGCTTTTTTTCCACTTGACAATGACGTAAAAAAATAAAATAGAATTGGAGAGAAATTATAGGGTTTATTCAATTGATTAGGTCTCGTCTGGGGACTAAGTATTTTAGTTAAGAAAAATGTTAAGAATCTTAAATATTTTATCAATAATTTTACTAAATGTCTCACATGTTGGTCTCATGTGAGTCTCACATTCATATGAGGCATTTAATAAAAATTTTGGTAAAATATTTAAAATCTCTAGTATTACTCATTATAAAAAATTAAAAGTTACTATAAATTGTCACATCACTCTTTTTATTTTTCTGTACATCTTTTTGTAAAATAATTTATTTCCAAAAGTCACTATAATTTATTTTACTCATTAAAATAATTTATTTCTAAACGAGACCAAAGTAACTGAAGAGTTTACAAATGTAATTTATTCAAATTTTGTATGTGCAAGAATTACTAATATTTCAAGTTGCATATATATATATATATGACTTTTTGCATTCAAATTGCTAATGTTTCATATTAAAATGTAATTGAAAATGTCATAAATCTATAAAATTAAAATTATGATTATATCCCTTTGATTATCTTATTTTTTACATTTATATTATACTTAACGAGTTCTAAAAAATGAATGTTTCATAATATCGAGATTGGTCTCAAAATAGGCCCACTAAACCCAAACGCTCCGAGAAAATATCATTTTGCCCTCCAAACTATCACGTGTTTTCGATTTGACCCCCATACTTCGATTTATTTCAATTTAGTACCTGAACTTTTAGAAAATTGATCAATTTAACCCCTGCCATCACATTTCGTCTACAATTGGGTGGAATGTACTGACGTGGCACCAAAGT
Source organism: Camellia lanceoleosa (assembly GCA_025200525.1). Taxonomy (NCBI): domain Eukaryota; kingdom Viridiplantae; phylum Streptophyta; class Magnoliopsida; order Ericales; family Theaceae; genus Camellia; species Camellia lanceoleosa. The sequence goes on along the minus strand of CM045768.1, from coordinate 116,222,592 downwards.
TCATTTGGAATTTCATTTTACCCCCCAAACTATATCTTAAAAATCAATTTGGCCCCCAAATATAAAAAAAATTAAATTTAAATATTTAATAAATAATTTTTTATCTCAATAATGAAAAAATTAAATTTTAAATAATATATACTTTGCAAAAATAATAATAAAAAATATAAAATTTCTCATTTTGAATTATTTTGAGACCATGAAGCATTGATAATTCAACAAACATGTCGTACCCGTACTAGGTACTTACCGACATATAATATTTCTGCATACGTACCGTGTGACAACCCTCACATCTGATTACTGCTAAACTGTGACTGAACATGATAAGTAACTAATTAGGATGAAATCCTAAACTGATTACATGAGTTTGTTGCTTGATTGCATTTCTATTTGTTTATCAATTGATTGATCTGTTCACGTTTTAAGTTTTGAACTACAAATTGAGGGCCTTATCGGCGGCCGAATCAGAAATTGATTGGTATTTCATGCTAATTAGAATTTATGTGATTATGGTAGGTTTAATTTAAATTCGGTTTGGAATGATTAAATTAGATTAAATAATGTTAAACTACTTGAACTTAGGTAATTACAATTGTGCCATTGAAGTGGGCCACTTTGTTAAACCTTGTTTGGAGCTTATTTCTACCTCATTTGTTCATCTTCTTGAGACCAACCGAAAGAGAGAGGGAGTTAGGAGAAAAACTTGATTTCATTAGAGTTTTGCTTGGAGACTTGAAGAATTTGGAAGATAATTGCATAATTGAGCTTCTAGACTTGAAATTGAGGACCTAAGGTAGGATTTTTTATCCTTTAGTTTATGAATTCAAGTTGGTTCTTGCATGGTTCATGAGTCATTAGTGATCTAAGTCAAGAATTGGTTTAAAGAGTTGTTTTGAGTAGCTAAATCATGCATGCATGTATACATTGTTGAGTTTTGAGGTTGATTTCATGGAAATCCTCATATGCATGTCTATATTCTAGCTATGGTCCATGAATTCATCATGTTTTGAGTGAATTGACTCATTTGACCAAGTATTTGAAGCTTTGGTTTCAATTGAACACTTGTATGTTACATATACATTATGTTCATGAAGTTTTGTTTGGATTTGTGTTTAGTTGAACTACCTTTGGGCTTTGATTTTGCAAATTGATCTTTGAAACATGTCATATTATGAGTTTTAAAGTGTTTTCCAGAAAATTGGCACAAAAAAATCGAATTTGATGCTTTAAATGTTGAATTTGATCTTGGAGGTTCAATCTAGAAATTCCAGATTTTGGACCCACGCTCGAGCATAAGACTTCACGCTCGAGCGTACACTTTGAGTACATGCATCCTACTCGAGCGGGGAAAGTAACGCTCGAGCGTGAAATGCGTGTATCTAGTACTTCTCATGTGTTTACAGTCCGCTCGAGCGAGGGAATGCACGCTCGAGCGAGGACTTGTGTCTTATGCTCGAGCGGAGGTCGAGTGCCCATCGAGCGTGAATTGCATACATCTAGTACTTTTGCTTGAGTTTGCAGTTAAGCTTGGCGAGAGAAATCGCTCGGCGGAGCTCCTTTATGCATGTCCGCCGGCGTGAAAAGCCATGCTCGAGCGAGACTCCTGTTTTCTGAAAATTTTGAAAAGTGCTTTAAAGTACATTTTTGCATCCTTTTCCCATCCTAGGCATTCCTAGGCCATGTTTAAGGCATCTTAATGATGATATTGATGTAGAACCACATCGAGTCAAGATAGGGACTAAGTCATTGATTTCCAAGTGTGTAACTTAGTGTGTGTTCATTCTGTAACTGTGTAGGGTTGGCATCCGAGGACGCTCATTAGCTGCTTATAACCCAGTGCTCTGTGAGTAACAATGTTGTAAAGATATGTTCAATTATGAATATTTTCTGAATGATCAACTATTCTGTTTACTGAAACGTTATTGTTTAATGAATGAATGTTTGTCCTATTTGTAAACTGTATTCATGGCATCTATAGCAATTTCTTTATTCTTTGTCTTATTCTTACTACTTGTCATAGAGATCTCTATCGGTTCCCACGTTGGAACCACTATCATTTCTTGTTATGATGGCCATCAATCGTTCGATCTGTTAAGACCCTCTTGCCTTTGTTTGCTATTGGATGTACCACATATAACTGCTATGATTTCTAAATGACTGATATGACTGTTTAATGACTGAAAGGACATTCATTCTTAACCCCTTTACACAACTGTTATTCACTGGGCTTTAGCTCACTGTTTATATTTATATGTAGGTGTCCAGGCACCGAATCAGAGTTAACAGCGTTAGGTTTGCTCTCTTTTTGTCAAGCCAACCATCGCGCCTCATTTCGAGGTTCCATGTCAGTCCAAGCCAGGGCTTTTTAGGGTGTCTTAGTTTGCCCTTTTGCTTCTGTTCCGTAATACTGTATGAGACTTGTACTGTACTGTGCTAATTAGGGATTTGGTCCTTAACTTGAATGTTGTACATATGGTGTATATATGTTTTGCTTATGAATGTGTATATGTTACAGAAAAGTCTTTTTGCATACAGACTGTCACAGCTCATTGGACATCTTTTATTACTGTTTTGGCTTCCGCCAGCCCCTGTACTTTGTATTATTGTCTTTACTGTTATATAGGCTTTCGGTAATCACAGATTACTAACCGGTTACGGTACTAAACCCATAGGGGCGGGTTTGGGTCGTGACATACCGGGTACACAAAATATGTACTCAAATTTTTATTTCTTAATTTTGGCCTACCCAAACGTATCTAATAAATATCCAAGCCGTACCGTACCTTAGTCAAAAATAATAATATTTTTCTTCTATTACAAAGATAAAATTCTTTATACTAAACTTCTTTTTCATTTTTAGTTTTGTACTTAGCATGATTTTAAAATTAAGTTATAGTTTATAAGTTATTTAATATAATAATATTTAATTTTATCTTATACATATGCTTTTGACATTAAATGTCAATTGTATGTTGGATTTAACAAATTAAACCATTTAATCAATTTTTGTATTATTTCAAATTAAAAATAAATATTTTTTTACAAACGTATTAAACCATACCCGTACTCGTACCCTACTTTTTAAAGATTTTACCATGTCGATGTACTCATATTGTACCAATACCAGTATTCATACCCATGCTTGTACTTCATAGGTCTCAAATTATCTCGAGTTGATCCTAGAGAAACTTATTGAGCCGAAAATTTCGTGACTACTCTATGTGTGTGTGCGCTCGCAATTGTAACTAGTTTATTAGCCAAATTAATTTCAATAAAATTGATCAACTAATAGTAATTTCAAAATTGAGTAGGAATTTTTTTTCAAAATTTAGCAAGTAACCGGTATGGATATGACATGTTTGTCAAAGTATCCATACTTCATAGTCTGAAGATAATTTTAAATGAGAACTTTTAAATTTTTTTTTTAATTTTTTTGCAAAGCATATATTATTTAAAATTTAATTTTTTCATTATTGAGATAAAAAATATTTATTACATATTTAAATTAATTTTTTTATATTTGGGGGGCAAATTGATTTTTAAGGTATAGTTTGGGGGTTAAAATGACTCTAAATGACCTTTGGTGCCATGTCAGCACATTCCATCCAATTGTAGACAGAATGTAAGGGCAGGGGTTAAATCGATCAATTTGTTGAAAGTTCAGGTACTAATTTGAAACAAATTGAAGTATGGGGGTCAAATTGAAAAATGCGTGATAGTTTAGGAGGGCAAAATGATATTTCCTTAAACGCTCCCTTAAATTGAATGACTAACTTGGAGATTTGCTAAAAATATTAAAAAATAGATAAATTACAAATACACCCCTTAAGATTTGCTTAAAATATGAATTGACCCTGTAGTTTGGAAAATTATAAATATCTCCATTAGAATTTTTTATTTAACAAAATTAATTAAAAGAATAAATGCTCCCTTAAATTGAAGAGCAAATTTTATTTTTACCCTTATACTTTTACGCGATTTTCAAGTACACTTCCAGACTTTGAATAATTTCAATTTTACCTCCAAAGTTTTTGAAATCGTATCAATTTTGCCTCTGTCGTCACATTTGAAATGGAAAAGGTTAAAAAAAATTACATTTTGACCCCAAATTTCAAAATAAATATGCAACATCACCATCTCTTCTTCTCTCTCATCATTCCCTAAATTACCCAAATCCTTCTGCTACCCTCATCCTCCCTTCTTCGTAGTCATCTTCCCCACCACCACCACCACCATCACCAAGAAGCCCTTTAAAATTGAGAACCGGGTTGTATTTTCATGTAATATTCAACTCATTTGCCATGAAAACTCCCAAAATCATGCCTTCAACTCATAAGCTATGGTCATGGAAAATTGAGAATTGGGTTACATTTGAACTTGAACGTACCAGCGTCGGTGGTGACCAAGCTTCAAACTAGTATGTTGCCTTCTAACTCTCCATTGATATAACAATCTAATGAGAGTATAGCACACCCCAGAAATGGAAAACACTAGTAAACAATAACCAATATCAACACACCAGACACCGGAGCTGGTCAATCGGCCAAACAACCTCTAGGTCAACCGGTTGGACGTCTACCAAGCACCACCGGCACCACAAACAAATCTACAACAACTCTATACAGCCTCGCCGGCGACAAAGACTCGCCGGACTAGACTACATGAAACCCACTCCAAGAAATAGAGCCATTCTGAAAAGCATGACTTCTTCTCTCAAAAGACCCATTGAAACATCCACCCCTCAATGGAGTTCTTCATCCTGTATCCACCTACGCAACTGTAATAACCCCGACCCCAGATTAACGTTAATTTGTGCTTAGTTAAGCCTAACAATAATTTAGGAAGGATTTGGAACTAATTTGCATGAGTATTGCATCACCTTTGTATTTTTATCTGTTAGGCGTAGAAAGATCTGTTCATGTTTTAATTTCGGTTCGTGAATTGAAAGCTTTATCGCCGTCCGAATTAGAAATCGGCTTGTGTTATGTTCTAGTTAGGATTTATAGAATTTTAAGGTAGGTTTAATTATAATTTGGTTCGGAACGATTAAATTAGATTAAATAATGTTAATTTACACTTGTTTGAGTCATTACAAGTTTGCCACTTAGTGGCTTGATTCTAGACAACCTTTAATTGCCTTATTACATATTGGATGCATCCTTGCTCATCATCTTGTGACCAAAACGTGAGAGAGGGAGAAAATTGAGAGATTTGGGTCTTGGTTCAAGAATTTCATTCACAAGAAGGAAGCTTGAAGATTTGTTCATCTAGTTCATAATTCTAGCACCTAAATTCCAATTTAGCATCTAAGGTATGAAACTAAGCCTTTAACATTGGGTTGAGCTAATTTATGCATGAATTCTAGTAGTTGGAGCTAGAAGATGCGAGAATCAAGCTTAAGGAGTAGAAAAATAGATTAATCCATGCATGCATGCATGTTTCATGGCATTTTGGAGTTTGATTTTCAGGAATTCCTTCATACATGTGTTGAATCCATTCTAATTTTGGAAACACAATGAGTTTCATGTGATTTAGTAGCATTTGATCATGTTTTGGAGGGCCTTAGCTCAAAAATGTATATGCATGTGAGGTTCATATATTGATTTTGAATTTAAGATTGAGTTGTGCATAATTGAGATCTTTTTGGGCCATGATTTCTTGAATTGAAGCTTTAAACATGTTGTTTTATGAGTTTTCATGTGTTTCCTTAATTTTGGGGCCAGAAAAACGAGTTTTGGATGGTTGAATGTTGAATTTCATGCTTGGAGGTCAATTTGGATTTTCTAGAAATTTGACCCACGCTCGAACGGGGACTTTCACGCTCGAGCGTGAAGCCTGAGTACATGCACTTCCGCTCGAGCGACAAGAGTCACGCTCGAGCGTGAAATGTGTATACCCAAAAGTTTGTGTGTTTTGCGATCGCTTGAATAGAAGCCACGCTCGAGCAAAGTGCGTGTCCTGGCGCTGGCGGTCGGCGCCCGTCGAGCGTGAATTTCATACATTCAGCACTTTTTCATAAGTTTGTAGTTCGCTCGAGCGGGGAAGTCCACGCTCAAGCAGAGCTTCATTATCTGCATGTCCGCTCGAGCGGGGAAAGCCACGCTTAAGCGTGGACCTTATCTTCAGCAAAATTTGAGAAATGGTTTTCAATGCATTTTTGCATCTTCATTCCATCCTAGGCATTTCTAGGCCATGTTTAAGACCCCATAATGAGGATAAAAGATTAGAAACACACTAAGAGCCAACGAAGTAAGTTTTGTACATTTAGAACGTGTACTTCAAGTGTACATCTGTTATGTGTTGTGTAGGTCGCGTGCCACGTATCGTTTGACCAAGTTTACTCCGTCTGTCTGTCTCAAGGCCCACTGTGAGTAATAGCTTTGTAAAGTTATGTTTAACTTAAGTATTTTCTAACTGATATGGTATAATCTGTTTTCTAAAATGCTATATTACGAATTATGAATGAATGTCCAATTTTCTGAAAAGTATTTGTGGCACCCTTAGTTCACGTAGCCCTCGCCCGGGGGTAACAATACCGTGGCCAATCTGCATGTGGCCCTTGCCTGGGGGTAACAATATCATGGCTACTTGCGCGCAAGATATGGACCTTTATGGTCATTGGTACCAACTATGCATGTGGGTCTCTGGACGAAATTGATCTGATAGCTAATGGGTGTACCACGTATGATCTTATGCAAAATCTGAATATGAACATGAGTGCGTATCTAAATCTATTTCTGTTCTGAAGTCTGAATATGTTTTGATTTAAATACTGGATTCTAACTTGTGTTGGACATCATTCATACAACCCCTTTACTCCGTTATTATTCACTGGGCTTTCGCTCACAGTTTATATTATGTATGTAGGTGAGCCGGCACATGACCAGGGCTAGAGTTGACGGCCTTCTATTCTGTTTTGTCAGCCAACTGTTGCGCCTCCCGATGAGGTTCCGGTCGAAGTCTAATGCTATGGCTGTTTTTGTATTCATGCTAGTCTCTGTATGTGTTTTGTAAAGACAGGTCTTGGGATGTAAATACTTTGTAAATATTGGTGTCCTTGATTGGCATGCTTATGTATATATATAAGTTTTGAAATGTTTTGTCCCATGTACGTTATCACAGCTCATTAGACCTTGTCTATTTTGTATTATTGCTTTCGTAGCCCCTTATTATTTGCTAATCTGTTCAGAGGCCTTTGGTAATCCACGGATTATTGGCCGGTTACGGTGCTAAACCTACGGGGGCGGGTTTAGGTCATGACAGCAACATATCTATAGAAACCGCCAAGCTTTCTACCACTCTATAGAGCCACACAACCAATTGGAAAGATAAACAAGGACACCCAAATTACAATCACAATAACTAACCAAAATACATAGATGTAGTGACCCTAATTTTTCTTAAGTCATTATTTTTTATTATTATTATTATTATTATTATTATTATTATTATTACCTTATTTTATTTTTGGACTTCATTAATTACGTAGCTACATGAGAATTTAATGTGGTATTTAATTAATTTAATGTGTTATTTATTACATATAATTAATCTGATTATTTATAGATATTTTTTATATATAAAAAAGTTATTTATATTGGTCTTATATGGGATATTTATATTTATATATGTTTTATTTGTATAATATAATATAATATGTCAATTAGGTTATAAGCCTTAGAGGCTCACTTAAAAAAAAATAAAAAATAAATTAATAAATAAGAAGAAGAAGAAGAAGAAGAAGAAGAAGAAGAAGTAGAAGTAGCAGCAAGCCGAGAGAGAAAGAGAGAGAGACTTTGTGATCAATCTGAGAAAGCCGAGAGATGGGAGAGAGAGAGAGAGAGAGAGAGAGGGGCAAGGAGAGATAGATGAGGTAGAGAGAAAAACAAAAGGGTTGGGATTTTATTTTGGTGGCTTCATTAATCCTTCAAGTAACTCTTTGATCTTCGAAAAATAATTGTGAGTGCAAAACCCACTTTGCTTGATTTATGTTTAATTCGTTGTTTTTATTTATTTATTTTTATTTATTTGATGTTGATTTGATATTGTATTTGCATAAAGATGATGGATTGATTTTAATTATTTTGATTAGTTGTGTATGTAAGGTTTAGGGTATTTATATGTATTTATTTTATGGTTGTAATCATACTCATGGATATATGAAATTAAAATAAACTTGGAACCCATAGATAAATTCCGAATACTCCACCATGACTCTATGGATTGTTGTTTTATTTGAGTGCTGGTGAGAAAGAGTGTATAAAAAAAAAGTGAGGATTATGAGATTTATTTGAATGCCTTAGGTTCGACACTGTGATGTTGTTCTCATGAGTAGATGAGATGTTGTGTATATATATATATATTGTTGTCTCGTTCTCTAGAGTAGACGAGTGCTTTGATTTACACGTGTACGTATATGCTAACCGTCTGGGGAGTGTGGGGTCAAACTCGGGACGATATCCCCGTGCAAGTTTGGCTTCGGAGCAGTATTAGGTATACAGGAGGCATATGAGATATATGTGTAAGCCGGAAGTGAAGGGCCGAAGTGGTGTAATTAAGGTACAAAGAATTAAATATGAACTTATTGGTATAGTTTGAATTGTATTAATTTGTACATCTTGAAAAATAGTAAGCTACCTTGATAAATTATGAAATTTGGACAGAGGCATGTATACATAATTTTAAACAATTTTTATATTTTAACTTTTTACTAAAAAGATCGATTAGAACTTGTAATTGAATGATCTTGGTTACAGCAGTTTTTATTCATTTTAGCAATGCAGGCTTTTGATGTTGTTTTAACCCACAAAACGCACTCATTTTTATTGATTTCACATAAACTGAAGTAAAACATTATTTTGAACACTTTTTGTGTTTTGAACTTTTCCGAAAATAACATCTTTGGACAGTTTCTTTTCATTTTCAGCTTCAGATTTTTCGTTCGAATTTCGTATAGCTTCTTCTATTTAGTTTTTGTTTTAACCACTTCAGTTTTTGCTAAATTCGTTCGTGTTACCTTTTAAGAAATTTGATTCTGCACAACTTTTGTTCTTTATGTTTTGGTCAATTTGAATGATTTAAGCATGAAACAGTTTTTTAATTTTTTATTTTTTACACTCCTTCAGTAATTTACTTATGATTAAATTATACTAACTTTATTTTTTACAGAATGGTAGGTCTTACTAACTTTTTATGCAAGGCTAACCCACCATATTTATTTTTATTTTCATTATTTTTTTTATATACTCAATTTATATTTAGTTGTGTACGGGTAAGAAACTAAATGCCACCGTATCTCGAGAAACTACCTATTTGTCTCGGTGCGGGTGGAACTACTTGTCTTGTCTCGTAACAAGAATTAAATGTACTTTTGTTTGTGTCTGGTGGACACGTGGGTGTCAAATCTTGTACTCATACCAGTATACTTGTATACTGACCCATTTTGTCTCTTGACATCTCGGGTGCGTTCTGTTTGAGTGCAACCGAGCTTTCTTTACAGGATTAATTGGGACTACGATGGTGACGAGAAATAACTATAGTTGTTGGACATGTCTCTTGGACTTCTTTTGTTTTCTTGAGCTTAAGGTTGATATTAGTTTATATATTTATTATTTTTTTATGACCTTAGTATTTTGATAATTTGGCATGTTGGGTTATTTTGTAACTGTACATTATTTAAGTTGTTTTGACTATTTGTTACTACTTTAATGTTGGAGGTATTGGGTAGTTATGAAATTTTGATAGATGGTTTGGTTAGTGTTTTGTTATTTATTTATTTTTTTATCCCTTGTAATCTTTTGAGCATGGAAATTTACTTAAACCTTATGGAGACGAGAACATTTAGATTTTGTTTCACTATTAGGATTTGGATGATGGAATATTGATTGGGGTTTAGTCCTAATTTAATATATAATTGTCTAAATTTTGGGGCATGACAATAGATGTTTTACTTTATCTCACTGCAAATGTGTAGAGAAACTAACCATCAACCATGTTACTCCAAGGGGAGGTTTCTCTCTCTAGAATCTAGAGAGAGAAGCTCCTACTTTCTTTCCCCCAAACAAACTCAACTTTCTCCCAAACATTGCAAAGAAACCCATCCATGTAGTGTTGGCCAAGGTAGTTGGCGTTGTTGAGCCAATTGGGTATGAGGATTCCGACCTCGACATGCAACACTTGGCATTCTGGGTCCGAATCATCCAAGGTGTAGACATAGGAAGTGCAGTTATTCAATTCAAGGTCCTAGGTGAGTTTGTATCATTATTTTGAAATTTAGGGTCAAAATGTAATTTTTTAACTTTTTCCGTTTCAAATGTGACGGTAAGTAGGGCTGGGCATAGGGTTATCTGACCCACCCAAACCGCCCTGCTCGACTCGACTTGCACACGTATGGGTGGTTTCGCAAATATATTAGGGTCGGGTGCGGTTTGGATTTTGGCTGATTTTCGGGTTGTAGACAGATTGCGGGTTTGAATCGCACCAGCACAACTCGACCGCATGAACCTTTTTTTTTTCCTTTCAAATCTGGACCGTTCATCTTCACTTCATCTATAACAAACAAAACTAAAAAAACCCTAATCTAATCTTTCAAATTCAATGCAGCTCTTTATTTTCTTTCATCTCATCTCATCAGTCTCTCACTCTCTCGTTTTTTATCTACACCGATTGACCTCGCAAGATCGACCGATCGACTCTCTCTCATCACAAGATCGATCGATCGACCTTACTCTCTCATCGAACCGATCGACCTCACAGGCAAGCCTCTGTCTCTGTCTCTCTCTCTTCTCATCTCATCAGTCTCTCACTCTCTTATTTTTTATCTGTACCGATCGACCTCGCAAGATCGACTCTCTCTCATCACAAGATTGACCAATCGACCTCACTCTTTCATCGCACCGATCGACCTCACAGGTAAGCTTCTGCCTCTCTTTCTGTCTCTTTTTATGTTTCTCTCTCTGATCTTTGATTTTTTTTTAGGTAATCAGATCTTTCTCTTTCTCTCTTCTCGGTCTCTGAATTTTTTTTATGCATCAGATCTGTTATTTTTTTATGCAATCAGATGCAATCAGATTTGTTATTTTTATGCAATTATATCTGTTATTTATTAGGCAATCAGATCTGTTTATGCAATCAAATCTTTTTTTTTTTTTTTTTTTTGTAGCAACAGATCTCTGAGTTTGTTTGTTCATTTCTGTTTGTGTGACTAAGATTCTGTTTTAATGGTGATTGAAATTAAATCTGTTCATTTCTGTTTGGAATTAAATCTGTTCATTTCTTATTGGAGTTTATCTGTTCATTTCTGTTTGGAATTAAATATGTTATTCAATCTGTGTTATTGGAATTAAATCTGTGTTGTTGGAATTAAATCTGTGATTGAATCTTTGTTAAAAGTGGAAATTAAATTTGTTACTGTAATTTTAAATTGAATTTGTAATTGAATCTGTTATTAAACTGAATATGTGTTGAATCTATTATTAAATTGAATCTGTGATTGAATCTGTTATTAAATTGAATATGTTATTGAATCTGTTATTAAATCTGTTATTGAATTTGTTGTTAAATCTATAATTATGTTATTGAAATTGAATCTGTAATATGTTATGTTATTGAAATTGAATTTGTAATTTTTGTAATCCAGTTTAAATTGAGGATAGTGTTCAATCTCCTGCAATCAATCTTTTACATCTGGAATTCTCTAATTCTCAAATGAATCCCCCCTTAACCGAACCCGAACTTGAACCTAAGCCTTCTAGACCCCCAAAGAGAAAAAGTGAGGATGGAGGGGGGAGAGCACCATCTACAGTTTGGGATTTGATAAGGTTATAAGGACCGATGGAAAGTGTAGAGCCGTATGCAAATATTGCAATAAAGAGTATTTGGCTAACTCTAGACTTCATGGGACTAGCAATTTGAGAAGTCATACACCCAATTGTAAAGAATATCTAAATAGGGATAGAGATGGTCAACAAACATTAAATCTTAAATCGAAACAAAATGAAGAGGGTGTTGAGTTTGTAGCAGTAACTTTTAATTTTGATGCTTGTAAAAGGTCTCTTGCGGAGATGGTTGTCATTGATGAGTTGTCATTTAGATTTGTGGAAGGAGTTGGGTTTAGAAGATTTTGTAATGTCATGCAACTGAAATTCATACTAATCTCTTCTCGTCATACCATATCTAGTGAAGTGCTTAACATATTCAAGAATGAAAGAAATAAGTTAAAGAAGGCCATGAAGGGTCGTAGAATTTGTTTTACTACGGACACTTGGACATCTATTCAGAATTTGTGTTATATGTGTTTGACTGCTCATTTCAATGATGATAATTGGAAATTTCAAAAAAGAATCATAAATTTTCAACAAGTTGAAGATCACAAAGGAGAAACATTGGGTAGGAAAATTGAGTTGTGTTTGATTAAGTGAAACATTGATAGCATATTCACCTTAACAGTTGATAATGCTAGTTCTAATAATCTTATCATTCAATATTTGAAAACGATAACCAAAGATTGGAAGGGGACTATTTTGTAACATGAGTTTATTAACATGTGTTGTTGTGCCCATATTCTTAATCTTGTTATGAGTGATGGATTGAAAGAAATGGATGATTCTATTGCCAACATTAGACTTGCGGTGAGATATGTGAGGTCGTCTCCTCATAGGCATGATGCTTTTAAGAAGTGTGCAGCCACACTCAAACTTGATTCAAAAGCTCTTGTATGCCTAGATGTACCAACTAGGTGGAACTTTACCTATTTGATGTGGGAGGCCGCTGAAAAGTATGAAAAGGCTTTTAACCACTTGAAGTTTGTGGATTCCAATTTTGAACCTTATTTCAAGGATGTTGATGGTGGCACAAGGAGAAGTCCTAATGAGTTGGATTGGAAAAAATGTAGATTGTTTTTGAGGTTTCTAAAATTATTTTATCTTACAACTAAGAAGTTTTCGGGGTCACTCTTTGTTACTTCCAATGCTTTTTACAAAGAAATGTTTGTTATTGAAAGCAAAATTAACCAATTAATTTTGAAGGAGGATGATACTTTGAGCACAATGACAAAGACTATGAAACAAAAGTTTAGCAAGTATTGGTGGGATGGAAGTAAGCTCAATTTGTTATTGTATGTTGCGATTGTTCTTGATCCTACCAAAAAAATGGCATACTTGGAGTTTTGCTTTTCAAATTTATTTTTTGGAGATAATAAGAAGGTGGAAGATATGATAGATAAGGTTAAGGGTTGTTTGAGTCGTTTGTATAGCCATTATGTCACACTTTATTTATAGCGATCCCGGTTGTCCCTTTACAGTTCAGTTGTATTCCGGACTCGGTTTCCTGAAGTTGTTAGTTGTAATTGTCTTGTTGTTATCCTTTAAAATGATTCGTTTGAGTTTTAGGATGTGTTGGGCTTGGTCGATTCAGGTTGGTAGAGTTTTGGCTCCCATTGTTGTTGCACAGTTTTTGGATGGTCCGCTCGAGTGGGTATTCTTGCGCTCGAGCGGGGTTTACACACTCCCAATATTTTGTGTCCTTGCAAAACTTCTGCAGGTGTGTTTTCTACGCTCGAGCGGGTTGCGCTCGAGCGGATTTTTTGGTGCTCGAGCGGGTGGTACATCTTTGGTGTAAGTTCTGGGAGGGGAAAATCTACACTCGAGCGGATTGGTTTTCACGCTCGAGCGGGTGTACTTTGTTCCTGCGTCTTGGCGCTCGAGCGGGATTTATTGCGCTCGAGCGGACCTAGTTTTTTGTTCTTGACGCTCGAGCGTTGTGTTCTCCGCTCGAGCAGGAATGTCGTATATCAGTTATCAGCTGGGCATTTTGAAATCACTTTTACATTCTCTTTCTCTCTCTTACTTTCCCAAAATCGATTTTGAGAGCCCCTCTCTCTAAAAACTCCCTTCTCTCTAGGGTTTGATCTAGTTAGAGTCCTTTTCTTTCCTTTGGCCTTTGTAAAAGTTGTATTGATCGTCGAGGGCTTCGTTTTGATCCGTGGATCTTGGTGATTGGAACATTTTGGTTTTCTTCAACTCCTCCTTTTGAGCTCCGAATTTGAGGTAGGGATTCCTACTCACTACTATGGGTTTTAACATAGATTTTTGGGCATTTTGTTAAATGGTTGAGTTTGGAGAGTTAGGGTTCGAAAATGTTGAAAAGGGGTTTGTTATTTTGATTCTAAAAATGTGTATTTTGGGTTTCAAAATAATGATATTGTTGTTGGTTGTTGATATATAGGCCATTGGGTCAATATTTGGAAATGGGGTAGAAAAACCTACTTTGTTGTATAAATTAATTGGTATAATTAATTTGGGATAATTGTGGTTATATGAAATTGAGTTAGAAATAGTGAAATTGGCTCATTATATGTTAGAATGGTGGAGTTGGATTTATTAATCGCTCACTTTCGAAAACATTGATATTTTACCTGTTGGAGCTTTTATTATCTGTTTAGAAATAATTACTTTGGGCTACCGGTGGAGGGTAGTTGTGATTGTTGTAGACAATGCATGATGATTAGGCAAACTAAAACTAATCAATTGGATGTGTCATAGAGTATGACGGTTGATAGAATACATTAACGCTATGTATTGTTTGATTGAGTATATGACCTTTATATATCTATTTGTATGTGGAGGAGAAAGGGGATGTACTCCACGGTTTAGGGGAAGATAGGGGATGGACCTCTAGACCGGATGTTGTTTGGGAGAAGATAGGGGATGGACTCCGCTGATACAGCTCATATGCTTGTCAGTTAATGTATTGATACAGCTCTTATGCTTATCTATGGAAGTGTTGATATAGCTCATATGCTTATACGTTGAAATGTGGATACAGCTTGTATGCTTATCTGTTGAAATATTGATATAGCTTATATGCTCATCTATCGAAGTACTGATATAGCTAATATGCTTATCTAATGTAAAAAGGGGAAACGTTTATTATGAGTTACTGTCTCATATAAGTTGTTGGCCAGGTGCTGAGCCGGTGTTGTGAATTGTGAACTTGATAAGAAATGGAAAATGAAATGAAACATGGATATAGTGGTCATGTAATGGAAGTGGGTTATGAATTGATTTATGGGATTTAAACATTTATCAATTGCTAATGTCTTAGTTACTGCACATATTGTGTTTAGCATATCTCTACTGGGCATTGGCTCACCCTATATGGGACATTATTTTCAGGTACATGTAGCATGCCACCTCCAAGGACTTAGCTTGGATGGATATGGGAGTTGAAGACTCCTTTTGATTATTTTGTTTGTATTACATGTATATCAAGCCAATGGCTTATTTTGTATAGAGTTAGTACTCTTCCTCTGTGTAACCAAGTGTTAACTTGGAAAGTTGTAAGCCTGTAGGGCATTTGCTTTTGTTGTTAACATGTAATACTGTTGTAAGAACTACTCTGATGAATGGAAAAGCGTTGATTTCTTTATACCATTGCATGTCTAAAATGATGAGATTTATGTATTATTTTGAGGGCGTTACATTATCCTTCAAATGAGAAACTTCCAAGTATGAGTGAAGTTGTGAATATGGTGGAAGATGATGATGATGATCCTTATTCTTTGGTTGACTCCCAATTTAATTCCTATTTGGAGGGGCGATGCACTATTGGCTCTAAGTCAGAATTGGAACAATATTTGTTCAGGTTGAACATTTTGCAAAGAATAAAACATTTGAGATTTTGGATGATTGGAAGGTGAATGCAACCAAATATAGAGTGCTATCGCAACTTGCAAGGGATCTGTTGGCCATGCCTATTTCTATCGTTGCGTCAGAGTCGGCTTTTAGTACGGAAAGAGGGCGTATTCTTGACCCATTTTGTAGTTCACTCTCACCTTCTATGGTTGAAGCTCTTGTATGTACTCAAAATTGGCTTCGAAGCAACCTTCCAATTTCTCTTCGAAAGGCAATAGATGATGTGGAGGAATTTAAGCAATATGACTCGGGTAATATGAGAATTTATTTATCTTCATTTTTATTTGTATTATTCATTTTCTAATGTAAGTTTTATTGATCTTCTCTTGTTGACTCTTAATTAAGTACTTTGGAGTCAAGCTCATCTTCAAGTTCAACCTATAATATTGATACTGATATTATAATTAAACTCTAATCTATTTGCTCATTGGTAATTTTTTCATATACTCAACACATTTTTTTTACTATATTGAGATGCAATATATAGACATTTGTTTATCTTTTCATTACTTTATTCTTTTACACTTTTTTTGTCAAAGGAATTATGATGATTGAAGATTAAATTTTTTATTCTTCAGTTCGTTTTTGTGCAGGGTTCATCAACCAAATGCATGGAATTGAAATTTTTGGAACTTGGATGTGATTCATGATGATGGAGTTTTGAGATATTGTGTTGCAAATGTTTTTATTTTATTTGACAACAAATTTTTTATTTTTATTTTTTTTATTGCATTTTGGATGAATGTAATAGTTAATGAAAAATTACTTTTAGGTAAGCTCAGGATTTTGAATGATTTTATTTTAATTTTGTATTATTGGTTAGTAGTAGTAGATGGAGAATATTGAGAAAGTAGTCGAAGAGTGAGATTGATGATTTACTTTAGGATTGTGAATGATTTTACTTTAATTGTATTGTTGGGTAGTAGATTAATTTTGAATAATTTTAGGATTTTGAAGGATTTTGAATGATTTTAGGATTCTAAATGATTTGTTTATGTTAGGAATTGATTTTGTTGTGCTTTTAATTTTATAAGTTTTAATTCATTAATTATTAATATTGAAGCATTTTAGAAAATTGGAAAAAAATGACCCAAAATAAATATTTACAAAATGGGGAAAAAAATCAAAAATTAATTTTTAAAGGGAAAAATCCAAACCGCAAACCGCCTGCACATCCACAAACCTTATCCGCACAAATAGCGAAACGCGCTGCGGATGGTTGCGGTTTGACTTTTTCTCAAACCACATAGGTGCAGACGGGTCAAAACCGGACCGCAAACCGCACAAATCCGATTCGCGAGCACCCCTAACTGTAAGGGCAAAATTGATACGATTTCAAAAACTTTGGGAGTAAAATTTAAATTATTCAAAGTCTAGGGATGTACTTGAAAATCGGGTAAAAGTATAGGGATAAAACTGAAATTTGCACTAAATTGAATGATCAACTTGGAAAATCCAAACCCCATTTTTTTCACACCATATTAAAAAATGAAGAGGAGGTTGGGTAATACTTAATAATTTCTCCTTAGGAGGTCAGGCCGTCATCAGATATGCAAGATTTTCCAAATCATTAAAAACAATGGAAAAAAAAACCAAGAGGGGTGACGCTCCTGCGACTGTGATTCTTCGATCTGGTAATAAGCGAGTGCTACTACTGGTAATTTTTGTCTTCACCCTCCGTTTGGTTGCCTAGAAAACCAAAAGAAAAGAAGCGAACCTTTCAATTATATTATATGATGTGTTTCTGAATAATCATCGTCTAGAATCAGGGAAATGTGTTTCTGCATCTTCTTATACATGTTGTGATTGATGCATGTATATATATATACACACACATTTATGTTGTGATTGTGCCTTAATTTAAAATACATAACCTCCACAATTAAAACAAATTTATTTATTCTAATTTTTATTTCTTTGCTTGACCCAAATCATCTAATATCCCTAACCTTTGCAATCAAAACAATTTTGATAATCAATAAATCAAATTATATAAGATTTCATACTTTTGTAGAAAACTAAAACACAAAATACTAGAAAATGAAATAAATGTACTTGCTAAGAAGCATGGACATGGACATGGATATGGACACGGACACGGACACGTGACACGACACAGACACGCTGACACATTAATTTTTAAAAAATGCAGGACACGACATGTAGGGGACACGTAAGAAATATATAATTTTATATATTTATTATATGTTATATATATATATGAATATATCATTTAAAGATAAAAAAAATGGGGCAAATTACATATACCTCCATCGAGATTTAGCTAAATTACAGATACTCCTTGAGGTTTCAAAAATTACATCCCGGCCCCTTGAGGTTTATATTTTCATAACAAATTGCCCCCTAATTTGTTATGCAAATATAACCTTCAAGGGAGAATTTGTAATTTCTCAAACCTTAGGGGTATCTGTAATTTAGCTAAACCTTGAGGGGGGTATATGTAATTTTTCCTTAAAAATGTAATATGACATTAATTCCTATTGATTTATATGGTTTTTGTTTTATTGTTGTATCTTAAGTTGTTTTGTTTAAACTTATAATTAATTTCACATGTGTCTAATCGATAGGCACATGTGTTTAAGCGATTGACATGTGTGTCCTCCAAGTGTCCAAAGAGTGTCCGGATCTTTAAAAAGATTTAAAAAATCGGACACGTTTTGAAGAGTGTTGGACATGTGTCCTAAGAGTGTCCAAAGAGTGTCGGTGTCCGACATGGACACGACATGGATACGTCACCTTCTTAGAAGTGTCTGTGCTTCTTAGTGTACTTGTTATAATTTGATAACCAAGGACGATTACTTTTTGTAGACAATATGATATTTTTACTGCAAAGGAAGAAAAGGGAGATGGATGCAATCAAATGAGTTGTTTTGTTTTGTTTTGATCTGCTTGATATACTAATAGAGTGAAGTGCACATTGCTTTTGATTTATTTTGACGCGAAACAGGGGGGAAAAAAAAGCATTATATAAGGAGAACTTTTTTTTTTTTGTTGTTGATATGACTAAGATGGTTTTGATGAGCTTTTATTTAATGGTAGGGGCACTTTCTGAGTATAACATAGAGAGCTAGAAAGAGATTTTTATATAATGAGAGAGTTTTTATTTTTGTTATAATGTAGAGAGAGAACCTGCCAAGAGAGTGGTATAAAGAGGGCTTGTTTTGTCTGGACGAAGAGAATGAAATAAGCGTAAATATAATGATGAGACCCTTTTTGTATCTGATGATAGGTTGTTTTGCTTTATTTTTTATTTGATGAAGAGACTAGGATACCTGATGAGTGTGGTATTCTATTTTGATAATTTAAGATTTGACCATTTTCATTTATTTACGAAAAGTTTTTTCACTACTTTTTTGGATTTTAATAATTATTTTGATTGATGGTTTCTTTTTGGGAGTTGTTATTCGCACTTCACTTTTTGTTATTTGTACTGCACATTGTGTCTTTGAAAAAAATGTGAGTGTATGCAACAAAAAAGTTGAGTGTGAATAATAATTCCATTTCTTTTTGTGTATATACACATTGTAAAGTGAAGATATAATAAGTAAGGTCTCCTTCACTCGGGGCCTTAGCCGAGCACCAGAGTTGCTTACCTCTTGAGTCGTTACTGCTTGCAAGCCAATTTCCAAGGGTGAGTTCTATCCATGGGTTGTATCATTTGGTGTCAAAGCAAACCACTACGGAGGGAAAGACCTATAGGCTAGATTAAAGAACCTTAGTATTATGTATGGTCATGGTATTATAATTTAGGAGATTGTAATGGGATACGGAGTTGGATAAGAATAACATGCTATAAAATTTAAGTTCTTCCTTTTTTTGATTGCATTAGGGGACAATCATAAGACAATGTTTCACCAAATTTGGAGTAACCTAAGCTGTGTATAGGAATTTAGCAAGTGTGGACTGTAGGGTACTTTGTTATTAGAAGTTAACAAAGGATGTGATGCGAATGATGTGGTTATATAAATAAAGGGTGTGATCTTAATCTTGTCACTATGCATTTTCTTTTTTTCCTTATCCTTTCAGCGATGAAAAAGAGAACCCTTCATATAATTCTTTGATCGTGTAGTTTAAAATTGTAGCATTTATGTTAGTGGTTAAGGTTCTTTATCATTCTAAATTTTTATTCTCCCTCATGGTACTTCATTTATGGATATATGCAATGCAGAATTCCTAATATATTATGGTTTATGAGTTTTTAAGATATTTAAGTTTATTGTTTTTCTAATTATATATGTTTTAGATAGGTATGTTATTTTAAGCAGGAGTTTCAAGGGAATATTGATGAAAGTTTACTTTTTCCTTTTTCTCAGTGATTAGATCAATTTTCAAGAATGTATAGGATTCTGAAACAAAAAGTTTCTCCTGGAGCTTTGGGAGTTTCTTCTTTTACGATACTGCTACGTAGACTTAAACTAGTACATTCTACATAATTGGTGAACATATTTCATTTTATTTGATCTCTCTCAACCTTTCATATGATTATTTCAGATTTTAGCCAAGTCGCTGAAATGGATTCGAGCTGTGGTACCTAAACCTACAAGTTATACGACTAATGTGACCACAAGAAGAGGGGTATTGAATTAATTTGCTTGAATTCTTGTTGTATTTCTCTTTTGTTCTTTAAAGTGTGTGTACATATATTTTGTCATTGTCATAATCATATCTTATTCAATGTGTTTTAGTGTTGAGTTGTTGTCCTATCACCTATGTGGATATGTTGATTAATTTTGCTTCCATGTTTTTTGACTGCTTGGTCCTTGGACAATGGGTTTACATATGAGTAACCATGTCTTTCTATTTTGATGTATAGAAACATCGCAATAGGTGAAGCATTTTTTGGACATAACATGATGCGGATATGGTTGCTGTAGACACCCCATTTTTGACCGTCCTCAAGACTTGGATGTCATCGTTTGAACACTCGATGATCATCCATGTTCGTGTTCATTTTGAGTTCCTGGAGGTCTCGGTCGCGCGCCTTGCCTCAGGATCTTTTAACTTGCTTGTTCTGTGCTTGGTTTTGCACCAAGAGCTTGTGTTTTGTGCTCCTGAGGGTGGGAAGAAGCTTGTTAGCCATCCCTGAAACCCACCGGCCGTGGCTTAGGGCCACCGGCCTTGTTTTCTTTCCACCGGCCATTGGTGATGGCCGGTCGGCTTTTTGTGTGGTCGGTCGACCGTATATTTGGCTGATGGACTCCTTTTCTGGCCGATACCTCCTTTTTGCCTTTTTCAATCATGGTGCATGCTAGCTGTGCTAGCTGGAGTGCACGGACTTGTCCTCCATACACGTGTATGGAGGAATTGCACCCTTTGTACCCTTTTGGCCTAGCTTCTTGAGGAAGCTTGGACCTTTGTCTTAGCTTCCTCAAGAAGCTTGAACCCCTGTCTCAACTTCCTCAAGAAGCCTTGGCCCCTTTGTCTTAGCTTCTTTAAGAAGCCTTGACCCCTTTTGATTAGCTTCTCTTGGAAGCTTAGACCTTTGCCTTGTCTATATAAGGAGGCCCTCCCTCTCCTTTGAGGAGGTTCAGCAAAAACCAGACCTAATATCACATATATCTATTATATACACATTCTCTCTCTATATCTCTCTCTTTCTCTTCATTTTGTGTGTGTTGGAGGGCTTAAAAGTGTGTTTTGGTCTTAGTTTTACACTAACTCACCTAGTATCACACCTTACTTCGGTTGTGGAGGTATTGAGAGGTTGTTCTTGGGATTTTGAGCTGGTTTTTATCATAAGGAGGGGGCTGAGGTTGCTTCTCTTCAAGTGTTCTTCAAGGGTAACACTATTTGCTTTATATTCCCCATTCTTGCACTAGTTTTTAACCCACTTTGCATGCTGTTTTAGACTTTGTGTATAACTGAAAAAAATCTTTTATTTGCATTCTTAAGATGCTTCATTAAGGTCACTTTGGTGTTGGGGGTCGACCTCCCCCTCTTAGGCCTTGTTCGGCCCTTTTTGTGCTTTCTTTGTTGAGCTTCGGGAATCCTAGTGTATTGGCCTTCTCACCACTAAAATCTAGGGGATTTTCAGTGGTGATGAAGAGGTTTTGAGGTCTTGCATAGGGGAGGGACACCCCCCTCCCTTTGTCTCTCATTTGTTCATGTTTTTGGCTCGTAGGGGTAGCATGCATGGTTAGTTGTCTTTGGCTCCATTTTAGAGGTTTTTGGGTGTTATTAGGTCATAATATGCCTCTGTTTTTGGTCGGATTAATGGCCCTTTTCATGCATTATATACTTGCCTTGTATTCCTCCATTTTGCCTAGAAATGCATTTTGCCATTAGACCACCATGCTTGCATATTTTTGCCTAGCTTTGTGAAGCTTTTGGTCATGTTTCATCATGCTTGAGATCTGTTGGGCGTTGATTTGGTCACACCTTTCATGCTTTGTATAGTCCCTTTGCATTCTAGCATGTTGGCATCGGGTGTGTGAGTCATTAGCATGCATTACCTTGGCTATTTCAGTGATTTTGAATCACTTATTATGTCATTTCAGTCCATGTTTTGTGCTTATATTCTTGCATTTGTTATCCTTTCAATGCCTTGAAGAAATGTGATCTTATGCTCCATGTTTGAGTCATAGTGCATGCCGTTTGTTTAAGTCATTTGGGCTGCCATATCAGAGGGTTTGTGGGTGTATTTTGATGCATTAAAACTCTGTTTTGGGTTGCATAATCCATGCCATGAGTGGTTGGGGTAGGTGTAGAGTAATACTCCATTTTGTGGCTTTGAATGCCCTTTGTTTTAGGCCCTTTTCTTGGCATGTTTTGACCATAGTCCATGCATGATTTAGTCTTGTTTTGGAGTGCTTTAAGACTGTTCTAGGTCATTTTGATCCTTTGGGGTTTGGTTGACATAGCCATGGTTTGGACCCTTTTATTGGCTTCAAGTTTTAGTCACTGTTGCATGCCTTGCTTGCATAACATAGTGGATTTGGCATTGTCTTTTACATGTTTTCAGGGCTCGTTATGCTGGTGATTTGTCCATGCTTGTCTCTTCTTAATGCGCTTGAGAGTTGGCTTCTTGCATGCCTAAGTGTTAGACTTCTATATGTGCACATTTGAAGGTGTTTAGTCCATCACTTCCATGCACTTTGGCCACTGTTTTGGGGTGGGCTGAGGCCTTCTCATTTTAGTATAAGTCCATCTTTGCATACTTTGCATATTTGGCATGTTGCATTGCATTGGTTGCACGCTTACATTGTATCATGTTTGCATGTTTGCATGTTGTTTAGCTAGTTGCATTACATGGTCTTGTTGTATGCTTGACATGTTCATATTACATTGGTTTAGCTTGCATGATTAGGTAATGTCATGTTGCATTAGCTTAGCATGCTCATATTGCATTGCATGAGTTACATCACTTTACATTGTATATGGCATACGCGCATTGCATCTTGTTTGGTTTGGGGTGTCAAACCAAGCATGAGGGTTGAGGAGTGTTCATACTCAAAGTGACGAAACACGTCTCAACCCTCGGTCGCCGATGCCTTTGATCTCAACATGATAGGGCGTTAGCACTCATTTGTTTTGTTGCATGCATTTACATTGAGTTGCAAACTTGGTGTCTTTGGCCATCATTCATCAAAATGCATCATTGATGGCTCGAGTACCGAGGGCCATACTCCCCTGAGTCTATAGCATGATTAGGAGAGTGGCCATGCGCACATTGCTTTGAAAATTCCATACCATGCACTGCCTGTCCTCTGCTGCTGTCAAAACAGGGCTCTGCAGGAAGAAATGGCCGACCGGCCACCTACAGTGCCAACCGGCCATAAGTGTCCAGCCGATGACACAAGCTTTGGCTGATAATCCCTTTCCCGTGGCCGGTGGCCTCTTGTTCTGGCCGGTGGAACTCCAAAACACTCCGGATGAAGTTCAAAGTAGTTCTGGAAACCTTCATAATTTTCAAAGGAGCAAGGCCGTGTAAACAGAAGCAACAGTGGCATGGTATGGGTTTCCAAGCAAGGCGAGTCAAGCATGCATCATTCATGTATTCCAAGGCGGGGCTGCGGCCACCTTCTTTCTGTAATTAATTTGTTAATTAATTAGAAGTTTTTGTAATATTTAATTAGGTAGAATAGTCAATTATTTATTTGTTTTGTAATATTTATTCAGACCCTCTGAGTGAGGGTAATTGTGTAATGAGTGTACATGAGTGTGTGTATGTCTTCTAACCCCACGTCTTTCTTCCCTTTTTATTTACTAGCTTTCGATGGTTAGTTTAGGGCATGTTTCTATTAGCATACTTATGATAGCATGTTTGCATACATTCATTCGTATTGCACGCACCGGGCTCGGCGCATCATACTAACTGCATTTGTATTCCAATTCTAAGTTGAATACGTGTTAACTGTAGTATCATCATATGCCATCTTAGAATAGCCGAGCCTATAATAGTTGCATCTTGCATGTGTTGCATTAGCCACCTCAACATGAACTAGGATCATGCATATGATTACTAACTAGTTTCTGTTTTGGCTCGGATTATGCTTTAGCATCCTTGCATGTGTGTGAGTGTTGCCATGTTGGCATGCTTTACCATGAGGCTATGTGCTTAAAGGATATAACTGCCTGAATGCCTGTGGGTGAAGGTTGGATTGTTTGAGTTGGAACAACTCGTTGAAATCCGTGTTTTAGCCTACTTGCGAGTAGCAAATTTCAAACCATCTTTCAAACGAGCGGATATGCAATGTCTTGTTCCAAATGAGGCGATCTAGTCTATACTTTTGTGTTGTGCGCATCACATAGTAAGATTAGCTAATTAATCGAAATAAGAACGCATAACGTTTTCAAAACAAGATATCATGGTTAGTAGAGGCCGATCTTTGATCGGGCGAGGGGGGGTGCTCATAGCCGACCTTTCCCAATCGTACCCAAGTTCCCGAGCCGAGGCAACTTTGGTGATGACGGACGTGTGGCCTTAGGCAAACGAGTCAGGGTTTCCTAAATTCCCCCAAAATAAAATATTTAGGTGGCGACTCTGTATCTGGCAAAGCAGTCCATGTTTGGCACTTCTTTACAAAAATCTGTTTTCCAAAACGATTTGCCGGATTTGGACTCTTTGGTTCAGATTAAGAACCGTGACAAATCGAGTCCGAACTGTGGCGTGAGGCCCCACACGGGCGCGTCTACAGTTTCTGGTGACTCTGTTGGGGAGTTGAGAGTGCTTGACTCGAACTCGTGATATCTTGTTTTGATTTCACTTATGTGTTTCTTTGCATTGTATGTGCATTGGTGCGCCTAAGTCACAGTGTTTGTTGTCTGCTATTCTTGAACGGTTTACCGGAGGCTTGCTTTGAGAAGCGTGCCATAAGGCTGACCTTTTACGGGCTTTGCCACAATGGGAACACAAACCCCGGTTGTCACCGGGGCACCCTTTTGACCATTCGACCTAGTGCATATTCGGAATCCATAGTGACCATTCCAAGCTAGGACAGGTTGCTTACCCGATTATAGGTTGTTTGAAACCGCTGTGTACGTAGTGAAATCCTAGTTCCTGACAAAATAGGACAGGGAAACCTACCCTAACATAGGGGTGTCTTGGCTCTCACTTATCTGTTATGTGCTTCTAGAGTTGGCCTCTACAGGAATGCATGTGTCAGCTCACAAGTTTGGGTATCAGGCCTGCGGGCACCAGTTCAATATTTTGGGAATCAGTTATCTGCGGGTATCAGGTTCAGTTTTGGGGGCAGCAAATCGGGAACAATAATCAATATTGAGGAACAGTGTATTCAGCTTATCAACCGTGTGTTGTAATACCCAATTGTGTGTTGTGTGTTTATTTACGCCATTACGTCGTCCGTTTGTCTGGTTGTTTATTTCCTTATTACTGCTTTATTCATCTTTTTGCTAGGTAGTTTAGTACAATTGCTTCAGACCAAGCAGATATTCCCCAAGCACTCTGGACAAAAGGTCGTCGACTCCATCAATCTGAGGATCTGGTAGACGGACAACCAGTGTATCATTTTTTACCGGTTGCAGACGGAGGCGATTAGGCAAAGATATCGGTTCGACAAAGCGATTGAAGGGCTTCGTCCACCGCCTAGGTATAGTAGGAATCGAGTCCTGTTTCTCCGTGAGAGAGAACATATACCGCAATCTGACTAGATTAGAGCAATATGGCAAGTTTAGAGGAGATGGTGTGCGGCTCAAGAGAGCATGAAAACTATGCGACAAGACGCTTTGTCGAAAGTGAGTTCGCCAACAACAGCCACGATTATGGTGAACAAGCAGAGTTAATCATAAGGCTACAACAGCAAGCCGGGGCATCTGCTTCACATTAAGCTCCTCTCCCACCAAGGGTTCCGATACCCGAGGAGACACCAAATGTCCAGAATATCCAAGAGGATATAGACATTCCAACGAGGCCGGCCCCGCCCCCGATTCTACCGCAACTATCCAAGGCGCCCACGCCTATCAATGTACCAGATTCTCCCTTCGAGTCCGAAGTGGACCCCACCGCATTAAAGCTGAGCAAACTAGAAAAGATTTTTAAGAAATCCCAAGGAGTCAAGACCATCCCTGACATTGAGGACGGGTATACCGACGCAACTGTGACGTTGTCGGACCGATTCAAGATGCCGCATATTGACCGATTTGATGGGTCCAGAGACCCCATGGTACACCTGAGGTTGTTTTCAGATATCTTAAGGCCGATGGACCTCACCAAACTACAGACGTTGTCTCTGTTCGGCCGGACCCTGTCGGGTGTGGCGGCCATCTGGTATGCAAAATTGGAAGATGATGTTAAGAGGAATTAGGATGAGATGGCCGAGGCGTTCATTTCACAGTACTCATATAACACGCAAATCGAGATTACAACTCGTGATCTTGAGATGACAAGGCAAGAGCCTAAGGAGAGCTTTTCGGAGTTCGTAACCAGATGGAGGGCCAAGGCCTTAATGATGACCCTAAGGCCCACCGATAAAGATCAAATTCGGATGATTGTGCACAATCTCCAGCCTAAGCAGATGCAGAAAATGATCGTGCTCCCTTTCCCTACCTTTTTAGATCTGCATGAGATGGGAGTGCAGATTGAGGATGCCTTGAAGCAAGGCTTGATCGACAATGACAGAGAGCAACCCAGGAGAACCTTTAACCACAACACCAATGCAGGCCTGAGCGGCACTGCAACTACAAGAGCCTTGGAAGTGAGTGTGGTCACCACCATTCCCCCTCTAAGAACCATGGCAGCTACGCCATTCTCCGGTGCATCCGGAAATAATACACAAACAGCCAAATACTCGCCCAAAAACCAAAGAGCCTTCGCTCCACTATATATACCCCTGTCCAAAGCTCTGGGGGTTTTAATCAGAAAAAGGCACTTGAAGCCCCTAGAGCCACAGCCATTGCCGGAAAAACTTCCCCCTGCCCACAACCCAGCCAAATATTGCGCATTCCACCAACAGCACGGTCATGATACCGACCAATGCTTCCGATTGCGTCATGAGATTCAAGATCTCATTGATAACGGGGTGATTGTGCCTCCCGAAAAACCCAATGTCATAACAAACCCTCTCCCACCGCACCACCAAGCTCCACCTTCCAAAAGAATCAACTTTATCCAAACTGGGGTCGTGCCTTACGATCCTAGCATATATATCACCCCATCCCACCTACCCAAGTCGGAGGTGCTCCTTCCTGACTGCACTGACTTGTGCATGTTGGACATCTCCAGAACCCAACCCGAACCATTGGTGGTGATTGTCGAAGATAGAACAGGCGAGATTTCAGGGGAGAATGGGATTGTTGAGCTAGAATCTAAGGAATCTGGAAGTTTTGCTGAGGGGGTATACAGTCCGAATGACTACATTCTATCAGCGGGCAGGTTGGGCCGAACTTTGAATTGCCGGTAGGGGCAGAGCTTTGTATGATACAGGGAGATGAATCAGGTTAGAGGATAGATGACCTGGCAGTTGTGGAAGGGGACTTTGCTAGCCTCCAATTTCTCAATGAGCAAGACCCAGAGGGCATGGTGGTCAACTGGTCAGATTTTGAGGAGTCAGCAGAGATCACTAGGTGGCTTGATGACCTATTGGATGTTGTCGACGGAGCTCAGTTAGAACGGGGCCCAGCAGGGGCAAGAACATCAGTTATGGCCGGAAGGGCCGGAAATCAGAACGAATCGCCGGAGAACGCCGGTGCTAAGAATTTCGCTCAGGACTTGGGCATTGAGAATGCGAGAATTATTGAGCAGCAACAGTATCTTGACGTAGTTGGAGCAGAAAGGTTTGAGGATTACGAGAGAATTAGAAAAGCTAAAGCCCATGAGGGATTGAAAATCTTGTGAGTACAAGGACGATGAAGCGGGCGAAGTGCATGTCGGTTCTTGGGTGGAATGTGGTCGGAGGACGACGATCTATGTCTTGCCCACACAGATGAGGATTGGCGGAGCAATCACCCAGACGATACCTGGTACATTGGTGAAGTCGACCATATGACAAGGAGTGGACGGTATTTCAAGCCTCCACATCTAGATCAGCCGGAAGCATCTGGGAAAGATAAGGAGGCGAAGAAATAGAAAGAGAAGCAACTCGAAGAAGAAGCTGTACTGAAGCAGCTGAAAAAGATACAGGCAGACATCTCCATCTGGGGATTGCTTATGGCATCACGGGTGCATCGACAAGCTGTCTTATCGGCCATGGACAAGGCCAAGCTCTCAATAGACACCATACCTGAATAGTTGGTGGGCTTAGTTTTTCCGGGAGGGGCTACCCCGATGTTGACTTTCTCCGACAAAGAATTGCCACCTAAGGGTGCGAACCATAATAAGCCACTCTACATCTCTGTAGAGTGCAAGAACAAATGGATACCTGTGGTGCTTGTCGACACAGGGTCTGCCATCAATGTGTGCCCGACAAGGACTGCATATGCAATTGGTTTAAAGACCGCGGACTTTGTGCCGGGTGTATGACAACACCAGCAGAGAAGTCATGGGGACAGTGAAAATTCAGACCAAGGTTGGCCCAGGACAGCATGAAATTGACTTTCACATCTTGGAAGTTCTTGCGACCTTCAATCTACTTTTGGGGCAGCCGTGGCTGCATCAGGTGAAGGCAGTTTCGTCCACTTTGCACCAGATGGTGAAATACCCCCATGGGAAGGGAGTAGCCATTATTTTTGGAAATTCGTCGATCCATCCACCGCCAGAAGTATCTACGCCAGTTTTGGAAATTGAGCACGGTATGGAGGATGTGTTCTTATCTGGCTTTACCCTGGCTGAGGCTCGGGTCGTGCAGAACATCATGGTTGTTAATGAGAGGTTGTATGTTAGTGCTCAATCAGTATACCTCATAAACAAGCTTCAACACATCCCCGGGATGGGATTGGGAAAGAGCGGCCGGAAGGGCATTGCAGCATTGGCTGAAGTGCTACACAACCCCCATACCTTTGGTTTGGGTTATCTGCCCACCAAAGAGGATTGGATAAGGAAAGGTAAGGAGATGGTTGGGAGAGCCAGAGCGAAGCAGGCATGAGAGCCTTTTGAGTCGATGCATAGACCCATTCAGGGTACCCTAAATGGACGCTTCGTCCGGGAGGGGGAGGAGTTTCC
Organism: Camellia lanceoleosa; assembly: GCA_025200525.1. Taxonomy (NCBI): domain Eukaryota; kingdom Viridiplantae; phylum Streptophyta; class Magnoliopsida; order Ericales; family Theaceae; genus Camellia; species Camellia lanceoleosa. The sequence goes on along the minus strand of CM045768.1, from coordinate 116,193,321 downwards.
ATTTTGTGGCTTCCTAGAGCCGTGGCTGAACGCGGAGAGGAAGCACGTGCCAGGTTTTGACATTTTCTTTGACCTACAGTTATCTGGGGATGATGTTGCCGAGGAGCAGACAGACTCATCAGCTGGGGTTGAACAGAATAAGAAAGTGGATTCTGAGGACGCCGAAAGTGAAATGGGGGTAGCGCTGGCATGTCTACTTTCAGATCCTCCGATCGAACAGAAGTGCTTGGAGGATAGCTTCTCGGTATGCGTGATAGGGAACGAAACGGCTGTGGGCCTACCAGCAAACATTTTGGATGCATCCATTGCACCCTCTCTAATTTGGCAGTACGAGGAGGGATTTTTGTCAAGCAGCACCGGGTCAGGTAGTGAGCCGGAATCTGATTCCACCGAGTCTTGTGAGTCGGAATCGAGTTCGGCTTTGACCGAGTCTGAGTCCCAGATTCTGATGATAACTCGGATGCCCGCGATCTGTCTAGGTCGTCTTTTTCTTTCTCTTTTGAGTTTGTTCTAACAGAAGAATCAGACGGTTTGGATGTGCTTAATGAGAATGATGTGGATATGGTTTCTGAGTACTTTTCTGTGCCTTTGATTTATTGCTTGAATCAGGACTTTCAAAATTTTGACAAAAACGACGAGGAAGAAATTCCTTCGGTTTTACAACGATTAATTGATCAAGAGTAGGAAAGATTTGTTAAACCTTTAGTTGATGAAATCACTATCGTAAATATTGGTACTGAGGAGGACCCGCGGATGGTCCAGGTCGGGTCCACGTTGTCTTCGGAGGAACGCGAGCGCTTAGTCGCTTTATTAAAAGATTTCAAAGATGTTTTCGCGTGGTCTTACGAAGACATACCTGGGATCGATCCTGAGATTGTACAGCACTGGATCCCTCTTGACCCTGAGGCCTGATCCATCAAGCAGAAATTTAGGAGGATCCGCCCGGATTGGGCCCTCAAGATTAAGGAAGAGGTCACTAAGCAAATTGACGCAGGGTTCCTGCTGGTTTCCGAATACCCGACTTGGTTGGCCAACATCGTTCCAGTGCCGAAGAAGGATGGCAGGATCAGGGTATGCGTGGATTTCAGGGATCTGAACAGAGCTAGTCCGAAGGACGACTTTCCCTTACCGCATATCGATGAGTTGGTGGAATTTACAGCGGGGCATGCTTTGCTTTCGTTCATGGATAGCTTCTCAGGCTACAATCAGATAGTGATGGCACCTGAAGACTGGGAGAAGACTGCTTTCACCACCCCGTGGGGGACATACTGCTACAGAGTGATGCCGTTTGGGTTAAAGAATGCGAGAGCTACATATCAACGGGCCGCGACCACAATATTGCATGACATGATCCACAAAGAGGTTGAGGTATATGTGGACGACATGATTGTCAAGTCCAAAGAAAGAGAGGGCCACTACACCGCCTTGCAAAAATTCTTCCAAAGGATTAGAGAATTTCGGTTGCGGCTGAATCCTCAGAAGTGTACGTTTGGTGTTACAGCAGGGAAAATGCTGGGGTTTCTGATTACACAGAGGTGTATCGAAGTCGACCCTTTCAAAATCAAGGCCACCTTAGAAATGCCACCATCGAGGACTGAAAAGGAGGTGCGAGGCTTTCTAGGTAAAGTGCAATTCATAAGACGATTTATCTCAAAATTAACCTTGACTCGTGAACCACTTTTTGGTCTCCTGAAGAAAGGAAAGAAATTCCAATGGGATGGCCGATGCCAAGCTGCTTTTGAACAGATCAAGGAATACTTACAGAACCCACTCGTGTTGTCACCGCCTAAACCAGAGAAGCCGTTGATATTGTACCTTTCGGTAACTGAGACTACAATGGGCTGCATGCTCAAGCAAGAATCAGAGGACAAGGTGGAGATGGCCATCTACTATCTGAACAAGAAGATGCTAGAGTATGAGACTCGCTACACACCGTTGGAAAAGGCTTGCTTAGCCTTGGTATGGACTACTAGGAAGCTGCGGCACTACCTGTTAGCTCACTCTGTAATGTTGGTTTCGAGATTAGATCCCATCAAATATCTATTCGAGAAACTGGCGCTTACAGGTAGGCTAGCTCGTTGGTTGCTGTTGCTTTCCGAATTCGATCTAAAATATGTGATGCGCAAGTCAGTCAAGAGAAGAGCAGTAGCAGAATTCTTAGCCGATCATCCAGTGGAAGGAGGTGAAGCAGTTGAGTATTTATTCCTAGATGAGACCATTTTGCAGATCGAAGATGAAACGTGGATGATGTACTTTGACGAAGCGTCAAACCAATACGGGTATAGGATAAGGGTGTTGCTGATAGCACCCGACAATTCCCGTATCCCTCTAGCATTCAAGCTCCGGTTCAAAGTCTCGAACAATGAAGCAGAATATGAGGCATGCATTGCCGGTCTAGAAGCAGCCTTGAAATTAGGGGCAAAACGGCTGGACGTCATCGGGGACTCGAACCTTGTTGTATCTCAAGCGAAAGGAGATTGGAAAGTCAAAGAAGAAAAGATGATTATGTATCACCAGACCTTGGATTTGTTAATTCCTCGGTTTGAGAAGCTAAACTTTGCTCATCTATTAAGGGAGAACGACAGGTTCGCAGATTTGCTAGCAACTCTATCTTCTATGATAGACATCTCGTTTGGAGTCCGGATGCGTCTAGTCATTATCGACCAAAAATTTGTGCCGGCTTACGAGTTGATTGCTACTATAGATGAGGTTCAAGATGAGAGATATTTGGAATTTCTTGGAGAAGGAAGCATATCCACCAGGGGTAAATGCTAAAGATAAGAGAGCAATCAGAAGAATGGCCGTTCAGTTCATCATCTGCGGAGGTAAATTGTACAAGAGAGGTCATCTGGGAATGCATAAGCTGTGCGTTGAAGTTGAAGAATCAAAACGCCTGATGGAGGCCATCCATGGGGGAGAATGCGGTGCGCATATGAACGGGGTAATGTTAGCTCGGAAGATCCTCAAACAGGGTTACTATTGGTCCACTATGCAAGAGGATTGTATCGGCTTTGTTCGGCGATGCCACAAATATCAGATCCATGCAAACCGCATGAACATTCTGCCGTTGAAGCTGTATAATATGACTTCGCCATGGCCATTTTCAGTTTGGGGAATCGATGTGATCGGGGTTGTCACTCCAAAGGGGTCGAATGGGCATGAGTTTATTCTGGTCGCGATAGATTATTTCACAAAGTGGGTTGAGGCCCAATCCTATGCGGTGTTGAAGGCTTCACATGTTGCGAAATTCATTAGAAACAACATTATCTGTCGCTACAGGTTCCCGAACGAGATCATCTCAGATAATGGTTCCCACTTCAAAAAAGAAGTGATTGACTTGTTGAAGAAATACAACGTGGCTTTTCATAAGTCATTGTAACAACCCTCGTACCGATTACTGAATAACCACTGAATTAAATACTGATTACTACTAAACTGAACTGATAATGACTGATAAGTGAACTGGATGAACTCTTGAGCAGTGAATGGGCTGGCGAAATTGAATAAGTTTGTCTGTTATATTGCATTTCTATCTGTTTAATTGATTAATTATCTGTTTGAATCCATGTGTTTAAACTGTTAATTGAAGGCCTTATCGGCGGCCGATTTAGAAACCGTTCGATGTTTTAGAATTGGTAGAATATTTCTGATTTTATGGTATATTTATCTGAAAATTGATTAGGAATGGTAAAATTAGATTTAAACGAGTTAATTGAGAACTTTGACTTATCTACCATATTGCCACCTTAGTGGGCCACTTAGAATATTATACTAGGCTTCATTACATGTTGATCAAAGCTTCTTCCTCAAATTTCATTTGTGCCTATTAGCCGACCAAAGAGTTAGAGAGAGGGAGAGTTAAGAGAAATTGGGTTCAATTGTTGAATTTGCTAAAGAACTTGTGGAATTGCTAGGGAATTGGTATATTTGAGCTTACTAGACTTGAATCAACACTCTAGGTAAGGAATTCATTGTTTTATTGTTGTCTTTAAGCTTCATCTTGCATATATCATGGTTATAGAGAAGTTAAGACATGAATTTGCTCATTCATGTTGAATTAAAACTCCATTGTTGCATACATGCTTGAATTGATGTATTTTGAAGTTAAATTCTTGAAGAATGATACATGCATGTTCATGTCTAAGCTTTAGTCCATGTTTTCATTTGGTTTTCAAAGATTGAGCTCATTTGAGCATGATTTGAAGCTTAAAATTGTTTTGAATGCATGCATGTCATGTTTGAGCATTGCTCTTGAAAATGGTTTGAAATTGAGTTTGATTGAAACACCCTTGGGCCTTGATTTCTTAAATTGAGCTTTAAAACTTGTTATTCTATGTGTTTGAAAGAGTTTTCCAGAAAATGGGCCCAAGAGGATCGGATTTGGAGCATTGAAACTTGGTTTGAAACTCAGAGGTTGAATCTGGATTTTCCAGAATTTGGCCGTCCGCTCGAGTGGGGGAAGTGCCGCTCGGCCGAGCGGAAACCGCGATCCAAAGATCTTGCATCGGCATCAGCTCGGCCGAAGGGAAGTTGACGCTCGAGCGGGGACCTTTGTTGGCTTGTCCGCTCGAGCGGAGGCCCTGTTTTCTGAAAATTCTGAAATTGTATACTGTGCACATTTTTGCATCCTCATCCCATCCTAGGCATTCTTAGACCTAGTTTAAGGCATCTTAATGAGGATTTAGACATAGAACCACACCGAGGAATTTAGGGATTTAATTATATCCTTCCGACTGTGAACTTAGTGTGTGTTCTATTTGTTAATTGTTTAGGGTTGGCTCTCGGGGACGCGCTCTAGCTGCTCTAGCCCAATCTCTGTGAGTAACAGTTGTGTAAAGATATGTTCAAATGGTTATATTTTGAATCTTGAATAACTGTTTATTGAACTGATATTGCTTATTGAATGAATGTATGTCCTATATTCTGAACTGTACTGTGGCATCCTTAGCACCCACTGTTATTGACTGTTACAGAGCTCTGTCGATTTCCTTGTGGAACCATCTTTATCTTGATTGATGATCATCATTCTTTGTTGGTGCTCAAGACCGGTCCTTTTGGACCCTCTTGTTTATAGGTTAATGGATGTACCACATATGACTGTTTGATTGAAATACTGATTGACTGAAATACTGAAAGATTGAAATACTGTATAATGAATTGATTTCATTACTGTAAGGGACATTCATTCATAACCTCTTTACACTGTATGTTATTCACTGGGCTTTAGCTCCTTTGTTTATATATATATGTAGGTTCTCAAAGAACTTAGGAGCTAGGAGTGTGGGATTGGTCCCCAGTTTTGTCAAGCCAGCCTATGTGCCTCACTGCGAGGTTCCGAGTGCCATGTTATGGCTTGGGGTGTTTTTGTGTCCCCTATCGGTCTCCTTACTGTATCGTACTTTTGTATAGAATTTTCTTGCATCTTTGTTATCGAGGATTCAATCCCGTCTTGACCGTTGTGTATGATTGTATAGAATGTACTGTGTTGAACCGTATGATTGCATAAAAATGTTTTTGACATACAGATTTTCACAGCTCAATGGACACTAGTTATTTACTGTATTGGCTTCCGCCAGCCCAGACTGCTTTGATCAGACATCGCTCAGAGGGCCTTTGGTAATCTCGGATTCTTGGCGATTCTGATGCTAAACCCATAGGGCCGGGTTTGGGTCGTGACAGTCATCCACCTATCGGCCGCAGACCAGTGGAGTGGTCGAGGCCGCCAACAAGAATATCAAACACATATTGCAAAAGATGGTGAAAATCTACCGGGATTGGCCAGATAAGCTGCCGTTTGCTCTATGGGGCTACCGGACGTCAATTAGGACTTCTACTGGGGCGACTCCGTATTCATTGGTTTATAGGATGGAGGCCGTTCTACCTATTGAAATTAAGGTTTCGACTTTGAGAGTACTAGCTGAGTGTCAGATAGTCGAAGCAGAGTGGCAGCAGAGCAGATTTGAGGAACTCATGCTTTTTGACAAGCGCAGACTGAAAGCATTGTACCATGTTCAAGGTTATCAGCGCAGAATTGCCAGGGTTTTCAACAAGAAAGTTAAGTCCAGGAATCTAAAAGAAGGAGATTTAGTACTCAAGGACAATCGAGCTCCCATCCACGACCCGAGGGGCAAGTTCAGACCCAATTGGACTGGTCCCTACATCATTAAGTCTATCTGGTCAGGTGGAGCTGTGGTTCTGATGGACCTAGATGGCCTAGAGTTTTCACAGCCGATCAATATGGACAAGTTGAAGAAATATTACCCCTGAGAGGCTCGCTAGGCCGAAAACCCGAAAGGGCGACTTAGGCAAAAGTTTGAGCATGAAAAATTGGAAATTATAAAAACTGAGCTCGCAAGGTTGAAAACCCGCAAAGGGCGGCCTTGGCAAAAGTTAGAGCGCAAAAGGAGAATGAAAATACTCGAGTGAACCCGATCCTGAACTACGTAAGGCTTGATTCCCATCTTTGGGATACGTAGGCAACTTCATCTTGAAGTTCAGCCATAAACTTTTCCCTGATCAACTTTGTCCAATTTGATCATCTCGGCCATCTTTGTCTATCAGCATTCCAGAGTTCGGTTATAATCTCCGGTGCAGTGCTTTTCAGACTAGGGGTAACTTTCCGTTGCTGTGCAGTGCCGCGGTACAATTCAGACTAGGGAAAACTTTCCAATTGCTGGGATCTGGGGTTGTGCATCTCAGTGACAGATCTCAGGCGTTCCAGTTTTGATCCATGTCAAAAATAGTTTTGAAAAGTTTTAATAAAAGTTGACTTTGTTCAAATTAATCTTTTTACAACCTAGACCATTTTTGGACCAAAGTGGAAAATTTTCAGTACCCACAATCTTCAATTTTATTGATTTCATTACAAAGTCTTCTTGCTCTTGCTTACAAATTGAAGTTGCTTTTGGTTACAATCATAAAGAAAACTTGAAAGTACTAATAAAGCAATAAATCCGGGGCATAGCTAAGTCAGGTATTCCTACACCCTCTCCCAAAGCTGGTCGAAGTTGCTGACGCTAAAATGGGCCCAATCTGTGCCTCTTCATTGAGCCAATCTATGCACTCATCAGACAAAGTGCAACTGAAAGTGGGAGCGGGGGCCAGAAGCTCTCTAGTCCGCCATGTTGTCGCATACCGAACAAGCTGTGCGCTGCGGATCGGGAATGCAGCAGGGTACTCTATCCCCTCTGGCGGGCAAGTCTGATCATGGCCGAACTGGCATTAGAACCAGAAAGGAAAGTAAAACACGCAGTGTGTCAGGCCTATCAACTGAATCCCAGTCTGCCGGGACATGCTATAGCTCATTGCCGGTAGATTGAGCCAAGGACAGTGCCAAGTAATGCGGTCTGCAGACAAATTGCACATCTAGTCGAACCACCATCTCTTATCCAGGGCATCGACCAAATGTTGTTGAAAGAAGTAACCATGAGCTGAATATACCGGGCAAGAGTCCACAATCTGCAACTTGTCCATCAACCACACCTGGGGAGGGATGGAAAATAAGAGATTAAAGAATAGAGAGATGTACGATGAGAGAAAAGTGAGAAAAGGGTTTTGTGAGAAAACCGAGCCCGAAAGCCGAGTGATGTGAGCAATACATATGTAAGGTTGGGTGGGAAACATTACCTGCAGCAATAGTGGACTCCTCGCAAATTTGATCATCTCTCGGCGATAGAAAGCGTCCAAACCCATCAATGTCTTGGCCAATGTCATGGCAATACAGCTTTTGCCCTCCTTCAAGCCTTGGGCAGCCCCGATCAACCAGACACTAGATCCTCCGGAGCCCGAGGCGAGCAAGAAATGAGATAGCATGCACAAACAAAGGGCATGTCGCCGAAAGCCCTGCCAATGATGGTCGCTACGGTCGCCGGCATCAGAAAACTGATAAATCAAACTCGGAATATCCAGCATTCCGTCACCAATCAAAGATCGAGCGTCATGCATCGTGAGCCCACACATTTGCCCTAAAGCTTGGACGTGGCCGAAGCGAAGTTGGGGCAAGATTTCTTCGTTGGGCTCGGATTCCATCAAAACTTGGAAATCTTCGAAGGTAGGACATACCTCTTGCCCGCCAAAGCTAAAGACATGTGTTATCGGGTTCCAAAACCTTGCCACGACATGAAGAAACGGAAAATGTAGCGGAGTACGACTCAAAGTGAATAGTGCGTTTATGCCGAAGCCCCGGAAATTCAGCCTTTCCGAGCCATCCAAGTTGGCAATCCAAGCTATGAGATTTTGGGCAAGGAACTCTTCCATTTGGAGCAAATCAATGTTGAATTGAAGAAAACTATGAAGTTGAGGCTTTTGTAGAGGATAAGATGTGGGTGGAGGATATGTGTCAACATTCTGGTGGTTCTTGCCATTTTTTGGCCGGCCGGCCATAAATAGTGCCGACCGACCACCATGTTTGGCCGATTGACTAGTGATAATGGACGGTGGCCATTTATTGTGGCCGGTGACCTCTTTATTTGGCCGGTGGCCTTCCCTCCTATCCTCGGAGTTTTTCGTCTGCTGAAAATGCTGAAAACTTGTGACTAGTTCCACTTCCAGTGTCTTTAGTGATTGATTTTGCAGAGTCACGTCTATTTGTTTACCGAGTTGTTGTACATTTGCTTATCGAGTTATATTTCACATTCTTTAAATTTTTGCTTTGCTTATCGAGTTGTATTTACACTTGGTTAGCTCATCGAGTTCTTTGTTTTGCTTATCGAGTTGTTAATCAGCTCACTACCTAATTATTACGAGGCAAGTGCTTAATTTTCAAACAAAGTTCAATTTCATTCACATTGTTATGTGATGCCACATGATGCGATGCATGGAAAATACAAATGTAACACCTTTGTGAACAAAATAGCTGTTTCATTTCCATCATGTCTTTTGTAAAAATACACAGTCTTGAAAAGTAAAACCTGCCTGAGGCAGTGCAATATGCTTAAACTACCAGTAAAAAGGAAAGTAAAGCAAAAAAGAGAGCAGGGCAGCAAAGTATCGGGATTGATGCTAGTAACCTCCCCTTGCGGTCAATGCATCCCGCACCCTTGTTCGGGTCAATTACATGGTTTGGCACCTTCATTACTCAAGATAGTGCAAGAAAGCGCACTTTTGGAGCATTAGTAGACCTTCGAGATGACCACAAGCTATGTCTTCTATGAGTGATGCTCGGTACGTGCGAGGAGCATCTCTTCCCATATCCTTTTTGTATATCACGGATTCCACAAATCATTTCAAACATGTCGTATTACGTTGTTTTATTTTGGCTTTAAAAGAACGCTTGTTACGTGTCTTGCATTACACAATGCTTCATCTTGTTCTGAATTTGCATCTCAATATCATGGATGACATGCCTTTACCATGCTTCAGTTGAATATGCCCCCCCTTTTCCTATGCACATTGCATGTGTTGTCGCGTTATGCTTTACTTATATGTGTGCAAGTTCTTATACACATTGCATGCGTTGTCGCGTTATGCTTTACTTATATGTGTTCAAGTTCCTATACACATTGCATGCGTTGTCGCGTTATGCTTTACTTATATGTGTTCAAGTTCCTATACACATTGCATGCGTTGTCGCGTTATGCTTTACTTATATGTGTTCAAGTTCCTATACACATTGTATGCGTTGTCGTGTTATGCTTTACTTATATGTGTTCAAGTTCCTTTTTCACACATTGCATGCGTTGTCACGTGTGCTTTATTTATATGCGCTTACGTTTCAAATCGCATTGCTATGCACCCCTTTCATCCGCATTGTCATGCACCCCTTCATTTGCATTATCACGCACTTTCAATTGCATTGTTATGCATGTTGCTAACAACATTGTACCTGTTAAGTTTCTCTCTTTTACAGGCACGATATTGTATGTATGGTTCATTTGAAGCCGCACGACCCGCATTTAACCGCATGGTATTGTATTCTCCGCGTGAAACGTAGCGAGAATTACATAATTCTCTTACATCCTTTCTGCATTGTAATGCAGTCGAATTTGTGTTTGCTAGCTTAAAACTGTTGCATTGCCATGCTTCGTTACAGCTTTCTTTGCATGATCATAAGCTATATTCGGCTTCTAGCATTGTCAGTTGCATTTTGCCCCCGCCTTCGGGCACATATCTTTATTGTCTTGCATGCTTTATCTAAGTCTTTGGCCTTGTCAAAAATGGGTTGTCTCTGGGCTTTGACACTCACTCCCGTCATTGTTATGACTTTTGAGTTCTGTCAAAGAGGGGCAACTGTAGACACCCCATTTTTGACCATCCTCAAGACTTGGACGTCATCGTTTAAACACTCGATGATCATCCATGTTCATGTTCGTTTTGAGTTCCCGGAGGTCCCGGTCGCGCGCCTTGCCGTAGGATCTCTTAACTTGCCTGTTCTGTGCTTGGTTTTGCACCAAGAGCTTGTGTTTTATGCTCCTGAGGGTGGGAAGAAGCTTGTTAGCCATCCCTGAAACCCACTGGCTGTGCCTTAGGGCCACCGGTCTTGTTTTCTTTCCACCGGCCATTGGTGATGGCCGGTCGGCTTTTTGTGTGGTCGGTCGACCATATATTTGGCCGATGGACTCCTTTTCTGGCCGATACCTCCTTTTTTCCTTTTTCAGGCATGGTGCATGCCAGCTGTGCCAGCTGGAGTGCACGGACTTGTCCTCTATACACGTGTATGGAGGAGTTGCACCCTTTGCACCCTTTTGGCCTAGCTTCTTGAGGAAGCTTGGACCTTTGTCTTAGCTTCCTCAAGAAGCTTGAACCCCTGTCTCAGCTTCCTCAGGAAGCCTTGGCCCCGTTGCCTTAGCTTCTTTAAGAAGCCTTGACCCCTTTTGATTAGCTTCTCTTGGAAGCTTAGACCTTTGCCTTGTCTATATAAGGAGGCTCTCCCTCTCCTTTGAGGAGGTTCAGCAAAAACCAGACCTAATATCACATATATCTATTATATACACATTCTCTCTCTATATCTCCCTCTCTCTCTTCATTTTGTGTGTGTTTGAGGGCCTAAAAGTTTGTTTTGGTCTTTGTTTTGCACTAAGTCACCTAGTATCACACCTTACTTCGGTTGTGGAGGTATTGAGAGGTTGTTCTTGGGATTTTGAGCTAGTTATTATTATAAGGAGAAGGCTGAGGTTGCTGCTCTTCAAGTGTTCTTCAAGGGTAACACTATTTGCTTTACATTCCCCATTCTTGCACTAGTTTTTAACCCACTTTGCATGCTGTTTTAGACTTTGTATATAACTGAAAAAAGTCTCGTATTTGCATGCTTAAGATGCATCATTAAGGTCACTTTGGTGTTGGGGGTCGACCTCCTCCTCTTAGGCCTTGTTTGGCCCTTTTTGTGCTTTCTTTGTTGAGCTTTGGGAATCCTAGTGTATTGGCCTTCTTACCACTGAAATCCGGGGGATTTTCAGTGGTGAAGAAGAGGTTTTGAGGTCTTGCATAGGGGAGGGACACCCCCCTCCCTTTGTCTCTCCTTTGTTCATGTTTTTGGCTCGTAAGGGTAGCATGCATGATTAGTTGTCTTTGGCTCCATTTCAGAGGTTTTTGGGTGTTATTAGGTCATAATATGCCTCTGTTTTTGGTCGGATTAATGGCCCCTTTCATGCATTATATACTTGCCTTGTATTCCTCCATTTTGCCTAGAAATGCATCTTGCCATCAGACCACCATGCTTGCATATTTTTGCCTAGCTTTGTGAAGCTTTTGGTCATGTTTCATCATGCTTGAGATCTGTTGGGCGTTGATTTGGTCACACCTTTCATGCTTTGTATAGTCCCTTTGCATTCTAGCATGTTGGCATCGGGTGTGTGAGTCATTAGCATGCATTACCTTGACTATTTCAGTGATTTGGAATCACTTATTATGTCATTTCAGTCCATGTTTTGTGCTTACATTCTTGCATTTGTTATCCTTTTAATGCCTTGAAGAAATGTGATCTTATGCTCCATGTTTGAGTCATAGTGCATGCCTTTTGTTTAAGTCATTTGGGCTGCCATATCAGAGGGTTTGTGGGTGTATTTTGATGCATTAAAACTCTGTTTTGGGTTGCATAATCCATGCCATGAGTGGTTGGGGTAGGTGTAGAGTAATACTCTATTTTGTGGCTTTGAATGCCTTTTGTTTTGGGCCCTTTTCTTGGCACGTTTTGACCATAGTCCATGCATGATTTAGTCTTGTTTTGGAGTGCTTTAGGACTGTTCTAGGTCATTTTAATCCTTTGGGGTTTGGTTGACATAGCCATGGTTTGGACCCTTTTGTTGGCTTCAAGTTTTAGTCATTGTTGCATGCCTTGCTTGCATAACATAGTGGATTTGGCATTGTCTTTTACATGTTTTCAGAGCTCGTTATGCTGGTGATTTTTCCATGCTTGTCTCTTCTTAATGCGCTTGAGAGTTGGCTTCTTGCAAGCCTAAGTGTTAGACTTCTATATGTCCACATTTGAAGGTGCTTAGTCCATTACTTCCATGCACTTTGGCCACTGTTTTGGGATGGGCTGAGGCCTTCTCATTTCAGTATAAGTCCATCTTTGCATACTTTGCATATTTGGCATGTTGCATTGCATTGGTTGCACGCTTACATTGTATCATGTTTGTATGTTTGCATGTTGTTTAGCTAGTTGCATTACATGGTCTTGTTGTATGCTTGACATGTTCATATTGCATTGGTTTAGCTTGCATGATTAGGTAATGTCATGTTGCATTAGCTTAGCGTGCTCATATTGCATTACATGAGTTGCATCACTTTACATTGTATATGGCATACACGCATTGCATCTTGTTTGGTTTGGGATGTCAAACCAAGCATGAGGGTTGAGGAGTGTTCGTACTCAAAGTGACGAAACACGTCTCAACCCTCGGTCGCCGATGCCCTTGATCTCAACATGATAGGGCGTTAGCACTCATTTGTTTTGTTGCATGCATTTACATTGAGTTGCAAACTTGGTGTCTTTGGCCATCATGCATCGAAATGCGTGATTGATGGCCCGAGTACCGAGGGCCATACTCCCCTGAGTCTATAGCATGATTGGGAGAGTGGCCATGCACACATTCCTTTGAAAATTCCATACCATGCACTGCCTGTCCTCTGCTGTTGTCAAAACAGGGCTCTGTAGGAAGAAATGGTCAACCGGTCACCTACAGTGCCGATCGGCCATAAGTGTCCAGCCGATGACACAAGCTTTGGCCGATAATCCCTTTCCCGTGGCCGGTGGAACTCCAAAACACTCAGGATGAAGTTCAAAGCAGTTCTGGAAACCTTCATAATTTTCTGAGGAGCAAGACAGTGTAAACAGAGGCAACAGTGGCATGGTACGAGTTTCTGAGCAAGGCGAGTCAAGCATGCATCATTCATGTATTCTAAGGCGGGGCTGCGGCCACCTTCTTTCTGTAATTAATTTGTTAATTAATTAGAAGTTTTTGTAATATTTAATTAGGTAGAATAGTCAATTATTTATTTGTTTTGTAATATTTATTTGGACCCTCTGAGTGAGGGCAATTGTGTAATGAGTGTGCGTGAGGTTGTGTATGTCTTCCAACCCCACGTCTTTCTTCCCTTTTTATTTACTAGCTTTCGATGGTTAGTTTAGGACATGTTTCTATTAGCATACTTATGATAGCATGTTTGCATACATTCATTCGTATTGCACACACCGGGCTCGGCGCATCATACTAACTGCATTTGTATTCCAATTCTAAGTTGAATACGTGTTAACTGTAACATCATCATATGCCATCTTAGAATAGCTGAGCCTATAATAGTTGCATCTTGCATGTGTTGCATTAGCCACCTCAACATGAATTAGGATCATGCATATGATTACTAACTAGTTTCTGTTTTTGCTCGGAGTACTCGGTAAGCTTTTATGCTTTAGCATCCTTGCATGCGTGTGAGTGTTGCCATGTTGGCATGCTTTACCATGAGGCTATGTGCTTAAATGATATAACTGCTTGAATGCCTGTGGGTGAAGGTTGGATTGTTTGAGTTGGAACAACTCGTTGAAATCCGTGTTTTAGCCTACTTGCGAGTAGCAAATTTCAAACCATCTTTCAAACGAGTGGATATGCAATGCCTTGTTCTAAATGAGGCGATCTAATCTATACTTTTGTGTTGTGCGCATCACATAGTAAGATTAGCTAATTAATCGGAATAAGAACGCATAACGTTTTCAAAACAAGATATCATGGTTAGTAGAGGCCGATCTTTGATCAAGCGAGAGGGGGTGCTCATAGCTGACCTTCCCCAATCGTACCCAAGTTCCCGAGCCGAGGCAACTTTGGTGATGACAGATGCGTGGCCTTAGGCAAATGAGTCAGGGTTTCCTAAATTCCCTCAAAATAAAATATTTAGGTGGCGACTCTGTATCTGGCAAAGCAGTCCATGTTTGGCATTTCTTTACAAAAATCTGTTTTCCAAAACGATTTGCTGGATTTGGACTCTTTGGTTCAGATTAAGAACCGTGACAAATCGAGTCCGAACTGTGGCGTGAGGCCCCACGCAGGCGGGTCTACAGTTGCCAATAAAAAAAAAAAAAGCGCATGATACGGATGTGGTGTGGTGTGCAACACATCTATTGTAAATTAAGTATTTGCAAGGCTTGTTAGACAAAAGAAGAGAGAATCATATTTGTATGTTACAAAGCTTTCTACTTTGGCACATGTACCCCTAATGCATGAATATTTTAATATGAGTGGAGAATTCACATTGGATACAATCTCTTTCACATTAAGAAATCTTAACAGGGTACCTAATAATGATAACAAGTGAAATTCCATTATGTTTGGATGGTTTTGACAGAGGATAGTCAACCCCATGGTTTCTATATGAAGCTCAATGACCAGAAAGTGGATCATTGTGAGATCTTGAGTAAGATCAACTATAACGCCTATCAAGTGCACTTGCCTCATATGAATACTACAATGCCTAAACGTTCAACATTGAGTTCCTTATGTAATAGATTAGTTGGTGGTGTTGTTACTTTTATTGATTGTTTCTAGTAGTTGCTTCTTTGTTTCGTCCCTCACTTGAGGACAAGTTCTTTTAAGAGTGGTGTCCTGATGTAAGTAAAATGTGCAAGGCATGTGAGTGGAGTTAATGTTAGTTGGCAGTAAGAACAGTAAATTTGAATAACAAAAACTACCCTAGATTGTTATACTATTATTACAGTATTGATAAAAACTATAAAATAAAGTAGGATTTTAATTGACTGGAGCTACTTACTAGTTTAATTACACATATATACATAGATGCTTAGAAATTTCAGTACTTTGTCCTTTCTTTTTTTTTATGACGTATATGTTAGCTTCGTTGTCACGACCCAAACCCGCCCCTTTAGGTTTAGCACCATAACCAGCCAGTAACCCGTAGATTACCAAAGGCTTCTGTACAAATTAGTAATTAATAAGGGGCTGCGGAAGCATTAATACATAATAGACAAGGTCCAATGAGCTGTGATAACGTACATGGGACAAAAGGTTTAAAACTTATTTATATACATATACATAAACATGCCAATCAAGGACACCAATATTTACAACATAATTACAGAAGTGCACTTCCCAAGATCTGACTATACATTGCATACACTAAGACTAGCATGAAGTACAAAAACAGCCATGGCAATAGACTTCGATCGGAACCTCCTCGGGAGGCACAATAGTTGGCTGACAAAAGCGAGCAGTAGTCAACTCGCCCTAGTCGGTGTCTCCTCACCTACATACATAATATACACTGTGAGCGAAAGCCCAGTGAATAATAACAGAGTAAAGGGGTTTTAATGAATGATTCCATACAGATTCAGAAATCATAATTCAGTTCATAACGAAATCATGTTTGTCTAGGTCATATTCAGAAATCATAAGTCCTGCATAAGCATACGTGATACATTCATTAGCTCTCACAGATACAGTTGACCCACAAAGAGACGACCATAAAGGCAAACAGTTGACTCACGTGAACGGAGATGATACAGTTGGCTCATGAGACGTACAGTTGGCCCATAAAGGGACGAAACAAAACATATTTGAGGCTAAGAATGTCACAAATACATTTCAGAAAACATTAGACAACCATTCATTCATACACAAATATCATTTCAGAAAACAGATCTTGTTTCATCACACAGAAGGTAAATAGAATTGAACATAACTTTACTAAGTTATTACTCACAGTTGATCTTGAATCAGACAGACGAAGCGGATAGGTCAAACAGGACGCGACACGTGACTTACAAAGCACATAACAGACACACACTTGAAACACACGTTCTAATTATATAAAACTTACGTCGTTGGTTCTTAGTGTGTTTCTATCCTTTAATCCTCACTATAGAGTCTTAAACATGGCCTAGGAATGTCTAGGATGATATGAGGATGCAAAAATGCCTTAGAAAATATTTTTCATAATTTTTGAGCAGGGGTCTCGCCGGCGTGGTTTCGCCGGCGATTATCTAAACAAAAGTCTTCGCTCGAGCATAAACCTTCCCACTCGAGTGTTCTACAAAACGTGACAAAAGTACTAGATGGGTGAAAATCACGCTCGACGGGCGCTCGACCCCTGCTCGAGCGTACGACTCAAGTCCCCGCTCGAGCGGACTGTAAAACAGTGCAAAGTATTGGATGGTCGAATTCCACGCTCGAGCGCCACTTTCCCCGCTCGAGCGTGAGTCCAAATTCTGGAAATTCCAGATTGAACCTTCAGGCTCAAAACCAAGTTTTAATGCACCAAATTCGATCCTTTTGGGCTAATTTTTTGGAAAACACTTTTAAACTCATAGAATAACATGTTTTGAAGGTCAATTTGAGAAATCAAAGCCCAAAGGTAGTTCAATTAAATACAATTTCAACAATACTTTAAAGAACATGATGTGTGGGAAACATGCAAGTGTTTATTTGAAATCCAATGCTCTAAAATATGTTCAAATGCAAGATTAAACTCCAATTCATGATGAACTTATGGACTATAACTTGAATATGGCCTTGCATGCAAAGAATTCTCATGAAAACACTTCCAAATGCTATGTTATGAACATGCATGCATGAATCTCTACCCAAATCAACATTATAAATCGATTTCTAGCTCTAGTCACCAATCTATCATGAACCAAGGATGAAGTGACTTGAATTCATAACTAAAAAGATGCATTCCCTTACCTTAAACCTTGAATGCAAGATGCACAAGCTCAAATGTGCAGGACTCCTTCAATTCTCCTAAATTCCAAGCAATTCTTTGAAGACCACAAGATTTCTCCTATTCCTCTCTCTCTAGGCGGTTAGGACCACAAAGAAATGAGCTGAGGAAATGTGTTTGAATAGGGTGTGCTAAGGCTTCAACATGTTTTGACAAAGTGGTCCACTATCTTGGCAAAATTGTAATTAAGACCAACTGTGTAATTTTAGCTCATTTGATCTAATTTAATCATACCCAAACACATTTCAATTAAACATGCCATAAAATCATATGAATTCCGACAATCATAAAACATTAATCAATTTCTGGTTCGGCTGCAGATAAGGCCTTCAATTCTCAATTTAAAACATAACACGCAAACAAATAATTTAACACTGGACAGATAAAAACACAAAAATGATGCAATGCATATGCAAATTAAATTCTGAATTTCTTCTAAATCACTATTAGGCATACTTAATCATGACTTAACGTTAATCAGGGGTCGGGGTTATTACAGTTTTCCCCTCTTAAAAGAGTTTGGTCCCCAAACTCGGATTACCTTCATTCTGGAAGAACATCGGGTTCAATGGAAATAATTTCGGATATCTTTTCATCATATCTTCCTCCGTTTCCCAAGTTGCATAGGTTCCTCTGTGGTTTTGCCAATCAACTTTTACCAGCAGTATTTCTTTGTTTCTCAGTCTTTTGTCCTCCGATTCACAATTTGGATAGGTCTTTCCTCATAGGTGAAATCATCTTTCAAAAGCACATGTGTCGGTTCGATGACGTGGAGGGGGTCTCTCAAATATTCCTGAAGCATCGATACATGAAAGACGTTATGCATATGTTCCATTACTGGAGGTAAGGCTATCCGATACGACACCGAATTGATCTTTTCAAGAACCTCATAAGGTCCAACATACCTTGGCGCCAGTTTTCCTTTCATACCGAACCGAGTTTGACCCTTCATCGGGGTCACTTTGATGAACACATGGTCCTCAACTTCGTATTCCCTATCTCTCCTACGGACATCAACATAGCTTTTCTGCCGACTCTGCGCAGTTTTCAGACGCTGCTGTATTAGTTTCACTTTCTCGGTCGTTTCTTGCACAAGTTCTGGCCCCAACAAAGGTTTGTCACCTACTTCAGTCCAACATATCGGAGAACGACACTTTCTTCCATACAAGGCCTTATAAGGCGCCATTTCAATGCTTGAATGGTAGCTGTTGTTGTACACAAATTCGGCCAATGGCAAGTAAGTCTCCCAATTCCCTTGAAAGTCTAACACACACATTCTGAGCATGTCTTCTAAAGTTTGGTTCGTTCGTTCGGTTTGGCCATCTGTCTGTGGATGATAGGCACTGCTCAGTCTCAATTCTGTCCCCAAAGCCTGTTGCAAACTTTGCCAAAATCTTGATACAAACTTCGAGTCCCTGTTAGACACAATAGATACTGGCACTCCATGCAATCTCACAATTTCAGCCATATAGATATTTGCTAATTTATCAGCGTTATAGATAGTTTTGATAGGCAGAAAATGGATAGACTTAGTTAAACGGTCAACTATGACCCAGATAGAATCCATACCTCGAGAGGAACGAGGCAGTCCCACTATAAAGTCCATGGTAATGTGCTCCTATTTCCATTCCGGTATTTGGAGTGGTTGTAGCAACCCAGCGGGTCGTTGATGTTCAGCTTTAACTTGTTGGCAATGTAAACATCTAGCCACAAAGTCTGCAATACTCTTTTTCATTCCAGGCCACCAAAAATTTTGTTTCAAATTATGGTACATCTTCGTGTTCCCCGGATCCATAGCAAATTTACTACTGTGAGCTTTGGTCATAACACGTTTCCTCAAATCATAACAATCGGGTACATAAAGACGGTTTTGAAATTTCAACACATCATTCTCAAATACAAATCCTGGCCTCGGCTTTGAATCAAATTCCTCTGTGATCTTTTTCAAGTATTCATCCTCGCACTGTTTCTGTTTGATCTTGTCAAGAATTGTAAGTTGAGCGGCAATAGCAGTTAATGGCCCATCTCGTTCAAGATCAGTCAACAATTCTTTTCGGTTGGATAGCAAACATGACAAATTCGCACTAGACTTTCGGCTCAAGGCATCTGCTACAGTATTAGCCTTTCCTGGATGATACAAGATTTGCAAATCATAATCCTTTATTAGTTCCAACCAACGTCTCTGTCTCATATTCAACTCTTTTTGGGTGAAGAAATATTTCAAACTTTTATGGTCTGTGTAAACCTCACAAGTTACCCCATACAAATAGTGACGCCATATTTTCAAAGCAAACACCACGGCTGCCAATTCAAGATCATGTGTTGGGTAATTCTTTTCATGAGGTTGGAGTTGTCTAGAAGCATAGGCAATCACCCTTCCGTTTTGCATTAGTACACACCCCAGGCCTTTATAAGAAGCATCACTATACACTTGAAACCCATCAGTACAATTAGGCAAAGTCAAGATTGGTGCAGTCACTAACCTGGTTTTCAACTCTTGAAAAGCTGCCTCTCTTTGTTCATTCCAGTCAAATGGCACATTTTTCTGAGTTAGCTGAGTTAATGGTAAGGCAAGCTTGGAAAAGTCTTTCACAAATCTCCGGTAGTAACCTGCAAGTCCCAGAAAGCTTCGGACTTCCATCACATTCGTTGGTCTAGGCCAATCCACAATGGCTTCAATTTTCTGAGGGTCAACAGAAACTCCATCCTTGTTGATTACATGTCCCAAAAATGCCACACTGTCAAGCCAGAATTCACACTTGGACAATTTAGCATGCAATTTCTTTTCTCTCAAAATCTGCAAAGTGGTTCTCAGATGGTTCTCATGTTCTTCCCTATCTTTAGAATAAACCAAAATGTCATCAATAAATACAACAATGAAGTCATCCAGATATGATGTAAACACCCTGTTCATAAGATCCATGAAAGCAGCAGGTGCATTGGTCATCCTAAATGGCATTACTAAAAATTCATAATGTCCATATCTAGTTTGGAATGCAGTTTTCTCTATGTCCTCAGCTCTAACCTGTAATTGATGATACCCGGACCTGAGGTCAATTTTGGAAAACACTTGGGCACCCTGAAGTTGGTCAAACAAGTCATTTATTCGAGGCAAAGGTTATTTGTTCTTGATAGTCACTTTGTTCAATTCCCGGTAGTCTATACACAATCTCAAAGATCCATCCTTCTTTTTGACAAACAAGACTAGAGCACCCCAAGGTGAAGTACTCGGACGGATAAATTTCTTATCTAACAGTTCCTGAAGTTGGGTTTTCCATTCTTTTAGTTCAGAGGTAGACATTTTGTAGGGAGTCTTGGAAATAGGTTGTGTCCCCGGAAACACTTCAATAGTGAATTCAATTTCTCTATCAACTAAGTCTCCAGGTAAGTCAGTTGAAAACACATCGGAAAACTCACAAGCAACGGGGATTGTTTCTACATTAGTTCCGTCAGATGATGCAGTCAATATACAACACAAATAACCCCTATATCCCTTCCTAAGGAGTTTTACAGCCTTCATAACCGAAATCATATACGGGGGAGAAACTACCCCATGCCCAATAAAAGTAAATTCAGGCATACCCGGTGGTCTAAACACAACAGTTTTATTGGCACAGTCAATGGTAGCACAGTATTTAGTCAACTAGTCCATCCCCAAAATACAGTCAAAATGACTAATGTCCAAGGGTAATAAGTCCACATACAACATCATATCACCAATCATAACATCACATGCTGGATAAATATGAGTACACATCATAGAATCCCCAGACGGTGTAGACACAGATAACACATAGGTCATAAGTTCTAATGTCCTAGTCAATTTGTGAGAAAAAGCATGTGATACAAAGGAATGTGTAGAACCAGAATCTATCAGTACACATGCATTTTGAGAACATATAGAAAGTCTACCTGACACCACAGTATAGGTGTTCGGTACGTCATCGGGCACTAAGGCAAACACTCGGCCTTGTCTCAGAGGTTCATTCCCAGTATTGGCTTTGGCATTGGGTTTGGCCACAGAAGCGGATCCCGCTGAACTTGCTGCTGAACGGCTAGTATTCTCATGCCTGAATGGACAATCTCTCACTACATGGCCGGGTTGGCCACATCGGTAACAATAAGCACGGATACTTTCGGTGGTTACCGCGTACTAGAACACGATCAAAAGACCCACTATTCTGACTCGAGCTGTTAGTAGACCCTGTGTTTTGCTTTTTACTGACAAAGGACCGGCCTCTTTTAAAACCAAACCCAGATCTTTTTCCTCTCCACTCAGTTGTTGTAGTTGCTGGGGCCTTGCTTTGTTTCATAGCGGCTATGGTGGCTTCTGCCATTAAGGATCTGTCTAACACTTCTACATAAGTAGGCAATTTCAGCCTACCCAATCAAACACTTCCAAATCTAATCCACTCTCAAATTTTTGTGCTTTCTTCTAATAAGTGTCCACCATATGTGGAGCAAACCGTGCCAGTTTGGTGAATTTAGCTTCATACTCTACTACCGCTATCCTTCCCTGTTTGAGTTCCTGGAATTTAGTCACTTTCCAATCCCTGAAACATTGGGGAAAGTACTTGTCATAGAAAATAGCATTAAACTATGCCCATGTCATATTCCCGTTGCCATTTCGGATCAATAACCACCACTTTCGGGCTTCATCTTTCAAAGTATAAGTGGCTAAGAGGACTTTTTGAGTTTCAGAACAAGGGAATACTTCATGCAGTTTTTCCATCTCAAGCAACCATGTCTCAGCTTTCAAAGGCTCAATTCCGCCATAGAATGTTGGCGGTTTCATTTTCATGAATTTCTGTGTCAGATTAATGATGTCATTATTATCTGCCTTAGCTTGTGCTGGTGGAGGCGGAGGGGGTAAAGGTTGTTGTCTCTGTTGTTGTGTCAAGGTCTCAGTCAATGCTGCTAACATCTGTTCCATTCGGCCCATGCGAGCCTCTGAAGATTTACTTTCACCACTTCCCCTTGCATTCTCCATCTTACTATACAAATATCAAATGATAACAAACACGGGCATAATCTCATTTATTCCCTCAATTCACTTATTCAAAAGTGCATTCAGTTTTCATATTCAGTTGCATCACCACACACTCACACATGCAGATGAAATGTCCTAAATGCTTACTAGGACATCCTAAGCTCATACGGACCCGTGTGTACGGTAGAACACGTGCTATGATACCACTTTGTTACAACCCAAACCCGCCCCTTTAGGTTTAGCACCGTAATCGGCCAGTAACCCGTAGATTACCAAAGGCCTCTGTACAGATTAGTAATTAATAAGGGGCTGCGGAAGCATTAATACATAATAGATAAGGTCCAATGAGCTGTGATAACGTACATAGGATAGAAGGTTTAAAACTTATTTATATACATATACATAAACATGCCAGTCAAGGACACCAATATTTACAACATAATTACAGAAGTGCACTTCCCAAGATCTGACTATACAGTGCATACACTAAGACTAGCATGAAGTACAAAAACAGCCATGGCAATAGACTTCGATCGGAACCTCCTCGGGAGGCACAATCGTGTTAGCATATTATTCTCACCGAAAGTGCTAGCATTTTTATATTAGCCTAAACTGGCACTATGTTAGCTTTTGTATTATTCTATAATTATCTCTCTTGTAAACCCTAAATCTTCATTTATAAATAAGGGATGATATTCAATCATACCCTAAGCTGATTATTCAAGCTTCATGGTATCAGAGCTGAACCATTAGAGTTTTGGCTCACCCTTGTTGGTCGCCCTTCGCACCAACGACACTCTAGGGTTCAAAATTTACCTCTGCTTCATCTTCTTCAACCTTCGTCACCTTCCTCAGCCTTCGTCGATCTTCCTCAGTCGCCGTCGTCTCTGCATCGACCTTCCTCAAATTTCGCCGAGCTCCTCCAATCGGCCTTCGTCGCCTTCTTCCTCGGCTCATCGACCTTCCTCAAATTCTCGGTTTGGTATCATATGTTGTGTTCTGTATAAACACGGTACCAATACATCTATATAAATGAATACCTAAATAAATAAATATATATATATATATAAAACAAAAACAAAAACAAAAAACAAAAAAAAACAAAAAAAAAACAAAAAAACAAAACTTTATGATTTCTTAATTTTGTTATGCGTTCATAGTAGTCATTGTGCCACCATCTTCCGGGTTTGTGATTGCCACTAGTTTTGTTGCGGGTTTGGTAGTATTGTATCAATGATGATTCCTCCGCAGTGTCCCTTTTTCTCAAACACCAAGGAGTGAGAGTCCTATTATACCTACTACCATGACTGAGAACCCCAACCCTAGTATGAAAATCACCACCTCTCTATTTAATGGTCAGAACTACCTAACATGGTCTCAAAGTTTGACTATGTTTTTGAAGAGCAGAGGGAAGATGGGGTATGTTGATGGCAGGATACAGGCACCTAGTACCACTAACTCAGGTTATGACCAATGGGAGATTAACAACTCTTTGATTATGAGTTGGCTTATCCATTCTATGGTTCCAGAACTTGGTGAGGGCTACTTGTCTATGGAGCGCCGGGAAGTTTGAGATCTTGTGTCAGCCACCTATTTCATAAAGGGAATTTCTCACAGGCATTTGAGTTGCGCCGCTGTATTGAGAGCTCAATTCAGGGGGAGCAGACTGTCTTGCAATATTTCACCTTTCTCACCAACGGCTGGAAACGCCTTGACCACCTGGAAGACTATAAGCTTGTTTGCCCTGCTGATTCTGTCAGGTACAAGAAGTTCCTCGCACGAGAACGGGCCTTTAAATTTTTGGCCGGCCTAAATGTGAAGTATGATCCAGTTCGGGGTCGAGTTCTAGGTATGGACACTCTTCCTTCACTTCAGGAGGCATTTGCCTATGTATAGAATGAGAAGAGTCGCCGGTCTGCTATGATGTCCCCTGTCTCTACTGACCGCTCAGTATTACTGTCTACTCCTCGAGATGGTCTCAGCCTGACTCCTATCCCTCCGTCTATTGCTAAGGAGTCTGTATTTTGTGATTACTGCAAGAAGCCGCGGCACACTCGTGAGACGTGTTGGAAGCTTCATGGGACTCCATTCGGGGGTCGAGGTGATCGGTCTGGTTCTCGAGGCAGTCGGTCAGGCCAATCTAGAGGACGTGGTTCCTATTCCCGGGCTCATCAGACTAGTGCCGTTGATCCACTTGATTCTAATTACATCGCTGGCCAAGCTTCTTGGTTGGAGGATGCTTTGCGCCAATTGTTGGACCGCCGGTCTTCTCCTGCTCTCAGTACCGCTTCCTCGTCCTTTGCCCGCTCAGGTAACTTAGCCTCTTCTCCTTATGCTTTCCTGTGTCATAAGTCTTTGCCTTGGATCATTGATTCTGGTGCCTCAGATCATTGTCTGGCTCCTCTAATCTTTTCTCTGTCTATATGCCCTCTTCAAGTCAGGACAAAGTTAGGATTGTCGATGGTACTGTTTCTTCCATTTCTGGAAAAGGTTTAGTCTACATCACTCCTACCATACATCTGTCTTCTGTTCTCCATGTTCCTAATTTTTCTGTTAATCTGTTATCCTTGAGTCGTCTCACCTAAGATTTGAATTGTAGTGTGACGTTTTTTCCTGATCATTGCCTTTTTAAGGACCTTGTCACGAAGAGGACGATTGGCAGTGGTAGTGCAGAAAATGGTCTCTACTTCCTAGATCAACTGGACAAACTTGCTTATTCTTCCACCACGTCTTCTACTACCCCCCCTGATTTATGGCTGTGGCATCGGCGTCTTGGGCATCATTCATTTCATTTACTTAAGCATTTATTTCCTTCTGGTTTCGCCAATCATCATGTGTCTGACTTTCTTTGTGAGTCTTGTCAACTCGAAAAACAGCACAGAGCTTCATTTGCTCCCAGTTTGAATAAAATTTTAGTTCCTTTTTCCTTAATACATTCTAATGTTTGGGGTCCCTCTCGTGTTATGTCTGTGAAAGGTCATCGATGGTTTTTTACATTTATTGATGATTTTTCTCGTGCTACTTGGGTGTATCTCATGAAAGATAAGAGTGAGGTTTTCTGTGTGTTTCGCATTTTTCATAAGATGATTTGTACTCAGTTTGGGGCCACTGTCAAACTCTTTCATTCTGATAATGGTAGGGAATACATAGATTCTGGGTTAGGACAATATTTCTTTACTTATGGCATTATCCATCAGACCTCTTGCACCAATACCCCTCAACAAAATGGGGTGGCGCAATGCAAGAATTGGCATCTTCTTGACATGGCTCGGTGCATGTGTTTTTCTATGAATGTGCCTCGGCCCTATTGGGGCGACGCTGTTCTCACCACTGCCCATCTTATTAATCATCTCCCTACCCAGGTCTTGCAAAAATAGGCTCCTCTTCACGTCCTCCTAGGTTCTCAGTCATTGTTTTCTATTCCCCCCAAAATTTTTGGTTGTGTCTATTTTGTTCATAATCACTCTCCCTCTCGTGGTAAGTTGGACCCTCGCTCTCTCAAGTGTGTTTTCCTTGGTTACTCTCCTACTCAAAAGGGGTATAAATGTTACCACCCTTCTTCTCGCAAGTGGTTTGTGTCCATGGATGTTACTTTCTTTGAGTCCCAGTCCCATTTCTTGTCCTCTCCAGTGTCATCGTCCTCATTTCCGAGGGAGCCTTGGTGTGAAGTGAGTCATGTGCTCCCTATAGTGGAACCAGTTGTTCTTGCACCACCCTTTTCTACTGGGACTATAGAACCCACTGTCACCAAGGATAAGGTCAGACATGTTTATGTCCGGGACATAGACAGACAACAAGTTAACTGGATACAAGGGACCACTTCTGCTACTCCACTGCCATCTCCTACTTCTGATAAGAGTCTAGGGAACTTTGAATATCTTGAATCTATTGATCTTGATGTTCCTATTGCCAAGAGGAAGGGTGTGAGATCTTGTACTCAACATCCTATCTCACAGTTTGTGTCATACTCTCATTTGTCATCCTCATACAGAGCGTTTGTGTCCAATATTTCCTCTGTTAGCATTCCTAACCATTTTCAGGATGCTCTTGCTCACTCTGAGTGGAAACTAGCCATGATTGAGGAAATGAAAGCACTTAGGAAGAATGGCACTTGGGAATTGACTGAGTTATCTATGGGCAAACGACCTGTGGGATGTAAATGGGTATATACTATGAAACACAAAGCAGATGGGTCTATTGAGCGTTACAAGGCAAGACTTGTGGCAAAAGGGTTTACTCAGACATATGGCATTGATTATCAGGAGACCTTCGCACCCGTGGCTAAGATGAATTCGATCAGTACTTCTCTCTCTAGCAGCTAATCTTGATTGGCCGCTTTATCAGTTTGATGTCAAGAATGCCTTTCTCCATAGTGACCTCGAAGAAGAGGTATATATGGACATTCCTCCTGGTTTTGAGGATCATCAGACAGAAGGCAAAGTATGCAAGCTTCAGAAGTCATTATATGGTCTCAAACAGTCTCCAAGGGCTTGGTTTGAGAGATTCACTCAGGCTATGTTTAAATATGGCTTCAAACAAAGTCAGGCAGATCACACATTGTTTGTGAAACATTCCTCACATGGTAAGACTACATCACTTATTGTTTATGTAGATGACATAGTTCTTACAGGCAATGATAGTGAGGAAATACCTATGTTGAAGAAATATTTAGCTAATGAGTTTGAAATCAAAGACTTGGGAAGCTTGAAGTATTTTCTGGGAATTGAAGTTGCTCGCTCTAAGGATGGGATATTTATCTCACAGAGAAAATATGTGCTTGACTTGTTGAAGGAAACTGGGATGCTTGGCTGCAAGGCATGTGCCACTCCACTAGAACCCAATCAGAAATTGAGGCATGATGAAGGAGGAGAAGTTGTTGATAGGGGGAGCTATCAGCGATTAGTGGGTAAGCTCATTTACTTATCTCACTCCCGTCCTGATATTGCTGTTACTGTCAGTGTGGTTAGTCAGTTTATGCATACTCCTCATCAGATTCACCTTGAGGCTGTCATGAGAATCTTGAGGTACTTGAAGTCTGCTCCTGGTAAGGGTCTGTATTTTTTAAAGTATGATCATCTTCGTGTAGAAGCCTATATAGATGCTAACTGGGCTGGATCAGTAACTGATAGGAGATCGACTTCAGGGTATTGCACATTTGTTGGAGGCAACCTAGTTACTTGAAGGAGTAAGAAACAGAATGTGGTTGCCAGGTCAAGCGCAGAAGCTGAGTTTAGAGCTATGACACAAGGTGTGTGTGAACTTTTATGGCTCAAGTTATTGTTGAGTGATCTAGGTATTGATTAGACGGACTCCATGCGGTTATACTGTGGTAATAAGGCCGCCATCAACATTGCTCACAATCTAGTTCAACATGACAGGACAAAACATGTTAAGATTGATCGCCACTTCATTAAGGAGAAACTCACTAGTGGTACCATTTGTACTCCTTTTGTCCAGTCTGGTGAACAACTTGCTGACATTCTCACCAAGGGGGTTGGGAATAAACCATTTCATGACATATTAGGCAAGCTGGGCATGAGAGATATCTTCACACCAGCTTGAGGGGGAGTGTTAGCATATTATTCTCACCGAAAGTGTTAGCATTTTTATATTAGCCTAAAGTTGCACTATGTTAGCTTTTGTATTATTCTATAATTATCTCTCTTGTAAACCCTAAATCCTCATTTATAAATAAGGGATGATATTCAATCATATCCTAAGCTGATTATTCAAGCTTCAAATAGTTGGCTGACAAAAGCAGTAGTATGTCGTCAACTCGCCCCGTCAAAAGCCTCACCTACATACATAATATAGACTGTGAGCGAAAGCCTAGTGAATAATAACAGAGTAAAGGGGTTTTAATGAATGAGTCCATACAGATTCAGAAATCATGATTCAGTTCATAACGAAATCATGTTTGTCTAGATCATATTCAGAAATCATAAGTTATGCATAAGCATACATGATACATTCATTAGCTCTCACAGATACAGTTGACCCACAAAGAGACGACCATAAAGGCAAACAGTTGACTCACGTGAATGGAGATGATACAGTTGGCTCATGAGACGTACAGTTGGCCCATAAAGGGACGAAACAAAACATATTTGAGGCTAAGAATGTCACGAATACATTTCAAAAAACATTAGACAACCATTCATTCATACACAAATATCATTTCAGAAAACAGATCTTGTTTCATCACACAGAAGGTAGATACAATTGAACATAACTTTACTAAGTTATTACTCACAGTTGATCTTGAATCAGACAGACGAAGCGAATAGGTCAAACAGGACGCGGCACGTGACCTACAAAGCACATAACAGACACACACTTGAAACACACGTTCTAATTATATAAAACTCGTCATTGGTTCTTAGTGTGTTTTTACCCTTTAATCCTCACTATAGAGTCTTAAACATGGCCTAGGAATGCCTAGGATGATATGAGGATGCAAAAATTCATTAGAAAATATTTTTCATAATTTTCAAAAAACAGGGGTCTTGCTCGAGCGTGGGTTTCCCCGCTCGAGCGGTTATGTAAACAAGAGTCTTCGCTCGAGCGTAAAACTTCCCGCTCGAGTGTTTTGCAAAACGTGACAAAAGAACTAGATGGGTGAAAATCACGCTCGACGGGCGCCTGACCCCCGCTCGAGCGTGTGACTCAAGTCCCCACTCGAGCGTGAATTACCCCGCTCGAGAGGACTGTAAAATAGTGCAAAGTACTGGATGGTCGAATTCCATGCTCGAGCGCCACTTTGCCCGCTCGAGCGTAAGTCCAAATTCTGGAAATTCCAGATTGAACCTTCAAGCTCAAAACCAAGTTTTAATGCACCAAATTCGATTCTCTTGGGCTAATTTTCTAGAAAACACTTTTAAACTCATAGAATAACATGTTTTGAAGGTCAATTTAAGAAATCAAAGCCCAAAGGTAGTTCAATTAAATACAATTTCAACAATACTTTAAAGAACATGATGTGTGGGAAACATGCAAGTGTTTATTTGAAATCCAATGCTCTAAAACATGTTCAAATGTAAGATTAAACTCCAATTCATGATGAACTCATGGACAATAACTTGAATATGGCCTTGCATGCAAAGAATTCTCATGAAAACACTTCCAAATGCTATGTTATGAACATGCATGCATGAATCTCTACCCAAATCAACATTATAAATCGATTTCTAGCTCTAGTCACCAATCTATCATGAACCAAGGATGAAGTGACTTGAATTCATAACTAAAAAGATGCATTCCCTTACCTTAAACCTTGAATGCAAGATGCACAAGCTCAAATGTGCAGGACTCCTTCAATTCTCCTAAATTCCAAGCAATTCTTTGAAGACCACAAGATTTCTCCTATTCCTCTCTCTCTAGTCGGTTAGGACCACAAAGAAATGAGCTGAGGAAATGTGTTTGAATAGGGTGTGCTGAGGCTTCAACATGTTTTGACAAAGTGGTCCACTATCTTGGCAAATTTGTAATTAAGACCAATTATGTAATTTTTGCTCATTTGATCTAATTTAATCATACCCAAACACATTTCAATTAAACATGCCATAAAATCATATGAATTCCAACGATCATAAAACATTAATCAATTTCTGGTTCGGTTGCCGATAAGGCCTTCAATTCTCAATTTAAAACATAACACGCAAACAGATAATTTAACACTGGACAGATAAAAACACAAAAATGATGCAATACATATGCAAATTAAATTCCGAATTTCTTCTAAATCACTATTAGGCATACTTAATCATGATTTGACGTTAATCAGGGGTCGGGGTTATTACATTCGTTTATCAGTTTGAGGTGGATTTAGTGTAATTAGCTGTGTGATGCGATTGAGCTTGCTTTTATCAATTGTAAATTGAGAATCAACTTTCTCTTCTCTCTTCTCTCTTCTCTCTCTATTATTATTATTATATATAATATATGTCACCCTTATGTCTTTCTTTTTGAGATAATGGATGAAGAATTGTTGAAAACCAGCTTTCTATTCCCCCCACAAGAGAAGAGAGAGGGAAAACCTTGCCCTAACCAGCAAGAGAAGTAGTGTTATGAAGTTCTCTTTCCAAGATCATTTAGAAACATGTGTTTTATATGCTTTTTTTTTTCTTATATATTTTTTAGAGTCAACAAAGCCTAAGTTACTGAAGGAAATAAATTTAATTTTGATTCCCCAAATACATTCCTTTCTCAATTTCTTGATGCCTCTCGTCCACATGCAATTCCTATGTTTTTTTTTGTTTTGTTTTGATAAATACACATGCAATTCCTATGTTGTAAGTAGGTAATTGAATCATGGCTTCATTTTCAGTTATAACAGCCTTTGGACAAGATGTTGTCACTTGTTACCTTTATGGTTCCACACATAATTGTTAAGACTCAAGCTATATGTTATTCTAATCAGTTGCTTTGTTTCTAAAAAAAAATTTGTTGAGGGATCAAGAATAAAAGTTAGTATATGTGTTGGAGGAGGATATTATAAGGGTTATTGCGGGTTTTTATGAGCAGCATTATGTATAGTCTGGTAGTTGGAGACCGACATGTGATCTACAAATAACTAAAATAATGAAAATAATTATTAGGGTTTAGGGTTGTTACAATGAGAGTTGTAATATTAGTTTATATGTAAGGGTAATTTAACGTTTGTTTCGTTATAGTTTCCTAATTAGGATTTAGCTTTTGTTATATATACTAGTGTTTGTAATCTTATTAGATTAATGCAAAATATTGTTTATGTTCTTTCTGGTGTATCCCCCTAGAAAATTTATATGGTTAGGTTCCTAATTACTTATTGTTATGTGTCTTTCTTGGTGACTCCCTCATCTCTTGGCGTAGTAAGAAACAGTTTGTTGTGGCCCAGTCCACTGCCAAGGCCAAATATCATGCTGTGGCGCATACCATTGTTGAGATAGTCTGGCTTCATTGACTTTTTTTTGATTTAGATGTTCTCACTACTTCTCCTCTATGAAGCATGGGTGCCAGTATGGATATGGGTACCAGTACGATATGTGTACTCTATAAATAAAATCAAATAAATCAAATAAATAAATAAATAAACTTATTACTATTACTTGAATCCTGATAAAACAAATAAATAAATAAACTTATTAAAAATAAACTTTGTAAACTTATAAAATTATAAACTTTGTAAACTTATTAATAAATCAAATAAGGTAAAAAAAAAACTTATTAATAAATAAATAAATAAACTTATTAAAAATAAACTTTGTCAACTTATAAAATTATAAACTTTGTAAACTTATTAATAAATCAAATAAGGTAAAAAAAAACTTATTAATAAATAAATAAATAAACTTATTGATAAATAAATGAACTTTGTAAATTTTTTTCCCCTTAATTTAAATTATTCAAATTATGGGATTGAATTGCATTATGGTTGTTATGTTATGGGTGATGCTATATTGTTGAAATTGTTGAAATTTAATTGAATTTATGAATTTTTTGTTATAGGTGATGCATTATAGTTGTTATGGGTGATGTTACATTAATGTTTTATTTTATTTGTTTACCATAAATTTTAGGAAATGAGTTCGGGTATGGGCAGTTTAGGTTCAACAAGTGGTACACCAATGGAAGAAGACGATCATGCTTCTCTTTGGTGTTACGTTACAAAACTAGAAAAAAATGGGAGAAGGAGGTGGTAATACTAGGTTTAAATGCAATTACTGTCAACATGAGTACAAGGGGTCATACTTTAGGGTCAAGGCACATTTGTTAAAACTTTCTGGCAATGGGATTAGAGTGTGCCCCAAAGTGACTCCGCAACACCTTGTTGAAATGCAAAGGAAAATTGAAGAAGCTGAGAAGAGGTTAAAGATGGCTATGCCTAAAAAAGTTCCTTTGCCACCTTCCACCCAATCTACTTCAACAGGTTTAGCGGCTTTAGATACTGGAGGATTTAGGATGGAGGGATATGAGCCAAGAAAAAGAAAGGCTACCGGAACTTCTGCTCTAGAAAAGGCATTCAACCCAGTTATTTGGGAACAAATGCATTCTGAGATTGCTCGCATGTTTTATTCAGCAGGGTTACCTTTTCATTTATCAAGGAACCCATATTATGTTAGTGCATTTCAATTTGCTGCCAACAATCCAATTCCTGGTTATGTATCACCCGGTTATAACTTGCTGAGGACTACATTGCTTCAAAAGGAAAGGGCTAATGTAGAGAGGTTGTTGGAGCCAACTAGATCATCATGGAAGGAAAAAGGGTTGAGTATTGTTTCAGATAGATGGACTGATTCTCAAAGAAGGCCCCTTATTAATTTTATGGGAGCATCAGAAGTTGGGGCAGTGTTCTTGAAAGCTGTTAATTGTGAAGGTGAGCATAAAGACAAGTTTTTTATTTCAAACTTAATTAATCAAGCAATTGAAGAAGTTGGACATCAGAATGTCATTCAAGTCATTACAGATAATGCTCCCGTATGTAATGCAGCTGGTTTACTCATTGAAAGTAAGTACCCGAATATCTTTTGGACACCATGTGTAGTTCACACATTGAATCTTGCTCTTAAGAACATTTGTGCTCCAAAGGAAATAAGGGGTATTGCTTTTGCTTATAATGAATGTCACTGGATCACACTTTGTGTTGATGATGTGATGTTTATCAAAAACTTCATCATGAACCATTCCATGCGGCTAGCTATTTTCAACGAATTCGTACCCTTGAAGTTGCTTGCTGTTCCAGATACACGTTTCGCATCTTCCATTGTCATGCTCAAAAGGTTTAAACTTATAAAGCGTGGCCTCCAATCAATGGTTATTAGTGACCAGTGGGTTTTTTACAAAGAAGACAATGTTGGGAAAGCAGCATCTGTGAAGGAAAAATTATTGAATGATGTGTGGTGGGATAAGATTGATTATATTTTGTCTTTTACATTGCCTATCTATGAGATGCTTAGGTTTTGTGACACTGACAAACCATGCCTTCACTTAGTCTATGAAATGTGGGACGCCATGATTGAAAAGGTGAAGGCAAGCATCTTTAGGCATGAAAGGAAGCTAGATCATGAGGAATCAATCTTTTATTCCGTTGTGCACAATATACTAGTTGAGAGGTGGGCCAAAAGTAACACTCCTCTTCATTACCTTGCACATTCTTTGAATCCAAGGTAATAGCTTAATTCATACTCTTACTAATTACATTTCTTTGTTGACATTTGTCTTTTAATATGAATAACATAATTTAATTTTAAAACTTTCTAATGTTGTAATCTAGGTATTATAGTTCAACGTGGCTTGATGAAAATCCCAATCGTGTCCCTCCTCATAGGGATGAAGAAATTTCAAGTATGAAAAACAAGTGCTTCAAGAAATACTTTCCAAATTTAGAGGAGAGAAGGGTTGTAAATGTGGAATATGCCAAGTTTTCAGGAGGTTTGGATATGTTTGGAGATTTTGACTCAAAGATTGATAGAGGAGTATTGGATCCACTTATTTGGTGGTTTACACATGGGTCTCTTACTCCTATGCTTTAATCTTTAGCATTAAAATTGCTTGGCCAGCCATGTTTCTTATCATGCTGTGATAGGAATTGGAGCACCTACTCCTTTATTCACTCCATGAAAAGAAACAAAATGACACCACAACGTGCTGAAGATTTGGTTTTTGTGCACAACAATCTTCGTCTCCTATCAAGGAGAAGTCGACAGTACATTGAAGGGGAATCCAAGTTATGGAATGTTGGTGGAGATGCTTTTGATTCATTGAAGGGTGCAGGCTTACTTGAAATTGCAATTCTTTCTCTTGATGAACCAGATATAGAAGCTGTGATATTCACTGATGAAGGGGAACAAGTTGAACCTATTGATGTTGAAGACTCTTAGTTCATAGGAATCTTTTTTTTTTTTTTTTATCAAGTTGTCTTTTGCTCTAAGTTTAATTTTTATGTATGCTACATTATTAAAAGTTGTTGAAGTTTTATTTTATGTATGTTGCATTACTAAAAATTGTTGAAGTTTTATTTTTGTGTATGCTACATTACTAAAAATTGTGAAAAAAATATTTTTTATGAACGTATCCCCGCCGTATCCGTATCTGTATTGTATCGTACCCGTATCCGTATCCATGCTTCCTAGCTGGGAACATACTCGACCACTCAATTCAGATATGGACAATGCATATCACTCCTGTGGATCAGATCTTTTTTATGTTATAAGACCTGAAATAATAATGAGAAAGTAAGTTGAAGTATGGTTTTTTAGAGATTGTTCTCTGCAATGAATTGTTAAGTAGAGATGATCATCCAATGGAGAAAACTTTTGAGTTATACGTGAATAAAGTCTGGTTGTGATGAAGAAAGCACTGGTTTTGCTTGGTGTGCTATAAA
Organism: Camellia lanceoleosa; assembly: GCA_025200525.1. NCBI lineage: Eukaryota > Viridiplantae > Streptophyta > Magnoliopsida > Ericales > Theaceae > Camellia > Camellia lanceoleosa. The sequence goes on along the minus strand of CM045768.1, from coordinate 116,158,804 downwards.
TGCCCGACATATCAATTTATCAGAATTTTGGTATCGTGTATGAATCACTTGTTTGATGATAAATGGAAGAAAATATAAACGAAATGGGTTTGATTTTCGGAATCCATTCTTCCTTCTTCTGAAATCCATTCGTCCTCTGTTTTTTTTAGTATATGTGTGTACGAAATTGGTTTTCTTTTTATTTTGCAAAAATGTATTGTTTTGAATTTTCAAAAAATCAATTTTTTATTTTTATATTTCAATTAATTTTCTTTTAAGATTATACAATGGTACATACCTTCAAAATGATGTGTAACATATATAAATTATGATATCATAATCAAATCAAATCTTTTCAATTATAATTATATATAAAAAAAATATTATAATCAAACGCTGCATAGTATAACCAAATATTTTTTGAAGGGTCCAGCTTGTCTCCAGTTGGAGATCAAGACTGGACCTCTAGTCCACTCCGTGGGTCTACTTTTAGACCCCGTTTCAATAATTCGAAGCGTTCACATTTTAGGATTCGTTGAGTACATTATCTCTGTAAAAAATCAAGTCAATCTGATAACGGCAAGTACATGTTTGAATCAGTTTTAAATGAACCATTTATTTTTTCACCATCTATTTTTTTTTTATACAAAATTGATTCAAACATATAACTTTCGTTATCTGATCGACTTGATTAAGTCCTATTTTTATTAAATTTTATTTTTCTTTCAAGATTATTTCAATTTTACCCTTATCATTTAATATAAATAATTTCATGAACAATTTTAATTTATTTAAATTGTAAAAATTATGAATACTATATTAAACAAAATCATAAACAACAATCGGATTGAAAGAACTATAACATAAAATATATTAGTTTTTATTATTTCAAATTATGGGGAAAAAATGGTAAACAATTTAAAAGTTCCAAAGTTTATATAACAAAGCAATGCAAAATAATATCGTAACAAATTTATATATTTTTCAATACGTGAGATACTTGATGAATTTTATATATATACTTTTATTTAATTTCAACAATGAAAAATATTTTTAATTATAATAATTTAAAAAAATTAAATTTTAACACATTTTTGTTTATATTTTAATGAGAATAGTAAAAATTGGAATAAAATATACTACTATAGAGATTTGAATTTCTTAGGAACAATTTATAAAAAAAATAAGATTTAATTGTCCATATTGAAAATCGATATGATTCAATTCTAATTTTCAAAGTAAAATAGAACTTATTAATAACTTTCTCAAACTAAAATTGCGAAAGTGAGGGCCAATTAATTTCTAATTGAAACCTAAATTATTCAAAATGAAGGACTAAAAAGTTGTATTGAGCACAATTTCATTCGGTAGTAAAATTTCACTGTATTTTTAGAGACAAAAGGATTCAAAATTTTGAGAAATAAACTTGCAAAATTGAGAGAGTGAATTGACACCTTAATTTCTAATGGAAACCTAAAATATTCAAACTGAGGATTAAAAATTGCATAATTCAGCATGATTCCATTCAATTAGTGAAATTCTTTTACACGGTGAAATTTCACTCTCTATTTGACTCAAATTTCATTAATTCATATCATAAAAAGCAAATTTCACGGGGAGAGGGAAAGAGATACCACCGCCAAACCCATCAACCTACACTAAGACATTGTAAAATTAGTTAGAATCGTTTAAGGTGAAATCATACCAATAGGGGGAGGGAAAATGTGCAGTGACTACGGAGGTATACAAATAGTGTAAAAGCTGGTGCAAGGATTGATCATTTGGGATGTGAGATGAAGATACAGTGAGGTAAGAAGGAGAGCATAATAGGAGAAAAAAGTTAATGTGCGTGATAAAAAAGAGCCTGGTGAAACTAAGGGTAAGTGGCTAACTCTTTGGCTATCAAATTTGTCCTAAGAGGAAGTCTTAAATTTCACTCTCACTAGTAGAATAAAGGGCAAAAAAAGAGTTTGGAGAAGTTGTAGTAAAAACATCCACTACATTTTTTAGATGACAAGTTCAACATATAGCAAACCTTATATTGTTAATCTTATCAACCAAATTCCATATCATGGAGATTTTTGGTTGCAAATTGACAACTTTTCTCTCTCTAAAATGTCTCTTTTGCTAGGGAGGAGGAGAACATGGAAAGAGAGAAAAGTTAACTCCCTAAAGATAAATGACTTAGACTAAAGTATTATTTATTTATTTTATTGTCTTTATTCTTCAACATAAATATTAATAGGGATTTATAATTTTAAAAAATCTAAATATATTACCTATTTATTAATAAAATCATGAATTTTGTTAATGAGTTACGGGCATTTGTTAATAAATATGAAATTAATATATATAGTTATAAAAGTTTGTTTTAATAAAAATATGTTTTACTAATTAATTTTCTTTAGGCACTCATTGACAATATCTTAAGTTAAAACCAATTAAATACTTATGTCTTTTAGATTTGAATTATCAAAATAAGTTTTTTTTTTTTTGGACAAGAAATTTAAAAGGATTTATCATTCGGTATGAAAATCCGTGTAATAAAATATATATAATTTTTAAAACTATCTTAATATATATTTTAAAGGCTTACATTAATAATATATATATATATATATATGCATAGCTATAGCAATAACCACCGCACAATCATTGTTTTGTCGTAAGAAATAGCTGAGAAATGCTTCAACTATATCTAGTTTCATATCTATGAAACACAAAATTTGACATACTCGAAACTAAGACCGAAGTAACCCTTATCGTTTGAGTAATAGACAATATGTACATTTTTAAATCTAAATCAAAATCAAAATCAAAATTTATATTCTTTAAATTTAACAGTACACCCATTAACATAATGGAGTTAGCATAATGAAGCATTTGTTTTTCTTCATGTCAAGCGTAATTTTGTTTTTCTAAGATACCTTTGATTATATTTTAAAAGAGTTTGATTTCCTAAGAGAGTATTTGTACTTAGTAGGCCCATTTTGAAATCAATTCCGATAATCCAAACCATTAGTGTTTTTTTTTGACTCATTGAGTAAAATATTCATGTAAAAAATCAAGACAATTAGACGTCACTAACTATATATTTAAATCATATTTGTTTTATGGTTGGACTTATCTCATGTTGGTATCTCAACATGAAAGAACTTGAGAGATCCGTATAGCCCACCATAGGTTCTGTTCCCAATCATCTCAAAATATCCATATATATTTCATCTTCCAAGTCACTGTGAAGAAAAGTATTTTTTACATCAAGCTACTGAAGAGGCCAAGGAAAGAATGACTCTAATGGCATTCATCTTTGCTAGTGGTAAGGTCTCTTGATAATCAATTCTATAGGTCTCAATAAATCCTTTGGCCACCAACCTAGCCTTATAAGTTATATCCCTCAACAAAACCATGTGCTTTATGTTTCACAATGAAAACCCACCTACATCCAACCAACTTCTTACCTTCAGGTAATTCTACAAAAGCAATTATTTCTCCTTATACAAGAGATATAATGGGCAGAAAAAGAAATATTTATCAAAAAAAAGGTAGAAAAAGAAATGAAAGAACAATAAAAATGAGAGAAGAGAAAACAAATCTATTGTACGGCTGAATGGAAAAGACCAAAATTAGGGTTCTCTCCCTTATAGCATGTATTTTTATTCAATAATGTGCAAAATAGAAAAGTACCCTCATAATAGTAACACTCCCCCTCAAATTGATGAATAGACATCTCTGATGCACAACGTAAAAACAATGGAATTGAAACTTGTACAGCCAATTGATCTTATAATGTTACAAAGGGCATACAAATCATACCCTTATTCAAGTTTTCCTTGATAAATTGTTTGTCAATCTCAATGTTATTGATTCTGTTAGGTTGAACAAAGTTATAAGCTATATTAATGGTCGCTTTATTATCACAATATAGCTTCATGAATCCAAGTCTTTCATTAACATCTGAAGTCATAACCATGTACTCAGCATCTGCACCAGATCTGACCACCATTGCTTACTTCTCAAAAACTTTGTCGATAGTAAAAAAATTTATATTCCAAGTCCTTCAAGTCCAAAAAAAATAATAAAAAGTTCATCAAAGGCAAAAAAAATTCAAACCCTACCTGAACTTTCTCAATACCAAAAGGCAACTACATTTTTTGTAACATCTTTATCTTAAAAAAGAAAAAAGCAATTGCCAAACTAGCACTGAGGGATCAAAACATGGTTCCAACTTAAAATCAATCCAATTTCTGAAGTTTCACCTTTGAATTTGACTCATTAAGCCATTCACGGATTGCATCACGTACATAAGCGATACAAAGAAAAAAACCATCCCCAAAGATTTCATCTTTAGATCAAATTAGGGAAAAACCAAAACTTTCTTCATCACATCAAAGTAAATATGTTTTGTACAAAAATTAGAAATGAGCAATAAAAACTACTGACAACTAAACCATAACAAACCCACCCACAAGCCATTAAAATAAATTCCTTACTGAAAAGAGTCTAATGATATCTTTTGTTCCAATACCAACCTCAATCTTATTCCAATTTGAGCCTAGAAATAGATGCTATGCTGCTTATTTAGACTCTTGCCAATCAAATAAACATAAGAAAACAGGAACCTTCCAATCTAGCTAAGAACACAACAAAAATGATATACTAATCCTGCATAAATTCAACTAGAATAATTTGATTTTTATACCCAAACTAGAAAGAATTAGTTAAAAACGATGCATTAAGAAATGCAAGAAAATAAGGTTTTCACCTCTCCTTTGGATGAAGCAAGCTCTACTGCGGGTAGGGAAGGAAGATCATGCTTGTTTCCAATTTCCAAGCCATTCTTAAGTAGGAAATTTTCTTCCACTGGTTAGTTTAAAATTTCAGAAAATAATAATTAGTACTTCTCCAAAGTAAAAATAGCCAAAAAAAAAAAATGAGTAACACACCATGGGACAAAGAAAATTGCCTACTAAATTTATAGTTCAAAGCCTCTCCCCTGCCAAGAAAACATTTTTCAGAAACTAGCATAGTGAATTACTTATCAAAAAAAGAAGAAGAAGAAGAAGGAAAAAAAACTAGCATTAGCGTAGCAAATGCAATGTCACAAGTACAAAAGATGTATAATTGACCTCCTCATATTCGAACTAGCTGGAGCACCTGTAAAAATTTGAAAGCATTGGTCACAAAACAGAGATACTGTATACACCCTCTTAACAAGTAGCAAAGAAGACATAGACCAATGCAATATTACCTAAAAGCAAATTATCACCAATGCCCCATAAGGGTGTGAGTTCTCTTTCAAAAGCCAATGCCTGCTCAAAAGACATAAACACAAGAATTAAGCCTGCAAGAAAAACAACAGTTCAACAAGTAAAAAAAACGATCTTATTATGCAAAATCGTGGTAAAAAAGGTGTAATAAGATTAAGAATGAGAACATTGTAGTATGACTCATCACCTATGAAGTACAGACATGTCAACTTAGTTTTTGTAGCCATATCCGACACATGTGAGACACCTTGGACACAATGGGATACGTATCAGTCACGCCACGTTGTCACATTATTTTTATTATTTTTGTCCCAAAATAATTATTTTCATTAATTTAGTTGTTTGTATGTAGATGTAACTAAAACTACTAGAAAAATCGTGGTAAAAAAAAGTGTAATAAGACTAAGAATGAGAACATTATTGTAGTATGACTCATCACCTATGAAGTACGGATATGTCAACTTAGTTTTTGCAGCCATATCCGACACATATATATTTTCAGTTTTTGAATTCAAATTAGTTTTTGCAGCCATATCCGACACATATTAAATTTATAATCTATATAATAAGATTGAAGGGTTGGGATTACAATTATATTCTAATCCCAATATTATTTACACCGTGCCTTCAGGCACGGGCATACGCTAGTCTATATAACAATGGAAGGGCTATTTTGAATTCAAAAACTGAAAACATATATGTGTCAAAATTTGGACCTTTAGATTGTTTCAATCCAAGGGCTAAAAATGTCTTACTCAATCCAAGGGCTGAGATCAATTACAATCAAGATCTAATGGTTCAAAATGTCTCTCACCTCACATGCTCCTTTCTGCTCAAAATCTCTCTCTGTTTCAATTTTCAAATTTTGAACACACAACCCTCCCTCTCTCTCTCTCTCTCTCTCTCCATTAGAACCCATTCCCTTGCTGTAGATCCAACCCCCTTCAATTAGCCACTGCAAAAGGAATGGCTTCCACATTCAAAAGAGTCATCAACATCACCAGAGACGGACATTTCTCTTCAAATCCTGAAGCCTCGATCTGTCTCGATGACCGGAACGATGTCGGAGACCGATCTCAGGAGGGTTTTGATTCAAGATCGGATTCGATTTTTTGGGTTTCATGAGATTCGAGATCAGATTTTTTGTTTTCATGAGGTGAGGCGCTTCAGATTTTTGTTTTCGGTGAGACGCTTCACATGCCAGCCCATAGCCACAGAGATCATCAATCGATCATCGCAGAGATCATCAAAAGAACGATTCGCAAAATCATTCATCTTCATACCAGCCCTGTGAGTATTGTTGATTTTTCTGTATTAATATACAAGAATTTGATTTTTCTTACACTTTTATGAAGAGTTGGTTGGGTTTCACGAATTTGATTTTGATTTTGGGTTTGGGTTTGGGTTTCGCAAAATCAACCCATTTACTATCGTTTGGTTCTATATTCCTTGCTTATTAAGTGTTTGATAAAATGTTTGGTGTGTCTCCATTGTTTGAGTTTCTGCTATTACCATTTGGGAATTCAAAAAACAGATATATATATATATATAGTTTTGATCAATAACACTGAGGATATGGTTTTGTATTCCTCTCTTCTCTGCTATTAGTTTTGATCTGCTTTGTTGATATGGTTTTGGCCACTGAGGATATCAGAAAAACAATAACACCATCTTTTCGGGACCGAATGGCTTTAAAAAGCCTTGCTGACTTTTCTGCAATTCTGAGGCCTTCATTTTCTTCTTCTTTGGTAGAATAATTTCAATTGCTGTTCAATTTAACCTCAAGTCATGAAAAATTAAAAATGATTAAAAGTTTTTAGTCTCTTATTATTTTATTTTTTAAAATTTAAGTAAAGGTTAAATATTTGATTGATCAAAGAGAAATTTAAATAAGAAATTAATATCTTGATTGAAAGGTAAATATGCATTAAAATTTTCAATATTTTTTTTATTTATCTTTTAAATTTATTATATGAACCCTTTTTATAGTATAGATTGAAAATTGAGGATGCAATTATTATTATTCGAATGAAATTTTGAAATTTTGTTTATACCTCCGTCCGACAATCCAATAAAGTTTGAATAACAAGCTTTAGTACCTCCGTCCGACAATCCAATAAAGTTCAATGTGAATTTTGTTTATTTGCTTTCGTATGGTTGTTTTGAAAAATTAGTCAAAAGTTAATTTTTTTATTTTTTTAAAAATATATTAAAAAAAATTAGAGAGGTGATATAATTTAAAAGCAAGTTTTCATATTAGGCCTTACTATATTGTGTACCAAATTCTATTTTTCAACAATCACCCGTTTTCTCTTTTTCTCTTTTCAAACATCACCAAACCCCTTCATCAATGGTTCAAATTGAAGAAGAGTCATTATTTTATCAAAATATAAACTCATCAAATCTTTTGTTTTAATTTGACAACATTAAATATTTAAAAAGATAATCTTTTTTATTAAATTTGATTCAAATTTTTTGAAAAATAGAGTGAGAAAATAAAAAAATTTGTTAAAAAAATATTAAAATAGTTCATATCAAATCAAATTTATTTTATCTAAATTTAAAATTTAATTAGACAAAAGAATATGATGAAAGAATTACATATAGTCTAAAAAAGCAGTTTTTTGATAGAGCTATTATATTGCACTTTCTATTTGTTTGGTTTAGTTTTTAAAATATGATTTGAATCAAAAAAATAAAAAAATGTTTGTTCGATTAATAAATTTTTAAAATGCAATTCAAAACTTACTTTTCTCTCACCTCTTTTTTTTGTTATTAATAAATCAATTAATATTTTTTTCTCTTTTTTCTCTTATTTTTTTATAATCTACATATCAATCAATTAAATTTTCTTTCACACTTACCTATTCAATTAAAAATAAAATAAAAAAATTAAAATTAACTCAAATTTATTTTTAAAATTCATAACCAAATAAAATTTTAATTTTTTAAATTTTTTTAACAACTTATTTTTTTAAATGTAACTTAAAATTTATTTAAAAAACTAAACCAAATAAAGCCTAAAATCGAATTATTTCCATACATTATTGCTTTTCAGACCATTACCCCTCAAAATTGAGAAAGAGAAAGAGGCAAGCAAAGTTACGGTTGTGTGTTGGTTTAATTTTGGTATTATGATTTTTTTTTTTTTTATTTTTTTTATTTATTTATTTTTAGAGTTGTGATTTGGTTGTGAAATTGTATATTGAGTTTTGAAAAAATAAAATTTATTTAGTTATGAATTTTGAAAATAATTTTTGAATTTTAAATTTTAAAAAGGGGGGATTGAATCTATCCGGTCGTCTGTCTGGACATTTTCCCACCAATGTTTAATATCTGTCGTTATATTTGTTTCCGTGTATCTTTTGTGATTAATTTTATGATTAGTTTTATTGTTGTTGAAACTATGATATGGGTAAAGGTAGAATCTGAGCCTATTACAACTTTTAGCCTTTGAGGACCAGTTGAGGTGGTGTTTTAAATTGTTTCCTAGCTACTGGAATAGTGGATGTACTCCTCAAAGAATTTATTTTTGTTGTGTGCAGAACAAGAACTATGGCAAAAGATGTAATAGCCCTAATGGATCATTTGGGTTGGAGAAAAGCCCATGTTTTTGGCCATTCAATGGGTTAGTCCATGACTCTTATCTTTATTGAAATTGTTATCTTACTCTTTAAACACAAATTTGAACTCATGGATGCATAATGCTGGCTCTAGATTTTATATATTGGGTTGCATACTTATTGTTTATCGTGATAATTGAGTTAATTACTTTTAGGTGTCTTATACTTTTAGTTGCATACTTATTTTATATAATCTGTTTTTATTTTGGACGAAACTAACTCCAATGTTTAATATTTGTAGTTATATTTGTTTCCCGTGTATCTTTTGTGATTAATTTTATGATTAGTTGTATTGTAGTTGAAACACTTGCTATGTTCTGACTTCTAAGTTCTAACCAGTTGAGTGCATTAACTGCAATTTAGAAGTAAATGAATTGTCTATCATCAAGCAGTTCTAACATTTGGATACGAGCAATTCAAATGTACATTGCCACTTGATGTATGCATGAACATATGATTTACTAGGAAGTTATGTAACCATGGTGGTGATGGATCAGATAGCCAATTTAATATTGTCATTTCTCAGAGAGCAGAATGGATTAAGTATCTAGGAGTTTTTGCTAACATGGAAGCTAGAGAAAATCAAGTCTATGATGCTGTAAGTACACAAATTATCGCATTTATTTACCACTATCTAAAGTTAATTAAGTACCATGTTTTCATGAATTAGTCAATACATGGATTTCAGATTTGGTTAGATTTTGGATTTGTTTATTAGATGTTATAAATATGGTTAGATTTCTCAAGTTTACTGCTAATCGATGGATTTCAGATGGATTTTAGATTTGGTATTTATAGATGGATTTCATATTTCTCAAGTTATAAATATGGTATTTATAGATGGATTTCAGATTTGTGGGTATTCATAGATGTTATAAATATGGTTAAATATTTACAGAATCTGTTGGTTTCAGATTCTAAGAATTTTTTAAACTGAAATGGAGTACTTGGGTTTTTTTAACTACTTTCATGTTGTTGTTGCTCTGTAAAATATTCTCACTCAATATGAAAGACGTGAATATCACAAAGAGCTTAACATTCTCTATGATTCCAAGAGCGGGGTTATCTTTTCTTTGTTTGGTTTTTGTTCTGTTATTATAACCCTGCAAGTAAACAAGGGCAAGCAAGCATAGGATTAGTATCCAGAGTTTAAAGTGCATTTTCTTTGGCTGAGTGGATGAGATAAAGGCTGAAATGGAGTACTTGGGTTTTTAAACTACTTTTATGTTGTTGCTCTGTAAAATATTCTCACTCTCTCTATGGGAGTTTACATTTTAAGATTAGTATCCAGAGTTTGGTAATGAGGTGCGGTGTTGAAGAGAATGAAAGAGTGGAGAAAAAATGTAAGATGTTTTACCAAAGGTCCTTCACCGTGCTGTTTTGTTTCAAAACAAAAACAGGACAAATTGAATCTCATAACAATAGTGCACTGTCCAAGTTTTGTACCAATATAAAAACCTCAAACATCAAATATCACATTCACAATGAAAGGCATTATTTATCAACCAAAAAAAAAAAAAAAAAAAATCACACAAAGGCATTATTGTTGTTTCTGGTGCATTCTAATTCTAAACACTGGTGTGTTTGGTAACGTTTACGTTTTCAGTTTATATTTACAAAAAATTTATAAACTGGTTTTTGTTTATTTTTAGAAAAATATAAACAACAAACGCGTTTGGTAATTGACAAAATGTTTAAAAAAATTTAAAAATAAAAAAGAGAAATGGTGGGGGGTAGTTGGTGGTGGTGGTGGTGGTGGGTGGATAGGTGGGTGGATGGCCGGTGGGTGTGATGGTGGTGGGTGGTGGTGGTGGTGGTGGTGGTGGGTGGGTGGGTGGGTGGGTGGTGGTGGGTGGTGGTGGTGGTGGTGGCCAATGGTGGTGGTGGTAGGTGGGTGTGAATGGTGGTGGTGAGTGGGTGGGGTGGTGGTGGTGGTGGGTGGGTGGTGGTGATGGGTGTTGGGTGGTGTGGTGGGGTGGTGGGTGGTGGTGGTGGTGGCGGTGGTGGTGGTGGTGGCGGGTGGTGGTGGCGGGTGGTGGGTGGTGATGGTGGTGGGCGGGTGGTGGTGGTGGTGGTGGTGGGTGGTGGCGGTGGCGTGGTGGTGGGTGGTGGCGGGTGGTGGTGGTGGTGGTGGTGGGTGGTGGTGATGGTGGCGGTGGTGGTGGTGGTGGTGGTGGTGGTGGGTGGTGGCGGTGGGTGGTGGATGGCGGGTAGGTAACGGGTGGTGGTGGTGGTGGTAGGTAGGTAGGTGGGTGGTGGCGGCGGGTGGTAGATGGTAGCGAGTGGGTAGTAGTGGGTGATAGTGGTGGTGGTGGTGGCAGCGAGGGGTGGATGGTGGTGGAGAGTGGGTAGCAGGTGGGTGGTGGTGGCAAGTGGGTGGTAAGTGGTGGCGGATGGGTGGTGGGTGGTGGTGGCGAAGACGGTGGTGGAAAATGGTGGCAGATGGTAGCTAATGTTGGGTGGTAAAAAAAAAAAACTTAAAACTCAAAACGAAAACACATTTTTTGTGTTTTCATTTTTTTGCCAAATTTATAAACTAAGACCACTGATTTATAAATCAAAAATTTTACCAAACAAGTTTTTATTTGAGTTTTTAAAATTTTTGTAAATATAAACAGAAAACTGAAAACGTAAGTGTTACCAAACGGCACCTTATGAGTTTGCTAAATACTTTTGAAATACTGATATGAAGTTTTTTTTTATATTTATTCGGTTTTTTTTTTGTTGTGTTTTTCTATTGTTTTTTCTTTCTTTCTTTGGGAGTGAGGATTGGTAAGTTGTGATAAATTTTGTTTTTGTTGTGGCAAGGTGTTGGTTGGATATTTTGCTTATGGTCATGTATTGCTTAACAAATATTCCAATTTTATTTAGAATTTTCAGAAGTATTCAGAATTTTCAGTTCAAGCTTGGAAGCAAAATGAATTTGAATGGGTGATTTGGGTTTTTGGACAAAGTAAATGGGGGGTTTTGGGCCTATATTGATTTGTAAATCATGGGGGAATTAAGTTAGTTAGAGTTTGTTGTTGAATTGCCAAGCAAAGAGTTTGCTTTTTGAATTTTTATTTGTGAGTATATTTTTATTTTATTTGAGATAATGCAGAAGAATATGGATTAGTTTTGGATATAGATTGTATAGATTTTATTTAGATATAGATTGTATAGAATTTTTTTATTTATATATAGATTTTTTACAAAGAATCTGGATATAGATTTTTTATAAATTGTATAGATTTTTTATATTATCTTTGTGAAGAAGAAAGGAAGGCCACGAAAGTATGAATCAGATGGTAACTTGAAACTGCCATCTATATCATCACCACCACCATGTTTTTCTTTCTCACCTCCTTTTCCTTCTTCTTCTTCTTCTGAGTCCTCTTCTTCCAAAAGGGGTCGTGGGAGACCACTTGATTCTGTTAACTGCCAGCTGCTTGCTTCTTTAGGTGAGTTCAAATCAAGCCTTTAAATCAACCTTTTCCCTTGAGATTGATAATTTAGTTGTGTACAACATTTTCCTTTGCTGCAATTCAAGACTTCCTCCATCAAACACATTGAAAACAGTAGGGGTATGGTTTAACTTGATTTTTATTTTTTTTTGAAGTACATTAGTTAGTGTGATTTGTAGGTTCTAGATGAAGTCTTAACGAGGCGGAAAGAGACTGAATGGTGAGCTTTTTGATAAGTGTATAGGTAGTGTTATTGCACATTTTTAAATTTGAATGCAAGTGTTTATTCATTCTCTTCATGGGTTTTAGGTTCATTGAAGGAGACTTTGATGTGTATGTGGAAAGAATTCGAAAACCTTATGTATGGGGTGGCGAGCTTGAGTTGCTGATGGCATCCCATCTTCTCAAGTGAGTTCTATTCACTGTTTCAGTAAAGCATTTATGTTGTCCGTATGAAGCAATTTATGTGCAAAAAACAATATCATAGTGTTCATCAAAGTGTTTTTGCATATTGGCTCATATACAATGATATTTGTCTATTTATTAGTTTGACAGAAGAGTTTGTTTGCCTCATGAAAGTGTTTTTATATTAAATTTATAATCTATATAATAAGATTGAAGGGTTGGGATTACAATTATATTCTAATCCCAATATTATTTACACTGTGCCTTCAGGCACGGGCATACGCTAGTATGTTCATATTTTGGGGCGATATATGTTTATTTTAAATATTTTTTACTGTTATATTTGTCATATTTGTTTCAATACACATAAATATCGTTCTTTGCAGTTAAGAGACACATCATATATATTATTTTAACTCAAAAAAGTTGATTCTGAGAAGCTGTTCACCCCTTACTTCTGATTATCAGCTTCTGCTGTGAACATGTTAATTTATGGTTATACTCTTAGATTTTTTTATTTTTTATTTTTTTAAAAATAAAAAAAAGACCAAATGGACTATAGAATAGGGATGGCAATTTGAACTCGGCTCGACGGAGACCCGACCCCCCGACCTCAATTAAAACGGGTTTTCCTAAAAAATATTCCCCATAGGGCCGGGGATGGTATTAAAAATTAAATCCCCGTTAATTTTCGGGCTGGGGACGGTTATAAGTTTCCTGGCCCTGGCCCTGGCCCTACCCCGAAATCACCGAATAGTGCCCCGTGTATATATATTTATATATTTAGGCTTTATTGCTTAAAGATATAATATAATATATATATTTATTGCTTTATGAATATATATATATATTTTGCTTTATTGATAGATGTATAATATATATATATATATATTGCTTTATAGATAGATGTTATCTGAACTCTCTCTCTCTCTCTGTCTCACTTTATCTCTCTCGTTCTACTCTTTGTGTTTGATCTGAGCCGTGATGGAGAGCATTTTTGAGCACCACCGTCGCTGCAATGGAGAGCATCTTCCAGATCTAAGCCGCGATGGAAAGATTGGTGACGGAGAGCATTTCTAAGCACCACCGTGATGAATACACACACATATATATATTCTGATCGGCGAATCCGCGATGAATACATATATATATTCTGATCTGAGGTTGATGTTGATGATGATGAGATGAAACAGATGCTATGTTGCTCCCTTTTTTTTTATTTTTATTTATTTTTTATTTTTTTTTTAAGGGGGCCGGGGAATTTTCGGGGTCGAGGAAACCCGATACCTGTTGGGAGCGGGAAAGGGGACGGTGATAGGTTTCCCGTCGGGGATCGAGGCCAGGGACTGGAGAATTTTTACCATCGGGGATGGGGAGTGTGATCCCCAACCCCGCCCCGGCCTGTTGCCATTCCTACCTACTATAGATTATTATTATTATTTTTTATGAAAAATGTAGACAAGTAGTAAATAATAAAAAATAAAAATTAATTAAAAAAAATAATTTCACAGCTTATTTGACAAACACTACTTAGCAATTTAAATCTATAATTCAACAGCTACACCAAACAGATTAACAATTTCTGATTAAAGTCATAATTTATAATCTGTTAAGTTATAATCTATAAATTACTTTAACAGCTACACCAAACGGGCTCAATGTCAAGATTCATTCAAAATTTGATAGTCATTCATACACTTAACAGACCTTACTCATGTCATCAAATGTAAGTATTAAAATGCCCACAATGCCCATAATGCACTAAAATGCCAATCGAAGAATTTTCCACAAAACCCAAGTGGCTCCTCTTAAAATTATTAAAATCTGGTCCAATCCCCCAAATCCAAACCCTATCTTTCGTAAACGAGATCAGACTAGACGAAGAAGACGTAGAGGAACAAAGCCCCACAAACCCAGTTCATCTCCAGTTCGCCGCCGTTCTCGCGCGGTTCGCCCCGATGCTTGCCCTCCTCTCCCTCTCTCTCTGCACCCTCTTCCTCTATTTCGGCAGAGACGACATACCCACCTCGGAAAACCTCCTCTTAGCACTGATTTTCATCGCCATCGCTCTCTTCTTTGCTGGCAAAAGCAAGGGTTTGATTCACCAAAGTTTTTTGATTCTCTCCAAGCAACTTGGTTCTCGCAGAACAACCACAAACGGGTCCAATGGTTCATTAGCGAGTCGATTTTGTCAAAAAAAGACTGAAAATCGAAGCAAATTGTAAGAGAATGGGTTGAATTTTACAGCAATGGTGATTTCTATGAAGGGGAGTTTCACAAGGGGAGGTGTAATGGGAGTGAAGTGTACAATTACTTTGTGAATGGGAGGTATGAGAGAGATTGGGTTGATGAGAGGTATGATGGGTATGGGATTGAGAGCTGGGCGAGAGGTAGTCGGTTTCGAGGACAGTATCGGCAAGGTCGCCGGCATGGTTATGGAGTTTATAGATTTTACATAGAGGATGCTTATGCAAGGGAGTGGTGTAATGGGCAGAGCCATGGTGTTGGAATGCAGAGTTGCTCCGATGGAAGCAGTTATGTTGGTGAATTCAAGTGTGGAGTCAAGCACGGCCTTGGTTCTTACCATTTTAGGTGAATTCTTCAACTTCGATTCGACTCTGTATTTGATCTGTTTTCTTACAATATATAATTTTTTGTTTGGTGATCTATTTTCGAAAATTAAACTAACCTTGTTTGGTGGAAGTCAGTTTGGAATTTTCAAAAAACTGAGTTGACACAAAAATGAAAACGAAGAATAGAAGGGAAGATATACTATTTGGCCCCGTTTGTTTGGGGTTATAGGAAGGGGATTGGGATTGATAGTGAAGTGGGACTACTATATGGGGGTGTTTGTTTTGAGAGATGAGGAGGGGACTCCTAATCCCTTGGTATTAGTAAACGCCTTAGAAGGGGGGTTGGGATGGAGGAGGTAGAGATGGTATTAGAAAAATAGTGAGGGGATTAGAAATTTTTTTATTTATTTTTATTTTTTGTATATTGGAAATTTTTTTTAAAATATTTAATGTTTAATTTTTTATATTTTTTTATTTGTTTTATTATTTTATATAAAAATAATTTAACAATTCCTACACTAACAACTATCATCAAAACAAATACAATTTTACTTAATCCCCTCACTATCAATTCCCTTACTATGAATCCCCTCCATTCTACCTCTGAAAACAAACGGGACCACATTGTTAATGATTAATATAACAATGGAATTTATTGTGTTATGTTCATGATTGTATATGAATATGATTGTTTTGATCTGTGTAATCTTGAGAGAGGAATACTATTTTTTTTGGGAATTGTTTTGTGATTTTAGATGTTTTGAAATCAGTTTCATACAAAGATTTCATCTTTGTTTAGTTCATGTCATTTGATGAAAGTTTCTTGATATATGATACGAGTTTTTAGTTTTTAATTTGTACCCAAGATTTCATTTTTCTTGATTTGATCTTGATGAATACAATGTAGACTTTTTAATCATAAAATATAAATAAAAAGAATGGAATTTTCTGTTACAAATCGGTTGTGTTCATGCATTTGCTTGTCATTGTATGGCATTTTAATAATCAATTTATGTCATCAAAAATATAGTTGTAGTAGTTGGTGTTAAATTTGTTGGCTTTGTTCAGTTCCTTGATGTCATCGTGTTTGGAAAACTATTGAAGGAATTGAATGCTTTATATTTTTCAACCCTATTTTAAAGCAGTTTGATAATGCACTTATGTCATCGAAAATATAATTGTAGTAGGTGCTAATTTTGTCGATTTATGAAAAAACAAGGGTAATATGGCCATTTTCTAGAGGATACTAACGTTGTTTGTGCAAAATAGACGGAATGGGAGAATCTTGACATTGTTAGGTAAAGTATGGGAGGTTACTGTAATTATTTAAACCACGAGGGAGGTCTCTGTATTTGTCAGAAACCTCAGGGGAGGTAAATGTAATTTATCAAAAAAATTATAAATTAATAAAAAAAAGTTTAGGGACATTTACGTACAAGTCTTAATTTATGAAATTATACTTCATTAAGTCTTAATTAAGATTTTTTGGACCTTTAAGTCCCATTAAATTTTTAATAGTCGCAATTGCTCTTTAAACAATGATTGTTTATCATTTATAATTATCTATAAAAGAACATAATAATTTGATATTTATTTTGATTTTTAAAATTTTGAAACATCAACTTTCAAATTAAAAAACCAAAAAAAAAATTATGTGCAAAATAAATAAATAAATAAAAACTTTTTTTTTTGAAAAAATTGAATTATTTTTTTGTGCAAAATTAAAAATTTTGTATCCATACATGATGATAAACATTGATGTGCAAAAAAAAAAAAAAAAAAAAACTTTAAAAATGAAAAAATTGATAATATTCTCAGTTTTAAAATTAGAAAAAACTGTTAATATTCTCGGTTTTATTAGATAGTTGAATCACGCCAATAAATAGAAGGGCAAAAACGTTTAATCTCATGTTTTGTTTTTTTTATCAGTTACTGAAATAATTATCTAAAATATTATTATGCAAAATTGATAATTTTCTTAGTTTTAAAAATTGATAAAAACTGATAATATTTTCAGTTTTACTAAATAGGACTTATTGGTTCAAAAAATCTTAAATATGACCTAAGCTACCATAACATTTGTAAATAGAATTTTTAGGTAATTAATTCAAAAATTTATAACATTAATTATTAATATTTATAATATTTTTTTATTTGTTTGTAAATAGTTTTTCACTGCTTATTTCCCCTAAAATGAATATCAAAATTTTATACTTTAGATTTTTTTTTTAGGGGTTGGCTTCCCTCCAAGATTGGAGGAAACTGTTGGGCTCGTAGGGGCTCACCACAAGTCCTGTTTAAATAATTTGAACCGTGCAATATGTAAAACTCGTTGAGTACTATATGTCTGTAAAAATCACGTTGATTAGATATCAATAGTTGTGTGATCAAATCAGTTTTGTATAAAAAAAAAATGGACGGTGAAAAAATAAATGGTTGATAGAAATCTGATCCGATGAGATAGCTATCAATATTCAATCAACGTGATTTTTTACAAGCATATAGTACTCAACGAGTTATATACATTGAACAGTTTAGATTATTGAAATGAGATCCGTGGTGAGTCCCCACGGGTCCAACAGTACTCTCCAGTCATCGGACTAGAGGGAAGTCTAGCCTTTTTTTTTTTAATTAGAATAATGAATTAGGTGTCATATTCTATTATTTAGGGTCTTACAAACGGTCCATTAGGCATTTATTAAAGATCTAATAATGTCTGTCTAGTAAAAAAAAAAATCAAATATAATGCCTAAAAAATTGTAAGGAAAACTCACAGCTTGCATTAATTTTATGGAAGACCACCATGCACAGTTAAGGACACTGATTTTCTCTAGAAAATAATTAAATGGTCACTCATTTAGATTTCTTTAAAAAAATGAAAAAAAAACGAACTCAGGTTCAATGACACTAATCGTCTGAAGAACCTTAGATCATAAGATTCAAAGAATGGGAGTTAAGAAAAGATGTTGGGCGTGCATCTATGGTGTAAATGGAAGTCCTCCAAAATATTTAAAATTGTGAACGATTACTATTGGCATCGAATTCTGAAAAGGTTAGGGAAAGTTTTGGATCCCACTTACAAAAGTCACATTTTTTTTTTCCCTGCTTTTTTTAGTAGTTTTTTTGTGTGGACTTTTTTTCAAAATTTTGACTCTTTTTCTTTTTTTTTTTTTAGTTGGTGTAATCGAGTAGAACACAAGAGTGTATATCTTTTTTAAAAATATATAATAAAGAAGAAACAAAGTCAGCAACAAGATCGCTAAAAAATTGATAAAAAAAAATCTCATTTTTGTATAATATTTGACAGGGATTATGTAATTAAGACAGATGAAACGTAGAATAATCAATGATGGCATTTGAATGTACCGTATAATCGGTATAAAAAATAAAAAGTGTGTGAGTGATTTTCTGACCACATTATCAACTCAGTAATCAGCTGGAAAATACTGGCAGAATAGATGACACCTGGCTGACCTGCAACAGAAAGAGAAGATTCCGGCGATGCTTCGTCCACCCGGGGACATTCCGATGATCAAGTCAGTATATCTCTCAAAGATAATCAATAGTGCTTAACTAACTATTCAGAATATAAATTGCGTACCTTAGACCCATGAGGGTGCTTCTCTTTTATGGTTAACTCAATCTTAGTCCCACTAGAAGCCTTGCTTCAATGGATTTTAGCTCTGTGCTTACCCTGGACTCTTCAATAGATAAAGATAAACTCCCTAAGAGCTTTATCTTTATTCAGGTTGAGTTCTTTCCTCATTCTAGGACTCTTGTCCCCTATCCACTTATCCCGGACTCCGATATCTTCGGAGATAACCTCGGCCTAGCCGAGATAACCTCGACGTTACGACCAGGACACGTGGCACTTCGGCTAACATGTCGGCATCACCTCGGCCACGTGTTAGTACTCAGAAAATATATCCCCACAAAAAGTATAAAACATGTTTACGTCCTTCCGTCTTTTGTTTTTCAAAGGGATTTGAAATAAATTTTCTAAACTTAGAGATTAGTGAGAAGTTACCTCTATTTGCTTTGATTTTAAAAAATTTTGTTTTGAATATTTTGGTTTTAATTATGAAAAATTGTAAAAAAGTTCAATCTAAGGAATATATAAGGCATTTGATTTAGTGAATATTTTTTTGTTAGTGAGAGATCTGTAAAATTGTTGGTGAGAGGTTTGTGAAATAGTTTGGTGAGAAATCCTTTTGTTAGTTTTAGAAGATATTTTGTTTTTAATTTTACAGCTTAATTTATCTGTTGCATTTTTTTTTACTATCTGTTCAAATTTATATCTATTTATTGAAATTTTTTGACTATCTATTCAATTTGTTTCCCTTATTTGTTCAAATTTTATTTGTCTAATTTTTTATCTGTACAAATTTTTTTATCTGTTAAAATAACAATTCAATTTCCTATCTGTTGAAATTTTCTAAACATATTTTTCTTACATGTTCAATTTTTACTCTGCAAATCTACTTTCTCTCTCCTCTCGTTCCCTTATTTGTTCTTGGGTAATTATTTAGTCATTCTGGAATATAGACATATGGCACTCCATAGTATTGTGATTGGTGAAGAATGTGAGTAGGTAGGGTATTGTGTTGGATGATTAAAGGACATGAGAGAGTATAATGAATAATGATTGATTAGAAAGTACGAACACGTAGTACTACAAGAATATTTTATAATTTTTCATTTTTTTTGGTAGATTTTTTTGGCCATTTATTTAAATTATTATTATTTTTTTCAAATGTGAATTTTCTCTTTTATTTTCTTCTTTTGTTTACAATTTGACATCTTTGTTTCTCATGTATTTGTTAAGATTTTTTTTTTCTATCATTTTGAGAATTTATTTTTATTAATTATGTATTGTATTTGATTTTTATTATTATAATTCATTGAGTTTCATTGCACTATATCATGAATGAAAAAAATCATTTTTTTCTTAAATAAAATATATAACACAAATATAATTATCAGAATATTATTATTTTCTTTGAGGTTGACTGTTAGATGAATAACACTCAGGGTTATTTTAGGAATTGATTATTTTAGTTAAATTTTTTTTTATAAAAAAAAGAAGAAGTACATAAACGTTTATAGCACGGGTTGTGCACGGCATATAAAAAAATTAATAATATATTTTTATACAAAAATTAATAATATAGTTGGAGTGCTATTTTTCTAGTGATAATCCATACTATGCACGGCATATAAAGAAATTAATAATATATTTTAATACAAAAAAAAAAAATATAAATAGTTAAATTTGTATATGCAAATTATGAAAATAAAGAAGATTGATATTTATAATTTAAATCCCACAACTTTATCACAATTTATTTATTATTTTTTAATTTGTCACAAATTTAATCATATAACTTTTAACCCCCTTTGTTAGAATTGCAAACTTAGGTGAGCTCAACCCAAACAACTTGAGTTGAGCTTAAAATTTTTTAAAGATTGAACAATATAGTTTTAAATTAAGTGAGGACCTATGAATAAATTCAAAAATTCAAAGTAAATTTGAGTGGACTTGGGTAGAAATACCAAATAACCTGAGCAATCAAAGCAAAATTATATATATAAATTATTTGCTAATTCATTTTTTTTAAACAATAAATAAAATTAATTAAAAATTTAATATTATTGAACAAAAGAAAGAGCAATATACTTAAGATTTCTAATAGAATTTTTCTTGGAGATATTTTTTAAAAAATACACCTTTTAGAAAGGTCTGGCAATGTTGTTTGGGAAATCTCATATTAGCTCACTTTTTTTTTTTTTTTTTTTACATATCTTTTTATCTTTTTTGGGTCATATCACATCTCTACTTTTCTACACATCTTTTGTAAAAAGTAAAAAATATACTTAATTATCTTTTTTGGGTCATATCACATCTTTACTTTTCTGTATATATTTTCGTAAAAAGTAAAAATGTATACTTATTTAGCACTTTCCAAACTACCACTAAGTTGATATTAAAAAAATTTACTTTTTATAATGGCATAAATAATTTAAAGATGATTTCTTAGAAATTCTTTTTAATTTAAAAATTACAATAAAATATTAAATAAAATAAAAACAAATTTGTTACAAAGTAAAAGTATTTGAATAAAAAAAGGTAAGAAGAAAATTTAATATGGTATTTTCATTTGATCTGAAAATAATTTTAGATGAATAATAATTTGTCACCTATAATCCTCTTTTTTTTCTAAATAAAAAAAGTTTAACAAACTACTACTTTTAATTAAAAAAAATTTAACTTTCTTTCCAATTTATTTTAGCAAAACTAACTTTTTAACAATTTGAGCCAAATACATCTTTATTCTTTATTTTAGTTTCTTTAATTGACAATTGAGATAAAAAAAAAAGAAAAAGAAAAAGAAAATCCACCATGTTTGGTAAGTACTAAAAAAATTATGTTTCATTCTTTTGATTGTCATTATTGCATAGCACCGGTTGTACACCAAAATTAGTACTCCAATGATCTAATGGATAGAAAACCCTTTTATATTTTTGATCAAACTCTCAACAAATTTTCTCACAAAAAATATAACTCAATGAAGCACTCCACCATGTTTGGTGCACAATAGCCTATTGCCAAATCAGAGCATCTCTAATAATGATAATCAAAAAAATTTACAATTGTATAAACAATTTTAATTTACTTAAAAATTCTATTTTTAAATGTAGAAACTAAACAAATAAACAATCCAGAAAATCCAATTTTATTAACATTAGATTAAAAGAACTATGGGAAAAAATACCGTAGCAAATCCATATATTTTTCAAAGTGTGAGACAATAAAAAATGATGAATCTTATGCACATACTTTTATTTAATAAAATTTGATAACTTTTAAAATAGTTTTAAATAAATAAATAAACTTATTTATGAAATTGTTATTCATATTTTAATATGAAGGGTAAACTTCACTACTAAAAACTTGGCTTTTTGCGACGGTCTCAAACGTCGCAAAAGGTCCATATATCGTCGCAAAAGACTTTTTGCGACGGAGCAACGACGGAAAATGGGGGGTGGCGGAAAGGGGCGTGACAAAAAGTATTTGCGACGGTTACAAACCGTCGCATTCTTGTTGCGACGGATAATCAACGCTTTTATGACGGTTTACTTTCGACACAAAAAAGTGAGAAAAATGACATTTTTAGTGACGATATTGATTGCCGTCGCAAAAAACCTTTTTTAGCGATGGTATTTGCCGTCTCAAAAGGTATTATTAGCGACGGTCTAAAACGTCGCCTAAAAAGTAGTATTAAGTTAATACCATATTGGCAACAGTTTAAACCGTCGCAAAAGATTTATTTGTGACAGTTGAAACCGTCGCAAAAGATTGGAACTATTATGTATATGCGACAGGTTAACCCGTCGCTAATAAAATATAAGGAAATGAGAATTACATTAGTGACGGTTTATCATGTCGCAACAAAATTATTTTTTATAAATTCATTTTTTATTAAATATTTCCTATACAAATTATTAATATTTTTAAAAAAACATCCACATCCACATCCAAATTCACATTCAAAAAAATCATATATACCAATAATAATATATGTACCTTGTAACAATTGTCAATCAAATATTTATTTACAAAAATATATAAAATAACTTCTAACAATACTAATAATTTTAAAAATTCAAGAACTTTAATTTTTAGTATCGACAATAGAAATAAAAAAATAAAAAAATAAAAACAGATATAATGTAGCTTGTTTTGATGTCAATAGTAAGCTCCCATATCGATATGCGAAGATATCACGTCCTCAAAAGGTTTGCATCTGCAAAAAAAACAAAAAAGAAAAAAAAATCATCATTTACAACATAATTATTTTCAAGCTTACAGAAAATGTAAAACATTTGATATTTTTTTAAAAAAATAAATAAATAAATAAGATTGTAAACTCTAATATCGATATGCGAAGATATCATCACGTACTCAAAAGGGTTGCACCTGCAAAAAAAAAAAAAAATCATTTACAATATAATTAATTTCAAGTTTACAGAAAATGCAAAACATTTGATATTTATTTCAATAAATAAATAAATAAGATTGTAACATATACATGAATCGAGCGCCACACAATGTATCTTCCCACAGCTTCTCCAACTGTTCTTAGACATCGGCAAGTTGTTTCCAAAAGCAATTTGACATTCGCTTTTAAAACAAAAACTTTGCAAAATCCAGGTCCAATTGGAACTCCATCAATTTCACACAACGGATCAACACTAATAAGAAGTCCCTCCGCCAATTGGATTCTTGGTATTACAGAACTCTCCAAAGAAACTTTAATTACATCCTACAATGATGATAATACTATTAAAAATAGGCAATGATTGTATACAATGAGCTATAATCTATAACAATAATCGAATAAACACAAAAAGAGTTTGTAAAGAAGAAGTATTGATCGAGTTCCGTCTTCTCCTACAAGTCATGTGTGCCAAGTATGTTGCGCGTGTCAAGTTTCGTTGACATCCGAACCCGTTTGAGCATTTAGTATGTCAACTGGTTTAGAGTTATTAAGTAATAAATTTTCACTAACGGAAATTAGGCTTTAGATTCAAAACCAGGAATCGATTTCGAGTTCCGTCTTATCCTACAAGTCATGTGTAGCTAGTATGTTGTGCGTGTGAAGTTTCGTTGACATCCGAACCCGTTTGAGCATTTTCGTGTGTCAACCGGTTTAGAGTTAATAAGTAACAAGTTTTCATAAACGGAAATTAGGTTCTAGATTCAAAACCAGGAATCGATTTGAGTTACATCTTATCCTACAACTCATGTGTGCCTAGTATGTTGTGCGTGTCAAGTTTCGTTGACATCCGAACCCGTTTGAGCATTTTAGTGTGTCAACCGATTTGAAAAAGAGTTACTAAGTAACAAGTTTTCATTAACGGAAATTAGGCTCTAGATTGAAAACCGGGAATCGGTTTCGAGTTCCGTCTTATCCTACAAGTCATGTGTGCCTAGTATGTTGTGCGTGTCAAGTTTCGTTCAAATCCGAACCCGTTTGAGCATTTTAGTGTGTCAACTGGTTTGAAAAAGAGTTATTAAGTAACAAGTTTCCATTAACGGAAATTAGGCTCTAGATTGAAAACCGGGAATCGGTTTCGAGTTCCGTCTTATCCTACAAGTCATGTGTGCCTAGTATGTTGTGCGTGTCAAGTTTCGTTGACATCCGAACCCGTTTGAGCATTTTAGTGTGTCAACCGGTTTGAAAAAGAGTCATTAAGTAATAAGTTTTCATTAATGGAAATTAGGCTCTAGATTGAAAACCGGGAATCGGTTTCGAGTTCCGTCTTCTCCTACAAGTCATGTGTGCCTAGTATGCTGTGCGTGTCAAGTTTCGTTGACATCCGAACCCGTTTGAGCATTTTAGTGTGTCAACCGGTTTGAAAAAAAGTCATTAAGTAATAAGTTTTCATTAATGAAAATTAGGCTCTAGATTGAAAACCGAGAATCTGTTTCGAGTTCCGTCTTCTCCTACAAGTCATGTGTGCCTAGTATGTTGTGCGTATCAAGTTTCGTTAACATCCGAACCCGTTTGAGCATTTTAGTGTGTCAACCGGTTTGAAAAAGAGTCATTAAGTAATAAGTTTTCATTCACGGAAATTAGGCTCTAGATTGAAAACCGGGAATCGGTTTTGAGTTCCGTCTTCTCCTACAAGTCATGTGTGCCTAGTATGTTGTGCGTGTCAAGTTTCGTTAACGTCCAAACCCGTTTGAGCATTTTAGTGCGTCATCCGGTTTGAAAAAGAGTTATTAAGTAATAAGTTTTCATTAACGGAAATTAGGCTCTAGATTGAAAACCGGGAATCGGTTTTGAGTTCCGTCTTCTCCTACAAGTCATGTGTGCCTAGTATGTTGTGCGTGTCAAGTTTCGTTAACGTCCGAACCCGTTTAAGCATTTTAGTGCGTCATCCGGTTTGAAAAAGAGTTATTAGGTAATAAGTTTTCATTAACGGAAATTAGGCTCTAGATTGAAAACCGGGAATCGGTTTTGAGTTCCGTCTTCTCCTACAAGTCATGTGTGCCTAGTATGTTGTGCGTGTCAATTTTCGTTGACATCCGAACCCGTTTGAGCATTTTAGTGTGTCAACCGGTTTGAAAAAGAGTCATTAAGTAATAAGTTTTCATTAACGGAAATTAGGCTCTAGATTGAAAACCGGGAATCGGTTTTGAGTTCCGTCTTCTCCTACAAGTCATGTGTGCCTAGTATGTTGTGCGTGTCAAGTTTTGTTAACGTCCGAACCTGCTTTCAAAGATTTTAGTGCGTCATCCGGTTTGAAAAAGAGTCATTAAGTAATAAGTTTTCATTAACGAAAATTAGGCTCTAGATTGAAAACCGAGAATCGGTTTTGAGTTCCGTCTTCTCCTACAAGTCATGTGTTCCTAGTATGTTGTGAGTGTCAAGTTTCGTTAACATCCGAACCCGTTTGAGCCTTTTAGTGTGTCAACCGGTTTGAAAAAGAGTCATTAAGTATTAAGTTTTCATTCACAGAAATTAGGCTCTAGATTGAAAACCGGGAATCGGTTTTGAGTTCCGTCTTCTCCTACAAGTCATGTGTTCCTAGTATGTTGTGAGTGTCAAGTTTCGTTAACATCCGAACCCGTTTTGGCATTTTAGTGCGTCATCCGGTTTGTAAAAGAGTTATTAAGTAATAAGTTTTCATTAACGGAAATTATGGTCTAGATTGAAAACCGGGAGTCGGTTTTGAGTTCCGTCTTCTCCTACAAGTCATGTATGCCTAGTATGTTGTGCGTGTCAAGTTTCGTTAACATCCGAACCTGTTTGAGCATTTTAGTGTGTCAACCGGTTTGAAAAAGAGTCATTAAGTAATAAGTTTTCATTCACGGAAATTAGGCTCTAGATTGAAAACCGGGAATCAGTTTTGAGTTCCGTCTTCTCCTACAAGTCATGTGTGCCTAGTATGTTTTGCGTGTCAAGTTTCGTTGACATCCGAACCCGTTTGAGCATTTTAGTGTGTCAACCGGTTTGAAAAAGAGTCATTAAGTAATAAGTTTTCATTAACGAAAATTAGGCTCTAGATTGAAAATCGGGAATCGGTTTCGAGTTTCGTCTTCTCCTACAAGTCATGTGTGCCTAGTATGTTGTGCGTGTCAAGTTTCGTTGACATCCGAACCCGTTTGAGCATTTTAGTGTGTCAACCGGTTTGAAAAAGAGTCATTAAGTAATAAGTTTTCATTCACGGAAATTAGGCTCTAGATTGAAAACCGGGAATCGGTTTTGAGTTCCGTCTTCTCCTACAAGTCATGTGTGCCTAGTATGTTGTGCGTGTCAAGTTTCGTTAACGTCCAAACCCGTTTGAGCATTTTAGTGCGTCATCCGGTTTGAAAAAGAGTTATTAAGTAATAAGTTTTCATTAACGGAAATTAGGCTCTAGATTGAAAACCGGGAACCGGTTTTGAGTCCCGTCTCCTCCTACAAGTCATGTGTGCCTAGTATGTTGTGCGTGTCAAGTTTCGTTAACGTCCGAACCCGTTTGAGCATTTTAGTGCGTCATCCGGTTTGAAAAAGAGTTATTAGGTAATAAGTTTTCATTAACGGAAATTAGGCTCTAGATTGAAAACCGGGAATCGGTTTTGAGTTCCGTCTTCTCCTACAAGTCATGTGTGCCTAGTATGTTGTGCGTGTCAATTTTCGTTGACATCCGAACCCGTTTGAGCATTTTAGTGTGTCAACCGGTTTGAAAAAGAGTCATTAAGTAATAAGTTTTCATTAACGGAAATTAGGCTCTAGATTGAAAACCGGGAATCGGTTTTGAGTTCCGTCTTCTCCTACAAGTCATGTGTGCCTAGTATGTTGTGAGTGTCATTAAGTAATAAGTTTTCATTAACGGAAACAATATATACTTATCAAAGACTACTTGAACAGAGCAAGAAAAACTTGTCCACCACTTCATGGATGATTTCGCACCACCTTACAAAGTGAATTTAACCATGTATGAGAATTTGAACATGACAGATATGCTAAACAGAATCATCATGTTTGATCACCAATCAATTGAAATCCAAGGGACTAATTCTAAAATTCCATGTACATTTTCATTCAATTTCATGAATACAATACCTGTTTTTCTTGATATGGCCACATCATCAAATACTAAAGATGTTTTCCATAAGAAGAAGAAGAAGAGAAAAGTGATGAAACAATCAAGTAGCAACTCCATGAATATGTCTTATACAGTTCCTGGAACTGGATTGAAAGTAAAAAAAATTAAAAACAACAAAACTTTACAAGGGACAAATCACAATCATCGCCAACAGGCTATCAGTAATGCATTACTATTAGTTTTGAAAAACATGAATAGATAGTTACATATATATTGTTTCTTTTATTTGTTCTCTCTCTCTCTCTCTCTCTCTCTCTCAAGTGTATGGTGAGTACACGTATGTGGTCAACACAAGTACCAACTATGGTAAACAGTGATGATGAATTTAGAAGGTCAAATTTCTAAGATAGTCTGGTATGATGGGCACATGCATAGTCTTGAGAAAATCATTTCCATATGCAGCAGGAAAGGCCCAAGAAAAATAAGGAGCAGACGTAAAAAAGCTCCATATGTACGTATATTTCCTAATTCTATTCAATTCATATTTTATAAAAATCATGCACTTCATTGGGAACACCGGTTATCGTGCATTGAATGCATGTTAGGTTTAGCACGTATGAATTAATCCTCAAAATCTACAAGACTAATGCGATGACAAATATGAGATGTAGACTAATGCAGCAAATATGAGAGTTAGTAGCAAATATGAAAAGTAATCATGAAATGTGTTGTTCATCATATTACACTTTATAGTGAGATGTAGACTAATGCAACGAAACAAAATACTACTGTTAATGAAGTTAATTTGAATAATAGTGATTAGTGACCATCCATCCAGGCAAATATGTGTGAAGGATTAGTTTACTTCTTTTGTTAGCATTTGAAGTGATCGATTCTTTTTGTTGGTTTCATTGGATAGCTTGCTTGTGATGAAACCAAATCTGATTGACAAAATAAACAATTATGAAGTATTAATGGTTTGTGGTCTTTTGATGTTACGTTTAGCTGCACAGGCTCACATTGAACTGTTATTAAGTTATTTATTCCAGAATTCTGTGGTTGTCTCTAAAAGAAAAATAAAAAGCATTTATGTCTTTAGTCAAACTAACTTGGAAAGGATGCTGCTATACCTTATTTTCAATACAATATCAGAATCAATACACTGCTATACCTCATTTTACAAACGACAAGTTTTCAAATTGTTTTAAAGTTTACCTCATCATTTGGTGGTGGTGTATATGGGTTCTCATCGGCGTCATAATCCGTAGGTTCACGGTGTCCACTCAATGCATCCGGTACCTATGATATTCATGGTATTCTTTGTTAATCGTATTTATATTCAATGATACAATTGTGCTATAATTAGATATTTATAAAACATTTATTTATACCGAACCTGTTTGTTGTGATTTGTACTCCCTTCGTGGGACACAATAGCCAACATTTCAGCTTTCATTTCTTGTATCTGTGTCAAAAGCTCTGTTCGCATCTCCTCCCTCAATTCCTCTCTAATCTCATCTCTCAGCTCTTGTCTCAACTCCGTACGAACCTGCTTTGTGATCTCGGCAACAATCGATGACTGAGATCCTGACTGTGATGACTTAGATTTATCTCCATACACCATGCTCCAAGGCACATCCTTGCCGTAAGTACGACAATATCCATGCCCATCTTCACCGACCACGTCGTGGAAAACTCTGTCTCGAGCATCTTCGGTAGTGCGGTAATCTTCAGGCAACATGGACAATTGGCGCTCAAACTCATCCTATAAATTAAAATAACAAGTAAATATAATTAAGTAGTTCAAACAAAATCAAATATAAATACAAATTTTAGGATTTGAAAATACCATGGTTTGCCTAACATCGTGGTCGGTTTGATTATGTATATTTCCAAACACTCATTTTATCCGTAGGCAACCCTTCAAAGAACCATCGAAAATTCAAAAAGTAATTATTATCGCAGAATTTACATTCATATTGATATCTACCTAAATAATATATACCTTCCTTCAATTTGAGTGAATGAAGTGCATACGTCGTATGATTAATATAATGAAAAGAACGACTTCCAGCATTGTGGACTGCAATGTCCTATAAAGTTTGCATAAATGTAAGTCGCAAGTATACAAAGTTAATAATTTTTCTAAAGATACGTGCTTTGTAATTAACTTATTTTATATACCTCTACTTTCTTAGTCTTCCAATAATCAACAAGATCATACCACTGTTCTGGAACAATTTGCGGAGGCACCATGTCTTTGATATTAGTATGATCCTTGTTAGGCTTAAAATACTTATTCTTGATCTTGCTTTTGTGATCCTTCCACAACTCATTGCACTTTTTCAAGCAACGTGGTTTGTACCCCTCCGGACAAATTTGTAAATTATCCTACAGTACAATTTAAATCATTAGTTCAAATAATAATATAATTGAACAATTTAGTAAATATGCTTTTACCTTAACATCCGCCGATATTGACTCAAGAACATCAATACGCACTTCGTCCAATTAACGACGTAAGAGAAACAATGTTCCCATTACGCACTATGAACCCAAGTTGGCTAGTTAACTTAGACTCATTATCTCGATGGGATTGAAGTCGGTAAATCAATGGCCAACTTCTTGCCCCCCAATCTTTAATGCCTTTCGCAAATCCTCGACCTCGAGGGAAGATAAAGAACACAGAGAGCACGTGAGGATTAATGGAAAAAAAACACATATTACAAAATTGATAATAAATAACTTGTAGTTAAATTAACGTAATTAGATACATAGCCATTTGTTATACCTGAGTTGGTTTGTGAATTAGTCGCTGGATTTGGAACACATTATAAGAATAAACAAATAATATCAGAATATAATAAACAACATCTAAATAAAAGCATAAATTAAATACATGAAAACAAACACATGCACGAGGTGGGATATGAAGAAGTCGTGGTCCTAGCATATGAAATTAGAAAGTTTATATATAGTGAAAATGAAATAATTTAATTAATATAATTTAAGTACATAACAAATTTGTATACCTGTGGTGGCCTGTGAAGACAACGTTGGTCGAGACAATTGTGATGATGGTGGTGGTTGTATCAGTGGTTGTGATGGTGGTGGTGGTCGGTCATTTGTGATGGTGGTGGTGGTGGTGTCGGTGGTCGTAATGGTGATGGTGGTCGTGATGGTGGTGGTGGTCATGTATCGATGGTTGTGAGGGTGGTGGTGATTGTGTCTGCATACACAAAACAGCAGCCATAGTGCGAGAGAGATTATTAAGCTTCCTCTTCCGTGTACCTGAGGTGGGATATGAAGAAGTCGTCGGTCCTAGCATATGAAATTAGAAAGCTTATGTATAGTGAAAATGAAATAATTTAATTAATATAATTTAAGTACATAACAAATTTGTATACCTGTGGTGGCCTGTGAAGACAACGTTGGTCGAGACAATTGTGATGATGGTGGTGGTTGTATCGGTGCATTTGTGATGGTGGTGGTGCATTTGTCGGTGCATTTGTGATGGTGGTGGTGGTCGTGTTTGGGTCATAATGGTGGTGGTGGCTGTGATGGTGGTGGTGGCTGTATCGATGGCTGTGATGGTGGTGGTGATTGTGTCTGCATACGCAAAACATCAGCCATAGTGCGAGAGGGATTATTAAGCTTCCTCTTCCGTGCCATAACAAGCTGTAACAAATATAATTGAAAATATAGAGAATAGTTTGGAGTTAATAATGTAAATACAAAACAAACATAATAAATAAATTGGAAGCACATACAATTGTTAAATAAAGTAACATGCCCAAATATGCAAGTCTTTAAAGCATGAAAATTTACTGTGTCATTACAGAATCCAAAAATTATTACAAAATATCTTAATTCTCTCTCATTTCAACATCAACAGTTTCTCCTTCTACGACTTCCCTCACCCAGCCAACTTCTTCATCACGGACCATTATATTTTCTTCTAATTGTTGACTCATATATGGCTCAGTTTCTGGATCAGTAGAATACATATCAAATAAACCCCTTTGAGACATCTTCACAACCACTTGCCAACTGATTCTATAGGTGCGCAACATACCAAACTTGCTCGGCTTGGGGTACCAAGATGAAAGGTTCATTGGTGATTTGATCATCTCGATACAACAAATGGTTGAAGTTAATCAACGTGAACTTGAAATTATCTTCTTTCTTACCGAACATTGTCTATCCGGTCACACTTGAACAATACATACTTCATCGCATTGGTGTACAGATTTCAATGATATCGATCACTTGTCCATAATAGTACACACCCCACGAGGATTTTTGTCCTTCGGCTTGCATAACTAATAGTATGTGCTTTCAAAGCTACACGAAATTTTGGTAGCTCGACGGTCATCCATAGACTTGACCAAAGCGGAACCCATTAGTTATGTAACCGGTGAACCTTCTTGCTCGTTATGAGGACCATTTGCCAATGTATGAATCTCTTGGAAAATGTGGCATTATCGGTCCTTCGCAAAGTGTGAACCTATTTAAAACATGAAAGCAAATTCAAAAGCATAAATCGACCTAAGTTGTAATCTATAGCTAGATTTGTCCATACATACATGTTCTTTAAACCAAGTGTGAAAAGTTTTGAAATGTTCATTTTGGAGTTGATGATCATCAGCACGAGGCATTTTCATCTTAAGTTCTTCAAAGTGTTTCCTATATACGTTGAAAAATTATCAATTACAAATTAATATTTGAAATGTAATAAAAAACAAAAAAAACTTGTCAAATATTGAGTAAGAGGGGTACCTACTTTAGGAATAGTTCAACTGCTTTCGTATTGAACAAGATATATCGATGACACTGTACATAAGAAGTATGACCAAGGTTGAAAGTTATGGTTTCACCAACAGCACGACCCATATTAGCTGCACCATTGTAGTTCCTTACAAGCCGATTCAATTTAGTTTCCACATCATTCAGATATTGAGAGCAAAAATTCATGCATTCTTCCATGAGATAACCTTTAGCCATTGAACCTTCTGGATGAGCCCGATTACGTACATATTGCTTTAAAGTAAGAAGATATCTCTCAATTGGATACATCCATCGAAATTGAATCGCTCCAGCCACCAATGCTTCATCACCTAGGTGTATAGGCAGATGCTCCATTATATCAAAAAAAGCTGGTGGAAATATTTTCTCCAAATGACAAAGTGTTAGTGCTATCGACCTTGGATATTTGCTACATCATTTGACGATTTACTTTGGAACACAATTGTCTGAAGAAATTACTTAATTCAATCAAGGCTTGAACAACATTCTTAGGCAACAATCCTCGTACACCCAAAGGAATAAGTTGTTGCATTAGAATATGACTATCATGGCTCTTTAGAC
The DNA here is from genome assembly GCA_025200525.1 of Camellia lanceoleosa. Taxonomy (NCBI): domain Eukaryota; kingdom Viridiplantae; phylum Streptophyta; class Magnoliopsida; order Ericales; family Theaceae; genus Camellia; species Camellia lanceoleosa. The sequence continues at coordinate 116,126,045 of CM045768.1, read as the reverse complement.
CCGAAATGCTTCTATCCTGTAATCGTACACAACGAGAGATATTTGATGAATACCCGTCAGGAACTCTAACGTCCTTAAGCATTTTCAAGAACAAATATTTCTCATCCTTGGTCATTGTGAATTGTGCTGGTGGCAAATAAGCTTTATTCGTCCCTCTTGACTGCAAGTGTAGGGGTTTTCTAATATTCATTTCTTGCAGATCGCGCCGAGCATTGACATTATCCTTCGATTTCCCTACAACCCCCAATATTGTCCACAATACATTGTCACACACATTCTTCTCTATATGCATCACATCAAGGTTATGTCTTATTAGATTGTGCTCCCAATATGGCAATTCAAAAAGTATACTCTTTTTTTTCCAACTATGAGTGCGAGGTCTAGCTTTCTCCCTTTCCATTTGTCTCATATGCCTCTCTTTAAGGTCATCCAGCCTGTATTGGGTTAAGATACCCTCAGATTCTAGTTGTAGCAAAATCTCTGATCCAGATAACAATCTCGGTTTGAGACTCAATTCCCGAGTACCGTCAAATGATACTTTATCCTTTCGAAATTTGTGACCACTAGATAAGAATCTGCGATGACCTAAATATGAATGTTTCCTACCATGTTTCAACCAACACGATCTAGTTTCCTTATTGCAACATGGACATGCATATTCTCCTTTCGTGCTCCATCCTGACAAGTTCGCATATGCTGGAAAATCACTAATTGTCCATAACAAAGCTGCATGCATTTGAAACATTTGATTTGTTGATGCATCAAATGTAGAGACACCATCAGTCCATAGTTCCTTCAACTCCTCAATCAACGGTTGCATATACACATCAATTTTGTCACCAGGTCCTTTTGGGCCATCGATAAGTGTAGACAAAATAAAAAATGGTTGTTTCATGCACATCCATGGCGGTAAATTGTATGGAATGAGAACAACAGGCCAGGTGCTATGAACTATGTTCATCGATCTGAATGGGTTAAAACCATCAGATGCTAACCCAAGCCTTACACTTCGACAATCATCAGCAAAGTCAGTATTTCGACGGTCAAAATCTTTCCATGCAAGGGAGTCAGCAGGATGTCTTAAGACACCATCATCTTGCCGTTCGTCTGCATGCCATTTCATGAGCTTGGCCGTTTTCGATGACATATATAACCTCTGCAATCTTTGCTTCAAAGGGAAATACCTCATCTGTTTAGAGGGTATCTGTTTACCGCCTCCACGAGGAACATTTGAACTATCAGCTCCATTTTGTTTCCACCTAGAACTTTTGCATATGACACATTCATCAAGATTGATGTATTCATTTCGGAACAACATACAACTATTGGGGCATACATCCCACGTTTCATATGTGAAGCCCAAATCTGTAGTGATCTTTTGAGCTTTATAGTAAGAATCAGGAAGTTTCGCACCCTCAGGGAAAGCTTCATTCAACAACTCAAGTAACATGGTAACAGAAGTGTCACTCCACTGATTTAGCACCTTCATATGTAAAAGTCGAACAATGAACGACAAAGATGTGAACTTCTGACAACCCGGATACAATTCACTCTGAGCATCCTCTAAAAGTTTGAAGTAATTTTCAGTCTCTGCATCTGGACCTAACTGCGGATCAGTTGCAAGTGGTTCTGCTACATTGGGATTAGTTGGTGCCTGTGGTTCATCACCTACAACACTTGTACTAGGAACTGAAATACCAGTAACATCGTGTATCATTCCCACCATATCATCCCTAATGTTTTCATTCACTAAGGCTTCATTATCTCGGTTACCATGCACAGAAGTATACGACTCTCCATGATTAATCCAATGTTTGTATTTGTTTAGAAAACCATTTGAAATCAAGTGCTCTCGCACACTATCTCGGACAAGATGATAGCGATTCTCGCATTTCCTACATGGACAACAAATCATCGAACTTGTAGCCCTATTGGTGTATGCAAACACTAGAAATCGATCGATCCCATTCATGTATTCTCTCGACATCCTATTGGGCAAATCAATCCAACTCTTGTCCATTTTGTTTACTTCTCCTAAATATATATTCTGTATACATGAACATGCATATTAATTAACCATAACAACAATTCTAATATTTTATACATCATAAATACACACATTCCAATAGGTGAGCAAATATATCATGGACAAAAATGCAAACATTCCAATAGGTGAGCAAATATATCATGCACAAAAAAAATTGACATGTGTTTATGACTTGTAACCAAAGAAAGTTGTTCATTCATTAGCATTCACTTGGTCGGGTCAAACAAAAGGTGAGACGGTGAGTAAACCTTTAATAAAACTATGAATCTTGTATGTTTGTTTCTCATTCACTAAATATAATCTATCTCATGTGTATCATCTCCTTTAAGAACCTTGTATGTTTGTTTCTCAAAAGCAAAATGCTAGAGGGCAGAAAAAGCAGCACTGCTTTTGGGTTCTTTCAAGAAAAATGCATAGATTTTTAAGGGATTTATTCCCGACTTTGAGCGAGCTAATATTAAATCAAATTCGAAAATTGAAAAATTAATGCATGTCATACTGAAAACTCGCACATGTTACTATTCGTCCCCATTTTTTGGGCGAAAATTAAACCGAAATAATTATCTCGACAAAAGGCTATAGTGTTCTTGGCGACAAAGAAGGCAAAGTAATAATACACACAGAGACATGGCCAATCATCATATAAGATGAACCTCATAGAAATTATTGGGCAATAAATCATACCAAGCGCAGATCCAAGGGTTCACAATATTGCATTAATGTGACAACAGAGGCACAACCCTTAATGGCCACTTCCACGAGCACGGGTGGGACTCAAGAACTAATCGAGCAGACAATTCAGAATTAACATGCTTATTTGTACCATATCGAGCACTTTTAATTCTAACATTAATGCAGGCATAGCATAAGCTATAAACTCAAAGATCCTAGTATCTGTGAAACGAATCACAATTTTCTACGTTGGTTGATAGCACAGAGCACTCACCTGAAGATGGTTGCACGAATGTCCTTTGACAGGAGTCTTACTACGCTTGAAACTGTTTGAGATAGAAAATAAATAAACAAATAAATAATAATAATCAAGAGAATATTAACACGATTCAATTTTGTAACAGGATAAATGAAATAATTATTTGATTATAATTATGTATCAAGTTATTCGTTCGGATAAAAATGATAAAGCAAACTGGGAAAAAATTCAACATCTTGCATAGAAAATGCCAACGGTTGACTCCAAAACCAATCATCAATATTTCTTGGACCCATAAAAGAAAAAAAAAAGAAGTGCCTACATTGTTTCTCAAGAGCAAATGATTAATGTAAAGAACAAGAACTCATCATACTTTGTTGAGTGGATCCCAAACAATGTTACGTCCACTGTTTGTGACATCCCGCAGACGGGTCTGAAGATGGTTTCAACCTTTATTGGAAGCTCTACTTCAATCCAAGAAATGTTCAGGAGGGTCAGTGAGCAATTCACAGCTATGTTCCGTAGGAAGGCTTTCTTGCATTGGTACACTGGAGAGGGAATGGATGAGATGGAGTTCACAGAAGCTGAGAGCAACATGAATGATTTGGTCTCTGAGTACCAGTGATATCGAGGATGCAAGCTAGCGATGAGGAAGGGAAGTATGAAGAGGAAGAGGGTTATGAGGAGGATGCTTAAAGACACAGCACTGACATCTGAAATAGGGGTGTTTGGTAAATGAAATTGTGATTTTGTTGTGTTTGAATATTTCTAGTATGTGGGATTGCTTTGGTTCAATGTTGGATCGATCTTTGGAGTCCGCTCTTTGCTTTAGCGTGATGAGACAACTAAGGAAAACAGAACTGGTGCCTTGAAATCCAACATAAACAGCAGCCTCATAAACCAGCAACCTGAACTGGTGCCTTGAAACCAGCAGAAACAGCAGCCTTATCCACAACTAACCTACTACTAGCAGGCTAATTTTCTAATTTTTCAACTATTGCTAGAAACTAACAATTAGATACACTTTTTTTTTATGAAAATTCCACTCAAAAAAAAAAAAAGAAAAGAAAAGAATTTTGTGGTAACAATTAAAAGTAAACATGGTTTTTTGATGCACCAAAAAGTCAAAAAGCCTTATCAAATGTATCCATCTTCCTAATAGGACTTTTAGCTAACAGTCACAAAAAAAAAAAAAAAGTTCGATCCAATTATTTCAACTGGCACAGATGCCTCCTTTCCTCAAGGAAACCTAACTAGCACAGACACTCCTCAAAACCTAACTACCAGCCCACCATAGCAGTCCACCAAATCAATCAGCAAGACTTGCAGCCCTCCACTACCTATACAAAACTAGCACACAACAGCGCCCAAACTAACCAGGTAGAAACACCACCAGCAGGAACACCCAGAGGACAGAGGAGAGCAGAGGAGAGCAGAGCTTAGACCAGGTATCTATTTCTACAGCTGCTTTTTAATTTGACAAAAACTGAGTAAGAAATACACGACAAAGACAGCCTTAGAAACCGTTAACCAATCTATCAGGGTTTAGATCATTTTGAGTGAACTTTTACATTATTTTCCTTACATGAAAAGTAGAAATACAAAATTCAAAACTCCGCCAGAAAGGCTTTCATCATCCCATGAGAGTACACATCTGTATAGATGGACCATACTGGTCATGCGCTTTACTCAAAATGCGGTGCATGTGTGATTAGCGAGGAAGGAAGGAATTTTAGATTGTACATGATGAGAATGGGGTTAATAGCAATTTTTGCCTTTTTGTTTTTATCCTGTTGTTTGGAGATTATTGAGCTATAGGCCTTATTAGTTGTTAAACTTCTCTTTGATTAAGGTATCGAGATAACTTTTCTTAGCATGTTATTTTAGTTTCCCTTAGGCTTGATGATGACATGTAATTGGTGAATACCATGATGGGGTGTCCTCTGTCTCCCCAATCTTTATGGTGAAATGGTACTCTGTTGTGTTGTATTTTATGGCTATGATCCAAAGGAGGAATTATTTGGTGCGATTAAATTAGCCGTGGGGAGTTCCTTTGCATAAACTATATGATAAATCACCCACCAAATTGATTCCAAAGGAACTTTTTAACACTTTTTGTAAAAACTAAAATTGTATTTTTTAGTTTATTAGCGCCACGTATTGATTTCATCTTGTGATGTATATGCCATGCCAACCTGTCTTTATTTGGGCCTGTGCCTTGATTTCTATATTAAAAGCCATTGACATCACTTAATAATTGCATATTAAAGCTATTGTAATAATGGTGGGCTCAAATTAATTATATTAAAAACATTATTTTGAAAAATATTCATAATTGTAGAAAAGATAAATAAAAAATTAAGTAATTATCAATTTAGTAAGAAATTTGAAGAAGAATACAAAATTAGTGGTGATGTGATGCACGCATCCACCCAAAGACAAATCAACAATGGCAAGCTATGCATCAAAATCACATGTGAAAAAAGAAGATAAATAAATAAAATCAACCAGATACAAATACAATTATAATAGCAAAGCTCGAAATGTCATGTAGATAATGGATACAACTACTGATTCTTTCTTATTGTATGTCCCATCCCCCCACCTCAACACACACACACATTGAAGTGTGTACAGCTTGCTACTTCTTTACTTTGTGTTGGTCATATCATATGTATACAATGTTGTTTTAGAGATTGATCTGGGCAAGACTTATACAATTAACTAAAAGCGGTGGGTTCGGATTTAACCGTGTAGGTTTATGATTGTAAGGTAAACTTGGTGTAAAGGTGAGATATATAGGTCAAGAGGTTTTTAAGTATTAGATCCAAGCTTTGGTCTTTGTATAATAAATTACGTAAGATTGTAAATACATCAATTTCCCATTGCACAGAAGGTGAAATATTGAAATCTTATAAACTCTTAGATTTGCCGGTCAATCCTATAATGTTATTAACAAAGACCCGATGGGAAATATTTCCTATAATGAAATATAATAGCAATCCTATAATGTTATTAACAAATTTTGTACACATAAATAAAAAAAAAAAAATCATTTCAATACTAACATCAATGACTAAGTTTTTCAATCCAAATATTAGTGAATATGTATACGATTAAGTGTACGAAATTTGTTAATAACATTATATGATTGAATAACATAATGTTATAAGAAAAACTTAGTACACATATTAAAATGTTGGCTAGCGTATGTGTATGATTGGCTAGCGTTATTAACATCAATGTTTTAAATTTTTTTAGGTCAAAATAGAAGGTAAAACTTAGTACACATATTAAACTTAGTACACACTCATTTTTATTCAATATATTTTGCACATATTTCCATACAATGTGACATATTTACATTGCAATGTTTGTAATTTAGGGTCAAAATTGACCCTAATATATTGAACAAAAATACATCAATGTGACATATAAATACAATTTTCACGAGCATACATACAATGTTTCTTTTGATTACGGAAAATTGTAAGAGTTATTTACATTGATATATAAAAAATGATTTTGGGAAATTGATGTATAATAGCAATCCTCTAATGTAAGAGCAATGGGAAATATTTCATTATTTATATTTCAATCGATTTTGCTCGCGTCATAGCCATTGAATCTTGAAAATTTCAAACTTATGTCATATTTACATTTCATAGAAGCAATATTATTGTCTTTGACAAATTTAGGGTCAATTTTGTAATTTTTGTTCAATATATTTTGCAATGGGACATTATGGGCATATCTACAATCTCCATGTAATTATATAAGCAAAAGAAACATTGTATGTATGCCCGTGAAAATTGTATTTATACCAGGCATATCTATCTATCTAGCTATATATTATATAAGCAAAAGCGAGTTTTCGTGGGGAGTTTTGTGAGAACTCTAAAATTTTATAATAAATTTGTAATTTTATCAAATTAAAAAATAAATTTAAATAGTATTGGGATTACAATTATATTCTAATCCTAACATTATTTACACCATGCCTTCAGGCACGGGTATACGCTAGTACATTCATAAATCTCTTTGTTAGTTGCTTCCATCATCTGATTAAATGTGTTGCATCAAGAGTGATAAAATCACACCAAATCACATTCCAACTTCAAGCTAATTTATAGGGCTTATATCAGATAGACACTTAGGGCAACTCTACCCAAGAAAAAGCAAAAAGAAATTCTTTAATTAATTCCAAAAATATTTGTGTTATTGACCCCCAAATATTATTTATCATCCATTCATGAACATGAATTGAGTTCCCAAACTCAGATATGAGTTAAGGCACCATTTGAATGCTTGAGAAGTTGAAATAACTCATGCATGTTTGTGGAAGATTAATGTGTCAACAAATTCAGTGCAAGTTATATACTTTAGCCCTTCTTTGTACAACATCACTATTGTTGATAACATGCACATTCGGTGATTATCATGTGTTTGCCAAAATTCGCCAAGATACTTTGCCATTAGGCAAGAGTGTAGAGAGGCCACTTCATGCGACTCAAACACACACCAAAACAAAATTAATTTTCGCACAAATCAAACACAAACACAAAATCAATTTTGGCACAAATCAAGCACACACACCAACAAATTCTTGAATTGATGAGCAGGAGAAACAAAGCGATAGAAGGGCGGAGAGCGAGGAAAGCAAAGGAAGGCTATACGGATGCGAAGGAGAACCAGAGAGATTTGTTGTTGCAGCTCTGACGCCTTGATCGGTTGCAATAGAAACGAATAATTTGGGTGAGAGGAATGTATCGTGTGCAAGAGCGAGAAGAAAGAGGGTTGCTTACCTAGACGCTGTCATCGCCGTTAAGAGAGAGTTACGATTGGGTGAGAGGAGGAGAGAGCAAGGAGATTAGGGCTTTTTTTTTTTGATCTGAAGAGATAACAGTGAAGTTGGGAATATCGGGAAAGAGGGAGAGTGGGAGAGGGGTCTTTGGCGTGAAATTAGGATTTATTATTTGCGACGATATTAAGGCCGTCGCAAATGAAAGAGAAAAAAGTAAAATTTTGCGACGGATTATCAAAAGAGCGTCGCAAAACAGGAAAAAAAAAATTTTAAACCAGAAACAATTTGCCACGTTTAATTTACCGTCGCATATAACCTTATTTTTTGCCACGGTCTAACTTTTTCCGTCGCAAAAACTATAAATTCCGTGACGGCACTTAAACTGTCGCAAAAAGCAAGCTTTTGCGACGGCACTTAAACCGTCGCAAAAGGTTCCGTGGCTAAAGCTCCCTTTTCTAGTAGTGCTTAAAATAAAACATACAAATCATAAAGAATTAAACTTTTTGGAAACAAAATATCAAAACAACGATTTAGTTATCTACATTTAAACTAAATAGGATTCACTTATGCTTTTGAGAGCAAAATAAAGCTTACTAATATTTTTTTTCACTTTATTGGCAAACTGTCATTTAGTTAAAATGAGAGGGACTTATGGACAGTCCTTTGGACTGGACTACAAGTCTTGCTAAACCATAATTTCCAACTCACATTTATTCTGGCAACAAACTCACTTTTCTAACTATTCTTAATAACAATGAAGTTTGATTTTCAAGATTAAAATATCCATAAAAACTTCACTTAAAATTATTAGGTAATAACTCCAATCGCTAGTGGGTCAGATGCATCCTTCTGGATTGGTTACATAACTGGACTTGGGTTAGGTAGTATTAAATTATCAATAGGTCCTACTTTTGAGACTTATTACTCATTAAGTCCTATTGATAAATTCATATAAATTTATCAGTTTTTATTTTTATAAATAAATTTATAGTGATAAATTTATCAGTCTCTTATTTTTATAGTGATAAATTTATCAGTTAGGACCTGTAGGTAAATAAGTTTAGTTAATAAGACTGATTAGTAAGTGTTCCTTAGACATGCTATTGTTGAACCCCTCCATAGGGACAAAAAACCAACTTTTGTTAGAGACTATTGGGTTAACTCTGGCTGGGAGTTCTCTAGACTCTCCTTTATATTCCCTTCATCTATTTTGAACCATATTTGTAGCATCACCCTTCTTCAGTTCACTTCGGCAGGTAGGGACCTACCAATTTGGGGTTCATCGGCTGATGGAGGATTCATAGTAAATCTGCTTACCTTCTTACTAAAGTGTTCAATTTATCCCCTTCTTTCTCCATTCCATTTAATCTGAGCGGATCATCTTTTTGTTGTCGGCGATTTTTCTGGCTTGTTTCCTCTTCGTTTCAAGAGGTAGGGTCTATTTCTTTAACTCAATATGAGTTCAGCAGTGTATTTGTGGCGTATTTTGTTATATAGATTTTGTTGTTGTTGGGTTGATTTTGAAATTATGATTTTTGGGTTGAGGGTTTGTCCAAATTAGGGGTTGTTTGGTCATGATTTTGCTATTAAATCTATTTTTGGTATACAAAATTGCATATGGATTTTTAAAAGTAGAGAAGCTCCAATTTGTAGAAAAACCCTAAATAATGTTGATTTTGGGAATTGGTTAGAGTTTTGGAAAATGAATTTGGCTGGAAAAGTGTTATGAGATTTTGGAAATACTGAGTATTGAATACTCTTTTGGGAATGTTTTGGAAATGTGATTTTAAAATTACTGGATTGTATATCCGTACTGTTATCTTTTAATTATTGCATTAGAGATAACTATTTTGGTTATCAGTGGACGATAGCATTGTCGTGTGTTAGAAATTGCATGTGAATTAAACAAACTGAAATGTTTATAAAATCACACATATCATGGTGCACGTCATGGGTTTTGGAATATTCTCATTTTATGTTTGAAAAACATGTGTATATCAGTTTGGAAAACAATATTTTGGATTACATGTATTGTGCTACTAGAAAGGGTAAATAAAGTAGTAAAGTTGTAAAGGGGTATAGCTTGCTTTTCGTGCTCCTCGAAGGGGGTTAGTCTCCTCGGATATGATAGCTCTACAGTTTAGACTCTCGTAGTTCTGAATTTAGCTTCACAAGTGCAATGTGAAACAGAAAAACACAAAAGAGTCTAAATCCGATAAATCTTTGGAAAATTGATTTTTAATCAAAAATGACAAAAATTGGCCACATTTCTAGATTTCAGAGTCGCCACCTAAATATTTTTGAAAAATCTAGGAAAGCCATGACTCGTGCCAAAGGCCACTTGTCCGTCATAACCAAAGTGTCTCGGCTTGGGAACTTAGATATGAGAGGGAAAAGTCAAGAACTAAGCACCCCACTCACCCGATCAAAGATCGGCTTCTAGTAATCATAATGTGATTCTTGTGTACAGTATATACTCTTGTTCCGATTATTATGCTATCTTTACTATGTGATGCACACAAGTATAGACTAATTTGCCCATTTTAGAACGTTTTGATTTCATGTTTGTTTTGAGAAGAATTTTGAATATGTGCTACTTTGAAAAAGTAAGCCCACATGTACATTAATCGAATCATCCCAATTTAAACAAAAAAGCCTTCATCCATTGGTAATCAAGATGTATAGCAATTAAGCACTTAGCCTCATGTTAAGCATGTTTGATATGGCAACACTAACACACATGCAATATACTAAAGCAAGAAATGCTCACCTAGTAGTCAACCGAGGCAAGCTAAAAGAAATAAAATCATTAGCGAAATGCATGCTCTACTATGAAGTGACTAATACAACACATACAAAATGCAACTATGAGGTTCGATCTTTCATACGTCATGTGAATCAACTTAAAACATGTGATAGCACATGTATTCAAGTAAGAAAGAACTGACAATATTTGTTAGAATGATGAACCGAACCCAATGCATGTAAAAATAGATATTTAAACATGGTAATGATATGAAATCAAAATATGGTATTACATGCGACCATCATAAATGGGTAAATAAAAGGGAGAAAGAAATGTCAGTTGAAAGATATACACAATATTTACAAGTGTTACAAATTGGCCGTCACACAAGAGGGCTTGAATGAATATTCTAATTAACTAATTATTACAACATCAAATTAATTAATTAAATTAACTAGCTATAACAAATTCCAAGGGATTTAACTAATTAATTGCAATACACTAATTAATCTAAGAGCTATTTAAGCTAATTAATTCAAACGGGAGTTGAAGAACCACACGCGCAATTGAGAACATCCTCCAGGAAACTCCTCTGTTTTGTTGCCAGATTCTGTTTTGCTTGTAATCAGAAAATAATTCTATTTTTGCCTCAGCTTCTGCTTTGTTCTGTCATGAAAATGACACTTTCTATCTAAAATAAGGTGGCCGGCAAGCCATGGAAAGTGGTCAGCCAGATAGAGAGCTAGCTAGCCGGCTGACCACTGGTTTTAGATGCTACTTTGCTACAACAGAATGAAAACAAAGCAAAAACAGAGTGTTTCCAGGGGATGTTTTCCTTCTCTGCCTCTCCCTATCATGAAATTGATCAAGGGCGGAGTAGAATCAATTCACAAACCATCAATTGCGGCAAAATTGTGGCGTGATGATCTATGAATCAAAGGATAAAACGTTAATAATCGGAAATAAAAGACTAACCATACCCGTTTCTTATCACAGAGTGACCTCCAAGAAAGTGGTGGACATTACTTCTTGAATCATAGAATGTCACTAGAAAGTACACCATGAGTTAGGACGGAATAGGTTCAATTAACGTCTGATTGAACCCAACTTAATTTTATTATCTTGTTAATCTTCTTTACTCCAATTTTATTACCCTCTTTTTATTACCTTTCCATTACTTAATCATTTTTGTCCAAAAGTGATAACTACGCCCACTAGTGAAGAGAGTGTCAAACAAGACGTTGTCTTTGGCATGAGAGAGATGTAAAGCCTTAGTAATGAACCTCCGAAGAGATTAAACCATTAAGCACGGTCTTATTCTCATGCCTTAAACCAGAATCAAATTTGAAACAACTCTTAAACAAAGAAAACCAAGAAATGAGGGAGGTTGCAGAAATGATTATTACAAGAGTGAGTATGCATATGAAAACTATGGAATAAAAGCTATCAACTCAAATAGTTTAGTGGCCCTGTTTGGTAGAGCTGTGGGAAAGTGCTTATAGCTTATGCCTAAACAGCTTATAGCTTATAACTATGAGTATAAGCTGATTTCTGACTTATAAATTAAGCATATTCTGCCCCACTTAAAGAATAAGCTAATTTCTGACTTCTAAAAAGCTATAAGTTATAAGCTATAAGCTAAACCAAACACATTAAAATAGCTTAAATTAAGCTGAAAGCTGAAATAAGCAGCTTTTAAGCTGCACCAAACAGGGCTAGTGTCTAAAGCCTAAACCACCAAACTTATGAGGACTTACAACAATACAAGCATGGTATTCAAAGCATAAGCTAACTAAACAATTAAAACAACCCCAAAATAGTACAAAACAGTGCTAAAATTAGTTTGCAAAAACTAAAAAAAGTAAGCAAAATGAAAGAGAATTAAAGCTAGTAAGAAAGCCGAAGGAGGGGTGGTTAATCTCTCCACTTTTTGAATCTTAAAACCACATGTTTTAGCCTATGAAATCTCTAAAAATCAATGGCCAAAAGTAGAGAAATAAGTGGAAAATACAAGGATAAAAGCCTATGAAATAAAGTTCAAGAAAGGGTGATTAACCCCTCCACCTTTGGGAGCTTTAAATCACAAGTTTCAACACATCAAAATAGTCCAAAAACAGTATAGAAAACCAAGAAAAAGAGGTGAGAAGAGTAGGCAAAAGGATGGCAAGAGTTATATCTTTGAAGAGAAGACATTCTTTTGTTCACAAACCACAACATGCTCACTCTCAGGGGCTGATATTTTAGCTCAAGAATCTCAGCAAGGAGCCTCAAAATATTGGTTTAGGAAATGTATAGTGTATGTATATTGCAAGATAGAGAGGGAGAGTGTTTTGTAAGCTTTGGAGTTTGGAGAATTTTTCTAACCTAAAACCATAAGGGATGGTCAAGTATGTATAGAAAAATACGTTCATATCTCAAAAATATCTGTATTTAGCCAGCTGGTGTAGTGCATGCACTTGGGAAGGACAACTGCCAGCAAATATCTATCTGCCGAGAAACCTGGCTAGCCGACCATATAGGGGGACGGCCGGCCACTAATTTTTGGCCATTTGGCCACTTGTTAGCCAGCAGAACTCTGGGTGGTCAGGCTAGAAAAAATTGGGTTTTGGTTCAAAGAGGGGTGCAAGGTTTCAGGCTTTGAAACTCAAAACCAAAGCTTCTTGCTGAGGAAATCGAACTTTTGTACAACATACCTTTTTATCATCGAGTGTTCAAAATGAGGCGGCCAAGTCTTAAGGGTGGTCAAAAATGGGGTGTCTACAAGGAATATTAAAACAGAATTAAGTTAACCTGTGTGTCCATGGTAAAAGACCTAAAACCCGCGTGGTAAGTGTTGATTCCATCCAGATAATCCCGATAAAATGGCATAGTGGCTTGTATACCGCACTATTATGAACATTAGCCCTAGAGATTTACCCATTTTATTTATTGTTGTTTTGGTTTTGAAAACATTTTTTAGCAATATATTTTTTGTTGTTTAGCGATGTATTCGCGTTTGATTTAGCAATGTATTTGCTAATTGATATTATGATATACCGAACTTGTTTTGGAAATGATTTTTAACAAACAGATGTTTAAATTTCTGAAAAATCGTTTTGAATAAACGAAAAGGATTTTGATGGTCGAAAAAAAAGGATTTGTGTTTTGAGAAACAGATGGATTTTGAAAATGTAACTGGGCATATCGTATATATGTACTGTATCATGATCATTTATGCTAATGGAGCATATTTAGTTTTTGAAATATTCTCTACTGGGCTTTATGTTTACTTTACATGGCTGAAAATGTTTTTTGGGTGTATGGCTTGTGCGGATGTGGATTAAGGCATTGAAGTTGTGTTTGGAACCGTGTAGGGTGGTTCCTTTATTTGTACGCCATAGGCCATTTGTTTTCTTTATTTGGTTGTGTGTCATTCTTGTAAGGATTACACCCTGTGTATATGATGTAAGCCTACGATCATTTCAGTTTAATGAATAGCATCATTGCGTATTTAATATAGAGAATATTCATCCCACTTAGAGATTGTATATAGAATGTATGGAATTGGATAAACACATGTATTGTGTAACTATATTGTATACATCTACATGAGAGTTGTTATCTTCCTCTATATTATTACTTCATCATTTGATGGTTTAATCACGTGGGCTGGACTCTATAAATCTGGGGCGTGATAGAATTTTTTAGTTGGGTGGGAAAATCTTTATGAAAATGATACACAAATAATTTCCTTACACATTTTTTTTTTTTTTTTGCAATTTTGGCACATAATATTTAACATTGATGCAATAAAAAGAAATTGTAAAATTCAAAATCTTTCTAGCCGTCAAACTTGAGTCACTACAACAAATTGGACATTTGGCAACTAAAATTGGTGACCAAAACAATTTTAGTCACCAAAAATAGCATATTGAGCGACTAAAAATCTGATTTAGTAGGCATTGATTGCATCTTTTTAGCGACTACATTATTTTGGTCACCATATAGTATTATTGGCGACCAAAATTAGTTTTAGTCGCTGTTTGTTACCATTTTACGATACTAAATTTTCATTTAGTCGCCGTATAATAACATTTGGTGACAAAAAACACTTAGTCACTAAAAAATAGATATATTTTGATGAATTTTTGATGACCAAAACTAATTTAGTCGTTGTATATTAAACATTGCCGACGAAATTAAACAATAGTAGCAAAAAATGTTATGTTTGCCGACCAATGGTTAGTCCCTGTTAAGGGGATTAGGCGACAAATAAATATTTAGTCGCTAAAGCTTTGAAATTTTTTTAAAAGGGAAACTCATTAATATTGGCGCCCAGTATCCACTTAGACAGAAACACATTTTTGTTTTGTTATGTCTCACACACCAACATACAAAGCAGTCGGTACCAAACCTCACCATCGCTCACCACCGCCGATCATCACCATTGCTGGCCACTGGCGCTCGCCACCACGACCATTGCAAATCGGCATCACCACTGATTACAGGTATTTGTCTCTCGTCTCTCTCGTCTCTCTCCCTCTCTGTCAATCTAGGTCTATCCCTTTGTGTCTCTTTCTCGTTGTCTCTCCCTTCCCCGTGTCTCATAATTTCTGTAGGGTTTTGATATGTTTTTTTTCCTTTCATTTTCTGTTGATTTCCGAAATGATTTTTTAGGGCTTTTTCTGATTTCGTGAATGGGTTTGGTTGAAATTTCGGATTGTGGATTTTGGATTGTTGAACTATATGACCCAATATGCCTTTGTTTCAGGAATATTCCAAACTAACCGTATATATATATATGCATAGGTGGAGAAATGTAATTAATGTTTTAGCTTGTTTTGTGTGTTAGTAAGAGGACCTGAGACCACAAGGAGAAAGCCTCTGCAATCTAAGTAAGCCAAGGAGCTTAAAGTGACATTCCATTTCCCCTTTTGCTGTGCTTTTTGGAGATTTAAGGTACCTTTCTTTGAAAAAAATTTCACTCTACTTTGCTTATAATTTTTTTTTTTTGGGTTTGCTCTGATGATTAAATTCCTATTTATGTTGTTCCCACCATTTAGAACAACAGATGTTTTGAATGTAATCAAACAAACTAATTTAGAGGAATAGAAAAAATAATTTATTAGTTGGTTAAATTTGATGTCCTGGTTGAGAATGAAAATCAAATAAGAAAGTATTCTCCATTGTAGGTGTTTTTAAGGCACTTATTGGGGAAATTAATTTCCTTAATTTGATTGGTTTTATATATCTCTATAAATATATGAAAATGGTTAAATCTTAAATTATCAAACAAGACACTTTATCATTAATCTAAAACAGTTGTGACAAATTAGAAAGAGGGCAAACATGCTTTCATTGGATACAAAAATAGTCCCATCCTACACTACACATCTTTACTTCTCTCAATCAAGACAGAAAAAAATGCCTCTTCATCAGAATTATTTTGATTGTGAAGGTTAGATATGTTATAAATTTTAAATAAAAATTATATCATCAAAAAAATAAAAATACATTATAAAAAAAATATAGAGTGCCCTAACTAGATTTTTTTTTTTTTTTTTGTCTAGGCCCTCAATAGGCTTGATCCATATTTGGTGTAGACCAAAATGCCTTTACTGCAAGAACACAAAAGCCATAAGAAAGTAAAGAACTCATAAAGGGGTGGTAATCTATGTAAATATATGACATTCGAACATTCTAGACCAAATGTAGAATGTAATTAGTAGTAGTTGTTGGGTTTGAATTTTGAATTTTAGTAATTGATTATTAGATTTTGTTGACTTTTTAACTATTTTAAGTTAATAGTCTGTTTCATGTAATATTTTTCATATTTATAATGATTTTTCTACTGATTGGAAAAAAATATATAGAAAAATACTTTTGGCGACTAAATATTTTGTTACCCAAAAAACAACCTAAGAGGAGGGGTGAATTAGGTTTTTATAATTAAAAATTAATAATACCCTAATAAAAATTATGACTAGTACAATAAATAAATATAGTTAATAAAATAAAAATAATTAAAACAAGTGTTCTAACAACTATGTCAGTTAATGATTTTAGCACAGTGAAAATGTGAAATATAGCTACAGCAATTTAAATAAAATAAAGAGATAAGAGAGAGAGAGGCAAACAAATTTATAGTGGTTCGGCTTCAACTCGGTCTACGTCCACTCCTCAAGCTTCACTTGAGATTTTCCACTATGCTCTAGCTTCACGGGAGTGCTAGCAACCTCTTTACAAATAGAGCAATCCTCCACGGATTTTACATAGACTTCACAAGCCCAAACCCTTACAAATCTTAGGTGATTTACAATCACTCTCAAGATTTTAAGAACACAGTGTTTGCAACACTTTTACAAGATGAAATGGTATTTTTGCTTTCAAAGAAAGCTTACAATAAATATCTTTCAAAGGTAGATATATAAAATGAAATTCTGGTTTTTCTGTAAACCTCACATAGGAAAGATAGGCTTAAAGTTATAAGGCTCAGTATATAATTTCTGAGAATAGATGTGAGTGATTATAGATCAAAGAATATTTTCAGATTTTTGTCACTTGTTTACATTAGAGGCTTTGGTATATATAATGAAAATTATAGCCGTTGTATTCATTGAAATTTATAGTCATTTATAGCCGTTGTAGGCATTTGAATTTATAGCCATTTATAGCCGTTATACTTCCATAATTACCAATTTGAATATCTTCCACTCCATCATTATAAATTTGAATATCTTTCATTTGAACCTTTTGAACCTTTATAGCCGTTTATAGCCGTTGTACTTCTATCATTACTAATTTGAATATCTTCCACTTAAACCTTTTGAACCTTTTGGCCTGCTGCTGTGCTAGGCTGTTTGAACATTTATTTTGGACTGTTTGAACTCCTGATTTAATCAAATATTAAATACATTCTAACAAAATTTAGGATAAAGGTTTAGGTGAGAAATAATGGGACAAAATAAATTTTGATTATATTTTTCTCTTTCAAATAAATCATCAAAATAAATTTTGGATTCTATTTTTCTCTTTCAAATAAATTAAAACATAATTAAATAAATCATCAAAATAAATAAGTCTAACATATTTAGTAGCCAAAATGAATTGAACACAGTTTTGGTGACTAAATATTTAGTAGCCAAAACGAATCGAACACAGTTTTGGCGACTAATTGTTTAGTAACTAAAACTCAAAACACTTTTGGCGACTAAATATTTAGTCACCAAAACATAATTAAAAAATCATAGGCGACGAACCTGTGTAGTAGTTAAACAAGAATCAACCTTTCCACGACTAAACATTTAGTTGCTAAAATAACACTATTGGCGACTAGTAATTTGGTCGCCTTAGATATTTGAAGTTTTCGCGACAAATGATTTAGTAGCTAAAGATGTGAGTTAAATGAATTGACGTACCCTTTTGGGCGACTAATATGTTAGTCGCCAATGTCACTCATCAGCGACTAAGCCACTTTTAGTTGCTGATACCTGTTACTTTTGCCTACTAAAATATTGGTCGACATTTTGTAGGACTTTTGGCGACTAAATTTTTTTAGTCGCCAATACCTTTCGGAGACAATGTATCCGCGACAAAGCCAACGACCAAAAATTTTGGTCAGCAAAGTATTTCGGTGACTAAAATCAATGCTTTTGGTGACTAAAAAATTTGTCGCCAAAAGTGTATTTTCTTGTAGTGAGTATTGTATTAAAAAAAATAAATTTATGATGTCACTTGCCAAAAAAAAATAATAATTTAGACAAAAATTACAAATGTATGAATCATTTCACTCATACCTAAAATAATATAAAATTCTATATAATATCTATATTAAAGTAGGGGGGTTTTGAAAACGCGTTAAAATGTCTTAGAGATACATTTTATTTCAAGGATTGAGATTAATTCCCAAATTCATCCTAGGGTCAAGATTTTTTTGATTCCCATTCACCCATTTTCTTTTCCCTCCCTTTTTGTTCACTTATGCATTCTCTCTCTCTCTCTCTCTCTCTCTCTCTCTCTCTCTCTCCTGCCCACCTTCCTTCTTTTTTCCTTTTTATTTTTTTTTATTTTCTCCCATTTTTATTTCCCTCCTTATTTCGTTATTTTATTTTTTTATTTTTTTTCCTTTTTCTCACTTATTTTATTTACACCATGCCTTCAGGCACCGGCATGCACTAGTATATATATATATAGAGAGAGAGAGAGAGAGAGCAACATGGGTTGCAAGATACCAAGATCATTGAGTCTGAGCTCAAAAAGTAATTAAGAATTAAAAATTTAATATTCGTGTTGGTAGCCAAATCTTTAGACTTGAATACCAATGACCCTATTTGGTTTTGTCAATAGTTTTCCAAGTATTTACGGTCAATTGAAACATAACTGTTTATATAGAAGGAGAGAGATGTGAAATTGGATAATATATTCAAATCTAAATTTAAATCATCTCTATTTTGAATTTTCGTGATAGATATGGATTATCTTTATATACACTTTCAATTGAAATACTTTTTAATTTTCCAATAACTTATTTTCTTTCTTGTTGATAACTTTATATTTGGATAACTGTTATTCTAAGAGCATATTATTATTATTAAATTATTAAAGAAAATATTTTTATTTTAAATGGAAGTGAGGGAAGATGAGTGATGAGTTGACAACTTGACTTTGAAATAAATGTCTCATAATTTTTAAAATTTTAGATTTTATAAGAAATTAGAAATGAAGATTTCAAGGCTTATAGATTTTCAATTCAAATACTTTGAATTTTTGGAGAAAACCTGGCTTACAAATAAGTGCCACGCATTTTATTTTATTTTTTAAAATTATAAAAAAATCAGAATGGAGATTTGGAGGCCTATGGATTATCAATTCAAATATTACTGAATTTTCGGATAACTTCCCCCCCCCCCCCCCTCTTGCTAATAAGTTTATGTTTGGATAACTATTATTCTAAAAGCATATTATTATTATTAAATAATTAAAGAAAATAGTTTTATTTTAAATGGAAGTAATGGGAGAGGAGTTAGTGGGAAACTTAGCTTAAAAATAAGTGTCACGTGATTTTTTAAAATTTTAGATTTTATAAGAAATTAGGAATGAAGATTTGAAGGCCTAAGAGCAAACCAACTATATTTGTTTACATACACATTATAGATTACTTTGGACACCAAGAAATAGAATTCATTGTCTACTAACCTTTTTCTCTCCCCTATGTTGTATGTATTAGATTGCTATGAATCATGCATTGATTTCAACATGATTTTGTTATATAGCTAACTTCTTGATGCTTTCTTGGTACTTTTTTTTGAAAAAATACATTATAAAAGCATGTCACTCATTGATTGTAGTATTTATTAACAGCTTAGTTCTTAATTGAACGGTATATGTTAATAAGTGTCCTGAAGACATTATTTCATGTTAGAAATTAGGTAAAAATTATTTTGAAATTGAAATCAATGAAAAAAGTTCTGAACATAGTGAATTTTGTCTTTTTTTTTTTTTTTTTTTTGTTAATTTTTTTACACTTGCTCGCAAGCAAGATCCTCACTAGAATAGCATTGAAAAAGTTCTGAAATCATTGTAAAAAGTTCTGAACTTAGTGAATTTTGTCTTTATTTTTTTGTTATTTTTTACACTTGCTAGCAAGCAAGACCCTCACTAGAATTGCATTGAGGAGTCTATCAAGTCCACCTGTTTGGGTTATTTATTAGCAACTGTTACTGTACATACACACCATATATAATATGCACCTACAATTTGAGCCATAATAGTTCACAATTTACCAATTTTGGTCATAATAACAGAATGAAATTAATTTAATTAGAACAAAACCTCATAAGTATGACCATTTCGGTTCATAATTAAAATACCCCAAAATCTCATAACTAAAATGAACTCATAACCAAAAATACCACAAAAATTTCATAACAAACTACCACGGTTTAATAATTAAGTACAACACAAATTTGACTACTAAACACATTTTGCAACTACACACTAACATGATCCATAGCCATAACTAGAGCTTATGGTATACATCTAAAATTTTCCAGTTTAGAATTCGTGTGTTGAACATAATTTTGAACAAACACAATTTGTTGAAGTCCTTGAAGAAGGAAATCAACTGCCAAATATGGCCTAATTTTGGATATATCATCCTGAATTAATTGCAAGAAATATTTTAGGGTGCATAATAGAGCATACATAAGTGCAAAATGTATATTAATTTTGAGGATATTGATGTTGAAGTGATTATGAAGTGGCAATCAATTTAGAGATCTGTCTAAAGGTTTGCAAAATGTTTTGTACAATTGATTCTATGTTTCAAATGACATCCATCAAGAAACATGACATTCACTAATTTTGGACCTATTAAACAAATGTAGTGATGATAATTCACATAATAAACTACATGTGATTTGACAATATAATCATTGTAAATATATGCTCTCGACATGCCCAACTCATGCTCTTATTGGCTTCTCGTGTTTGTTCAAAATATGTGATTAAGGAATGTTGTTTAATTATGAGGTTTACATTCTTGGAATGGGTCCAAAGAACCTTGCCTAAGACATGATTCCCGATTATACTAATAATAATAATTTTAACATTACTGATAAATTGTAGCTATTCATAAGTGTTGTACATTTTGCTAAGACTAGTGACCACAAAAAACAGAGTATATAGACAAACAAATTATTTCAAATGTCAGGGACACTCACAAATTGGTGAACACTTTCTCATATAGTACTCTTTTTTTTTTCCTTTAATTTTTTTTGGTGGCCAAAATGTAATACTCAAAATTAATTATCAAATGAAACTCCTCATATTAATTAAAACACCAACATAAGTGTGATGATCCTACCGTATTAAACCAATCAAAATCAAGAAAAGCACCACATAAAAATACCCAATAATTACTCCAAAAAAGACAACAAGTATATCTATATCTATATCAGGTCTGAGATTCTCATGTCACTGGTACTAAGGCAATCAAAGAGAGCATCAAAACAGAACTAAAAAAAGAAAGTCCCACATACTTCCATTTTTAGTGAATTTCAAGACATCCCTTCCCCTTCAGTGGTTTTAATCAACAATCTCCTGCTCATTCCACTTCTTGAGCTTCTTCCTGTCAACAAATTTATGAAACAAACCTCTCAAAATACATCAACTGTAGCAAAACATTATATGCATAAATATATATTGTGGAAAAAAATAAATAAATAACTTACTGACGCATGAGGAAATATCCAACTCTCACTGCTTCATCATCATTTGCAACTTCAATCTGAACAATTTTTAGAGTATTTGCTTAGAAGACTCAATGAGTAAATACAATATAGAGAATGTCAAATTTTGGGTGTGTGTGTTTTTATTTTTATTTTTATTTCATTTTATTATTATTATTTTTTTTTATAGTCTTACAAATTTTATTCCCAAAATATTGCCATAGCTGTTGCAGCAAACATCTGAAAGAGTGCAATCTCCAACCCTTCGATCCTTCTCTGGACTGAGTGTGTGCACATTCACACTACATATAGTTTTTTCATGAAGCTAAATGTAAGCTACATTGGTCATTTGATTAATTTTTGAATTTCTTTTCTTGAAGTTCTTTTAAGTCCACAAGCACACACGTATTTAGCTATTGGATTTGAAGAGAAAGAAAAAGAGAAAACTCGAAATACAAATTCGAAACACAACATTAAGGTCTCAGACAGTGCAGAATTTTCATGAAACTTTGATGAGATTTTCACAATTAATTTACAAGAGAGTATAAATGGGAAACAAAATAGTTTGTGCTATTTTATCTAGGGCTGGCTTCCCTTCAGTCCATGTTGGACTGGAGGGTACTGTTGAGCTCATGGGGGCCCACCACGAGATTTGTTTCAATAATCTGAACCGTTCAATATATAGAACTCGTTGAGTACTATATACTTATAAAAAATCATGTTGATTGGATATCGATAGCTACATGATCAAGTTAGTTTTGTATAAAAAAAAATGGACGGAAAAAAAATAAACGGTTGACAAAAATCTTATCCAATGAGATAACTATCGATATCCGATCAATTTTTTTTTACAAGCATATAGTACTCGATGAGTTGTACACATTGAACGGTTCAAATTATTGAAACGAGACCTGTGGTAGGCCCCTACAAGCCTAATAGTACTCTCAGTCCGATCACAGACTAGAGGAAAGTAAATCTGACCAAATCGAAAAATTTGGTTTGCTTCCCTCAGACCTAGCACAAATCTTGTTTCGATAATATGAACCGTCCAATGTATAGAATGCGTCAAGTACTATATGCCTGTAAAAAATCACGTTGATCGGATAACAATAGTTACGTGATCAAATCAGTTTTGTATAAAAAAAAAAAAATGGACAGTGTAAAAATAAACAGTTGAAAGAAATCTGATCCGATGAGATTGCTATCGATATCCGATCAACGTCATATTTTATAGGAATATAGTACTCGACGAGTTTTACATATTGAACGGTTCGGATTATCGAAAAAGGATCCGTCGTGGGCTTTCACGAATCCAACAATACTCTCTAATCCGATCACGGATTGAAGAGAAGCCCAGCAAGTCAAAACCATTGCTGCTTTCAACAGTAATTGATGAGTTCTTACACATTTCAAAAGACACCTCCAACCAACTCATTGTCCTGAAAAACATAATGAACACAATCCTCATAATATGAACCCAACCGCAAAGAACACATGACATAAAAAAAATAGAATATGTTGCAAGGAACGAGTGGGATCAAAAACCCAATTTGCAGGTAAAGTAAAGAGCCTCTTTATGTGAATAGAGGACACTCAACGAGCAGCCTGACTTGCAGATCGACGATTGCATGAGAAGACATGTCTGCCATGCTGTGCTATTCTGGCTAAGCATGTATGAAGAACTTCATTGTATATATAGGACGACCAATACCAAGAAATCATCAAAGACTGATACAATTAATTATGTAGAGAGAGAGAGAGAGATTTTACTATGAAGATATCAAGAAACTCTTGGGGTAAAGCAATGTGCGCTTGGCAGGCACGGTAGAGGTAGAATTGAGTATCTGGAGCTTGATCAAAGTAGGTAAGATACACACGCCCCATTATTGTAAATTTGTAATAAGAGCTCTGAAAATGGCAATCTTATATTTCTGTCAAGAAACTACTGCCAAAGAGGCATAGAAGTTCTAGGTTTGTTGTTGAAGACCATGTAGCTGTAGGTTGGTTTTTGAACACACAACGGGACCATATAGGTTGGTTGAGAGAAGGTAAAGCCAGTGCTGGGCCCCTCCAAAACCTGTTTCCTTGTGTTTTTTTTTGGCAATTCCATCAGTTATTGTCATGGAAAGTCAATTTCTTTTGATATAGGTTGGTCTCAATTTCTTTTGATGTATGCGATTCCGTTTGAGAAAAGGGATTTTACCAATTTTATAATTTTTTTGGGCTAAAATATAAAATAAAAAAATTAATATATATCTAGAATAATTTTTTATGAAAAGATATGTAAAAAGTGAGAAATTTTTAAACTTTTTAATATAAATTATGAATTTTTTAATTTTTTAATATTTAAAAAAAATTTTAAATTAAAAGTGCCACACGTCAAATAAGGCTTTAGTGCACTCTCGTCAGAGCTGTGCACTCTCCAGAAAGTAAAAAATCTGAAAATATAAATCTTATAATATATCACATCAGCCTATTTGTGATGTGTGGCTCTTTCTTCACGTGTCTTTACTTTAAAATTTGAGAAATTCCATGTAATGACACCTCCAACTAATTCGGTCGCACCCAAAATTTTGGAAGGAAATAATCACATGGGTTTAGAAAATTTTGTAATTATGTGCCTATTTAATAATATATGACTTATTTATAAGAGAAATTTATAACGTATAATCCCTTATGATGAAAGTTATAATTGTTTGTGATGTCTGTTATAACATTTTATGGTGAGGAGGAAGATTCTTTTCAATCCAAAATCTAGACGGAAGGGAGCTGTTTGGGTCCGTGGGCTTCCATAGGTTTCGTTTTGATGATTCAAACCGTTAATTTTGTAAAACACTTTATATATTTCATCAACATAACAAATTAAGCTAGATATTAGGTATTTTGAATTATTCATACGTTAAAGTATCAAATGTTAGATACAAATGTCCGTAGGCTAAATATTTTAAATTATGAGATTTCGATTGGCAATTTGAAGTTTTAATTAAAAAGTTTAAAAATTATTATGAATTGTCAAATTACTGTTTTTATTTTTTTTTATAAATCTCTTCGTAAAAAATTAAAAATTTATTAAAATATTCTGTTTCTAATGCCAAATGCCAGTTGTGTGCTAGTAATATAGGACCCTTGAGACTCAAATACTACACGTGTAATTATTTTGCCGAATGTTGAATTTTCTCCGAATATCATACAGCTTCATAACAATTAGCCAGGTGATTGAATTTTTCTTGAATTTTATATGATGTTTCGTTTTGTTCCAAAAGTGCCATCAACACCTATACACAATTCAAACCTACAACAAAGTAAATCAAATTCATTTCCGCCACAACCATCGCAACTTATCAATACAATGGGGTGTTTTGGAAATGGGTTTTTTTTTTTTTTTTTGGAACTCTTTTTTTTTTAGTGAATTTTTTAAAAAATTTAAAAAAAACTTGAAGTTTATAGATTCAATTCAACAAGACAAATTGAAAATTTGTAATTTTTTTAAAAACATCCAAAAAAAAATCCTGAAAAAACAAATATAAGTCAAAATAAACTATCTTTTTCGACTTATTTTCATCTTTAGTATTTTTTTTAAAAAATACAGTTTTTAGATTTGTCTCGATCAAAAAAGTTAAAAATTTTGATATAATTTTTTTTAAAAAAATACTAAAAACGAAAAAATTCAAAAAAAAAAATAGATGATTTTTTTTGTGGGGGGGGGGGGGGGGGGGGGGGGGGGAAATGGCCCAACGTCGTATTACTCAATATTGGATCGCAACAAATCAACAAATGCATAGAGAGGAGATGTCAACCGGTGTCTTCACTCAATAATAAAAAGAGATACCAGAATTCAAGCCCAGTTGACATTTAAAAAAAAAAAAAGAAAAAAGGATAGAAGAAATTTTAATTTCTTCTGAAAGAAGCATTGATCCATCCAAGAACATTTTAGGGTCAATTTTGGCAACTAAAAAAAAAGTCAGTTTGTTAGCTTATTTAGTTGACATCACCTCTCTATTTTTTTTCTGCACGTTTTTTAAAAAAAAAACCATTAAGTAAAAAAAAAAAAAAAAAAAAGAACACTCTCCAAAATGGGCCTCCAAAATAGGCCTTTGTTACATAGAGAAATTGGTGGCTCTAAATGCATCAAAAAAGTTTGGTTAGGCACCCCATTTCTTTGGATACCCTAAGCCTAATTTTGAATATTGACTTTTTTTTTTTTTGGGAACACCCCCAAACACTTCAATTAATTCTATTTTCACCCCCACACTCACTTCTTGTTGCGATCATCATCGCTGCCGAGCCTCCTCTGTCACCTTTGGACAAACACCACTCCCTCTCAACTAGAGGTACAACTTGGGTGGGCTTAATCCGAGCAATCTGAGCCTAGCTTGAATTTTTTTAGGGCTTAAACAAAATATTTTCAAATTCGGTACGGGCTTGGGCAAAAATTCAGAAGTCCAAATTAAATTTGGGCAGGCTTGAGCAAAGACGTCAAACAACCCGAGTAACCCGAAACCCGAATTATACATATATAGATATATAAAAATATTAAATATACATATAAATTATGAGTCATTATATGATATTAAAGTAATTTATATTATTAAATCATATTGAATATATATTATATATACAAATAACATAAAATCTTACTTTTTTCTTTTTATTTTCACTCATAAATTGTAAGGACTACTATAGTGGCATCTCTCTTACATTATATAAATTATTTGTTTTGATGATATTAATGATTTTCTATAATAAAAAAAATGTACACAGAGTCAAATTTTAATAATTTAATAATGTAGCTGTAATGCCCTCAAAATAATACATAAAACCCATCATTTAGACATGCAATGATATAAAGAAATCAGCACATTTCTTTTCATCAGAATAGTTCTTACAACAGTATTACATGTTAACAACAAAAACAATTGCCCTACGGGCTTACAGCTTTCCAAGTCAACACTTGGTTACACAAAAGAATAGTATTAACTCTATACAAAATAAGTCCTTGCCTTGATATACATGTAATACAAACAAAATAATCAAAAAGAGTCTTCAACTCCCATATCCATCCAAGCTAAGTCCTTGGAAGTGGCATGCTACCTGTACCTGAAAATAATGTCCCATATAGGGTGAGCCAATGCCCAGTAGAAATATGCTAAACACAGTATGAGCAGTAACTAAGACATTAGCAATTGATGAATATTTAGATCACATAAATCAATTCATAACCCAGTTCCATTACATGACCACTATATCCACGATTCATCTCATTTTCCATTTCTTACCAAATTCACAATTTGCAACAACGGCTCAGAACCTGACCAACAGCTCATATGAGACAGTAACTCATATTAAACGTTTCCCCTTTTTACATTAGATAAGCATATTAGCTATATCAGTACTTCGCTAGATGAGTATATAAGTTATATCAACATTTCAACAGATAAGCATACAAGCTGTATCCACACTTCAACAGATAAGCATATGAGCTATATCAACACTTCTATAGATAAGCGTAAGAGCTGTATCACCATATTAACTCACAAGCATATGAGCTGTATCAGCGGAGTCCATCACTTATCTTCTCCTAAACAACATCCGGTTTAAACGTCCATCCCCTATCTTTCCCTAAACCGTGGAGTACATCCCCTATCTCCTCCTGCACACACAACGTATATACACATAGGTCATATACACAATCAATCAATACATAACGTCAATGTATTCTATCAACCGTCATGCTCTATGACACATCCAATTGATTAGTTTTAATTTGCCTAATCATCATGCATTGCCTACAGCAATCAAAACTACCCTCCACCGGTAGCCCAAAGTAATTATTTCTAAACAGATAATAAAAACTCCAACAGATAAAATACCAATGTTTTCAGAAGTGAGCGATTAATAAATCCAACTCCACCATGCTACCATATAATGAGTTAATTTCATTATTTCCAACTCAATTCCAAATAACAACAATATTCCCAAATTAATTACACCAATTAATTTGTACAACAAATTAGGGTTTTCTACCCCATTTCCCAATATCAACCCAATAGTTCAAATATCGACAACCAATAACAATATCATCATTTTGAAACCCAATATACACATTTTAGAATCAAAATGACAAAACCCTCTTTTAACATTTTCAAACTCTAACTTCCCAAAATCAACCATTTAACCAAATGCCTAAAAGTCTAGGTCAAAACCCATAATAGTGAGTAGGAATCCCTACCTCATAAGATGGAACCCAACGAAGGAGGTGACGAAATGAAGATGCTCCAAATCCCGAAATTTTTGGATCAAAGTATAGCCCTCGACGATCAACACAACTTTTACAAAGGCTAAAGGGTGAGAAATTACCCTAGCTAGATCAACACTTAGAGAGAAGTGAAGGCTTTAGAGAGAGAAGTCTCAAATGGCGTTTTTGAAAAGTAAGAGAGAGAGTGAGGATGTAAAAAGTGATTTAGAAATGCCCAATTGCCTTCTGTTATATGACATTCCCGCTCGAGCGGAGAACACAACGCTCGAGCGTCAAGAACAAAAAAGTAGGTCCGCTCGAGCGCGAGAAGACCTGCTCGAGTGCCAAGATACAAGAATAAAGTACATCCGCTCGAGCGCGAAAACCAGTCCACTCGAGCGTAGATTTCCCCTTTCCAGAACTTACACCAAAAATGTACTACTCGCTCGAGCTCCAACAAGCTCGCTCGAGCGCAGGAAACCCACTCGAGCGTAGAAATCACACTTGCAGAAGTTTTGCAGGGCACAAAATACTAGGAGTGTGCAATCTCCGCTTGAGCGCTAGATGACTCGCTCGAGCGGAACGACCAAAAATCTGGCAACTAGATTTTAGACTAAGGCTCAACCCACCTGCTCGAAACACGCCCAATACATCCAAAATTCAAACATAGGAAATTAAAGGATGATAACAAGATATACAATTACCAACTCCACGGAACCAAAGTCTGGATACAACAATTAAAGAAAAGGGAAACCGGGATCGCTATAGTAGCTGCCAAAAAAAAAAACTAAAATTCATTTACAACTCGGGCAATTTGAGCAACTCGGACAATTCGGGCTTAACTCGGGTCGGGCTTAGACAGACAACCTCGGGTTACAATTCGGGCTTGGGCAAGCTTGGACAGGTCTCAGCACAACTTGGGCTAGGTTTGGACAACCTTCCAACCCGACCGAACCCGCCCGAGTTGCACCTCTACTCTCACTATCCACCGTTCTATTCCCTTATTTCACCGTTGTCTGTTACCCTCATATTCTTTTCTTATTCTTATTCTTTTTCTTTTCTTCATCTATTCATCACCATCATCATTATCATCTTCTTCTTCTTCTTTTCCTTCTCATCCTTTCAAAACCTTAGCTTTGAATTTCAGATATCTTCTTCTTCTTCACCTGAAACCCTAGATTTGGGGTTTCAAAAGGAAGAGAAAGAACAAAAAGGGTTGAGATAAGGAGTTTGCGACACGAAGAGGTTGCGATGAGGAAGGGAATGACAAAGAGGAAAATGGAGAAAGCATTGGTGGTGATAGCAACAAGTAGGATGTGAAGGAAAAGAAAAGAAAATAAGGAATTGCTGATGAGGGGGTAGTGATTGTAGCAACGCAACAATGGGTGAGGTAGATTTAGTGGTGGAGCCAGAGGGTGAGGAAGGATTGGGGAGAGATGAAGGGGTCCAAAAGGGGTTAGTGGAGCTAGAAAGGGGATGGTCGAAGCTGGGTGGCTTGCAGAAGGTAGGGTTTTGGCCATTTGGTCATTTATTTAAGGGACAAAGTTGTATTTGAAAAATTGACAAAATGGAATGCCAAACTGAACTTTTAGGGTGCATTTAGAGCCTTCCTACAAAAATTATCTAGAATTGAAATATGTAAACTATATTCATTTTAAGTATGATTCACAATGTACTAACTTGAAATCTATACCTTATACTCTATTGTCTAAATAAAATTTTGATTAAAGTTTATGAGTAACTAAAGTTATTGTTTTAGAGCTACTGTCATTATTGTACACAAATAAATTTTGTGGGTAACTATAATTTGTTGTCAAACAAATTGTGAATGACCATATTAATTGTCGTAGGGTAGATTTTGAAAATAGCTTCAATAGGTAACTAATATTTTCACTATTTTGGTAATACTATTTGGTTTTGCCATATAGATAGCACGTTCCTTTATTCGATTAGATAAGAAGAAATGAAGCATAGAGAAAGAGTAGAGATCATAAGAGAAGTAGATAAACCATGAAAATTATACTGAAATGTATAGTCAAATTATTAAATAAATTAACATATCTAGATCTTTAAGTTCTATACTTAAAATTCTTGAAAAACTAAATAAAATTTTTAAAAGAACTTAATTCTATTTATATAATCTTTATTACTTTACGACTTTATATTTTGTTATAATTTTCATAAGAGAATTATTGTTTTAGGGCTACTACTCTACTAGTCAGTGTTACACGTATGGGTGTTGTGCAGTGTGATGCAGTTCGGAAGATTTGCGAGTAAAATTAGAAATTGAATGGTAGATTAGTGGATTGACAGATTGACAAATTGTGATTTGAATAGTTTTGGACGGATTGACGGATTGAAGAATATTCAAACTAATTATCAAGTCTTTGCACATTATATAACACTAATTTGCATAATATTTTTCATATATATAATACAAATTAATTTTACATAATATTTTTTCATATATATAACTACTAATTTGTAATAAATTTCACATATTAAATCTTTCTCACACTTATTTTTATTTTGATATTTTATTATAGGTTAAAAGATATATATATATATATATATTAATTATAACAGAGCGATTTTGAAGGCGAATTATAAATTTTAAAGTTTAAATCACGATTAACGGATAGAATGATAAGAATTAATACGAATCAATACAATTTTAACAAATTAGATATTGTTTTGTACCGTCCTAGTTATACGTAATTGTCAAAGTGCATGCACAAGGCACTCTTGCAACAAAACAATTTTTGTGGCACTCTTGCAACAAAGCAAACACAAACTGACCATCACATTCTTGGAGGGCCTTCTTTTCTTTTTTTGTCGTGATAATTGAAATTCGATAATAGACAGTCATCGGATTTATTCTACAAGTACAAAATCGAGATATGTAGCTCCCTGGTGTTTAATTATAATTTATTTGATTGTTTGAGCTTAATTGGCAGAGAAGGCAAAATTTTAGGAATCTGGCTTGAAAAATTAAGGTTGCGTTTTATTTAGTTTTGGAATTGTAATTCTCTTTTCAAAATTGTGATTTAATTATGAAATTGTGAGTTGAGTTTTAAAAAGAAAAAGTTTGTTTAGTTATGAGTTTGGAAAAGTGTTTTAAAATGAATTTTTGAATTTTAAATTTTGAAAAGAGCGGATTGAGTCTACACAGTCGTTCTCTCGGACGTCCAATCGGTTGACCGGCCAGTTGACCGAAACAGTGAAAATTATTTTATTTTATTTTATTTTTTGTAATTGCAACCTATTATTTGAAAAAAAAAATTTATTTGTTTTAGATATTTTTTAAATATATAAATTATTTTTTTAAAGATTTTTTATAAAAATAATTTAACAATCTCATCACTAACCATCTTCAACACTATATCATCAAAAGAGTTTTGAATCGTGTGTTTGGTTATGAGTTTTAAAATTAATTTTTGAGTTAAGTTTTGAGTAATTTTGAGTTGTATATTTGGTTATGAATTTTAAAAAGTGATTTGAAAATTTTACTTTTAAAATCATGATTCCAATGGCAAACCAAACACAACCCCAATTTTGAATTTTCTTTGTCAGGCGTTGAACAATTTATTCATAAAAATATGGGTAAATTACACTTTGCCCCCCTTAAAGTTTCACTAATTTCTCACTTTGGCTTTTTAAGTTTAATTTTTCTCAATTTGGCCCTTCATGTTTGCAATCCTTCCCACTTTGGCTCTTTAAGTTCAATTTTTCCCACTTTAACCCTTCATCGTTGTAATCTATTCCACTTTGGCCCTTCATATTTGCAATCTTTTCCACTTTGGCCCTTCATATTTGCAATCCTTTCCACTTTATTCTTAGACTAACTTTCATCCAAAAAACTAACAGGATCTGCCACATCACTAACATATCAGCTCCATGTATGATATAAAAAAATCACTAAAGATGCAAAAAATAAAAAATAAAAAATAAAAAAATTTTAATTTTTTTTTAGTCTTTAGTGAACTTTTTTTTCAAATTTATTCATAAACATTATTACATTATAGATGCATCTTAGATGTAGCTAAAAAAATAAAAATAAATTTAACTAAAAAAGGGAAAAAAAAAAGTTTACTAGAGACGAAAAAAAATGTAAATATACTGACTCAAACAGATGTATTGTCAATTCTGAAATGAAAAATTTACTATTGTTTTTTCCTGTCTAAATAACAAGGGCTTTAGGTGAAGTATTCTATTGGGTGATTGAGGAATATGAGGAGACAATAAATAATAATTAATTAAAAAGTACGGACACGTAATACTTTAGAAATATCCTATAATTTCCCCTCAGTAACAGTTTTGCACATAATTCATATAATGTGATTTAGAATTATTTATTTTATACAATAAAACCTCGCATCTTCAATCAATTTAAATTAAATATTAAAATTTTTAAGAATTTTTTTTTATGTAGGGAACTGTAGTCCTATTTCATACAATTTAGGCCTATTTTAGACTTAGGGTTTTCCCAACACTCCTTTAATCCATCATTGATCCACCCATTTAAGAAAAAGATATTTGTAAATGGATTGGAATTTCCAGCTAGATGGTGTTGTTAGACCTAAGTGGGCCAACATCTGACCCACCTCAATGGTATGAAATGTTTATTTTTTAAAGTTTTTAGAGATAATTATTTATGTAAAAATTTAAATTAATTGAATAACTGTAATCACATGATTCTATCAGTTTATTTTCAAAACAATGGATGGTCAATTTTAACAATCATTCAAGTCATTGCATTTTTTTGAAAACAAAATGTAATTCGATATGTAACTACAATTGTTTAACCGATTTAAATTAGAATAATTATCAACTAATGCCATTAAGGAAACTTAAATACCATTAAGTCATTGATTTTTTATTCAATGATAAATTTATTAGTCTTTCTTATTTTTATGAATAAATTTACAGTAATAAATATATTCATCAAGATTTTTGAATAAATAAATCTAAGTAATAGAATACACTTGTAACTGAACCATTTAAATTCTTACATAAATAATTTACTTTAAATTATTGAAATCATTGAGGTAGATCTCACCCCTAGTCTACCACGGCCCAACAACAATCTCTCACTCTTCCAA
This sequence comes from Camellia lanceoleosa, assembly GCA_025200525.1. NCBI lineage: Eukaryota > Viridiplantae > Streptophyta > Magnoliopsida > Ericales > Theaceae > Camellia > Camellia lanceoleosa. The sequence continues at coordinate 116,092,973 of CM045768.1, read as the reverse complement.
ATATAAATTTCATATGAGTTTGGTCAAAATATCAATATAATTATTATGTCTAAACATTGCGGGAAAATGTGAATAATTAGATAATTCAGAAGACGAAGGACAATGATTGTGTAATTTATATGTTTATTTAAATGCAAAATATTTACGATAATGTTATAATTTCATTACCTCAATTGGCCATGTAATTTTTATAAAATAATTACTAGAGATTTTAAAAATAATATATAAATAATAAATCGTGGTAATTTGGAGTGACAGTATACACTGTCACAACCTTTTACTATACCCGTAACCAAACATGCACAATAAAAAAAATAAAAAAAAAAAGTGAGCAGCTCCGTTGTTCTGTGCCACTGTGCTTTGTTATTTGATCGTTCTGCGCTTCCTCATTCTAAAAGCTTCAACAGAACTAGCGTCTTCTTATTCACTTTGTCCTCTTCATTGTGAGTTTTATCTCTCTATTTTCGATAAAACTCTTCATTTTGCCTATTTTTTTCTCTAATCTTTGTTTCTTTATAGTGTCTATCTGAAAATGTTGGCGGTTGTTCAGAAAAGGTTTATGGTAATGAACATTGATTTTGTATTCAAATACTTTTGTTTAGGTATTTATTTGCTTAAGATTAAGGTTCCTTTTCTCTGCTTTTTGTTTTCAATAGGGAAAGGTAATCATGCTTCGTGGTTTCTCAACATGACACAAACAACAACATACACGAGGCCATTGAATCTTCCTTGTCACGGCTTTGGTTATTTCCAAGCAATATGTGCAGTAATTAGACAATTATAAGTCTTACTTGATGATGCTAAGGTCTCGTTTGTCAACTATATATTTTAGCCAAAAAGTCACTATAAGTTGTTATATCACTTTCTTTATTTTTTCTGCACATTTTTTTTTTGTTGTAAAAAGCTAAAAAGTTATTAAAATAACTTATTCTCAAACGAGATCTAAGTCAGCCTAACTCACAAACTTGCGAGAAAGACAAGTAAGAAGACAAAGAGAATTTGAAAGAATGCCTTTGTATTCACTTTGAAAAAACTTATATAATTCTTGGATTATTTGGAGCAAATGAGCTCGTCTCCTTTTATAAGCTCCTTTGGAGCACTCTAGAACACACAAGAAAAGAACTATGGATAAGCTTTTCATTGAAGCTTTTCTTATCCTACAAAAAGGTTTTAGAATTATCCCTAGAAATATCTATATATACAAACATCTACATCATTTTAGAAGTAAGTACAAAGGTCTTTTACCACCTCCATTTCTCTAGGAGGTTCTAGAAGTTTTTATTGCTTCCATCTCTCTAATATTCACTTAAATGCAATAAAACCTATTATAGATCCTTCAAATATTCACTTAAATGTTATAAAATCTATTATAGATCCTTCCAGGTATATTATACAATTATGTATCATGTTCCCTCATTTTCTCAAGCTTTCCAGGTGCTTCTAGAATGTTACATTAGCCTCCCTTCCTTAAGACTTCCTCTTGGTAGGTGTAAGAGAGGTTAACTTAAGTCCACTAATTAATTGGGCCTAGTCAGAGCCCAATCGAAAAGCCCAAAATTAGTGGGTTCGGAGAAATTATTGCCAAATGGGCCCAAGTGAAATCCATTAAACAGGCCCACGAGAAAGCCAACAAATTGGGCCGAGAAAGACTCACCAAGTAGATATCTCTAAAGAGAGTCCAACAAGCCTATCCGAGAAAGCCCAGATCATACGGGCATTCCAGAAGGTTAAACGTTACTTTTAGAAGAGATGAAAACCTCGGAGGAGATCCATTCTCCAAGGTACTGGCTTAGTCTTGAAAGGGTTCGAAACCACGGACCTAGAGACCTATTTGAGCTTGAACTCAAAAGGGTTCGGATCCACGAACCTAGGGATTCAAAGCGCTTGGCTTTGAAAGGATTCGAATGAAATCTAGAAATCGCTCCATTAATGAGCCCCAGAACACTTGTGGGCTTGGAGCTTTCCGAGATCTACGCACCAAAACCATGGCGCGTGTTGGAGTCTGAACAAAGGACCCGATCCCGAGGACAGTGAGTGGAGATAAATTCACTCTTCGGTTAAACTAGCCTATACCCAAGTCAAGGTAGCACGATCTAGGAGGTCTCTGAGACTCAGCAATATTTGCGACAGGGCATTCTCTTGAACTACCCCTGACCCTTCTGCGGCAGGGCGTCCTCTGAAACTACCCTTGACCCTTTGGCATGATTGGGGATCATTGGTTAGGTGTGGCTAAGAAGAAGGGTTCGCCGAGAGGTTGATCTCCTCTTCGAAGGTTTTCCTCATCCTTGGAGAGGTCACCTCCTCGGACAAGGTGGTTAGAGAGAATATTCCCCATGTGCTTTGCACATGGGCTCCATCCTACATCATGAGGTGCCTATAAATAGCACTCACCTATAACTTTACAAGGGATGGATTTTGGAGAGATAACTCTTGGGAAAGAACTAATTTCCCTTATCCATTATCAACTTTAAGGGTGAAAGTAGGAGATCCATGGGAGAGTCTTGCCATTATTCTCTCTCTAACTACTTTGCCTTCTTCTTCACCCAATCTCTTATCTCTAGAATCTCTTTTCTTTTGTGTTCTTAGTTGAGACTATTGAAGAATCTAAGCCTCTCATCATATCTAGAAAATTCAAATTTTCTCTTCGAAGATCTTCGAATTTTCCAACAACTTTCTTGAACCCTCTCGTACATTTGGTGACTTCACTGGGGAGGCGGATTGGTTAATAGTCTCAACAAGATCCAGAATCTACACAACTTTGGCGAAGATGGCGAGAGAAGAAGAAGTTCATCAACAAGGCTCTTCCAACGGTGGTGATGAGATGACTTAAGTTCAAGACGCACCTCTCATCCTTAAAGCCATTCAAGGACTCCAACACACTCAACAAGAGATTCTCACGACCCTTCAAAATCTCACCCACACCATGTTGGTGATGAGTTCGAATTTCGTACCACCAGCCACAAATGGAGGTCAAGTTGGCATCGACAAGCATCAACAACTTCATGGTAATGTTGGGAATGGTCAAAACCATCAAGATCCACCCCAAATTCTCCCTGAAATTATACAAAATAGTGTGCAAAATCAAGTGCTAGGAGGAACAAGTCATGGCCAACCTGCGGCGCATAGAGCACAAAATCACGCACCTGGAGGATCGAGCCATGGTCCAGCAGTGGTTGGAGGAGTTTTCGGCGCGATGAATGGTGTTCCAACGGCTGTGGAAGTTCAAGGAAGGCCTACAGAAATTTCTCTACAAAATGGTGCTTTATCCATGCCTAATTTTGTTCCACCGTTTGTAAATTCTACTCATGTACTGAGTAGGTCACCTTTGGCTTCGACGTCAAGTTTGCAAGTCCAACCCAATATAGCCGTGGCATTCAATGAACTTTATGGGACCCAATGCAACGTCCCATCACCAAATGGCATGTCCATAGGTGCCGATGGCCAATATCGTCATGTGTCTTCACTGATGATAAATTCTCTACACCCAAATGGCCAAGTCGTTCAAAGTTCAGTCTTTGGGTCTACAAGCCAAGTTCCAAGAATACCACTGTCAAGTTCTCTCCCTCAACAATTTCTCACTCTCGTCGATGTGCAAGCCATGTTCGATCTCGAATGGGGCAAGATGACTTTACCCTCTTTGCCTGATCCGGATGTCAAGCTACCATACCCTATCGAGATGTTGAGTTATCCATACCCAGAGGGATACATAGTGCCGAAGTTTATCAAATTCGATGGCAAACAAGGAAATGCTCGAGAACATGTTGTTCAGTTCATCGAGACTTTGGGGATTCATGGTTCAAATCATGTCCTCCGACTGAGAAAATTCTCCAAGTCCCTCACCGACCAAGCATATAGTTGGTATGTTAACTTGACCCCAAACTCTGTTCGGAGTTGGGAGGAGATGGTCAACAAATTTCATGCCAAATTCTTTTAAGCAACTGAGAAGGTAACCGCACTTACCCTATGTAAGGAAAAGCAACAAGAGGGTGAAGACATTCTCGAATATGAGAAGAAGTTCCAAGACAAAGCCGTGGACTGTCATAAGGTTGTGGAGGAAAGCTACTTGGTCCAAATTTGTGTTGAAGGGGCATTGAACGGGTACAAGATGCTTCTTGTTAATCACAAGCTGCCCACCTTCTCGACACTAATTGAAGCATCTCGGAACATCAACATACCTCAATCTCAGGAGATCGGGTTTGAGACTAGTTATAAAACCAGCTTCAAGTAATCCCGAGGACTTTCTGTCACTGCGGCTTCTGCGTTTTCTACACGAAAGTCGCAAGGGGAGGAATTCAGAGGTCAGAAGAGGAAAAACTGTAAAGATGACACTCCTTTTCCGTATAGTGTTGAGGAGGTGAAAGCCTTAGTTAACGAATGGGTGGTAGATGAAGAACTGAAGTTGCCTCGTATCGAAGAGCTTTTGCCGAAGAAGGACCGCGAGAGTCCTAATTATTGTGTTTTCTATCGATCACTAGGACATCCTACAGAAAAGTGTTGGACGCTTAAGAAGATCTTTAGAAAGAAAGTCGAAGCACATGAGCTAGAGTTCAAAGAACAGGGGGCCCAGGATATCTTAGAAGACGTGGCTATGATGGTGTATGACAACCACAACCCGAGCAGCTGGTGAAAGCTTTCCAAATGACCTTGCAACTCTAGGGGCAAATGTCAACATCCTGTAGAAGAAGTTTATCTATGACATTTACAATTTGTATTTACGGCATTGTTCAGTTCTATCTTTCTTATGTTATGAAGAAAATTTATTTCTTCTATATTGTGTATATCCATTAGAAGTTATTTTCTCTATATTATGTATCTTTATTGTGTTATGTTGCTTGAGACAGTTTTTAATTTTTGTTGCCTCTCGAAGAAGAAAGAGGAATAGTAGACTCGGTTACCAACCTGAAGGAACTTTTCTTAACGCAGTAGAAGTGTACTCCCACTTAGAAAAGAACAACCTTTGCCTCCATTAGTTGCCGAAATAGTGCGTGCTTCCACTTGGACCTCCGAAGAGCAATCATTGCTTCCATTAATGTAAGCTTCGAGGGTCTTTCTTGCTAAAGTAGAGTGTGTGCTCCCACTCAAACTTCTGAAGAATAGTCCGTACTTCTATCAGTGCATGCTTCGACGGTCTTTCTTATTGAAGCAGAGTGTGTGTTCCCACTCGGACTTTCAAATAGTAGCCCTTGCTTCCATTAGTGCGAGCTTCGAGGGTCTTTCTTGTTAAAGCAGAGTGTGTGTTCCCACTCGGATTTCCAAATAATAGCCCTTACTTCCATTAGTGCGAGCTTCAAAGGATCTCTCTTGCCAAAGAAAAGAGTGTACTCGTACTCGGACCTCCCAAGAGCAGCCATTGCTTCCATCAATGCAAGCTTCGAAGGTCTTTCTTGTTGAAGTAGAGTGTGTGCTCCCACTCGGACTTCCGAATAATAGCCCTTACTTTCGTCAATGCAAGCTTTGAGGGTTTTTCTTGTTGAAGTAGAGTGTGTGCTCTCATTCAGACTTTCGAAGAATAGATCTCCCTTCGATCAGTGCGAGCTTCGAGGATAGCCTTTACTTCCATTGATTGCCGAAGAAGAGAGTGTACATCTACTCAGACTTTCGAGTGACTGTTTTGCCTCCGCTCGAATTTCCAAGGAACAATCTTTACTTCCGTTAGTTCAAGCTTGGTAGACTCGGTTGCCAGCCAGAAAGAATCTTTCTTGCGATTGCCAGCCAGAAAAGATCTTTCTTTCTAAAGAAAGGAGTGTGCTTCCACCTAGACTTCCAAGGGACAGCCCTTTGCTTCCATTTCAACTTCCGAGGGACAACCCTTATTTCCATCAGTGCAAGCTTTGAGGATCTTTCTTGCTGAAATAGAGTGTATGCTCCTACTCAGACTTTCGAAGAACAAATCTCGCTTCCATCAGTGCGAGCTTCGAGGATCTTTCTTACTAAAGTAGAATGTGTGCTTCTACCTGGACTTCCAAGGGACAGCCTTTGCTTCCATTTGGACTACCAAGGTACAACCATTGTTTCCATCAGTGTGAGCTTCAAGGATCTTTCTTGTTGAAGTAGAGTGTATACTCCTACTTAGACTTTCGAAGAATAGACCTCACTTCCAACGGTGCTAGCTTTGAAGATCTTTTTTACTGAAGTAGAATGTGTTCTCCCACTCAGACTTTCGAAGAACAGCCCTCCAGACTCGGTTGCCTGCCAAAAGGGATCTTTCTTGCCGAAGTAGGGTGTGTACTACTTTCAAACTGCTGAGGGACAGCCTTGCTTCCGTTCATACTTCCGAAGGATAGCCCTTACTCCCATTAGTGTGGGTTCTGATGGCCCTAGGTCTTGGATTTCAATTAAGAATTCAATTGCCTAAAATAGTAAAGCCGACAAATGAGATAAACAATATCAATTTTAGATCATGATTTAGACATTATCAGAATGGGGCAACATCAACAACTACACATTTGTTCTATTCTCTTCAAATTTTCAACAATGGTGCTCAACAACAAATTGTAATGGCCTTCAACATGCCCATCAAGATTCAACAAATTTTTAAATTATTGCAGGGCCAAATTTTAAAATATGAATTTCAAGATTATATGTCTCTCACAAGTCAAGATTCAACAAGAACTTTATTTCCCTCAATAGCAAAGCACTAGCTATTCCAGAAGTGAAGAACACAAATCCCAAATATTTTTTTTTTTTTGCAAGCCCAAGTTCATGAACAAAAAAAAAATGATTTGAATTCATACTAATATATATATATTCAAGAATGGGGTTTCGACAATCTGAAATAGCAACACAAATGAAGATGGGTCAATGGAATGTTAGAATTGGCATCAACACAAAGAGGATGGGCCGACAGTGAGCCGAATCTGGTGTTGGTCATTGCCAAATCTAAGAAAAAAAAGCAAGCCGTGCGAGCTGTGTGAGCTGGGTAGTCACACGCACATGATGGAACTCTGGTTGGCTGTTGCGTGGGCCGAAGGGATGCTCGATGACGTGGGTAAGGTCTGTGCTGTAGCAAAGCTGCTGCAAGAAATGGTAATGGTTCACGATAGTGTACAGTCCCAACTGAAGTGACGGAGAATAAAAGGAGGAGGCCGGCGGCAATGGTCTTCAATGGGGTGCAAAAACATGAAGAAGCTCTGATATGGTGTTGGCCTCTGGTATTGTAGTAGCAGACTTTCATTAAAGAAGATGAAATCTGGGTCTTTAGAGAGAGAGGGGGCTGGGCTAAAAATAGGGTTTAAAAAAAAAATAACAAAAGAGGATAAGAACAAAATTTATTTGGCCTAAAAAAGGAAGGGTTTGATTCTGATGGTCTCTGGAGTGCTAAGGATGTATATTTATATATAATATGCCTTCGAATATTCTGGAGAATTTACATATTTGAAATTATGTAAGTTAAAAGAAAAAGCAAATTCAAGTTTGACTTAAAAAAAAAAAAAAAAACAATGTGGCCTTATATTTTCAAGAATAAAAAATGAAAGACAATGGGTGCTTTATTTTTTCTTGGAGTGAAGAAGCATTCTGATGAGTGCTTTATTTTTCTTAGCGGGAAAACAATATTCTTCAGATGTTCAAAAAAAAAATTGAATTCATATTAAAAAAAAAAAGGGAGGAGGAGAGGGGGGGCACAAAAAAATGTTGGCCAAACATGGCACAAGAAAAAAAAAAAAGAGAAAAAAAAATTCTTAGTTTTATTAGTTGTCAACTTTACCCATAAATTATGATGAGTCATCAATTTTTTCCATAGGCTATGTCAAGACAAAACATGTCTGAGGGAATGAAACGAAGCATGGCTAAAGTAGTGACAATATGCATGTCCAGAAAATTTAAAATTTTCCATACATGCAAGGGGCAAATACAAGAGGGGTTAACTTAAGCCCACTAATTAATTGGGCCCAGTCGGAGACCAATCGAAAAGCCCAAAATTAGTGGGTTCGGAGAAATTATTGCCAAATGGACCCAAGTGAAATCCATTGAATGGGCCCACGAGAAAGCCAACAAATTGGGCCAAGAAAGACTCATCAAGTAAATATCTCTAAAGAGAGTCCAACAAACCTATCCGAGGAAGCCTAGATCATACGGGCGTTCTAGAAGGTTAAATGTTACTTTCAGAAGAGATGAAACCCTCGGAGGAGATCCATTCTTCGAGGTATTGGCTTAGTCTTGAAAGGGTTCAAAATCACGAACCTAGAGACCAATTTGAGCTCGAACTCAAAAGGGTTCGGATCCACAAACCTAGAGATTCAAGGCGCTTGGCTTCGAATGGATTCGAATGAAATCTAGAAGTCGCTCCGTTAATGAGCCCCAGAACACTTATGGGCTCGAAGCTTTCCAGAATCTACGCACTAGAACCATGGCGTGTGTTGGAGTCCGAACAAAGGACCCGATCCCGTGGACGGTGAGTGGAGATAAATTCACTCTTCGGTTAAATTAGCCTATACCCGAGTCGAGGTGGCACGATCTAGAGGGTCCCTGTGACTCAGCAATATTTGCGGCAAGGCATCCTCTGAGACTACCCTGAACCCTTTGGGATGATTGGGGATCATTAGTTAGGTGTGGCTAAGAAGAAGGGTTCGCCGAGAGGTTGATCTCCTCTTCGAGGGTTTTCCTCATCCTCGGAGAGTTCACCTCCTCGGACAAGGTAGTTAGAGAGAATATTCCCCATGTGCCTTGCACATGGGCTCCATTCTATATCATGAGGTGCCTATAAATAGCACTCACCTATAGCTTTACAAGGGATGGATTTTGGAGAGATAACTCTTAAGAAAGAACTAATTTCCCTTTTCCATTATCAACCTTGAGGGTGAAAATAGGAGATCCATGGGAGAGCCTTGCCATTATTCTCTCTCTAACTACTTTACATTCTTCTTCACCTAATCTCTTATCTCCATAATCTTTTTTCTTTTGTGTTCTTAGTTGAGACTATTGAAGAATCTAAGCCTCTCATCATATCTAGAAAATTCAAATTTTCTCTTCAAAGAGCTTCGAATTTTCCAACGACGTTCTTGAACTCTCTCGTACAGTAGGCAATTCTATCCAGATAATTTGGCGGGACGTGACATCATGCTATTGCATTTGCGACTAAAGAAGAAGAGGTGGTTTTTTTTTTTTTCCTTTTGTTTTTTGTTTTTTGAACAATGAAATTAGCTGTTTCAGATTCATGATATTCATATGAAATTTTTCAGGCTATGTTCAGTGAAGCCATAGCAGAAGGAACGGCTGAAGGGCCACTAAAGCTACTCACAAACTTCGGAATGCAAAGGGATTTGAATTTCTGTGGTCCGGCAAGTTTGTGCACTGTGCTTAATGCCTTTCGTGTTGATCCAAAACGAGCTTGGAAAGGTATCTATATAGATATAGATATATCTACTATTTCATTAAATCCAATATCCAATGATTTGTTGATAAATGTACACATATGTTTGCCGCATATACATCGATATCAGTTTGCTAGTATATATACATAATGAAGGGAAACATATAGCTTTATATTCTGATTTATTGCTTTTCTGTTATTTAGAGCTTGTTTCACTACAAAAATTAAGATTTTAGAGACCAAAATTTAGCAACAAAATTATTTTTTAGGGGCCAAATATTTTTCTTGCGAAAAGTGTCGTTATTATATTTTTAGCAACGAAAATTAAACATTAGTGATGAATTATTATCCTTTTGGTACCATATTTTCTGTCTTAAAAAATAAACCATTCTGAGACCAAATTATTTTATCCCTAAAAGTCTATTTATTAATGACATTTTCAAAATATTGTCGCTAAAAACCTTATTTTTGACTTTTCGAGACAACCATTTGGCGACTATCCTCATAACGATATAAATTGGTCTTTAAATATCTTTTGCAACAAAATTTTCACTTTTAGAGATCAAAACATTTGATTCTAAAACTCTTATATGTTGTAGTGTTCAGGGATTGATTATTTTAATTAATTTTTTTATTTTTTCTGAGAAGATATATAAAAAAAATAATAAGAGTTTTGATTTTGATTATTTTAATTAAAAAGTTACTTGCCAAACAATGCCTTAAATTACAATGATTTTGGGACTCACATGTGTTACACCTAGCAATGTGTATGTGTGTAAATTAAATGTGTAAATAAAATAAACAACAAAAAAAAAAAATTCAAAAAAAAATTATATAAATTAAAATCCAAATTAAATGCTTACAGAAATTAAAGTCGAGACTTGTGTTGGATACAATCTCCTTAAAGTAGATTTTGTCCTCGCTCCGGTGCTTTGAGTTTTAACCGGCGTTTACCTCCCAAGATGCAATGACTAACACTTGAATTTGTAGCACTACAAAATCAAGTTTACCGAACCAAAACTCTGTTGTGACTCTTTCTCTTTCTTCCTAAAAATTAAATACAAAACAGATGCAGAAACACAGAGAAGAATATAAGGAGAATAACGAAATTCTGAGGGAAAAAATTGATGTTCTAAATTGCTGGAAGACTGGCTTTTTATAAGAAGAAAGGTGGTTGTTTGAACAGGTGCCAACAGATAGGCAATTGTTCGGACAGATTCAAAACAAGAAAAAAAAACCTGTTTGAACTATTTGGACAGATACAGATTTGTCCAGGAAAGAATTCAACAGGTATGAACCTGTTTGGTTGGGTTAGGATTTGTTTGGGTGAAGGAAAAATTTTGGACCAATTTTATTTTGAATTTTGAAACCAAAATTAACAATAAATAAATAAATTACAAATGTTTTTGGCCTAAAAAGATAAGTATTGGGCTGAACAAACCCAACATCACACCACGCACTCGTGCTCAAGCCTAGGCTCAGGCTAGCTCGCTCGACTGACTGACCGAACGGACCGACGGACAGTGGCGGCAGCGGCGGCGCGCGCGCATGGTTTTTGTTTTGGGTCCAATAGGTCTAGCCCACTTTACCCATAAGTTCATCCTTCCAAAAACTTGGGTACCCCTTGGGGCCCATCTCAAGTACCCCAAGCTAGAGTATATAAACCCACATAAATCCATAAGCCTTTCCAATGTGGGACAAGCACATTTCTCAAATATGAAGGAAATCCACCTAAAGCCATTTCCATGAACCCAAAAACGTGCGTTGAATTCTCATTCATCCGGAAATGATTTTGAGCAACCAAATGCATGGTTTTATTCACTACACGACATTAAATATGAACCCAATGAAAAATGTTAAAAATAACGCTTGGGTCCCACCTTAATTAATGCTCAAAGTTAGCGAAAAATAAAGATTTTTTCAAAGCCATTTTCCAACAATCCCCCACGTGAATAGAATTCACAATAACGAACATGCAACAAGATGCAGACAAAGAAAAAGTACATTAAGAAGATACACCACATTGAGATAGGTAGTTTTTGGCTTTGAACCTCCTGTAGTGAAAGCCTATCAAACTTACTGGCTAATCAGTGGAATCGATGCCTTGAACTGTTCAGCTGTTTGTGTAAGCCAAGACAATAGACTACACATAGTGTATCCGCATACATAGTTTGGTTCTTACAGTTGTGTTCATTTTGGCCCTGAACAACACCTAGTAATTCATGAGTGCTCTAGAAAATTTAGCCTTCTCAATTCTCACAAAACCGGCCCAGTTCACACTCATATAGGTGACTTCTTATTAAGAATATCCTGCTATACCCCACTTAGATGTCCAAGCTATAAAACTCATTAAAAGCAAAGCTTATCCTACTAACGCTGTAGATATCACTCTTTTTATCATAGAAATGGGTAGGAGAAAACCTCCTTAGTGATACGTGAAGTCATCCATAATTCAGTTGTCCCTTTGAACGTAGATCTTGAGATCTCTAGTCAACTTGGTTGGGTTGCCATTATGGTGACTTTTAAGTAATAGGGTTTAATCTCATTCCCCTTGATAAATGGTACACTTGCTCTCTGGCTAGCCCTTTAGTCAATGGATCCGCAATATTCTCCTTTGACTTTACATATTCTATGAAAATTATTCCATGTGGGAGCAAATGCCTAACGGTATTATGTCTTCGACGAATTTGTCGAGACTTACTGTTATACATATAATTTTGTGCCTGTCCTATTGCTGCTTCACTATCACAGTGAATACATATAGCTGGCATAGGTTTAGGCCACATTGGAATGTCTTCTAAGAAATTACGAAGCCATTCTGCTTATTCTCTTGTTTTATCTAACGCGATAAACTCTGATTCCATTGTAGACCTTGCTATGCATGTATGCTTGGAGGATTTCTAAGAGACTGTAGCACCTTCTAGGGTAAAGACGTATCTACTAGTGGATTTTGAGTCTTTAGTATCCAATATCCAATTTGCATCGTTGTACCCCTCGAGTACTGCTGGATATTTGGTATAATGTAAGCCACAATTCTGGATATCTCTTAGATACCTAAGTACCATAATTATTGCTTTCCAATGATCGGACCCTGGATTATTTATGTACCTACTCAATTTGCTTACAACATAGGCTATATCTGGCCTAGCACAATTCATTAAGTACATTAAGGTTTTGATTATCCGAGAGTACTCTAACTGTGATATGACTGCACCTGTATTTTTTGACAAATGAAGACTAATGTCAACAGATGTTTTAGTAGAACGGTCGTCATGCTTTCCAAATTTCTCTAGAATTTTCTCAACATTATGAGACTGAGATAAAACATATCCTTTAGATATTCTAGTAATTTTTATTCCTAAAATTACATCTGCTACTTCCAAATCTTTCATGTCGAACTTTTTGTTCAACATTTTCTTTGTGGATTTAATCATGTCATTATTGTTTCCAATAATGAGCATGTCATCCACATAAAGACAAACTATGACATAGCCTTTGTCTATGCTTTTAATATGGACACATTTGTCACATTCGTTTATCTTAAAACCATCCGAAAGCATAGCGTGATCAAATTTTTCATGTCATTGTTTCGAAGCTTGTTTTAATCCATAAAGGGATTTGACAAGTGTACAACCCTTTTTCTCTTGGCCAGGAACTTGAAACACTTCTGGTTGTTCCATGTAGATTTCCTCATATAACTCGCCATTCAAAAAAACTATTTTAACCTCCATTTGATGTATCTCCAGATTATACAATGCTACAATCGCAATTAGCAAGCAAATAGACGTTGTTCTTGTTACTGGTGAATATGTGTCAAAATAATCAAGGCCTTCATTCTGCATGTATCCCTTAACAACAAGCCTAGCCTTGTATTTATTTATTGAACCATCTGCTTTGATTTTTCTCTTGAATATCCACTTATATCTAAGAGGTTTACATCCTGGCGAAAGATCCACCAGTTCCTAAGTAGATTTTGCAGAATTGATTCAATTTCACTATTCATAGCCTCTTTCCACAATAGAGCTTCAGGACTTGACATTACTTCCTTGAAGTTTTGAGGCTCATTTTATAACAGGTATGTCAGAAAATCTAGATCAAATGATTTAGAGATCCTAGCCATCTTGCTACGTCTAGGTTCATTTGCTTTATTATCATTGTGGTCTTCACTGTTACCCATAGCAGTATCAAAAGTTCTTTTATTTGAGCTTTTCTCTTCAATTTCCTTGCAAAGAAAAATGTGTTCAAAAAATGACGCATTCCTTAACTCAATAATAGTATTTACATACATATCAGGATTTTCAGATCTATGAACTAAAAATCTATATGCACTACTATTATTTTCATAACCAATAAACATACAATCAACAGTTTTTGATCCTATCTTAGTCGTTTTGGGACTAGGGACTGCCACCTTGGCCAAACACCCCTACACTTTGAGGTAATTATAGGTAGGTCGTCGACCTTTCCATAATTCATAAGGTATTTGATTTAGTTTCTTGTGAGGTACCCTGTTAAGGATAAAGTTAGTAGATAAAATTGCCTCCCTCCATAAGTTCTAAGGTAACCCTGAACTAATTAACATGACATTCATCATCTCTTTAAGAGTTCGATTCTTTCTCTCAGCAACTCCATTTGACTGAGGAGAATAGGGTGCAGTGGTTTGGTGAATAATACCATGTTCAAAACAAAATTCCTCAAATGGTGCATCATACTCACCACCTCTGTCACTCCTCACTATTTTAATAGTTTTACTAAGTTGATCTTCAACCTCAAGTTTATATTGCTTAAAAGCTTCTAAGGCTTCATTTTTACTTCTCAATAAGTAGACATAGCGATATCAAATGCAATCATCAATAAAAGTAACAAAGTACTTCTTACCACCACTAGTTTGAACAAATTTTAAATCACAGATATCTATGTGAATTAAACTTAGAGATTTAGTACTTCTTTCTACTTTATTTAATGATGCCTTAGTGAGTTTTGCCTCAACACAAATCTCACATTTATGATTAGGATCAAATTCTAAGTTTGGTAAACATTCTAAAGCAACAAGTCTACGCAAAGAATTAAAATTAACATGTCCTAATCTACCATGCCATAAAAAAGAAGACTCAACAATATAAACAGAAGATGTGTTCTTATTTTTAATAGCCAAATTAGGTACAACAGTATTTACATTGAGCTGAAAAAGCCCATCACTCATATAACCTCGCTCCACATACATGCCACTCTTGGAGAGTACAACTTTGTCAGATTCAAAGACTAATTTAAACCCATTCTTGATCAATAATGACCCCAAAATCAAATTTTTGCGAATTTCTAGCACATGGAATACATTGTTGAGCATGAGTTCTTTCCCTGAGGTCATTTTCAACATAATCTTTCCTTGTCCTTCCACAGTTGAAGTAGAGGAGTTTCTCATAAAAAACTGTTTCCCACTTTTCACCAGTTTTTAGGTTGTGAACATCTTCTTGTCTACACAGCTATGGCGGGTTGCTCTAGTATCCACCCAACACTCCTTGGGATTGAGTACATTGTTGAGCGTAAGTTCTTTCCCCGAGGTCATTTTAGCATAATCTTTCCTTGTTCTTCCATAGTTGAAGTAGAGGAGTTTCTTATAAAAAGTTGTTCCCCACTTTTCACCAGTTTGCAGGTTGTGAACATTTTCTTATCTGCATAGCTATGGCGGGTTGCTCCAGTATCCATCCACCACTCTTTGGGATTGCCCACCAAATTTGCTTTAGAGACTATTGCAGCAAGATTGTTGTCTGCCACTCCATCAAAAAGATAAAAATTCCGGATATGTTAGCTTGTGCTGGCTTTTTGCTTGAACTCCCTCTGTCCTTGCAAACATGACAATCCTTAGTGTGATGTACATCTTTTCCGCACACAAAACACTTGCTTTTGAACCTCTTGTTGAACCCTTTGTTGATTCCTTTATTGATCTTACTAGTGGATCCTTGTTTGAGACCATTGTCATCATCTTCCGTTTTTTGTTATTGAACTTCTATCCTTGTCCATGTTCCACAATATTTGTTTTAGCTTGCATGACATGGTTTCCTCACTTCTTGTCGAAACCACAGTTGTCCTCCTCAATTCTGAGCCGCACTATCAGTTTTTCCAATTTCATCTCCTTGCGCTTATGCTTCAAATAATTCTTGAATTCTTTCCAGGATGGTGGCAATTTTTCAATGATTGTCGTTACTTGGAAAGATTCACTGAGAATCATCCCTTCCGTATGTATGTCATGGAGAATTAATTGGAGATCTTAAACCTGGCTAATAACTGTCTTGGAATCTATCATTTTAAAATTCAGAAAATAGCCGACTACAAATTTCTCTCTCGTTCAGTGCCGGTGCTTTTTCATAAGTGAAGCGAGCCAAATTCAATGTGGTAAGATAAAACATCTTTTGTTGCCATCTTTTAAAATCATTTCCATTGAATTTTTCTGGCTTCTCCCCATGATTTATCAATACTACCGGAGTCATCACTGGCACAACAAGTGTGGGGGTTTGAGTAATAATAGTCTCAGTACTGTTTATTTCAGTTGTCATAATTCTGACAAAATAATAATACACCAATCACAAATTTATACACAAAAGAATTTACACACAAAATATACAAAATAATATTTTGTAACAAAATTCTAATGTATTAACCCAAAAACAAAATTTCAATGATAAACAGTATATTACTACTATGTTATCAAGGAAATCATTAAACAGTAAATGACTACTGTTTAATTTTCTGAAACAAAATATTCGTCTGTCTAACGCAGAAATAAAAATTCAATAAATCTACTTTAAGATTGTTATACCTAGCGGTGTGTGTGTGTGTAAATTAAATGTGTAAATAACATAAACAACAAAATAAAATAATTCAAAAAATAATTATATAAATTAAATTCTGAATTAAATGCTTACAGAAATTAAAGTCGAGACTTGTGCTGGATACAATCTCCTTAAAATAGATTTTGCCCTCGTTTCGGTACTTCGAGTTTTAACCGGCGTCTATTTCCCAGGATGCAATGACTAACACTTGAATTTGCAGCACTACAAAATCAAGTTTGGCGATCCAAAACTCTGTTGTGACTCTTTCTCTTTCTTCCTAAAAATTAAATATAGAGCAGATGCAGAAACACAGAAGAACAGAAGGAGAAAGACAAAATTCTTAAGGAAAAAATTGACGTTCTGAATTGCTGGAAGCCTGGCTTTTTATAGGAGGAAAGGTGGCTATTCGAACAGGTGCCAACAGATAGGCAATTGTTCAGAAATATTCAAAATACGAAAAAAACCTATTTGAACTATTTGGACAGATATAGATCTGTCCAGGAAAGAATTCAACAGGTATGAACCTGTTCGGGTGGGTTAGGTTTTGTTTGGGTGAAGGAAAAAATTTGGACCGATTTATTTTGAATTTTGAAACCAAAATTATAAATAAATAAATAAATTACAAATGTTTTTGGCCCAAAAAGATAAGTATTGGGCCAGACAAGCTTACACCACATACCCACACCCAAGCCCAAGCTTAGGCCAGCCCGCCCGACTGACCGCCAGCGGCGCCGCGCACGATTTTTTGTTTTTGGTCCAAAGGGTCTAGTCCATTTTACCTATAACCTCACTCTTCCACAAACTTGGGTACCTCTTAAGGCCCATCCCAAGTACCCAAATCTAGAGTATATAAACCCACATAAATCCATAAGCCTTTCCAATGTGGGACAAGCACACTTCACAAATGTGAAGGAAACCCACCTAAAGTCATTTCCACGAATCCGAAAACGTGCGTTGAATTCTTATTCATCCGAAAATGATTTTGAGTAACCAAATACACGATTTTATTCACTACGCGGCATTAAACATGAATCTAATGAAAAATGTTAAAAATAACGCTTGAGTTCCACCTCAATTAATGCTCAAAGTTAGCAAAAAATAAGAATTTTTTCAAAGCTATTTTCTAACATGTGTGTGTGTGTGTGTGTGTGTGAGAGAGAGAGAGAGAGAGAGAGAGAGAGAGTAAGAGACAGAGAGAGAGGGAGGGTTTTGGAGGGTTTTCTGATTGGATTCACGTTGCCATTCAACTTGAGAGAATAATTTGGGTTTGATGGACTAATTTTGGGGTTGATTTTAATTATTTGAATCGTTATCTTTTAAGATTTATTAAGTAGGATATTTATGAAAAAATTTAAGATGATCAGATATCGGTAACAAAATGGGCAATAAATATAATTTTCAAAATAACCATTTATTTTTTTTTTAACAAAAATGTAATTCAAACATATTGTTACCCATTTCCAATCCTTTTAATTTTTTATATGATATTCTAATCAACGAATCGTAAAAAATGAATAATTTAAATTACCAAAATCGATTTCAAAATAAATTTATCAAACTTAAATTATTCTCTCAAATTAGATAGTCGATTTGTGAGAATTCAAAACCATCAGTTTTCAGTGAGTTTTTTGGTCTTTGACTTTGATTCACCTTCTCTTAGAGTAAAGTTAGTTGTCATTGATGACTTAAAAAATATATATTTGCTGAAAATTTTATTTAAGAATAATTTTTTGACTTTAGCTAAGGTCCTGTTTAGAATGTCCTTAATCGATATTGAGTATTTCATCAACCTAAAGTAATTCAAACTAGGAGTGTTCAAAAGATCCCAAAAGTGAAGGAACTCGACTTAATTTTTATGGATTGGGTCAGTTTAGTTAGTCTTGTTATAGTATGGGTCAATTATGTGTCTAAAGTTGTAAGGTCATGCTTAGTTGCCTCAATATTTAGTGGAATTGAGAGTGAAGAAAATATGTGAGGTTTAGTAGATTATTAGTCCAACATTCAATCCATTGAGGTTTGATTGGTTTTTCGATTAGGGGTTCGTTTGCAAAGTGTTTTTTAGTGATTTTTTGGATTTTGATTAAAAATGAGATAAAAAATATAAAAGGTGTTTGAGATTAACTTTTTCAATTTTTAGGAAAAAAATGTGCAAAAAGTAAAAAACATGGAAGGGTATCTTATTGTTGATTTGTCCTAAAACAATGTTTTGATTTATGTTGGTTTTGTTTGGGAAGTGGGTTAGCTTTTTGATTTTTTGGCTTTTTGGCTATTTTAGCCTGAGGCTAAAAAGCCTCATTTGGGATGGACTTTTTGGCTTTTTTTGACTTTTGTGAGAAAAAGAATAAAATGATTATGGGTTGGATGTGATGTTTTGTCTTATTGGGCTAAAAAGTCTAGTTTGTTTTTTGGGATTTTTACCAGCCGGTTCCAATAATTGAATTTATTACCCATTAGGTCCTAAATTTCTATCTCATGCACCAAGAAGTTCTATTATATTTTTTTATTCCGATTTTGCCCCTGCTACCAACTGGTAAAAATTCCTATTTAAATCATTCCAAACACTTTCTAAATCTTTAATTGTTTATAATATTTATTACTCATTAATTTTTTCAATTTGTATTAACTTCTCTCTTGATCATTTTTTCAAAAGTCTTCTTCTTTCTCATGTATCTCTCTCTCTCTCTAGAAAATGCCACCATTGTAGCTATGGCCATGGCCATCGACTTGCAACCACTATCGTCGTTCGTCACTAACTGCCACTATCTCCACCTCTACCGGTCACCACCACCACCACCTTCAAATGCCACTACCACCACCATTGTTCACCAACCATCTCCATTGTCGCCGATCTATGCTTCACCATCACTTAACCGTTTGACTCGTTCGCCTAACATTGTCGTCTTCCTTCCTCTTTGCCATTATCGTCATTTTTCCTCCATCCTTCATCCTTCATTTGCCATTAGCATCATTCTTCTTCAATCATCGATCCACCATCTTCAACGTTGAACTTCACCAATGGCTTCAAATCTAGTTGTTTTCAATGTTGATCTACCATCTTCGGCGCCAATCTGGTACTTTACATGGCCGCCGATGAGATCGAGGCTCTTTTTACAGTGTGTTGGTGAAGATCTACATTTGTAAAACATGATGAACTAATCTGATGAATTTATCACTTAATTCAGTGATAAAATTTATCACTGATTTGTTTAATATGTTGTGAACTGCTGCTACTAAAATTTTGATATTAATATAATGATAAATTTATCACTGATTTTTGTTCATGTTATATTTATCACCTCCATCTTCCTCACCCCCTCTCTTTTTTTTTTTATTTCTCTTAAACCAAATCTGTTGTATCAGGGATAAATGTATCACTGATATATTTCTTTGAATCTTGTGTTGATTTGTGACGATGATAATGAGATTTATTTTTTGTAATCTTTTAACAAACAACTAGTGAGAAATTTATCAGTGAATGTGTTTATCACTACTAAATTTATTACTGAATATGTCTTTGAATCTTGTGTTAATTTGTGACGATGATGATGAGATTTTCTTTTTGTAATTTTTAATAAACAATTAGTGAAAAATTTATCATTTTTGTCACTAGACAGAGATGAATATGCAGTATGATTAATCTATCAATGATAAATTTATCATTGATTTGTTGAATATGCTGTATATTATTGCTATTTTTTATATTTATACAGTGATGAGTTTATTACTGATTTGTCATTGTAGATGTGAATATGTTGGATGGGTCAATCTATTAGTGACATATTTATCACTAGAAAGAGGACAAAGAGTAAATGGTAAAGGCATGGTTATGTTGATCTACGATACGAAGGCTAGCAATTTCCTACTAAGGCCTTTCCTTTTCCTTTTCCTCTTCATCTTCTCTCTCTCTCTCTCTCTCTCTCTCTCATTCTTCTTTTTCTTCTTCTTTTTATTCTATTGTCACCATCAGATCTTAGGAGATAATGACAATAGTGAACGCCGGAGGTGATCGTCAGAGGTTGTTGGAGGTTATCACTGGCGGTTGGAAGTACTCGTCGATGGCTAGAAGTGGGAGGTGGTCGGTCATGGCAGTAATTTGATGATTGAGTTGTTGAAGGAGGGGCAGAAAGGGTATTTTGGAGATATTGAGAGGTGAAAAAATGAGCAGGATTTACAGGCAAATAAATCTAGTCAATAGCACCAGCCGGTAAGTCCCCCTTGTTTTTTTGTGGCTATTTTAGCCAAAAAAGCCCCAAACCTAACTTCCCAAATGGGCCTGTTGTAAGTAGGGTTTTGTTGTTTTCCTCTTCTTTTGACAGATTTTTGATGAATTTGAGTGTGAGTTTGACAGCTTAATTTTTTTTAGTAATTTTTGATTTTTTGACTTTTTTATGCAATGAGAAAAGTTAGTATATTTGCAATAATTTTGTAGTTGTATAGATAGTTGTGAGGGAAAAAAAAGAATTTAATTGATAACAATATATATCCCCTCTTCATTTCATTGGTCTACCTTTAGATCTAATAAAAAAAAAAAAAACTGTTGGGTTTAGTTTTCCTAATGTATTTTGGGCGAATTACACTAATAGTCCCTATAGTTTGGGACTCGTGCCACTTTGGTCCATGACTTTTTAATTGTGACACATTTGATCCAGCATTTTGAATTTTGTTCCAAATAAAGACAATTAAAGATACCATTACTTAATTTCAAGAGCAAAATCGTCAATTTGATAAAATATAAACTAATTTAACAAAAATAAATGTCAAAAAAATATTTTTAAATTTTTAAAAATTATTTGTACCCTCCAAAGATAAAATTATGTAAAATTAATAAATTTTTTAGATATTTATTTATTTTACCAAATTAATTTGTATTATGTGTTTAGAGATGATCATGTAATGGATAGTTGTTAGGATTTTAATATGTAATCGATATATTTAATATATGAAATGTTTTTAGTTTTGAATTTTTTTGATTTAATGGATTGGTTTAATAATGATATCAAAGTTGTCGCCATATTTGATTTTTAGAAAAATAAAAACTAATTTAATGAAAATAACAACAACCACCCATATCATCATCCAAGCACATAATAACAATTAAATTGGTAAAAATAAATAAATGTTTAAAAGATTTATCAAATTTACATAATTTTATCTTTAGTAGGTAAAATAATTTTAAAAAATTTTAAAAAACAAATTGACATTTATTTTTGTCAAATTAGTTTATATTTTATCAAATTGATGATTTTGCCCTTGAAATTAACCAATGGTATCTTTAATTGTCTTTATTTGAAACAAAATTCAAAATTTATGGTCAAATGTGTCACAATTGAAAAGTCAGGGATTAAAGTGACAATAATTTTAAACTATAGGGACCGTTAGTGTAATTTGCCCATGTATTTCCTTCAATAAATTCAATCTTTATCTGACGAGGTTACTCAAATTTGTTTCAATTTTCAGTATAAAACTTGTTTCAATGTGTTTTAAAAAGTTCAGTTTAGTCTTAGAGTTTCTGTTTGTTAAACTTTTAATTATTTAGTAAAGATTCTTATATTGATTTTTGTAATTGAATTTGTTGCCTTATATATTTCAGTGTGATATTATTAAATTTAGGGGTAGGCGTGGGTCGGTTACGGCCACGAAACCTTCAATCCGCCATCTGTCCGCCAGATTGGTGGATTAGAGAAAATCAATCCGCATCTATCCGCCAATTCGACGAACGTGCATTGAGCGGATTGGCAGATTGACAGATGGATGCGAATCAGTCTGGCGGTTTAAAATTTTATAAATTTTCAACATAATTCAACTTATGCACTTCCTCAAAAAAAAAAAAAAAGTATTACAGTCAATGTCTTAAAAGGTATTACAATCGCTGCATGCCTCATTCAAAGAAAAAAAAAGTTTGAAACATTAGAATATTATAAGGGAAACTCAGCTGGAGAGCACCGGCATAATAGATTAAGCCCAACAGCCTGCACAAGAAGATGAGAATCCGGTGGTAGTTCGTCCACCCAAGGGCACTCCAACGATCAAATTAGTAATTAATATCTCTCAAAGATAGCAAATTATGCTTAAACTCACAAGAAAGAACTTACCTCAGACCCACGAGGGTGCCTTGCTTGTATAACCAGTGGTGACTTGATCCCCCTAAAAGCCTTACTTCATGAGACTCAGGCTCCATGCTCATCCTGGACCCTCATCTAAATAGAGATACTCTCTTCTTGAGCCTTATCTCTATCCAGACTGAGATCCTCCCCTGTTCTAGAACTCTTGTCCCTTATTTGCTTATCTCGGATTTCGGTATATCCGCAGACAACCCCGGCCTTGCCGAGATCATCTCGGCGCATGACCAAGCCACGTGGCATCTCGGTTGACATATCGGCGTCATCTTAGCCATGTGTTGTCATTTACAAAATACGTCCCACAACAGCCCCCTAGGTTCTATTACCTCAGCAACCTGAGGTGATGGAACCTACTCCGTTTGTCCATATAGTATGTCGACTAAAGTTCAATCTTCTCTTCAACCGAGATCATGACTCGTCGACATCATATAACCAGGACTCAAATGCCAACTTTACCAAGGATCAAGAAGCAAGAATCAATAATCGATTTCCTTAAGCATCTCAACCGAAATCACTTCTTTAGCCGAGATTATTGCTTCATTATTTCAAGAATTTCAAGAGTTCAAACTGCGGATGAGCTGTCACACATAGTCTTTTCAACTGTTTCTTCTATATGTCCCTTCCTCATTGGTTCGTACCCGACATGTGTCATTAAGTCACGTCGATTCAGCTCACGCCGCCTGACAAGCACGTCGCCCAAGGCACTATCAATACATTTTTGCTGCCTTTTCATGTTTTTGACAAAACTCATTCTTTCTCTTTGTCTTCTCACTTTGCAAATCTGACTCCCTTCTCTGTGCTCAAATTTTCGCTCTCTAGATTCCGCCATTTTCATACCATTAAAACTCTGCACTTGCTCTAATTACTTCCTCCGGCGATCTTTTCATCACCTGTTCGTCTGACTCCGGCGATCTTCGTCCCAACAATTGTTTCTTCGGTATTCTGCATATTTTTCTTCTCTGAACTCGCCGTATGCTCTTTTTACTGCATTCGTTGTCATTGAATCTTGCATTCATAGTTGTATCTCAAATCAATCTCTTGAATCTTCTTTGAATTTTGAAGTTTATCAGTATGTCTCTTGACTGTCAATTGCATTTGTTTGTGATTCGTGCACATCGCCTTCACACACTCACTCAGTGTCTTATGTATCCATAACTCCTTGGATCACCATTAATAAAATTGTGGGTGTTGATTTTTGACCACACAACCAATAAGGGGAACTCAGTTGGAAAGCACCGACAGAATAGATTAAGCCCAATAGCCTGCACAAGAAGATGAGAATCCGGTGGTAATTCGTCTACCCAGGGGCACTTCGACGATCAATTCAGTAATCAATATCTCTCAAAGATAGCAAATTGTGTTTAAACTCACAAGAAAGAACTTACCCCAGACCCACGAGGGAGCCTTGTTTTCATAACCAGCAGTGACCTGATCCCCCTAGAAGCCTTACTTCATGGGACTCAGGCTCCATGCTTATCCTAGACCCTCATCTAAATAAAGATAAATTCTTCTTAAGCCTTATCTCTATCTAGACTGAGATCCTCCCCTATTCTGGGACTCTTGTCCCTTATCTGCTTATCTCGAATTCCGATATCTCTGTAGACAACCACGGCCTAGCCGAGATCATCTCGGCACATGACCAAGCCACGTGGCATCTCGGCTGACATTTCGGTGTCATCTTAGCCACGTATTGTCATTCACAAAATATGTTCCCACAATTGCCCCCTAGGTTCTATTACCTCGGCAACCTAAGGTGATGGATCCTACTCCGTTTATCCATATAGCATATTGGCTAAAGTTCAATCTTCTCTTCGACCAAGATCATGACTCGTCGGCTTCATATAACCAGGACTCAAATGCCCACTTTATCAAGGATCAAGAACCAAGAATCAATAATTGATTTCCTTAAGCATCTTAACCAAAATCACTCATTTAGCCGAGGTTATTGTTTCATTATTTCAAGAGTTTCAAGAGTTCTAACTGCGGATGAGCTGTCACACATAGTCTTTTCAACTGTTTCTTCTATGTGTCCCTTCCTCATTGGTTCATACTCGGTATGCGTCATTAAGTCACGTCGATTCAACCCACGTCGCCTGACAGGCACGTCGCCCAAGGCACTATCAATACATTTTTGCCGTTTTTTCGTGTTTTTGACAAAACTCCTTCTCTCTCTTCATTTTCTCACTTTGCAAATCTAACTCCCTCATTTGTGCTCAAATTTTCGCTCTCTAGATTCCGCCATTTCCATACCTTCGAAGCTTTGCACTTGCTCTGATTACCTCCTCCGGTGATCTTTTCATCATCTGTTTCCGTTCATTTATGTCGTCTAACTCCGACGATCTTCATCCCGGTGCTTGTTTCTTCGGTAAGTCACTGATTTCTTCTTTCTTTCTAGTTAGCCTTGTACTGTTCTGCATATGTTTCTTCTTTGAACTCGTTGTATGCTCTTTTTACTGCATTCGTTGTCATTGAATGTTGTATTCACAGTTTTATCTCGAATCAATTTCTTTAATCTGCTTTGAATTTTGAAGTTTATCACTATGTCTCTCGATTGTCAATTGCATTTGTTTGTGATTCGTGCACATCGCCTTCACACACTCACTCAGTGTCTTATGGATCCATAACTCCTTGGATCGCCATTTATATTACTAATCACGTCCTTGGCATATTGTCTTGGTTATATTTAAATGTCTGGTACTGATCTTGCCATATCTGTGGTTCTTTCTCTTTCATTTGATTCCTGAGTTTTGCCTCTGTTTCCTTTTTGGTGCCTTTTTTGTTTTCTCTGTCTGTTTTTAAGATTCTTGGCCTTTGATTCTTGTTTCTATAGATTTAGGTTTGGTATTAGCTACAAATCACACTCTTTAGAAAAATTGAAACAAATTCCCCTGAGATTTCAAAACCCTTGCCCCAGTGCTTGATTAGGGTTTAACCGAGGTCCTCAAATCTATACCAATCACTCTTTACTGAAATCATGTACCAACTTCATTAGACCGACGTCATGGTATGTTTAGGTAAAGGGTAGACACCCTGACCAAACTAGAGAAATTTTGACAAAAGTTTTCCATCCCAACCGATGTTCAACTCAGGTTGGTTGGCTGGGTAGACACCACCGTATTTACCCCAAAACCAATTCATGAAAACTTATTTCTCAGCATTCTTTTCTCCATGCAAGTTTTCAAATCAACTTTCAAAATTTAATGTAATCAAATGAAGTGATATGCCAATAACACAAGATGAATATAAATACTTTTATTCCAATTCATCATCTAAGGAATAACACAATTCCCTCTTTTCAAGTATCCTCAATAATTAGTCATTTCAAGACTATTTTAACGTTTTGAACAATAATTTTCAAAATGAACAACAATTCTCATATTTCTTGAAATGCATTTATTTTGACACACAAAATAAATATAACAATATCATTCATGGATTTTCAGTCTTTTTAAAAAAAATCCCAAATTCTAGGTTGTCTCACTAAAACTATACAACTCAAATCTTTTGAAAGAAAACTTTCCAAAATCACCTTTTCTTCAATCAATGAAGATTAAAACCCATAAGATCATTTTAAAAGAACAAGAGACAAACTCACTTTTAAAATCACTCAACTTCTTGAATCAACAATCAATTTTCAGAGCTATCGAAAGATGATTTTGAAAATCATCTAGATTTTGCAAAATATATATATATATATATATAATTCTAAGAAAATCCCGACCTCAAGTTTTGAAGAATAAATGAGATGAAACCCCCAAAATCAACGGTGTCAACACTCGATCTTCACCGCACACAACGAAGCCCTCAAGAAGTTTACCAACTTTGATGAAGAACTTATGGCAGAACTCTAATGGATCTTGAGAAATTAAGGTTTTGATCCAATTTGGCATAGGGAAATGTAGAGAGAAGAGAGAGGAAAGGGTTTTTAGAGAGAGAGATATACAAAAGTTATCCGAAATATCAGATTCACGAATGATATAACATGATCTGCTCGAGCGTGGAAAGCCCCGCTCGAGCGTCAAATACACTTTCCCAGTACTTTTGCAAATTGGTCAAACTTCTGAAACCAAACATTCTCCGCTCGAGCACATAAACAGCTGCTCGAGCAGACAAGCAACTTCTAATGCATTTTGCATTTTTGTTTTGGGAGTGCTGCCCTAGGACTCGCCAAGGGGTGTTGCCCCCTTGTCACAACCCAAACCCGGCCCTATGGGTTTAGCATCAGAATCGCCAAGAATCCGAGATTACCAAGGCTCTTTGAACAAGAATCTGATCAATCGAGTCTGAACTGGCGGAAGCCAAACAAGAAGTAACTAGTGTCCATCGAGTCAGAAAATCAGTATGTCAAAAACATTTAATGCATTCATACGTCCAAAAGCAAGACACTCTATACAATCATTTACTGAGACATTCAAGATGGGGACTCAATCCTCGATAATGCTGATCAAACAGTCTATACAAAAGGTACAATCTGATGAGGGAGACGGTGGAAACAAACACACCCCAAGCCATGGCATGGCGTCTCGGAACCTCGTAGTGAGGAACATAGGCTGGCTTGACAAACCTGGGGACCAATCCCACGCTCCTAGCTTCGGTCTGGTGGCTGAGCACCTACATATATATATAAACAATGAGCTAAAGCCCAGTGAATAACATAACGTGT
Source organism: Camellia lanceoleosa (assembly GCA_025200525.1). NCBI lineage: Eukaryota > Viridiplantae > Streptophyta > Magnoliopsida > Ericales > Theaceae > Camellia > Camellia lanceoleosa. The sequence continues at coordinate 116,066,051 of CM045768.1, read as the reverse complement.
AAAGAGGTTATGAATGAATGTCCTTCTGAATGAAATCAATTCATTATACTGATTTCAATCTTCGATATTTCACCAATCAATATTTCAATCAATCACCATATGTGGTACATCCATTAGCCTATAAACAAGAGGGTCCAAAAGGACCGGCCTTATGCACTCCAACAATAATGATGGCCATCAATCAAGATGGTTCCACAAGGAAACCGACAGAGCTCTGTAATAGTCAATAACGATGGTGCTAAGGATGCCACTGTCTGATTGAAATGGGACATACATTCATTCAATAAACAATATCAGTTCAATAAACATTCGATTCATTATTCAAAATATAACCATTTGAACATATCTTTACACAATCTGTTACTCACGAGATTAGGCTATCAAGAGCTAGAGCTGGCGTCCCAGAAACCAACCCTAAACGATCAATCAAATAGAACTCACACTAAGTTTCACAGTCGGAAGGATGATAATTAAATCCCTAAATTCCTCGGTGTGGTTCTATGTCTAAATCCTCATTAAGATGTCTTAAACTAGGCCTAAGAATGCCTAGGATGGGATGAGGATGCAAAAATACAGTTGGAAGGCACTTTTCAAAAGTTCTCGAACAGGGCCTCGCTTGAGCGTGCCTTCCTTCGCTCGAGCGAGGTTGCAAAATCAAAGGCTTCGCCGGCGAACAATCCTTCGCCGAGCGGTCCGATGAAACAAAGAAAATAATCGGATGCTCAATTTTACGCGATGCTCGCTTCGATGCTCGCTCGAGCAACCTTCCAAAATCATAGGGTTCGCTCGAGCGAGACTTCCTACGCTCGAGCGGTCTGATGGAACGAAGAAAATCTTCGATGTTCGATTTTACGCCGAGCCACCAATCCTTCGCTCGAGCGGGTCTCAGAGGAAAACGTTGGTAGCTCGGCGAGGAATCTTCGCTGAAGCAAGAAGCCAACTGAATTTCAGATTTGCCTTCCAAGCTCAAACCAAGCATTCTCAACTCAATATTCGACCTCTTGGGCTCAAATTCTGGGGAATACATCCCAAAACAATGTATAACAAGTTTCAAAAGCCAATCTATGAATTCAAGCCCCAAAGGTGAGTCAATTAAATCCATTTTCAAACCCATTTTCAAGAACAAGTTTAAAACATGCAATGCATGAGCTTCAAATCAAATTTAAGCTTCAATTCTTGTCCAAATGGACTCATTAGTGGGAAAACATTCTAAAAACATGAACTAGAATATAAACATGGACATGCATGTATGATTCAAGCATGAATTCAACTCCAATTTCACTAATTCAACCATGCATGCAACAATTGATCTTCAATTCAACATATATGAGCAAAATCACGTCTTAACTTCTCTATAACCAAGATGTATGCAAGATGGAACTTAAAACATAACAAGAAGATGGTAATTTTCTTACCTAAGTCTTGTATTCAATGTGTGGGAGCTAAATGAGCAATCTACACTTCAATTCTTCTCAAATTCTTAGCATGCAAGATGAATCCCTCCAAACTCCTACTCTCTCTCTCTAATTCGTGGGAGCTAAAGGAGTGAGCTGATGAATATGTTTTTGCTAAGTGTATAGGCTCAATATAATTGAGTAAACAAGGCTCCACTCAATGGCATAATTGTAAATAAGTCCAACTCTTCAATCAATTCATTTTAATCTAATTTAATCATTCCTAATCAATTTTCAGATAATTATATCATAAAATCACAAATATTTTACTGATCATGAAACACTAAACGGTTCCTAAATCGGCCGCCGATAAGGCCTTCAATTAACAGTTTAAACATAAACTACAAACAGATAAAATCATACAATTAACAGATAGAATATGCAATTCAATAGGCGATTCCAATCACCGTCGATTCAATCGATCATCGATACTTTAATCAGTTCAATTATCAGTCATTAGCGGCTCAGTTTAGCATTAATCAGTATATAACTCAGTGGTTTAACGGTAATCAATACGAGGGTTGTTACAGTCTCCCCTCCTTATAAGGAGTTTAGTCCTCTAAACTCGAGTTACCTTCAGTTTGGAAGAAAACAGGGTTCAGCGGGAACAAATCCGGATATCGCCTAGCCATGTCATCTTTCCTTTCCCAAGTGGCATACACACCACCATGGTTCTGCCAGTCAACTTTCACTAGCGGAATCTCTTTGTTTCTCAGTTTCTTGATCCGTCGGTTTACAATCTGTATAGGCCGTTCCTCGTAAGTGTAATCATCACTAAGCACTATCCGAATAGGCTCAATCACATGAAACGGATCTCGAAGATAGTCTCTCAACATCGAAATGTGGAAGACGTTATGCATATGCTCCATTTCAGGAGAAAGTGCAACTTGATACGCCACCGGATTGATTTTTTCAATAATCTGATACGGTCCGACATATCTTGGCGCTAACTTGCCTTTGACTCCAAAGCGAGTCTGGCCTTTCATTGGTGTCACTTTCACAAACACGTGATCACCCACTTCATACTCTCTATCCCGTCTTCTGACATCTGCATAACTTTTCTCTACTCATGCGCTTTCGGCCAGACGCTTTTATCTTTTATCTTTTCAACAAGCCAGATACAATCTCGGGCCCAAGAACGGCCCATCTCCAACTTCGCCCAGATTGAGATCTACATTTTCTGCCATACAATGCCTCGAAAGGCGCCATACCGATACTCGAATGGTAGCTGTTGTTGTAGGCGAATTCAGCCAACGGCAAATGACTTTCCCAATTTCCCTGAAAATCAAGGACACACATTCTCAGTAGATCCTCTAGAGTCTGGATGGTCCTTTCTGACTGGCCATCTGTCTGAGGATGATAGGCGCCATCAAATTTTAATTCAAGACTCCAATGCAGTCAGAGGCTTTTGCCAGAACTTCGATGTAAACTTCGAATCCCTGTCAGAAACAATAGACACAGGCACTCCGTGCAATCTAACAATTTCATCAATATAGATAACAGCCAATTTGTCCGCATTATAGATTGTCTTGACAAGTAAGAAGTGTGCAGATTTAGTCAGTCTATCAACAATAACCCAAATAGAGTCCATACCTTTCCTGGAGCGAGGTAATCCAACGATAAAATCCATCGTAATATGCTCCCATTTCCACTCTGGTATGGGCAAGGGTTGCAGTAATCCGGCAGGTCGTTGATGTTCAGCTTTGACTTGCTGGCAATGAAGACACTTGGACACAAAATCGGTGATCTCCTTCATTCCCGCCACCAAATTGCTTTCAAATCTTGGTACATTTTCGTATTCCCGGTGAATCGAAAACTTCGAATTGTGGCCTTCTTACAGAACTCTCCTTTTAATTCAAGGTCATTTGGTACACACATTGTCTTGAAATTTGAACATTGTTCTCAAATTTGAACCCAGTCTCGGTTTGAATCTCTTTCTTTAATAATTTTCTTCAAGTAATCATCCGATTCTTTGTTTTTCTTTAATTTCCTCAATCAATCCGGTTGGTAAATAGCGACTAAGGTTCCACCTTGTTCTTTCAAAACAATCTCAATTTCAGACTTTTCTAGATCAAGAAGCAACAAATTCTGTACAGACAGCAAACAGGCTAAGTTGGCAATCGATTTTCGGCTCAAAAGCATCTAAGCGGTGTTGGCTTTTCCCGGATGGTACAAAATCTGTAGGTCATAGTCTTTGATCAGTTCAAGCCATCTTCGCTGTCTCATATTCAGTTCTTTCTGTGTGAAAAAGTACTTCAGGCTCTTGTGGTCAGTATACACTTCACATGTTGCTCCATACAAATAGTGACGCCAAATTTTCAGTGCAAACACTACTGCAGCAAGTTCTAAGTCATGGGTCGGGTAGTTCTTTTCATGTGGTCTCAACTGTCGGGAAGCATAAGCAATAACTCTCCCATTCTGCATTAAAACACATCCCAAACCCTTATGAGAAGCATCACTAAACACAGTATAACCATCCGTACCTGAAGGTAGAGTCAGAATCGGTGCAGTCACAAGTCTAGTTTTCAACTCTTGAAATGCTGATTCCCTCTGGTCGGTCCAGTCAAATGATATCCCTTTCTGTGTCAACTGAGTCAGAGGGGAAGAGAAGAGAGAAGAGAGAGAGAGAGGAGCTTGCCGCCGTCGCCTCCGATCGTCGCCCCTGCCTCTGCCTCCGCCCTCGGCCCCCGCCTCGGCCCCCACCCTGATTTTATGGGCCCCCTCCAGTCCCTGCCCCTCCCCCTCCCCCTCCCCCTCCTCCTCCTTCTTCTCCCTCCTTCTTCTCGCTTCTTCTGATCTGCACACACACACCACACAAAAAAAATTTCAAAGCAGCGTCGTTTGAGATTAGGGGATTCGAGGAGGAATTCGAGGTCCCAATCCGAACTCTTGAATGTACCGTATAACCTATATAAAAAATAAAAAATAAAAAGTAGAAAACATGTTTGCGTCCTTCCATCTTTTGTTTTTCAAAGGAATTTGAAATAAATTTTCTAAACTTGGAGATTAGTGAGAAGTTACCTCTATTTGGTTTGATTTTAAAAAAAATTGTTTTGAATATTTTGGTTTTAGTTATGAAAAATTGTAAAAAAGTTCAATCTAAGGAATATATAAGGCATTTGATTTAGTAAATATTTTTTTTGTTAGTGAGAGATCTATAAAGTTTTTGGTAAGAGGTTTATAAAATAGTTTGGTGAGAAGTCATTTTGTTAGTTTTAGAGGATATTTTGTTTTTAATTTTACGAATTAATTTATCTGATAAATTTTTTTGACAATCTGTTCAAATTTATATTTATCTGTTCAATTTGTTTCCCTTATCTGTTCAAATTTTTTGACTATCTATTCAATTTGTTTCCCTTATCTGTTCAAATTTTATCTGTCTAATTTTTTATCTGTACAATTTTTTTTATCTATTAAAATAATAATTTAATTTCCTATCTGTTGAAATTTTCTAAACATATTTTCCTTATATGTTTAATTTTTACTCCGCAAATCCACTTTCTCTCTCCTCTCATTTCTCTTATTTGTTCTTGGGTAATTATTTAGTAATCTCGAAATATAAACACATGGCACTCCATAGTATTGTGATTGGTAGAGAATGTGAATAGGTGAGATATTGTGTTGGGTGATTAAAGGACATGTGGGAGTATAATGAATAATGATTGATTAAAGAGTACGGACTACTACGAGAATATTCTATAATTTTTCATTTTTTTGGTAGATTTTTTTGGCCATTTATTTAAATTATTGTTTTTTTTTCTTTTTCAAACGTGAGTTCTCTCTTTTATTTTCTTCTTTTGTTTACAATTTGAGATCTTTGTTTCTCGTGTATTTGTTAAGATTTTTTTCTATCATTTTGAGAATTTATTTTTATTAATTATGTATTGTATTTGATTTTCATTATAATAATTCATTGAATTTTATTGCACTATATCATGAATGAAAAAAAATCATTTTTTCCTAAATAACATATACAGCACAAATATAATTATCAGAATACAATTTTTTTCTTTGAAGTTGACTGTTAGATGAATAACACTCAGGGTTATTTTAGGAATTAATTATTTTAGTTAATTTTTTTATAAAAAAATTTATAAAAAAAAAAAAAAAAAACCATGCATAAACGTAAAGAGAATAGTTGACATTTTTGAAGTAACTTTTTTTACTACAATAGCCTATTGCCAAAACAGAGCATCTCCAATAATGATAATCAAAAAAATTTACAATTGTATAAACAATTTTAATTTACTTAAAAATTCTATTTTTAAATGTAGAAACTAAACAAATAAACAATCCAGAAAATCCAATTTTATTAACATTATATTAAAAGAACTATGGGAAAAAATACGTAGCAAATCCATATTTTTCAAAGTGTGAGACAATAAAAAATGATGAATCTTATGCACATGCTTTAATTTAATAAAATTTGCTAATTTTTAAAATGGTTTTAAATAAATAAATTAACTTTTTTGTAAATTTGTTATTCACATTTTAACATGAAGGGTAAACTTAAAATAAAACATACAAATCATAAAGAATTAAACTTTTTGAAAACAAAATATGAAAACAAAGATTTAGTTATCTACATTTAAATTTAATAGGATTCACTTATAATTTTGAGAGCAAAATAAGGCTTGCTAATATTTTTTTCATTTTATTATTGGCAAACGTCATTTAGTTAAAATGAGAGGGACTCAGGGACAGTCCTTTGGACTGGACTACACGTCTATAATTGGTATCAAAGTTTGGTGAAGAGTTTTTGAAAGCAAGATCAAGTTATGTAAGTATTTCTATTTATGTATAAATTTTTGATATATATATATAAGTTTGTATTGTGTTTTATGATATAAAAAAAAATTTATTAAAAATTTCATCTAAGTTTTTGTGTATCCTTTGTATTTTATACCTTCATAATTATTTGTTTCATTTATAGTTGTTGTAAAATCTATATGCTTAGTGTATGTCAAAACCCATATACTCATTAATATCTTTTGACTATTGGCCATAATTAAGTCTTTAAGATCATAAAGGGAGGTTTTAGGCACCATATAATACACTAGGAGAGTCTTAGGTACCAACAACAATCTAAAATGATAATTAATTCTGACGATATAATATGCTTTGGAAATACAAAAAATAATGTTAATAATAAATATGATCATAGTTTGCATATTACTAAAGAGTCTGCAAATATAAATAATGTTTGTTCTAGTTTAAATAATATTACTGATATTATGTGTTCTTGGTTTTCTAAATTAGATAAAAATTAAAAAATAAATCAAAATTATCTAGAGACCAAAGTTGAGTCTATAGAATCTAAAATAGATAATTTGGGTTCTATAATAAATATTGACTTAAATAAAGACACATAAAATCAAATAAACAATTTGGTGACAAAATTAGAAACTATATCCTTCATAAACAATGATAGAATGAATAGTCCAGGAGATAGTTACATCCTTAGGCTATTTTATGGTACAAAAGTTATTATGGTACTTCAAACTAATACCTATAATAGGACTGAATATGAAAATATTGTTGAAATATTGAATTATTGGAGAAAATTATATAAAGACCCAGATTTAGGTATTGATGAAAGAAATAGGCTACTAAATCAGATAAGAGAAACTTATCTAGAAAATGAAGCCCTTTTACAATACTTTAATTATGATATTAATATGTCAGCTAATGATGTTGACATCCAATCATCCTCATCTAAAGAAACAATAGATCAAGATATTTAATCAGAAATAAATAAACGGAAAAGAAAGGCAGAAGAGCCAATTGATCCCGAATTATTTGGCACATGAGAGATGGAGAAAATTTTGACTTTATTCAAACAAATGAAGTTAAAAATGATACTAACATTGGAAGTACCTTCAATCCTACACCTGAGCCAGTAATATCTAGAAAAGATAATAATCATATATATCCAATAGCTCAAAATGATATTTATTTAGACTTGTCTCATGTTCTATTTAAGGATCAGGAACAAGCAATTGATGATTGGACACAATCCTTGTCCATCATTATTACCAATTATAAAAGTAGCTAGTCAAAGGAAAAATTCCTTGATTATATTATAGCAACTCTCCAGGGAGATGTGTTGCAATGGTTGAGACAGTGGGAAAAATCTGAAATTGGAAAAAGTCAAAAAATAACTTTGTTAACAAATTTTCTCACACTTGACACAATTTTAGCTAAATTTGCAAAAATCATAAAACAAAATTTATGTGGTTTTGCAGGAGATACTAATTTGTAGGCAGATGCAAATTATATTTTGACTAAATTAGAATTATGTAGTATATGTCCTTTTGAAGACTATGTTCAAACTTTTAAAAAATATTATTATCTTATTGATCCACCAGCAAATCAACCTTGGTTAGATCAATTTTTTCGTAAACTCCCTAATCCATGGGATGAGTTATGTATTAAAACATATCTTGATTTTCTCAAAAAAATTGGGAAGGAAGAATATGATAATCTTGGTTTTCGCAGTAATTATGTTCTAAGACAGATAGCAGATCGGTGTCTAGAAGTAAAGGTGAAAAAACAAATAAAAAAACCAAATTTCCAACTCACAATACGGTAAAAAATGTTGTGATAAAATTTTAAAAGAAAATTAGAAAATTGGTTGTAATACATTTCCTAAAAGGAAAGAATTTTCCAAAAAACGTAGAAAATATAAATGAAAATCTTAGAAAAAAAAACAAAACTTTTTCAAAAAAGAAAAAGTATATTCGAAAAAAGAAACCAACAAGTGTTTCAAAAAAGAAAACTTGTAAATGTTACAGATTTAACGAAGAAGGTCACTATGCACCCGAATGCCCAAAAAGGGAAAAAAGTGCAAAGAAAATGATCAAAGTCCTTGAAGAACAAGATTTTGAAATAATATATGGAGAAGAAATTTCTGATGAAAAAAAAATCTTATATGAAATTTCTAGTGATGAAGAAAGTTCAGATGAAGAACTAATCTTCATGATGACTAATAATAGTCAAGAAATATCTTAAGAAGCAAATAGTATATCTCAAGAAGAATTACAGGCAATTCGACTTGGAGATGTAATCGGAGAAGAAAAAAAATTTACCGATAAAAAATTAGCAAAATTCGAAAAAATGCAAGAAGTTGTTGTTTTAGAAATTTACAAACTTTCAAAATTTAACTTCTTTTCAGCAAGAGTGTTTGAACAATACAGTGGTAACACTAAAGCAAAATGGTCAGAAGAAGGAAATATTGATATTCCTTTTTTTGATAAGAAAAAGGTTGCAAGATGGAAAAAGAAATATCCTGAAATTCAATATATTCATATTGGTTTAATTCAAGTAACCATAACAGCCTTATTTCGCCAAGGAATAGATACTCTAATTTTGGCAGTAATTTTTGACAAAAGATTTTCCGACCCAATGAAAGCAATCATTGGAGGAATTCAGTCTAATTTGGCTAATTGAGTAGTTTGATTTAATGTTAGACCAAATTTCTTTATTTTCATAAATGATCCTAATCTTGAAGATACAGTCAGAATAAGAATTAAAACACAAGGATGAGGAATGAAATCAAATTCTCATGATTTGGCTATTCGTTGGAAAACAATTCCCGAATTAACCAAATTTCGTGAAACAAAAACAAGATTAAACGATAATAAAATCATTGAAATCTTTGAACCAAGACTATTTGACACGGTAATACAATCTCGTCTAATGAATTGGAGCGATTTAGAAGTCCCTCGACAATGGTTAATCCAAGACCTAGTAGGACAAGGAGAATCTTCTAAAACAAAAAAACCTGCACAATTACAAATGCAGGCATCAGAAAAAAAATTATATATTGAAAATACAGTTCCAAAAATTAAAAGAACTTCTGTATTTGAAAAAGATTTTCCTAACAAATCATTTTCAAAGTTAAGCATTGGAGAATCAAGTAATAATTCTAATTAAGAATCTATTACTTCAAACAATGTTCAGATTCCTATTTTTCTAGGAACAAGAAAACTTGAACATATTAAGTCTGCATATATGTATCATTTTCAAACAAAAAATGATGACATTATTTTTTCTCCTAGCTAGGGAAAAAGAAGATATATATATATGTATTGGGAACATTTAATTTTGCAGGTTATAAACCCTATAGCCTTAGTGTTCTCATAGACACAGGAGCTACAGTTAGCTCATGTAAATGGAATGCCATACCAAAGGAAAAATGGACATTAATGAAGCAGCGAATTTTGGTTGCTAGAATTGATAGCAACCTGTCACGACCCAAACCTGCCCTTATGGGTTTAGTATCAGAATCGCCAAGAATCCGAGATTACGAATGCCTTAACGATTGAAACAAGAATACACAAGTCTGAGGTGGCGGAAATATCTGAAGAATTAAAAGATGTCCAATGAGCTGTGACAGTCTGTATGCAAAAAGACTTTTTATGCATATACACAGTCAGTACCAAAACAGTGTACACAACATTCATAATCATTCAGGACAGGGACTTAATCCCTATTAAGACAGTGCAGTAAAACATCATTCAGTCTATACAGTGTTACAAAACCAGATACAAAAAGGGGAAATCTAAAACACCCCAAAAGCCTTAGCTTGAAGGATTTGGAACCTCTCTGTGAGGCACAATGGTTAGCTTGACAAAACTGGAGTTCATCCCGACGCTCTTAGCAACGGTCCGATGCCTGAACACCTACATATATATATGAGCAGTGAGCTAAAGCCCAGTAAATAACATATGTGTAAAGAGGTTAAGAATGAATGTCCTTCTAGTATTGAAAACAGTCATTTAAACAGTATATCAGTCATTCAGTTTGAGGCTCATATTTCAGGCCATAACAGTCATTCAGAAACTATAATAATCATTTGTGGTACATCCAATAGCAAAAGCGATGCGATGCGTCTTATGCAGAAACGAGTTAGTTGATGGCCATCATATCGATGCTTGATAGTGGTTCCAACGTGGGAACCGACAGAGATCTTTGTGACAGTAGCAGTATAGTACAGTAACAGTAGGTTGTTAAGGATGCCACAATACAGTTCACGATTAGGACATCATTCATTCAGTAACAGTATCATTTCAGAAAACAGTACAGTTCAATTGTTCAGAAGATAATCATTATTGAACATATCTTTACAACGTTGTTACTCGTAGAGTTCTGGGCTACAGATAAGCTAGAGCGTCCTCGGATGCCAACCCTACATAGTTACAGAACGAACACACACACTAAGCTACACAATTGGAAAAGTAATAACTTAATCCCTAATATGCCTCGGTGTGGTTCTACATCAATATCATCATTAAGATGCCTTAAACTAGGCCTAAGAATGCCTAGGATGGAATGAGGATGCAAAGATGCACTGTAAAAACATTTTCAGAAATTTCAGAAAAACATGGTTTCGCTCGAGCGTGTCTTTTCCCGCTCGAGCGGACATGCTGACAAGAGAGCTCCGCTCGAGCGTGACTTCCCCGCTCGAGCGGATTATAAAAGTACCGGATGCTCGAAATTCACGCTCGACGGGCACTCGACCTCCGCTCAAGCGTGTGACTCAGGTTCCCGCTCGAGCGTGCAATCCCCCGCTCGAGCGGACTGTAAAACAATGCAAAGTGCTAGGAGCACGAATTTCACGCTTGAGCGCCACTTTCTTCGCTCGAGCGTGAGTCCAAATTTTGGGAATTCCAGATTTGAACCTCAAGCTCGAAACCTAGTTTTAATGCATCAAATTCGATTCTCTTGGGCTAATTTTCTGGAAAACACTTGTAAACTCATAGTATTACATGATTCAAAGCTCAATTTGTAAAATCAAAGCCCAAAGATATTTCAATTAAACACAATTCAAACCAATTTCATGAACATGATGTAAAACATAACATGCATGAATTTAAACCAATTCAAAGCTTCCAATTTATGCTCCAAAGAACCAATTCTTCCAAAAACAAGATGAAATCATGGACTTTGGTCAAAAGGTGGACATACATGAAGCAATTTCCATGAAGACAACCTCAAAACTTCCAAATAAGGACATGCATGCATGGATTAAGCTCCAATTCAACATTATTAGACCAAAGCTTGACATAGATCACTAAACTCCCATGAACCATGCAACATATGACTAAAATTCATAAATAAGAAGGCAAAAGCTCTACATTAAGTCTTCAATTTCAAGAAGGGGAGCTCAATTATACAATCAGCCTTCAAATCTTCCAATTCTCTAAGCAACTCTCTAGATGAAGCCAAGTTCTCTACCTCTCTCTCTCTCTTTCGGTTTAGCTCTCAAAATGGCTGAGGAAAAGTTATGAAATCAAGTCTCAAATGTTTTATGAGATGGCCCACTAACATGGCATTTCGGTAATTAAGTCCAACTCTTGCAATTAATCATTATTTAATCTAATTTAATCATACCAAATCACATTTCAGATAAATACACCATAAAATCACATTAATTCTAATTAGCACAAAACATTAATCAATTTCAGATTCGGCCGCTGATAAGGTCTTCAATTTGCAGTTTAAAGCATGAAACATGAACAGATAATTTAACAGTCAACAGATAGAAATGCACTTAAACAGATACAGACAATCAATCAGTTCCAGATTTCAGTCAGTCAATCAATTAACATGTTTAGTCTCAGTTTAGCAGTAATCAGTGGTTAATCAATAAACAGTGGTGGGGGTTGTCATAGTCTCTCCTTTTTATAAAGAGTTTGGTCCTCTAAACTCGAATTACCTTCATTCTGGAAGAAAACAAGATTCAGTGGGAACAGTTCAGGATATCTCTTCAGCATATCATTTTCCCTTTCCCAAGTGGCATAGACGCCACCATGGTTTTGCCAGTCAACTTTCACTAACGGAATCTCTTTGTTTCTCAACTTTTTGATCCGTCTGTTTACAATCTGTATAGGCCATTCCTCGTAAGTGTAGTCATCACTCAGCACTACACGAGTTGGCTCAATCACATGGAAAGGATCCCGGAGGTAATCCCTCAACATAGAAATGTGGAAGACGTTATGCATATGTTCCATTTCAGAAGGAAGTGCTACTTGATACGCCATCGGATTGATTTTCTCAATAATCTCATACGGTCCGACATATCTCGGCGCTAGCTTACCCTTGACTCCAAAACGAGTCTGGCCTTTCATTGGTGTCACTTTCACAAAAACGTGATCACCTACTTCATACTCTCTGTCTCGCCTTCTGACATCCGCATAACTTTTCTGTCGGCTCTTTGCGGTTTTCAGTCTCTGTTGGATCAGTTTTATTTTTTCTGTAGTCTCATGTACAATTTCAGGCCCAAGCAAAGGCCCATCTCCAACTTCTGCCCAGCAAATCGGAGATCGACATTTTTTGCCATACAAAGCCTCGAAAGGCGCTATACCAATGCCCGAGTGAAAACTATTATTGTAAGCAAACTCAGCTAAAGGTAAGTGGCTCTCCCAATTTCCTTGGAAGTCAAGAACACATATTTTTAGTAAATCTTCCAGAGTCTGGATGGTTCTTTCTGACTGGCCATCTGTCTAAAGATGGAAGGCACTACTCAGTCTCAGTTCAGTACCCAATGCTGTTTGTAGGCTTTGCTAAAATCTCGATGTAAACTTCGAGTCTCTATTAGAAATAATGGACACAGGCACTCCATGCAATCTAACAATCTCATCAATATAGATTACAGCCAATTTGTCCGCATTATAAATTGTTTTGACAGGTAAGAAATGAGCAGATTTAATCAGTCTATCAACAATAACCCAAATTGAATCCATACATTTACTGGAGCGAGGTAAACCAACAATAAAATCCATGGTAATATGTTCTCATTTCCACTCCGGTATCGGTAAGGGTTGCAGTAAACCTGCGGGTCGTTGATGTTCGGCTTTAACTTGTTGGCAATGAAGACATTTTGACACAAAATCAGCAATTTCTTTCTTCATTCCCGGCCACCAGAAATTTAATTTCAAGTCTTGATACATTTTCGTATTTCCTGGATGGATAGACAGTTTCGAATTATGGCCCTCTTGCAGAACTCTTCTTTTCAGTTCAGAATCACTCGGTACACACAATCTTCCCTGAAATTTCAACACATTATTCTCAAATTTGAAATCCGGCCTCGGTTTGGATTCCCGTTCTTCGATGATCTTCTTCAAGAAGTCATCCTGTTGTTGTTTCTCCTTAATCTCTTCAATCAGTGCCAGTTGAGCAGAAATGGCAACTAATGTTCCACCTTGTTCACGCAAAACAATCTCAAGTTCAAGTCTTTCAAGGTCGCATAGCAATTCTTTCTACCCGATGAGTAAATAGGCTAAATTTCCAATCGATTTTCGACTCAGTGCATCGGCAACGGTGTTAGCTTTTCCTAGATGGTACAGAATTTGCAGGTCGTAGTTTTTTATCAGTTCTAGCCATCTTCGCTGCCCCATGTTCAATTCTTTTTGTGTGAAGAAGTATTTCAAGCTCTTGTGGTCTGTATACACCTCACATGTTGCCCCATAAAGGTAGTGACGCCAAATTTTCAGTGCAAACACTACTGCAGCAAGTTCTAAATCATGGGTCGGGTAGTTTTTTTCATGTGGTCTCAATTTTCGGGAAGCATAGGCAATAACTCTCCTATTCTGCATTAAAACACATCCCAAACCCTTATGAGAAGCGTCACTAAAAATGATAAAACCAGCCGTACCTGAAGGTAGGGTAAGAACCGGTGCAGTCACAAGTCGAGTTTTCAACTCCTGAAAAGCTGATTCCCTCTGATCGGTCCAGTCAAATGATATCTCCTTCTGAGTCAGCTGTGTCAGTAGTAGAGCAATTTTGGAGAAGTCTTTGACAAATCTTCTGTAATACCTGGCTAACCCCAAAAAGCTTCGGACTTCTGTAACATTTGTTGTTCTAGGCCAATTTACCACTGCTTCGATTTTCTGTGAGTCAACTGTAATACCATCCTTACTGATCACATGTCCCAAAAACATCACACTGTCAAAACAAAATTCACATTTAGTTAGTTTTGCATAAAGTTTCTGTTCTCTTAGGGTCTATAGGGCAATTCTCAAATGATGTTCATGTTCCTCAGTGCTTTTGAAATAAATTAAAATGTCATATATGAATACAACAATAAAGTCATTGAGAAATGGTTTAAAAATTCTGTTCATAAGGTCCATAAATGCAGCAGGTGCATTGGTAACTCCGAAGGGCATAACTAGGAATTCGTAATGTTCATACCTCGTTCGAAATGCAGTTTTGTCAATGTCCTCTGGTTTAACTTTCAGCTGATGATATCCGGATCTGAGGTCAATCTTAGAGAACACTTGAGCACCCTGTAACTGATCAAATAAGTCCTCAATACGCGGCAATGGATACTTATTTTTCACAGTTACCTTGTTCAGTTCATGGTAGTCAATACAAAGTCTCAGTGAGCCGTCTTTCTTTTTCACAAACAAAGGTCGCCCATAGTGAAATCTTGGGCACGATGAACTTCTTATCTTCTGATTCTTGCGATTGCACTTTCAATTCTTTCAGTTCAGTCAGAGCCATTCGGTAAGGAGCTTTAGATACTGGTTGTGTACCCGAAATCACATCAACGGTGAACTCAATCTCCCTATCAATCAAATCCCCTGGCAGATCATCTGGAAAAACATCTGGGAATTCTCTGACTATAGGAATACTGTTCACATTAGCGTTAACATCAGTAGATATAGTCAAATACAGAATAGAAATACCCTTTACACCCCTTTCTAATCAGTTTGTATGCTTTCATAGATAAAATCAAATATGGGGGAGGTACCACTTCACTTCCGTTAAACACAAATTCAGGTAGGCCAGGTGGACGGAAAACAACTTGTTTTGTTACACAGTTTATAGTAGCATGATATTTTGTTAACCAGTCCATTCCCAATATCACGTCAAAATGATCAATGTTCAGAGGCAGTAAATCAATATACAGATGCATATCCCCAACAATAATTTCACATGCAGGGTACATATAAGCACAAGTCACAGATCCTCCAACAGGTGAAGATACAGCTAACAGATAGTTCATAGGTTCTAGTGGTCTATTCAATTTTCGCGAAAAAGCATGCGATACATATGAATGTGTAGACCCCGAATCAATCAGAACATATGCATTTTGAGTACAAATTGAGAGGATACCTGACACAACGGTCTCGGTATTCTGCACATCTCCCGGTACCAGTGCGAACACTCGGCCTTGCCTCATAGGCTCTTTTCTAGTCGCTTTAGGGTTGGGTTTTGATGGGGCAGTTGATGTTGCTGCGCTTGGTGCAGCTTTACTATTGCCTTGAAGAGTGGAAGGACAATCTTTGACCATGTGGCCCACCTCGCCACACCTGTAACAAGCACCAGAAATTTTATAACAAACTCCCTTATGGTTCTTACCACATTCGTAACAAGGCGGTATGGAACGGTTCCCTTGACTAGAACTAGTCGTTGACCCTGTATTCTGCTTTTTGTTCAATGGATTGTTCCTGCCTTTCTTGAATTTAAAGCCTCGTCTCTTACCGCGCCATTCAGACGCTGGTGTTTTAGTCTGTTTCAATGCCTCGATATTTGACTCAGCCATTATTGCTCGATCGAGAACATCCACATACTTCAGTAATTTCAAAACATTTATCCTATCAAGAATTTCCACATTAAGGCCGCCTTCAGACTTCCTGGCCTTTATGTAATCTGTATCAACTATGTGTGGTGCATAACGGGCAAGTTTGGTAAACTTTGATTCATATTCAACAACAGACATGGTACCTTGCCTTAACTGTTCAAATTCAGTCACCTTGCGGTCTCAGACACACTGTGGGAAGTATTTCTCGAAGAAGGACTCTTTATACTGAGCCCAAGTCATAACTATGTTGGTGTCACGGACCAGTATCCACTACCTTCTGGCCTCCTCTTGTAAGGTAAAGGTAGCTAGTAGTACTTTGTGTGCCTCCGAACACGGAAACACTTCAAACAATTTCTCTGTTTCAAGAACCCATGCTTCAGCCTTTAAGGGTTCAAGGCCTCCCTGAAAGGATGTCGGTTTTATCTTGCTAAACTTCTGTGTTAGAGTGATGATGTCATCATTCACATTTTGTTCCGGCTGTACTGGAGGAGGTGGGGGCCTTTGGTTCTGTTGTTGCTGTTGCCTTAAGGCCTCAGTTAGCAGCTCAACTGTTCTTTCTAATCTCGCCATTCTGGCGTCAAATGATTCAGTTTCATCAGCAGTTCTTGCATTATCCATCTCACTATATGCAACATAATAATAATAAACATAGGAAGTTGCATACTTTAAACATTTAACACATTAGTACATATAATCATGTTATGGTCACACACACTTTTCATGCTCATGTAATGCCCTATTACTTTTCTAGGACATCCTATAGCTCATTTGGGCACGTGTGTGTGGTATAACTCGTGGTTTAATAATGCTCTGATACCACTCTGTCACGACCCAAACCCGTCCCTATGGGTTTAGTACAGAATCACCGAATCCGAAATTACGAATACCGCTTATGATGAAACGATGTCTGAGTACACGAGCTGGCGGAAGCCAATACAGTAATTAAAAGATGTCCAATGAGCTGTGATGGTCTGTATGCAAAAAGACTTTTCATACATATACACAGTCAGTACCAAAACAGTGTACACAACATTTACAATCATTCAAGACAGGGACTTATCCCTATTAAGACAGTATAGTAAAACATCATTCAGTCTATACAGTGTTACAAAACTAGATACAAAAAGGGAAAATCTAAAACACCCCAAAAGCCTTAACTTGAAGGACTTAGAACCTCTCTGTGAGGCACAGTGGTTAGCTTGACAAAACTGGAGTTTATCCCGACAGCTCCTAGCAACGGTCCGGTGCCTGAACACCTACATATATATATGAGCAGTGAGCTAAAGCCCAGTAAATAACATATGTGTAAAGAGGTTAAGAATGCATGTCCTTCCAGTATTGAAAAAAGTCATTTAAACAGTATATCAGTCATTCAGTTTGAGGCTCATATTTGAGGCCATAACAGTCATTCAGAAACTATAATAATCATATGTGGTACATCCAATAGCAAAACAGTACGGTAGGTTTTAACAGACGAGCGATCGGTTAATTGTGGCCATCATATCGAAGTGATAGTGGTTCCAACTTGGGAGGCAGCGAGAGATCTCTGTGTGAAAGAATACAATATAGTAACGATGAGTTGCTAAGGATGCCCTGTCAGTTCACGATTAGGACATCATTCATTCAAGATATGATATCATTTGAAAGCGATGCAGTTCAATTGTTCAGAAGATAATCATTATTGAACATATCTTTACAACATTGTTACTCATAGAGTTCTGGGCTACAGATAAGCTAGAGCGTCCTCGGATGCCAACCCTGCACAGTTACAGAACGAACACACACACTAAGCTACACAGTTGGGAAAGTAATAACTTAATCCCTAATATGCCTCGGTGTGGTTCCACATCAATATCTTCATTAAGATGTCTTAAACTAGGCCTAAGAATGCCTAGGATGGAATAAGGATGGAAAGATGCACTTTAAAAATATTTTTAGAATTTTCAAAAAAATAGGGTCTCGCTCAAGCGTGTCTTTCCCTTCGGCGGACATCTTGACGACAAGAGCTCGCTCGGCGTGACTTCCGCCGGCGGATGCAAAAGTACTAGATGCTCGAAATTCACGCGCGACGGGCGCTCGACCCCCGCTCAAGCGTGTGACTCAGGTTCCCGCTCGAGCGTGCAATCCCTCGATCGAGCGGAGTATAAAACAATGCAAAGTGCTGGTAGCACGAATTTCACACTCGAGCGCCACTTTCTCTGCTCGAGCGTGAGTCCAAATTCTGGGAATTCCATATTTGAACCTCAAGCTCAAAACCAAGTTTTAATGCATCAAATTTGATCCTCTTGGGCTAATTTTCTGGAAAATATTTGTAAACTCATAGTATTACATGATTCAAAGCTCAATTTGTAAAATGAAAGCCCAAAGGTAGTTCAATTAAACACGATTTTAAACCAATTTCATGAACATGATGTAACGCATAACATGCATGAATTTAAACCAATTCAAAGCTTCCAATTCATGCTCCAAAGAGCCAATTCTTCCAAAAATAGGATGAAATCATGGACTTTGGTCAAAAGGTGGACATGCATGAAGCAATTTCCATGAAGACAACCTCAAAACTTCCAAATAAGAACATGCATGCTTGGATTAAGCTCCAATTCAACATTATTAGACCAAAGCTTGACATAGATCACTAAACTCCCATGAACAATGCAACATATGACTAAAATTCATAAATAAGAAGGCAAAAGCTCTACCTTAAGTCTTCAATTTCAAGAACGGGAGCTCAATTATGCAATTAGCCTTCAAATCTTCCAATTCTCTAAGCAACTCTCTAGATGAAGCCAAGTTCTCTACCTCTCTCTCTCTCTCTCATTCGGTTTAGCTCTCAAAATGGCTGAGGAAAAGTTATGAAATCAAGTCTCAAATGTTTTATAAGATGGCCCACTAACATGACATTTCGATAATTAAGTCCAACTCTCGCTATTAATCATTATTTAATCTAATTTAATCATACCAAATCACATTTCAGATAAACACACCATAAAATCACATTAATTCTAATTAGCACAAAACATTAAACAATTTCAGATTCGGCTGCCGATAAGGCCTTCAATTTGCAGTTTAAAGCATGAAACATGAACATATAATTTAACAGTCAACAGATAGAAATGCACTTAAACAGATACAGACAATCAATCAGTTCCAGATTTCAGTCAGTCAGTCAATTAACATGTTTAGTCTCAATTTAGTAGTAATCAGTGGTTAATCAGTAAACAGTGGTGGGGGTTGTCACACAACCATACTTCCATACAATTCAAGGCTAAAAATATCGCTATTTGGTTAAATGATAGCAAATTCATTATACCAAAAATTTTATGTTTTCCGTATATGCGTGGAGATTTCCTTCTTGAAAATAATTTTATATATAAATATCTTCCAATGCAAATACAAGAAAAGGCTATTTCATTAAGCATAAACAATGTCTTAATTCATATTCCCTTGTTAGAACAACATAAATATAGTTGTGATAAAGAGTTTGTGCCCGTGCCGCGTGGTGATTTAACTCCCATCATCAAAACTATTGATGAATCACATTGGATTTATAAAATTTTAGAAGAAAATTTTAGTGAACATCCATTAAAACTATGGCAACGTAGTCCACGCTATTGCAGTTTAAAATTGAAAGACCTTAATGTTATCATTAAAGTAAGACCAATGATCTATACTAGACAAGATATAGATGAATTTGATATTCAACTCCAGGAACTTTTAGACAAAAAGTTAATTGAAGAAACTAAAAGCCCTCACTCTAGTCCAGGTTTTATGGTAAACCATAATTTCCAACTCACATTTATTGTGGCAACAAACTCACTTTTCTAACTATTCTTAATAACAATGTGTTTGTTTGGTTTGAGTTTTTTGACTTAAATTTTTAAAAAATTGAGTTTGCTTTTTTTTAGTGAATATTTTTAAAATTTTAAGCATTTTTGTTTTTTACTTTTTTAGATGCACCTTACTTAGATATATCTAAAAAAGAGAAAAATTGTAAAAAAATATTTAAACAAATTAATAAATACATAAAAATACGAAAAGTATACTGAATTCTCATATTTTTTTTTTTTTATATTTTTGGTATTTAGTGAATTTTTAAAAGATTTTTTTCACAAAAATTATACATTTTATGTGTCTTTATGTTAGATGTGTCTAAAAATTAAAAAAATTGCTTAAAATATTTTAAAAAATTAGAAAAAAAAAAACACAAAAAACAAGAAAGTAAAATTTTCTAAAAAATATTTTTGAAAAACCAAAAACAAGCAAGCTGAATAAGTTTGATTTTCAATATTAAAATATCCATAAAAACTTCATATAGAAATTAATAGGTAATAACTCCAATCGCTAGTGGGTCTGATGCATCCTTTTGGTTGCATAACTGGACTTGGGTTAGGTACTAGCAGAGTATCTCTGATAGTAATAGGCATTTTACTTATCTAACTATTATTATAAAGTATATATTTTATTTTGCCTCTAAACTATTTCATATTTTTACTCCAGCCATACTCTTTATTTTAGCTATTCATCCAAACACTATTAACTTTATAGAATGTCACATCAGCAATAAAGATGGAAGGAAATGATCCTAATGATTAAATACATTTTGCTTAACCTTGAAGGCTAGCTATATGTAACTAGTGAATGTGAGTTAAGCTAAAATGTCTAATCATATGCATAATGCATTAAAGTTGAAAAAAATAAGTCATACAAGACATTTTAACTAACACGCATTATATGCCTAGTAGGTTAGAGATACTCTTAGACATGCTATTGCTGGACCCCTTCATAGGGACAAAAAAACAATTTCTATTAGAGACTGTTGGATTAACTCTGGCTGTGACTTCTCTAGACTCTCATTTACATTCCCTTCATCTATTTCGAACCATATTTGTAGCATCACCCTTTTTCAATTCACTTCGAGTAGGGACCTACCTGTTTGGGGTTCATCGGCTGATAAATAATTCAATAGTAAATCTGCTTAGCTCCTTACTAAATTGTTCAATTCATCCACTTCTTTCTCCATTCCATTTAATCTAAGTGGATCATCTTTTTGTTGTCAGCGATTTTTCTGGCTTGTTTCCTCTTCACTTCGAGAGGTAGGGTCTATTTCTTTAACTCAATATGAGTTCAGTAGTGTATTTGTGGTGTATTTTGTTATATAGATTTTGTTGTTGTTGTTGGATTGATTTTGAAATTATGATTTGTGGATTGAGGATTTGTCCAAATTAAGGGTTGTTTGGTCATGATTTTGTTATCAAATCTATTTTCGGTATATAAAATTCTTTGTGGATTTCTAAAAGTGGAGAAACTCCAATTTGTAGAAAAACCCTAAATGATGTTGATGTTGGGAATTGGTTAGAGTTTTGGAAAATGGATTTGGCTAGAAAAGTGTTATGAGATTTTGGAAATACCGAGTATTGAATACTCTTTTGGGAATGTTCTGGAAATGTGATTTTAAAATTACTGGATTGTATATCCGTATTGTTATATTTTAATTATTGCATTAGAGATAACAGTTTTGGTTATCTGTGGACGATAGCATTGCCGTGTTAGAAATTGCATATGGATTAAGCAAACTGAAATGTTTATAAAATCATACATATCATGGTGCACGTCATGGGTTTTGGAATATTCTCGTTTTTTGTTTGAAAAATATGTGTATATCAGTTTGGAAAACAATATTTTGGATTACATGTAGTGTGCTACTAGAAAAGGGTAAACAAAATAGTAAAGCTGTAAAGGGGTATTAAAGTAGAACTAAGTTAACCTGTGTGTCTATGGTAAAAGGCCTAAACCAGTGCAGTAGGTGCTGATTCCATCTGGATAATCCGGGTAAAATGGCATAGTGGCTTGTATAGCGCCCTATTATGAACACCAGCCCTAGAGATTTACCCATTTTATTTATTGTCATTTTGGTTTTGGAAGGGATGTTTTGAAAGCAGTTTTTAGCAATATATTTGCTGCTGTTTAGCGATGTATTCGCATTTGATTTAATAATGTATTTGCTGATTGGTATTGTGATATACCGAACTTGTTTTGGAAATAGGTTTTTAACAAACAGATGTTTAAATTTTCAAAAAAAATCGTTTTGAATAAATGAAAAGGATTTTGGTGATCGAAAAAAAAGGATTTGTGTTCTAAGAATCAGATGGATTTTGAAAATGCTTATGGGCATATTGTATATATGTACTGCATCATGATCATTTATGCTAGTAGAGCATGTTTAATTTTTGAAATATTCTCTATTGAGCTTTATGCTCACTTTACATGGCTGAAAATGTTTTTCAGGTGTATGGCTTGTATGGATGTGGATTGAGGCATTGAAGTTGTGTTTGAAACCGTATAGGGTGGTTCCTTTATTTGTAGGCCATGGGTCATTTGTTTTCTTTATTTGGTCGTGTGCCATTCTTGTAAGGGTTACACCCTTTGTATATAATGTAAGCTTAAAGGCATTTCAGTTTAATGAATAACATCATTGCATGTTTAATATAGCGAACATTCATCCCACTTAGAGGTTGTATCTAGAATGTATAGAATTGGATAAACAAAAGTATTGTATGACTATGTTGTATATATCTGCATGAGAGTTGTTATCTTTCTCTATATTATTATCGTCTTTTCTTCATCATTGGATGGTTTAATCATGTAGGCTAGACTCTATAAATCTGGGCGCACTACAACAAAATTGAATTTTTACGACTAGCGATGCATGCCGTAAAAACTCTTTCACGGCATGCACACAAATGCCGTTATATGACATGCCGTGGAAAGTTGAGCATCATTTACGGCATGCAGGTAAAGTTGTAAAAAGTAATAAATTAAACATTAATAACATACTTTGTACGTCGTATATAACTTTTTACGATATTTTTGTCATGCCATAAATCATCATACTTTTCATGACATAATTTTGCATGCCGTAGAAGGTTATTTTTAAAAAATTAATGGCTTACTTTGCATGCCGTATATAATATTTTACGATATTTTCTTGCATGTCATAAATCATCACACTTTTCACGACATAATTTTGTATGCCGTAGAAGGTCATTTTAATATATTTATGACATACTTTGTATGCCGTATATAATCTTTTACGACATTTTCTGACATGCCATTAATCATTACA
Organism: Camellia lanceoleosa; assembly: GCA_025200525.1. Lineage (NCBI taxonomy): Eukaryota > Viridiplantae > Streptophyta > Magnoliopsida > Ericales > Theaceae > Camellia > Camellia lanceoleosa. The sequence continues at coordinate 116,042,884 of CM045768.1, read as the reverse complement.
CTTTTCACGGCATAATTTTGCATGCCGTAGAAAGTTATTTTTAATATAATATATATATATATAGGAATATGACCTTGCCTAACCTTATGTAGACAGTAGTTTATAAAATGCAACCTGTTACAAACCAAGCAGAGACAGCAACTATGCAATAAGCAAAAAAATCTAATATCCATACACCAAATAACCTGCATACTAACTTTTATTCTCAACTTCTATCATATCAAGTTGATCACAACCTCAAACATACAAATCAAAAAAAGTATCCAAATCATAAGATTCATTTATCAACATGATCTACACTATGAAAGATGGCAAACTTTTCCCATCTGATTATGCATTTATCCAGAGTTTTAACTCACATGATCTACACTATGAAAGAACTGTCCAAGTACAAGTTTTGGAATCCAATAGTGCCTAGAGATGATTATGATCACCATCCTTCACAACTGTTGGCAATGCAACACTTATCACTTAGCTGTAACAATCAGCTTTCTTGTTTATCTGACACCATGGTGTCGACATCTCAAGTCTTTGTCACCGAATTATCATCATCATCACCATCTTCACTTGTAGCAGATAACACAACAAAAAGCCATTTTGCCCCTGTTATTACTCGACAAATACAAAAACAAAAAAAATTCAACTTTACATCTTAGATTACAAATGGTATGGCCTTCTTTTCCAAAAAAACATCAATACATACAACTTTACACATCAAGAAGGCCTTCTTTTCCAAAAAATAAAAAGATGTTGAAACTGTAAACTATATAGGGCTTAACAATAGCATGTAGACTATAAAATTTTGGAAACCTTCCAATTTGGGAGCCTAAAACATGGGTTTTGTTGGCTTTATGCATAAGCAGCCATTTTAAGATTGATCAATGTCCACATTGAAACACATCAAGAGGTCAAGTGTGAGCTCAAACTAGGTTTAGCTATTAACATTTTTTTTTTAATAACAGAACAACGATAAATTCAAGTAAGGATCACTTTCACTGTTTAAATTTTGATGTCATAACTGGGTTTCATGTGCATAAGACAACATCAAATAAATGATCATGGCACCGCATTCCTTAATTATGGCCTCCACTTCCGCAAGCAATAGAACAAGCCATATGAAGACTAGTATGAAAATATGAGCATTGCATATGAAACCTCAGTGGATTAAGTTTTCTTGATGTATGCATCTGCATATGTATTCAAAAGTGATAAAAAGAAAACTTAACAAGAACCATAAGCACAGTAATGTCATAATGAAAAAGAAAACTTAATAAAAAGAAAAAGAAAAACAACCTTATAGTGAAGACGGAAGACAACACATTGCAAATCATCTTGCGGTGACGATCGTAGAGTGAAGCGGATAAAATGCAGCGAAGCGAAGCAAGAGTGGACAAAGTAATCTTTGCATAATCAATTACACTGTAAACATTTCCGGAAGTTACTTAAAAACAAATCACTAGTGGCAAATTCGCTTTACATAGACAAGCATTTATCAATTATATTTTACGATAGTTTCTTGAAGGAGATGGAACAAAATTAATACCGACAAAGCGGTTGTGAAAGATCTTTGAAAGTGCCTTGGTTAATGAATAAACATTGTCAAGATAAAGAAACCAAAAAAACAACTCGTGGACATAACAAATTTCTCTCTTTGCATTTCTTCCTCTCCGGTTATAAGAAGAAAATAAAATTGAAGCATACCGATCCACGAGCTCCAAAATAGAACTTGGAGATGAAAAGCCAGTCCAGGATGGCATTTAAAGCAGTAGCACCCACACTGACAAGAAAAGGTCGTTTTGCATCTCCAAGGGCATAAAACACCACAACAAGCAACTCTCTGACAATGTAGAACGGTGAGCCAAGAGCATCTGTGAGGGAATGGAAGAACTTGCAAATTAAGCTGCAGAAAATTTCCTAGGTGGTTTTGCTTGTTACAACTCAAGATCAACAGTTAGACTAGAAGTTCACATTCTCTAGGTTAGTTGGTAAGTTAACTAGGGTACTAAATGACGAAAAGAACATTGTCTAGCAGTGACCAGCTCAATTGTGCAGAATCACAAAGAAAGTTTTGGTACTGTGATGTAATTCAATAGAAGCTAACCAGCAAGAATGGAACAATAGTAATGTCAAATTTTCCATTAAACAACTAATCAGGTACTTACAAAAAATAAACAAAGAAGAAACTAGGGTGCTTGCTGCAGAATCAAATGCATAGCGCTCAAATAAGACACGGATAATTGGCTCTGCCAACACACACATTATTGTCAAAATAGGCAAGATTACCACCTGCCAAGAAATGCCAAATGTTAAAAACAATCACACACTATCCTCCAATCAATGGCAAGGATGGGTTGATGTCTGTAGATAGAACAGGATAAATTCAGACTCCATTGCTTGGGGCAGGCACACCCTAATACTTCGCTATGAAATCATCAAGAATACATTTTCCTAACAAAATAAGACTACAAGTTGGTGACATTAAGGACAAAACTTCCACAAGAGGCAACTCAAAACAACCAAATGTCCATTGATCAGTCTGCTCATACTTCAAAACTCCATACGCAAATAACAAGGCCTATATATGTCCCTATTAAGTTCAGTGTATAACTTAAACATAATAATTACTTCTGACCCGTGTTTAAATCAATCACCATGTCCATCCAGGCTAATATCTGGCTGAAGTTGTTTATAAGGCATAAGTTAAGTATTGTCATAATGAAAAACAAGAAATGCATTTTGTATTAGAATTCAGAAATTAAGTGCATATCAATTTTAACTTCAATTGACCTTCCTTGAAGACAACAGAAAAAGAACATTTCTAGCTTCTACTTCTTCCACAAAAGAAAAATATAAAGTGGAGTAAGAGAACTCAGAGAGTGGCCACTTGTAGAAAGCCAATATTGTATGGAATCTCCCCAAAGATCTGATTGTATGAGATATCTCTGAAAATCATACACTACAATTTTAACCAAAAATGAAAAGAAAGAGTGTATTTCCGTAGTAGGATAGTTATCATTAAGAAACTTACAAGATCTCAAAGCTTGTACAATTGCCAATGTTATCAGGGATTGTTCCAGTTAGGTTATTGCCTCTTACATCACTAAAGAGATCAAGGAAGATTTCAATGTCCCCATGGATATGAAGCGAAAAGCAAGTAGGAAGCCTGAAAAAGCCAAAAGCAAGCATAACCATGAAGTGAACACTCACAAATACCACAGGTCGGTTGGCACATATCACGGGGACAGGGTTCCAGTTAAAGAATTGCCACATAACCCTCTGCAAACATAATTACCACCAGATGATAGATGAACCAATAGTTTGTCCAGAGTAAAATTATAAACCAAATTAAATGTTTAAGTGTTAATAGCATCAAGGGTTGATAATGAAATTGGATTTTATCTATCAGTTGTTAAACCCTAATTGATGTAGCACTTACAGATATTGTAATACTTCATTCCAATAGATTAACCTCGGTATGTCACCAATAAGCTGGTTACGAGCAAGGTCCCTACCAAATAAATTTACACAAAGACAAGGCATACATATATATTAGCACAAGTGTCAATGGCTTTGGTGTAAATACAATCAAAAAAACATATGGTAATGTTAACTGCATGGACTCCACCAAAAAATAAAAAAATTATGACTCACAGAGTTTTGAGGTTGGGAATCTGTGTTAATGTTGAAGGGATAGGACCAGTCAATTGATTGTTCTTCAAATTCCTGCATTTACAGAGCTTACTCAAGCCCTTGGTTGGCAGAACTAAAAACTTATCTATCTTAAACAATCCAGCATATTTAATTAATAGTACTTCACTTCAAGTATTAAACTAACCAACTTATCAGATCTTCACATCTCTTCAGAACTTCGAGTAGCAGCCAGCTCCATCTGAAGCGTTGAAATCGACTTATGCAAAGTACGGCAAGCTAGCTGGGTTCTATTGCCTTCTTCGTCAATGAAATACATCATTTTGGGATCATCTAAAGTGCAAACCACATGGCCTCTGAATCTCTTATGCAAATGTAGTATGTTGTATTACACTTTCATTTTAATCTTACCTTTCATAGGTAAAGTTTCAAATAATTATTGTCCCCATTGACAATGTCTAGGCTAAAATTGGGAGATAAAAAAGTAGTTTATATTTTTAGACTAAAACTCAAGTGCCGATTATGACCACTTGGACTAACACTATTGTATAATTAGTTGGCTACTCTTGTAATTATTAGACGTCAAACTATTAACTATGACAGGATCAAAATCGGAAGTAGTGTGCAAACCTCGATTTAAAAATATGAGGGGATGTAAATATGTATATATATTTAAAAATATTTGTGTTCCCTTATTTAAGATTTTTTGTTTACCAGGTAGATTGCTTAGTTTACATTTTATTAGAAATCTAATACAATGAAAGAAAGACAAAGAAAAATTCAGACACAAGGCGAGACAGAGAGCTTTGGAGCTGTGTTTTTCATTGGTTGACAGATTAAGCGACTACTATGCCCTCAAGAACTACAAACATGGTGGACACAAAGCCCTTGCAGTAACAGTTTGCATACCAAGTGGTTATTCTTTCCTAAGCATTCATCAAATCACAATGCTGACTTCCATCCAACCCAGAATATATTATTTGCATTTAAATAGCAATTACATCAGTATCGGGGGAGAGAAATTCAGTAGCAACAACAATCAACCAAACAGAGCCGTTGTCTTATTATGATTAAGACTAAAAGACAAATCAGGAATTCAATATTACTTTCAAAATGAAGTAATTTTGAATCAAACACTCACAAATATAAATTTTGTGACAAATGCAAAACGAATCAAACACTCACAAATATAAATTTTGCATTTGTCTCTCTCTCCACAATTACGGCTATTTCATATCCACAATTACCGAATCTAACACTCACAAATACGAATTAAAAACGAATCATATTATGATAATACATCATCAACACAAACACTACACCGATAAATCAATTAATCACACTGGATGCTGAAATCAAAAACCAAATCTATGAGACTGAAATCCATTAATCGATCGAACCTGGATGTTGAAATCATAGTGGAGAGAGATGCTATGTTATCCCTTAATTGTTGAAATCAACGAGATCAGAAGAACACTACGATCAGTTTGTGCTCACAGCCATCAGGGATTCAATCGCGACAGAGAGGGATTGAAATCAACAACCACCGAGAACAATGAAATTAGGGATTCGATAGCGAGAGAGAGGGATTGAAATCAAAACACCACCGAGAACAATGAAATTAGGGCGCTAGAGAGAGAGAGAGAGAGAGAGAGAGATAGATGAAGGAAACGAAATAAACAATGAAATTAGGGCCAAAGAGAGAGAGAGAGAGTTGTAATATTTTAAATAATTTTTTTTTTTACTTTTCAAATTCAAATAATTTATATATACTTAAAAGAAATATTTTATTTTAATTTTAATAATGTTTTACTTTTAAATTTTTTTAAAAAAATCACTAAATTCAAAAGAATATAAAATTTAATATATTTTATTATTTTTTTTACAAATATTTTATTTTTTAGTTGTATTCAGATTAGGCACATCTAAAAAATAAAAAATAAATAAATTATTTGAAAGAAGAAAAAATATCAAATCAAGGTAATTTAAAAAAATAATAATTACACATTAGTGAGAAGCCATATAAATATTAATCATTAAAATTATAAACGTTTTGATGAATGTGTAATTTTTTTTTTCCAAAATCTCACTAGGTGCAATTATCCCCTTAAAAGAGACATTAAATTATAAAATAATGTATAAATTATTTTTTATGTTGTCCTCAATTAGGAAAATTTAAGATGAGAAGTTTGGTTGGAAATTGTTAACTTTTTGAAATATATAAAAAAAAAAAAAGATTGAAATTTTGTTAATAAAAGTTTTCACGACATGCTAATGCATGCCGTGTAAAGTTATAATATTTTACGACATAAAATGTATGTCATCTTAAGTACAAATATTTTATGACATATTTTTGTATGCCGTGAAAATATACATTTTTTACGGCATGTTTTTGCATGCCATAACAAAAATTCTGATTGATTTTTTTTTTTTTTTTGTAGAAGTTTTCACGACATGTTAATGTATGCCGTGTAAAGTTATAATATTTTACAACATAAAATGTATGTCGTCTTAAATACAAATATTTTACGACATATTTTTGTAAGTCGTAAAAACATACATTTTTTACGGCATACTTTTGCACGCTATAAATATATGAATCAACGACTTACATGGTATGTATGCTGTTATTGACAAAACATTAACGGCTTGCAAAAAAAAAAATGCCGTAGAATGTACTAACTACGACATGCATTTAATGCATGTCGTAAACATGATGCCGTAAAAAGTCAATTTTGTTGTAGTGGCGTGACAGAATTTTTTAGTTTGGTGGGAAAATCTTTATGAAAATGATACACAAATAATTTCCTTACATTTTTTTTTGGTTGCAATTTTGGTACATAATATTTAACATTGATGCAATAAAAAAAAATTGTAAAATTCAAAATCTTTCTAACCGGCAAACTTGAGTATTATATTAAAAAAATAAATTTATAATGTCACTTGCAAAAAAAAAAATAATTTAGACAAAAATTACAAATGTATGAAGCATTTCACTCATACCTAAAATAATATAAAATTCTATAATATATATATATAGGGAGAGAGAGAGACAGACATGGATTAATCGCAATAGACTAAGATCATTGAGTCTGAGCTCAAAAAGTAATTAAGAATTAATAATTTAATATTCATGTTGGTAGGAAAATCTGTAGACTTGAATACAAATGACCCTATTTGGTTTCGTCAATAGTTTTGTAAGTATTTACAATCAATTGAAACATAACTGTTTAAAATTAGATAATATAAATTATCTTTATATATTCAAATCTAAATTTAAATCAACTTTATTTTGAATTTTCGTGATAGATATAGATTATCTTTATATAGATTTTCAACTCAAATACTTTTTAATTTTCCAATAACTCATTTTCTTTCTTGTTGATAAGTTTATATTTGAATAACTATTATTCTAAGAGCATATTATTATTATTATTATTATTATTATTATTATTATTACTAAAGAAAATAGTTTTATTTTAAGTGGAAGTGAGGGAAGATGAGTGATGAGTTGAAAACTTGACTTAGAAATAAATGGCTCATAATTTTTTAAAATTTTAGATTTTATGGGAAATCAGAAATGAAGATTTCAAGGCTTATAGATTTTTAATTTAAATATTTTGAATTTTTGGAGAAAACTTGGCTTAAAAATAAGTGCCACGCATTTTTTTTTTAAATTATAAAAAAATAAGAATGGAGATTTGGAGGCCTATAGATTATCAATTCAACTATTATTGAATTTTCGGATAATTTTTTTTCCCCCTTGTTGATAAGTTTATGTTTGGATAACTATTATTCTAAAAGCATATTATTATTATTATTATTAAATTATTAAAGAAAAGAGTTTTATTTTAAATGGAAGTGATGGGAGAGGAGTTAGTGAGAAACTTAGCTTAAAAATAAGTGTCACATAATTTTTTAAAATTTTAAATTTTATAAAAAATTAAGAATGAAGATTTGGAGGCCTAATAGCAAACCGATTATATTTGTTTATATACATAGTATAGATTATTTTGGACACCAAGAAGTTGAATTCATTGTCCACTAACCTTTCTCTCTCCCCTATGTTGGCCCTGTTTGGTAGGACTTATTTCCAGCTTATTTCAACTTTTAGCTTAATTTAAGTTATTTTGATATGTTTGGTTCAGCTTAACAATACAGCTTATAACTTTTTGTAAGTCAAAAATCAACTTATTCTTTGAGTGGGGGAGGAGAAGCTTAATTTATAAGTAAAAAATCAGCTTATGTTCACAGCTATAAGTTATAAGCTGTTAGGTTATAAGTTATAATCACTTTCCCATAGTTCTACCAAACGGAACCGTTGTGTGTATTAGATTGCTATGAATCATGCATTGATTTCAACATGAAATTGTGTTGTTATATGGCTAAGTTTTTGATGCTTTCTTGATACTTTTTTTTTGAAGAAATACATTATAAAAGTATGTATGTCACTCATTGATTGTAATATTTATTAATATCTTAATTCTTAATTGGACGACACATGCTAATAAGTGTCCTGAAGACATTATTTCATGTTGGAAATTAGGTAAAAATTATTTTGAAATTGACGAAATAGCTGAAAAAGTTCTGAAATTAATGAAAAAAGTTCTGTACATAGTGAATTTTGTCTTTTTTTTTGGGTTATTTTTTTACATTGCTAGCAAGCAAGACCCTCACTAGCATTGAAAAAGTTCTGAAATCATTGTAAAAAGTTCTGAATTGAGTGAATTTTGTCTTGATTTTTTTATATTTTATTTTTTTGTTAGTTTTTACACTTGGTAGCAAGTAAGACCCTCACTAGAATCACATTGAGTCGTCATCAAGTCCACCTGTTTGGGTTATTTGTTGTTGAAGACCATGTAGCTGTAGGTTGGTTTTTGAGCACACAGGGGGACCATATAGGTTGGTTGAGAGAAAAAAAAGCCAGTATCAGGATCTCTCCTTACTCTCCTTCCTTACCTTCGTACTTGTTGGATCATTGGGCCTACTTTTAGAGCCAATTTCAATGATTCGAATCATTTACATTTTAAGAATTGTTAAATATATCATACCAGTAAAAAATCAAATTGATTGGTTATTAGAAACTACATGTTCATATCATCGAATTAAAAACCATTTTTTAAAAAAATTTAATAAATAGTTTATCGAAGACATGTTTTTTGATATCCGATCAATTTAATTTTTTTATAGATATGATGTACTCGATAAATTTTAAAATGTAAACGATTAAAATCATCGAAATTGAAATTGAGTCCAAAATAAACCCAATAACTTAGGCCTCGTTTGGGGACTGACTATTTTAGTCAAAAAGTTAAAAAGTCAATTAAAACTAGTCACATCACTTCTCTACTTTTCTGTACATCTTTTTATAAAAAGTCAAAAAATTACTAAAATAGTCTATTCCCAAACGAGACCTTAATAAGTAGAGAGACAAAGAGAGAAAATAAGAAGGGGATTTGATTCCACTAGGAAAACCTTATCTGTTTTTCTTTTTTAGCAAGTCCCATCAGTTATTTATTGTCAAGGAAGGTCCAAAAAAAAAAAACAAAAACAAAAACAAAAATTTTAGGGAAGTGATTGAGATTGAATCAGGATTCCCTTCTTTCATTTTCTCCTTACTTGCTAGCTCATTTTTAGGCTTAATTTTGATAATTCGAACCGTTCATATTTTAAGATTTGTTAAGTATATCATACCTGTAAAAAATCAAGTTGATCGAATATCATAAAGTATGTGTTCGGAAAACTTGAACTAAAAACTATTTTTTTAAAGAATTTAATAAACAGTTTTCCGAACACATACTTTCTGATATCCGATCAACTTGATTTTTTACAGGTATGACATACTGAACAAATCTTAAAATATGAACGGTTCAGATTATCAAAATTGGGCCTAAAAGCGGGCCCAATGAGCTAGCAAGTAGGAAATATAAGGAGGGGATCCTGATGCCTGTAACATAGCAGTGCAAGTCATTTTCTAAGAATGTATCACACCCCTTAGGCGGTGTTTGGCAACAAATTTTTTTGGATTTTTTTTTTCACTAAAAGACAAATTAGTTACAAAATCAAAAAAAAAAAAAAAAATTCAAACAAAATATCACATCAAATCCCATAATTATTTTATGTTTTCTCTCACAAACATCACATCCAACCACAAAAAAACTCAACTATCTTACCAAATACAAAAAAAATTTCTCTAATAATGTCCTATAATTAAAAAAAACTTATATAAAAATTCACTTCCCAAACATCCACTTTATTGTCCATTGTATTTTTGTATCTAAAAAAAAAAAAACAATCTGACAATATAAATTTTATAAGACCTTGTTGGAGATCCCCAGCACTTCCACCTCCACGTAAGGAGCTGTGAGAGGAAGGCTTAAAATATATATATATATATATATGCAAATATATAATATTTTACACTATTCAAAAAACAATAAAAGTGGTGGAGGTCACCTCCCTGGGTCCAAGTCATTTTCCAATTTTATAATATATAACATCAACCTATACGGGATGTGTGGCTCTTTCTTCCCATGTCTTTAATAGAGGGTGTTTAAAATTTGAGAAATTCCATGTAGTAACGCCTCCAACTAATTCTGTCCTACCCAAAATTTTGGAAGGAAATTATGACATGGGTTTAGAAAATTTTGTAATTATGTGTCAATTTAATAATATATGATTTATTTATAAGAGAAATTTATAACATATACCCCTTCAAGAAGTGCACATCATGAGAAAATTATGGTTTTTTATGATGAAAGTTATGATTATTTGTGATGTGTGTTATGACATTTTATGGTGAGGAGGAAGATTATTTCCAGTCCAAAATCTAGACAGAATGGAGTTGTTTGGGTCCGTGGGGCCATCATGGGCTCCATTTTAATAATTCAAATAGTTCATTTTGTAAGGCACTTTGTATATTTCATCAACATAAAAAATTAAGTCGATTTGATAACTATAATTTTTCAATTTGTCGTGTTTTTCACTAAAAAAATGGACAATAATTATGTTTTAAAAAAAAAATCATACATTTTTTTATGATAAGAATAATAAATTGAACAAGTTGCAATTATCGGATCAATTTAATTTTGTTTTTAGTATGAAATAAATGAAGTTAAATACATAAAGTGTCTGTCAAAATGAACGGTTCGGATTATCAAAATGAGACCTGTGGTGGGCTTCACGGGCCCAAATAACCCATTTCAATTCAGATTTTGAACTAGGAGTCCTTCTCATGGTGAAATTATAAGTAGTGAATTTATGATATGTACCCTAAATTTAGAAATAATAATGTTAGGACACCTTGTGATTTTTGTTTTGATACTTTGTACTTTTTATTATGACATTTTATAATAAAAAAACAAGTAATAATTTTTATAATGAAAAAGTTATGACTGAAAATAAATAAATAAATAAATACCATATACATATGTTTTTTCGAGGGCACGTTATAGCCTGTTCCTTGTTTATATTCTTTATTTTTGTAACCATCTATACAAATGAACCCCCTGCTAGTGGGCCAGTATGCAACTATTTTTTTTTTTTTTTTTGAACTGGCCAGCATGCAACTATATTCCCATAAAACGTGATAATTAGTCCTATTTGGAACCATTTATACATATGAACCCCCTGCTACTGGGCTAGTATGCAACTATTATTTTGTTATGCTAATAAAAATCAGTATTGTACTTTATTTATTAAAAATTACGTAATTTTTTATTTCAAAAAATAAAATCATGAATCCATCCATCTCCCACTGCCACCACCATCTTCACCTTACGTTATTTTTTCCGTCCACAATCTCCACACCAGCACACCAACCACCCCATGGCTTGTTAGTTTATTTTATTTAATGATTTTGCTTCTAATTTGAGGAGGTTGGTGGGTACGAATAGTCGTGTTGACTGATGGTGGTAAGGTAAGTGGGCGTACCAAATCTCAGGTTAGGTTTTTATTATTATTATTATTAAAGGAAATTGTTATGAGCCTTAAATAAATTACTAAATTTTTTTATCAAACTTCTTACTTCGGTATAGGACCCACACACTTGTGATTTGTGTCAATCCCACACCTATGAGAGGTTTAGTAGAAAATTTGGTAATTTATTTAGAGTTCCTAACATAACTCTTTTTTAAAAGCAAGTATGTGCTCTTATTGTTATTTTCAATCTGCTTTTCAGGACAACGTGGCATCTTTGAAAATGTGTAAGTTATCATCATTAATACAAATCTATGTAACTTCTTTGGCAAGTGGCTATCGTTTTGAATTCTGATTAACGATTAGTGATCAGCACAACAAATCAATTTGGATTTTTGTTATCAAGAATTTTAAAATTCAATGACTGATTTGATCATCTTCTTGCTAACATGTATTGCATTTGCTTTGGTGGAAACTTTAATCCTGTGTTTTGTAGTGTCAATATAGATGTTGCTGGCCAAGCACATTATCAAATGGAGGGTACTAACACGGTTATTGACATTAACTGCAACCGTTGCAGGAAGCTTTTGGGTTGAAAATATGTAAGGAACATAAAGTATTTATCATTTTTGAAATTCTATATATATATATATATATATATTCTTACATATTGACTAAAAATCTTCTAACAAAATTATACTATTATAAGTTTAGGTTGAAGTGCCAGAGGAAACCGATGTACTTGAGACCAGAAGATTCCTACTGCATTTGTAAGCTTTGAAACAAATAAATACCACTAATTTTGTACACAAAGTATTTTTTTCCCCTTCTAATTTCTATAATTTTGAGTTTCTTATGGATTTGATTCAACATCTGTGAATAGGCAAAAGCTACTGTTGTGGAATGGAAACAATATGATGTATGCAGATACAAATGAACCTATTGAAAATGCTTGAATTGACAGCAAAGAAAACATTTGAAATGCCAGCTGAAGGAGGACTCATATATACATGTAATATCAAATTCATCCATTTTTTTCTTTTTTCTTACTCATAAAATTATGATTTGGTGTTTTCTCTGGTTCATGCAAAATATACGGAGCAAGAGGCATAGAACTATTAGTTGTTAGAACAAAAGGGCTTGTTTGGTGTATGATTGTTTCATGATTTAGGATAAGCACGTAATACTCTATATGGGCGCTTTCTATGCATGTACTACAATTTTATTTCCATCTGCTTATGATGATCTATGATGAAAATATGTCTGTTGCTATTACAATGATAGCAGATTTTAGGCTATGTTTGAAGTTATTTATCTGAATATATTTTGCAATTAGATTTACTTTATATTATTTGTTCTGCTTTCTTTTCTATGCCATTTGAAATAAGGATTTTGAGCATATGTGTTTGGATAGAGAAATTAAGGAAATGTTAGTGAGAAAGTTGCAGACTAATGCTGTTTTTGGTTGGGGTATTTGAGGATGGATTTGAAAAGAGAAATAGAAAATGTATGTGAAATATATATAAAATATACTTATATTTCATCTAGTTTCACACACATTTTTCCTTTTCATTTCTCTTTCCAAATCTCTCTCCAAATCTCCCAACCAAACATAGTGTAAAAGATTAAACTTCATAGCTTCAAATGAAGTATACAGCTTTTGAAGTCATGTAGCATGAAACATTTGTATAACAACTTCCAAATAAAGAGTGCAAAGAAATTTTTATTATTGAATTGACCTTTTATACATTTGAGGTTTTTATTTGAGTTTTCTAGAAGAATCACATATTGAATTGAGCTTAATAAAATCAGTTCAAAAGTTCAAGAAGAGGCTTTTATTCAACTTGAAAGTGAAAATCTAAAATATAAATAAGCAAATGAGGCAACATATAAGCAAACATGTGTGGTGTAGGCTTAGCTTGCCTCGTTGCCATAAGCATTGGTTATGGGGGTTTCAGTATTGCCTTTTTTTTTTTTTCCTGTCTGGGGATTTCAAAAAGAATAATACTATATGCACCAATTAGTATATTAACTAATGTGCCAATTGATAATATAGCATAATTTAAAAGATTTTTGATATTTGTAATGTGATTAATGAGTGGAGTCAATAATAATGTCATAACTAGTGTTAGTACACTAGTTAGTATACTAATTAGTATATGTAGCACCACCATTTCAAAAATGCCTTTTTAGCTGTTTCTTAGGGTTTCATCATTGCATTTGATGCTACTTTTGTTGGGATTTAGCACTTGGGATGGTTATGTTCTATGCTTGTAACATATCTTTGGTTAGCTTGGTTCTGTTCTTTATTCATGACCTAATTTGCATAGCCCAAGTTCTTAAGGCTCTATTTGGGCCTTAGATTTGTGGAAAGGTTAAAAACAAGAAAAGTGAATGAAGTAAAAGCAAATATATATATATATATATTTAATTTTTCCTTCCTTTTTCTTTCCTTACAAATTTGGGATCCAAACATATAATAAGAAGCATGCCATGACTAAAAAATTATCCATCTCTCACTACTCTATTGTCATTTGCAACTTCAATCTGTGTTTGCTTAAAAGTTCATGCTCAGTTCAACTCATTTAAAACTTTGCAACTTAACCAATTTGTAGGGGCTTTTTATTTTTATTTTTTTGGGTTGGTGAAGACAATACCCGAGTATATATAATTATTCGTTCTATAAAGACATTAAAACCCGTTAAAGCCCGATATGCTTAACATGTGAGAGGCCACTCAACAAACTTGCTCATAAACCTACACATTGGCTCACCAAAATTTAAAATATATACATGCAATGATGGAATTTCTCAAGTCATTTTTATATGTTTCAATTTTTTAGAAATTGAGTTTTTTTGTTTTTGCATATTTTTTTATTTTTAGTGAATAATTTTAAAATTGTAAATATATTTTTTTTTACTTTTTTAGATGCACCTTACTTAGATATATTTAAAAAGTAAAATATTTGTAAAAAAATCAATAAATATATAAAAATACAAAAAATTTACTGAATTTTTATATATATATTTTTTGGTATTTAGTGAATTCTTTAAAGATTTTTTTCACAAATATTATACTTTTTAAGGGTATTTATGTTAGGTGTATCTAAAAATTAAAAAAAAAAATTACTTAAAATATTTAAAAAAATACAGTAAAAACAAAAAAAAATACGAAAAACAAAAAATTTGAGAAATTCTAATATTTTCTGAAAAGTGAATTTTAATAATACAGTATCAAATTTGAATTTTCTGAAAAGTGAATCCTGAAAAGTAAAACCAAACAAGCTATTTTGAGAAATTCTATACCATATGAATCCTCAGTTATGTCATTTTCTTTTTTAGTTATAATCAATTTTCTTTGATTATGACATTATTTAATTATGACTCATGAGTTATCTAGTTATGTCTTACGTTATATTTAATTATGACAATTTTTTTTTTAATTATTATTCAAAAAATTAAAATTATGTTATTTTTTTCAATGTTTCCCTTTAATTATAAAATGTGTTATGTGCCAGTAAATTTTATTCAATCTTATAGTATGTTTTTATACATATTTAAAAAAACAAAAAAATCTAAAACGTACAAATTTAGACCATCAGCCCATTGGCCTGGGCCAAGCTTGCTGGATAGGGCCTGTGCTTACATTTAGGCCCAAGGCTAGAGCAACAAAGTGACCAAAATAAAAATAAAAATAAAAAAGAAGAAGAAAGAAAGAGAAGTGGGCTCTATATCGAATTTGAGCTTGGCCCGAATGACTGGAATTTTATCTTGCTGGTGGTCTATCCAGTTATCTAGTGAAAAGGTTGACATCCGTGGTCGACAAAGGCCTCGTTTGGCAAGTGCTTGTTTTAGTCTAAAAGTCAAAAAGTTACTAAAAAAATCAAAAATCCTATAACCTATACAAAAAAGTCAAACATTCTCTTTTCTCTTTACTTTTGCATATTTTTTCATAAAAAATTAAAAAGTCATTCCAAATATATTAGTTTTTTTTTTTAATCTCATTTTTTAGTCAAAAAGCCAAAAATTTACTAAAATAGTCTATTCTCAAACGAGGCCAAAGTGACAACTGCGGTAGATAAGTATTTCACCTGATCGTCCATTCGGTCAACTGGTAAATAGTGATTCGAGCCATTCCAAGCAGCTCAATTCGAGTTACCAAACATTTTTCAAAAAAAAAAAAATAACGAACGTCTGATGATATTTGTCCATTTTGTCTTCTAGCCGCTAAAACAACTTGTCACATTCTTAGGGATTGCCCAACTACCAAAACCCATTGGAACTCTATTGTTCCTTCAACCTTAGCTAACTCCTTTGATCTGAACCTAGCTGAGTGGATTAGAACCAACTGTTCTGCTAAAGAGAGTCATTCTTCCTTGGTGGGGTGGGCTATTCTTTTTCCTATTGTTTGTTGGGCCATTTGGAAAGCTTGAAACTCTGTCTGTTTCTCTCCCACTAATCCCTCCCCTTTCAAGACTAATCTTGTAATTGCCACTGTCCTTGAATGGCAGCATTTATCTTGTACAGGCTTCCTCCTTCAGTTGTGAACTATAAATTGAATAAAGATGGGGCAGCCAAAAATAACATAGGTGCTGCTTCTGGTGGAGGCATCATCAAAGATAATATATTGTTGGGATTGCTTCTAGTCTAGAAACTGAGTTATGGGCTCTACGTGATGGACTGAACTTAGCTCTCGATAGAGGACTCATGAGAACAGAAGTGGAAACTGATGCCCTTCTTGTAAAACAACTGATATTGGGACCAAACAACAATAAGCATTGCCTGTGTAATCTGATCTCTGATTGCGGGTTCCTGATGGCGCAACTGGAGATGCAGTCGATTAATCACATCTACTGCGAGGCAAATAGATGTGCGGATTTATTAGCAAATCAAGTCTCTGTTCATGGTTTACGTATTTTTGCCAACTCTCTGCAATATATTGCTATGCAATTCTATGATGATGCAAGAGGGATCAAATGTCCCACAATTTTTCTTTGTTGGAGATGATTTAAATAAATATATATTTTGAATTTTTACAAAAAATAAAAAATATGTGCATTGTCGTAAGAAAAGTTGGCAATAAGAAACTTCGAACACAATGGTCCAATTCGAAATTAATGATTGGCCCAATTGGAAAGTAATGAGGTGCCCAAATTATGTCATAATTGTTTATCATATTTATGGAAAGGATATTGTTATTTAGGCCTAAAAATTAGATTCATTTTTTAAATCCAATGATGTGTCACTCTATTAAAACATTTAAAAGAAATCTCTCTCTTATTTATTCTGTAATCATCAATCAATCATATCTTTGACACATCACTGGGTTTAGAAAGTGAGTTTAAAAAATAGACTTATTTATCATTTTTTTAAATGAAAAATGGTTGTTTTACATGTTCAATAAAATTTACAAAAAAATTATAACTCAATGGTAGTTTTACAAAATAAATATATATTTATGAAAAAAATTTAAAATTTTAACTATTAACGTTAATAAAGTTTACCACTTATCTATTTATTATTATTATTATTATTATTATTATTATTATTTTTGTAAAACATACTAAATTGATATTTTCTCATACATCTAAACTACCTTCCCATTAAAAAAATAAAACTACCCGATTTTTTAAAACAATGAAAAGCTTAAAAAACATATTCTGAAAGTCTACTGCTACATTCATAATATAGCAATGTTCAAAATATTTTTGAACTGGTATTAAAAATAGAGCGCTTATCCTTAATTTTTTGGGGTACTTACCAATTAGTCCTATTAACTAGACTTATTTACCTAAAGGTCCTAACTAATAAATTTAACACTATAAAAATAAGAGAGTGATAAATTTATCATTAAAAATTTATTCACAAAAACAAAGAGACTGATAAATTTATCACTAAAAATTTATTCATAAAAATAAAAAACTGATAAATTTATCTTTATCACTTAATAAATTTATCAATAGGACTTAATGGGTAATAAATCTCCAAAGTAGGATCTATTGGGTAATAAGTCTCCAAAGTAGGACCTATTGGTAGTTTACCCTAATTTTTTTTCCTTTTTTCTTTTCCTAAATAATTGTGTAACATTTCTTATGGTAGGAAATTTTAAATTCAACTCTTATATAAAAGAGTTTGATATTCTTTGTGATTGTAGTTTATTTCTCCCTTGTTATAAGGGTTGTATGTAGTTAGTGATTGTTGAATTTGGATTTAGTGAGCTTAGCGGGCTCGGTATTTGGTTCTAGGGAAACTTACTGTTAAATCTTATATATAAAGTTTAAAATTCATCTAATTTCAAAATAAAATATTTGTACTAATTAGTCTTATATATTTTTAATCGTTACCAAAAAATCCTATTTTTTTATAAAAAAAAATAATTAAAAATGCTACTACATCCTACAACTGCCGGACTTCTGTCAGATGGTCATCGAAGACTCGCTGAAATGTTCACCATCACTAGAAAGTTGCCTGAATATCATTGGAAATTAGCTAGAGTATCGCCGGAATGTTCTGAATGTCACCGAACGTCATCGGAATGTCTAGAATGTTCGCGGGACGTCAAGAATATCACCGGAGACTCACCAGAATATCCAGAATATTGCCCAAAAAATAAACTACCTTCCCATCAAAAAATAAAAAATAAAACTATCCGATTTCTTAAAATAATGAAAAGCTTAAAAAACATATTTTGAAAGTTTCCTGCTACATTCATAATATAGCGAAGTTCAAAATATTTTTGAACCAGTATTAAAAATAGAGTGCTTATCCTTACTTTTTCTTTTTTCTTTTTTCTCTCTCACTCTCTCCTATGCAATACTTGGCACTCTATATAGTCTTATATATTTATAATACGGAAATGACCCCTAGCTCGAATACTTGGGCTTGAAAACTGGCTCGAAATTATTATTATTTTTTTAATTGTTTTCCTTCCCTTGCTTTTCCCTTGCTTTTCAATAACAGTTGCCTTGCTTTTCAATAACAGACAGAGGCGAGAGAGAGAGAGGAGAGAGAGAAGAGAGAAGAGAAGAGGAAGCAAAGATAGAGAGAAGAGAAGAGAAAGAGAGAAGAGAAGGAAGATCGGTAATGGCGGTCGGTGATGGCGGTCGGTGATCGGCGGTGATATCTTCGATCATCTTTGATCTTTATCATCGATCTTCGATCATCTTTGATCTTCATCAAAAAAAAAAACAAAATCTGTGATATCTTCGATCTTCAACGAAATCTGTAGAAGTTTTGCCAGATCTGTGATATCTTCGATCTTGTTCAAGAAGGGTGATTTTTTTTTTTTTTGTTGATGAAGATGATGATGTTGAAGATGATGAAGATGATGAACAAGATCTGCAGAAAAACAACGAAAAAAAATGATGAAGATAAAGATCGGTTGAACTCTGTTCTGTCCACATATGAATTTAATATCAACTGGGTTGTTCTGTGTTGTTCTGTCCACATATCTGTCCATACAGAACAACACAAATTCATATGTGGATGAAGATAAACCCAGGTCTCTGTGTTTTTTAATAGATGATCTCTGTGTTTTTGAATAATAAACCATCCAAATTGATAATAGACGAACCCAGCTGAAGATGATCAAAAAAACGAGAATGAAAAAAAAAAAAAAAAATCTCCAAAACGACGTCGTTTTGGAGTCGAGCCAATTTCGCGCTCGGCAATTTCGAGCTACGTAGCAGTTCCGATTTATAATACTATAAGAGTATTAAAGTTGGTCGGCTGAACAAGGGTGTAACACTTATAGTGGTGTGAGGTTTCGGATTCAACCCCTATATAGAAGTGTTTGATATCCTTGGAGATTGTAATTTATTTCTCTCTCACTATGAGAGTTGTATATAATTAGTAATTGTTGGATTCGGATTTAGTAAGCTTAGTGGGCTTAGTATTTGGTTCTATTAGGTTTTGTTGAATTTTAACTATTATGACATAGAAATTTGGTCGATAATATAAATATTTCTCATATTTATAATTATTTTGTTATCTATTAAAAAATAGTAGAATAAAAAAAGTTGGTCCACTCACATTGTTGTACATAAAGAATTATGTTAGGAATTTCAAATAATACTAAACCTCTTACATGGATGTAAGACCCACGCACATGTAGTTTTGTATGAATCACACACCTATATGAACGGCGATCAGACGAGCGTGGAAGACAAGGTTTTGTCTGCAAACTTCTCACAGACGGCGCCAATTGTACGGGGAGCAAATATTCCGGCGAGCCCGTACTCTTTTCTTCCAAGCTCCGTTTCTGTCCGATCACCTGAAAGCACAACGGCGGTGAGCTACCCGGTGGTGTGTGGCCGGAAAACCCCTCCGACGATCAAGTTAGCACACACATTGGGATAGAGAGAAAGGGATGAGAGTGTTTGTGTGTAAGAATGTCTTACAAAGTGTTCGTCTATCTGCGTATGGGGGGGGCAGACATGCTTATATACCCTCTGCGCCCCAAATCTACTCCGAGTGATCTCTCAACACGTGGCTCTGCTATCCCATCCTTCAGCACAAATCTTGCTGAGCATCACCTAATCCCAACTGCCAGTCTACTCTGCTGGGAGCTCGGCAGCCGGGCAACATTATCTCGGCTACTAACGGCCAATCCACACTTAAGCCCAAGCGCTCCATAACCGAGCTACTCCAGGCCATGTTCAATATCAACCGTGCTCGACTATATTCCGGCAGAGCCGAGCTCGGCTCAGCTCATACTGGTTGGACGTCGGCACTCCCACAGAGCTAACTCTCGAACCATGGAACCTTGTGAGGCAGCGAACAACTCGGCTTAGCCCTCACTTGACCGGTCCTTGTGCCGTGAAGCATTGCCTTGTCCTTGCCTAGCCTTGACCGAGCAACACTCTCTAGACAGGCCCAAAACTTCCACGGCCCAATGTGTTCAGCCCAAATCTGTCCGGCCATTACCACGACCCAATTTCAGATCATAAATCTCCTTCTCAAGTGTTTATTGTTTATTTGTTGACTTAGACATCGGAGGGGTTTCCGGCACACACCCCCTGGCTAGCTCACGTTTATATTTTTAGGTGATAAGACGACAACGTTTGGAGAAGTGTAAACTTGATCAATAAAATTATACGAGACAAATTATTTCGTGCTCGTACAAGGTGTTACAATATTTGTTATTGTATTTTAAAATTATTGTTTCATTTTCATTTTTTATTTTTTTTCTTTCGACACTCATCACATGATAAGTCAAGCCTCACCTCGGAATTGGAGACCACGAAGAAAGGCAAACAGTAGGAGTGAGCATGGTGCGGATTGGTCCGGATTGGGATAAAACCAGTACCAATCCGTTATCTACGGTTCCTAAAATATTAGAACCAATCCAATTCATTTAAATCGTGGTACCAATCCATCTAAACATGGATTGGATCAGTTTAGGATCACAGATTCACATAATTAAATAACAAAAAAATATATAGAACATTTTGATTTCATAAAAATATAAACATAGCATCATGTTAGTTTCACAATAGCAACTTGTCTTTCCATAGTAGCGATATACTATTTTAGAATTTAGACAACCATAAGAAAACTGATTCTATCATAAGTATTTAGACCATTACAAATTAAAACTAAAAACCAACAAACAAAAGTAATAAAAGAAGATACTATACGAGTTTAAGTTTTATATAGAATAAGAGAAGATACTATGCAGGAGGATGTATAATATAAATATATACTATTTTGTATACGGTCCGGATCGGTTCCAATTTGGAACCGTGGGTTCAATCCGGAACCAATCTATAAATTATAAATTTTTAATTTTTCAATCTAGAACTGAATCACAAATTAAAAAAATCAATTCAAACCTACCGAATTTGACTAAATCCGATCGAATTACGGATTTCACGAATTCCTTACTCAATTCTAGAAAATAGTCGTTTGTTGTTCGCCACAAAACGACACCGTTTAATTAATGGCTGCAACGTTGGCTTCATCCAAATCATACACATTCGTAACCACGTGTCACTCTGTCATTTGAACCCCATATGATACCTGGACGGAAAATATGGACAGAAGATCCAAATTCATATTAGGGGAAATTTGGAAAGTTAGCTGGAATTTAATTTTTAGTTTTTAACTCATTGGTGATATTATTTTTCATATTTTTTTATATATAAGAGGATAAAAAAAAATTAAAGAGCTAAAAATTAATTTTTAACTAACTTTCTAAATCACCCTTTAATAATAAATACAAATGACTTTTACAGATAAATTTTGATAGTGTTACATATATTAATTAATGTATATATTAATATACTAACTAACGTTATGTCATTATTATTGACCTTATTTATTATATAAATTATAAATATTCAAAATCTTTAAATTTGCGTCGGATCATCTATTAATAACTATATTAAGTAACCCGCAAGGGTGGCCCAGTGGGTGAGGGAAGAAAACCTGGGGTCTGGGAGTTTGCTCCTCCTGGAGGTAGGGCTGTCAATGGATCGGATTTAATCCGAATCTGACCCGAATCCGATCTGATAATCCGAATCCGTTTATAAAAAATCCGATCCGATAATCCGATAATCCGAATCCGTTTAATCCGTTTATTAAACGGATTGAATATGTAAAAATCCGACCCGATCCGGTAATCCGATAATCCGATCCGATTATTCTCAATTTGAATAAAAAAACACAAAATGAAAAAAAATAAATAAAAATAATCAAATTATATAAAATTGTAGCTCAATAAATAAATAAATGGATCGGATCGGATTATCGGATCGGATATCCGAAATCATCGGATTCGGATTCGGATATCTATAATCGGATATAGACTTAAACGGATTCGGATCGGATTCGGGTTTGTCTTAATCGGATCGGATTCGGATTTTGACAGATCCGATCCGAATCCGATCCATTTACAGGCCTACCAGGAGGTCTCAAGTTCGAATCACACTCCCCACGAGTTACTGTGCGGGCCACTGGAGGTTTGCCTGGTCGTTAACTTCAGGGCCCTCAGGATTAGTTTCATACTTCGACTGTGGAGATACCTGAGTTATCAAAAAAAAAAAAAAAAATAACTATATTAAGTGATATATATATATAGCATTTTTAAATAAATTTAGAGAGACTTGGCCGTATCTCATTAATCACAAGTTTTTGTCTAGAAAGAAATTTTTTTTGGGATTCGTTATCTATCGGTACGGAATAGGGCCTTCAAAGATCAAAGGCAATACTCGAGATGTCACCTCCGATTACTTTCAAACAACAAATACTTGGTAGTTCCAAGTCTTCTTCAGTTGAATAATTCAATTAGATAATGCTATCGGCTTACTGTGAACTTATTAGGAGATTTATTTTAATAATTTAAATTGTTTATTTTATAATATTTTTTGATAATATTATTTACATAAAAAATTACGTTGATCAGATAGTCACAACTATATAATCAAATCAAATTTATCATAAATCACGTTGATAAAATAACCACAATTATATGATCAAATCAGAATTATATTAATTGTCTATTCTAAAATTATATTTATTGTTTATTTCTTTTTGAGATAAATTTGATTTGATCATATAATTGTGTTATTCAATCAACGAAATTTTTTACATGGATGATATTCCCAAAAGACATTACAAGATGAACGGTTTAGATTATCAAGACGAATCCCGTGACGAGTTCATGGTGAGCCCACAGCGCCAAGCCTTCTTCATTTCAAAATTCAATAATTTTTATTTAGATCTCTGCTTTTTTATATATATATATAAAATTAATATTTTTAAACACATTTATCAAAATTTATCAAATAAGAATTATGATTAGTATAAAACGACGAAGAAAAAATTGACCAAATTTCATCGATCTCACTATTATCAACCATAAAATTTCAATATCAATCATGAAATTGGAGTTAGTTTTTCTGACATATGTCTTTTTCTCTATTGTCGTGTAGGCCTCTCACTTTTTGTTTTTGGTTGGTTTCTAGCCAACTATGTGGGTCATTTTTTTTTATTTTTTGGTTGACTTTTCTTCGGTCTGAGATTGAAAATTAGAAAATCCTATTAGGTCCATAGACTTATTATGGATTTCGATAATTTAAGCTGTCAATATGTAAAATTAATCGAGTATTAAATTTTAGTAAAAAATTATATTGATTAAACATTAATAATTATATGATTAAATTAGTTTTGCATAAAAAAAAATTAACAGTAAAAAAATAAACGGTAATAGAAATCTGATCCAATGAGATAGTTATTGATATCCGATCAACGTGATTTTTTACGAGCACATAATACTCGACGAATTCTACACATTGAACGGCTTGAATTATCGAAACGGAACCCGTGATAAACTTTCACTAGCCTAATAATACTCTCCAATCCAATCACCGACTAGAGAGAAGCCCAGCCCTTTTTTTTTTTTATCCCTTATGTTAATCTAGGGCTTGTAGTTTGGTGTTTTGGCACCCTAATTTTGTTTTGGGTATGTCCTGCAATTAGCATGCAACAAAGGATTTTGTAAATTATATAGGATTTAAAAGTCTGTGAGAATTTAAGATTGACGTTATTACTGTTTTAAAATTACTTTTCATTCTATCGTAAAAGTGTTAACAAAGTAAAACAATACCAAAAAAAAATTCAATTGTCTCACAGCATTTCTTGTTTAGAGGCACTACAAAAAATTAAGGTTTTGAAGACCAAAATTTAAGGACAAAATTGTTTTTGAAGAACCAAATATTTTTGTCCAAAAAGTGTCATTATTATATTTTTAATAACGAAAATTAGTAATTAGTGATGAATTATTATCTTTTTGAGACCAAATTTTTGTCCCGAAAATAAATTATTTTGAGACCAAATTATTTTGTCCCCAAAAGTCTATTTATTAGTGATATTTTTAAAATTTTGTCACTTAAAGCTTTGTTTTTGACTTTTTTAGACGACTTTTTAGTGATTATTCTCACGACGATAGAAATTAATTTCTAAATGTCTTTTGTAACAAAATTTTCATTTTTAAAGATCAAAAAATTTAATTTTTAAAATTCTTATATGTTGTAGTGAGTGGTCACACGAGCACTATGAAGTTTGAATCAAATCATAAACATACACTATCAATTTACCCTTTTTTTGTCCCCTCAGTTTGATCATGGCTATCTATTGATTCCATCATCGTCAATTCTTTTTTTTTTTTCAAAAAGTTAGACTAGTTGATGTCAATTATCTCAGTTGATTGCCTCCGTCATCATTTGATCATTTTCATTATCGATCGCATTTATCATACACAATTATTCATATTTGATAACAAAGTGAAATTTATTAAACAAAAAAAAATATTACACAACATGAAAAATATTTCATGAAAACCATCTCGAAACTGTGGCCAAACAACCAACTGAACGACTGAAAAAGTTTAGAATTGACCTTCTAATTGATAATAGATAGATATGATTTCATAAACAAAAAACCCTTCATCGATCACTAAATTTTACTATGTCCTCATCTTCACCACATTGAACATCAACACACAACACTTACTACTCTTAATAGTGCAATAACAAGTTACAACTAGTCTCAATCATTCTTGTTGCTCAAGAACATCTTCCCTGTCAACCCACAAGTTAAGGCCTCGTTTGGTATCTTCCCAAGCCGTCGGACACCTTCAGCAAACACAACCCCCATACCCATATGCAAATGAGGCTCTATATGACAATGAAAAGCCCACACTCCTGGATTATTCGCCACAAACCTCAGAGCGGTCCATCCGAATGGAAACACCACCGCGGTGTTCCTGTAAGGCGGGTTTTTCAAATTAAAGATTTTTTCGTCATTCTCATTCGAAAACTTTCCCTCTCCGTATCCCAAAACCCAAAAATCATGGCCGTGTAAGTGCCACGGGTGGATTTCACTTGTGTCCACCGCCAATGCGTTGGCATTTTGAAGGATTATATCTACTGTGGTGTTAAAACTGAGCATGTAGACTCCACTCCCGTACGTTGAGTTTGGGTTTTGGGCTTGTTTCATGACATCGTAGTTGCTTGGGAAGTTTTCCGGTGGGGTTTTGTGATCGAAAGCATTGTTTAGATTGTATTTTATCGAACCCAAGTAAGGCGTGGCAGGTAGGACTAAAGAGATGTTGTTGATGGCCCATTTGGTGTAACCATCGATGTAGTTTTGGGTGTTGAGGAGGATGATACGGCGGTGATGGGTGGTCGGAGGTCGATTAGGGTTTCCCATTAGGGCTAGGATTTTTTTGGTGAATAATTTGCTGTGGGTATAGTTGTTCCATAGAGGAGCGACTGGTGGCGGTGATGGTGGAAGTTTTGAGGCAGAAGTCGTGTTGTGATAGTTTAGTATTGTTAGTGCTTGAGTGGTGTTGGGTTTTCGACCTCTTACACTTACTGAAACCCAGTAGTTGTTGGAAGGGTTTTGATCGGTAGTGAATAGAACAGAGTAGCTCTCACCGGAGTAAATGTCCATATCGTCCACTGCAAATGGTTGGAGGTAGTTTCCATCAGCTTCAACCAACACCATCTTGTGATTCTGTATAGAGACAAAAGAAAAGAAAAAATGTCAATCGCTCTTCGTTTTCTATGGTGTTTCTCATGGATAACTTCACACATTCAGTTGAAAAGAAAGAGTAGTTTTGTTATTGTTGAATTGAAATTATCTACATGAATGTTATGGCATTACATTTAGCAAGTGATCTAGCTCAGGATCTTAATTTTGTGCACCAATAAAAATGAATTCTTGTGATCTTCATATTATTTTTAAAAAATGGAAATATTAATTAATGACAGCTCACGTGGATGAGATATACAAAATGTTTGATAAAATTAACAGTTTGAATTATCAAAATGGGGCTCGTGATAGGTTTCACATATCCAAACAATGCCATTCTGTCTAAAATCTGAACCGGAGGAGATTCTCCTCCCAAGTAAAAATGCTTGGAATTCTATGCAATGTGTAAAGGCTGGAATAAGTCTTGGAAAACAGCTTCTTTGCCATCCACTCTGCAGTTAGCCACTATACCCTACCTTGATAATTTGAATTATTTATTTTGTAAAATTGATTGAGTAGATTATTTATATTAAAAATCACATAAATCGAAAGTAAAACTATTGATATTTAATTAATTTAATTTTTTATATGAATAATCTATTTGACGAGTCGTACAAAATAATTATTGAAATAAGCCTGAAATGGGTTTTAATGATCAAATTGCACGCTAGGTTCTAAATTTCTAATTATTGTAAGTAATTATAATTAATCAAGTCAGTAAAAATAAGACTGGAAATCTTAGTTGGAATCCAACTTTTTTTTTTGGTTAAATTGAAAGAAATCCACCCTTTGAAAAGGGATAAAAGTCATACTTCAAACTCTATAGTGACTAGTTGGTTGACCAATTACTTATCAGAATAATAACGCGATGATTGCGAACCAACCTCTATTTAGAGAGTTGGAGGGGACCTTTTTATTTATTTTATTTTGAATCTGCAACTCACCTTTTTTTTTTTTTTTTGCAAACTGCTTGAATTTGTAGATTAGGTTATATTTAGCTCAAGGCCAGCTATATATATATATATATTAACGATTTGCACACATGAGGTGTGTGTAATTTAAAAATAATAATAATATTATAAAAAAAATAACAAAAAAAATGTACATATAATATGTATTGTTCAAATGATAAGAGACCATAAGTTTGAGACCGATCCTCCTCTTTATATAATTATTACAAAAAAAACTCCAAATATATGAATATTTTGAGAAAATCCAAAATATAAGACACCCAATATATGAGATACATTTGTGTCAATAGCACCACCAGTTCTTCACTCTATAATATATATATATATATATGTATGATAGATATACATAAACAAAATTAAATTTATTTGAAATTTAAATTTTATGACAATAAATTCTAAAACAAATCTGCGCAAGTCTGATCTTCTTTTTAATTTTAAAAATTTTAAGTGCATCTTTTTATTTATTTATTTTTATACTTTTAAAAAAAATATTCAATATTTTTAAGACATCACGAAACACGAGTAATACACCATTCACCATCTACCTTTTTATTTTTTATTTTCTTTTAACCTTAAAAAAAGATGCTCTGAGAAATGATCACTGCATTTGTGGACCCAGACCCTGAGATAATCAATTATCAGCCTGATTTAACCCAATCCATAGAAAGGGACCCACCACTGAGACACCAGAGGAGCTTAATCATACGCCACAGACGAACTTAGGATTTTATCTGAGTATAGAGCGAGATGTTTGCAAAGAGCCACTAGAATTACCTAATATTTCGCTCCCCCAAGAGTCAAAATTGAGTCACACTTGTGGAGAAGGATGTCTTCTTCACTAGACCACCACCCAGTGGTAACCACCATCTACTTTGCTCTCTTTTTTTTTTTTTTTATCTCAAATAATAAAATCGTGAATGTCAACTAGGGATTGCAATTTGAACTCGACTCGACAGAGACCCGACCCCGATTAGAATGATTTTTTCTCAAAAAATACCCTTGACAGGCCGGGAATGGTATTCAAAAATGAATTCCCGATAATTTTCGAGCCCGGGATGGTGATACGTTCCCCAGCCCCAGCCCCGACCCATTCTTGTTTTCCCGAACAAAAATTTCTATTATACCCTTATGTATATATATATAAACCAAATCCTCACACACAAACCTAACATTGTCTTCTCTTTCTCTCTCTCTCTCTCTCTCTCTCTCTCTCTCTCCATCGTCGATTTGGACATCACTCATCGCCTCCTTCATAAAGATCGCTTCTATCCGTCCCTCCTCCGCAGCATTCGATTGATGATTTGATTTCAATTTGACCTGATAACCAAGATACGCCTGAGCCTACCGGTACACCAGATAACGTTCGTCAAATCTTCAGATCACCATCAATGGTGTGTTTTACATCAAGATAATCAATCTGATCATCAATTCGATCCGACCTGGTGTAATCAATCTCTCTCTCTCGATCTGTCTGATCTATGAGAACAACTCAGATCTAAATTTTTTTTGTTAAGGTTTTCCTAGATCTGATATGTGTGTGTGTGTGTGTATGTAATGAACAATTTCAGATGCTTGTTGTTAATGAACAATTTCAGATCTTTTTTTTTTTTTTTAAGTTGTTGATGATTGTTGTCAATGATAATTGTTGATAATGATGATGATGAAACATACTAAAAACTGTTTTTTTTTTTTTTTTTGAATAAAATTACACAAAAAAAAAAAAGAAAAGAAAAGGTGAGAGATTTTTCGAGATCGAAGAAACCCGATCCCCCGGGGCAGGGGCGGGGTGATGGCATCCTTGCTGGGAATTAGAGGCGGGAACGAAAATTTTTTTACCTTCAAAAATTGAGAACAAAGAGTGTAATCTCTGACCGGTCCCAATTGTTACCATTCCTAATGTCAACCTTTTCGTCAATCACAAATGCAACAAAGTGCCTGTTTGGCAAGCTTAATTACAGCTTATTTCAGCTTTCAGCTTAATTTAAATTATTTTGATGTGTTTGGTTTAGCTTATAGCTTTTTGAAAGTCAAAAATCAGCTTATTCTTTGAGTGGGGTAGGAGATGCTTTAAGAATAAGTTGGAAATCAGCTTAAACTGAAAGTTATAAGTTATAAGCTGTTTAGACATAAGCTATAAGCACTTTCCCACAGCTCTATCAAACAGGGCCAAAACAGGCAGCACTGACAATCATCATAGGACATGACTCAAATCATGATCCATCACATGCTAGCAGAGAAAAAGAGTTGGTAATTTTGAGGGTTGTGGAGAATGATTGGTGGTACGTTCCTTATATAATTATTTAGATTTAATTTTTAGAGTCAAATTATTAGAATTTTTTTTTTTTAATAAATTTTCTAGTCTCGGTGTGAGTGGAGGATTTGTCAAGATATGTATAAACGGTTCGAACAACTCTTATCGTTGGTGCCTTTTCATGTTTATATCATCTCATTCAAGAAGTCAATTGGTATTGAAATTGATAAAAAAAAAAAAAGTAAAATTTATAATTTTATATTAAATAATTGAAAAACATAAGAGAACATGATGTATTATAATTGATGAGTAACATCACCATGTAGTGTCCCACTAACACCAAATAATTTTTCTCACTTATTAGTGTGTGAGCTGTATGGACTAGTCAGTACCCGCTATGGGGCACCAATCCATGCAAAAGGGTGTACTGCCTTGGACGTGGTGGGGTCGCTGTTGTGCGGTCTACTCGGCTTTTGTCTCATTTTTATTTTGATAATTAATATTATTTATAATGTAAGACTCGTTAAAAAAAATTATTTATATTTTAATTAACCAAAAAAATCACATTATTGATGAGCACCAAAAAAAAATCTTGCATAACTAAGATACAACTCTAGTCAA
Organism: Camellia lanceoleosa; assembly: GCA_025200525.1. NCBI lineage: Eukaryota > Viridiplantae > Streptophyta > Magnoliopsida > Ericales > Theaceae > Camellia > Camellia lanceoleosa. The sequence continues at coordinate 116,012,942 of CM045768.1, read as the reverse complement.
GGCCATTGAATTTGATTGACTTTGTTTAGAGAGTGTTTGGTTTGCCCAGGTCTCATTTGATTTACCTTTGTGTTTTTTTATTTTTACTTCACTCTTAGCCATTGACTCCACATTTGATTAGTTTTCTTTTATGTTTCAACTTTAGTTGAGATATAACTTTTAAGTTATGATGTTTTTATCTTGGCTTTTTGTGTTTTCTTAATATAATTTGTTCGTACATTTGTACTGATATTTTACATCAATAAATTTTTATTTTGCAGATCAAAAAAAAAAAAAAAAAACTAAAACTAAGGCACAACAACAATAAAAAATGAAAAGGCAAAAAAAGACCACTTTATTGATGAGCGCCAAAGAAATCTTACGGAACCAAGGCACAACATCAATGAAAAAAATGAAAAGGTTATTTCTTTAAGAAAATCAAGTTGATTGAATCCACATAATTGTATCCTAATTGTCTTTTAAAAAATAAATAATTTATTATCAAAAATCATATTGTGATTATGAATATTTAATTAACTTAATTTTTTTAATAAATTACCTATTCAAAAAAATTTACAATAAAAACAATTCAGATCATCAACCCCCAACACTAAACCCATCATCCACTGGGCCCTAATTCCTTCGCAACACTTCACTAAGCCACCATGTCCGTGTGACTTTTTTACCCATGCTCCAACTTGTCAACTACTCATAATTATGGGTTGTGCTACCTTCTTTAATTTTTGACCCCCTAATCTCCTTAAATTTCAAACTAAGGTAAAAAAAAAAATAATAAATAATAAATAATAAATAAAAAATAAAAAAAAATGCCCAAAACGAAATCGTTTTGGGCATTAGGGGGATTAGGGGAGACTTTTTTAGGAGGACAAATTATTTTTCCTTAAGTATATATTCGGGAAAAAAAAATAATAAAACAAAAATCAATCATATAATTATATATATATAAAATTTTATAGAACATAAGTCTTAAATTTTTGTGAGTTTCACCTCTGAATGGTTAATGTCAAAATGAAATTTATTTTTACTTTTTTTATTTTATTATTTAATATGTCAATTTAATTATCAGATTGCATTCAGATATATAATATTAATGATGGAATCCATTATACTTATGTTGACAAGTAAAATGATTAGTAGTCCATAGCCTTGGGACCTAGTAGCATACAAACAACTGGTGTTAGCAAGAAAAATTTTAGCGGTTCAATTATAGTCAAGAGTTAATTTAATAACTAATAATTAATTTTCATTAATTAAAAAATAATAATAATAAGGTCTATTTTTAAAATTCATTATATTTGTCAAAAAGTTATTATAAAAAATGTTAATTTCTCTTTCTATTGTTTTATACATCTTTTTTATAAAAAAAAAATTAAAAAAATTAATTTCCAAAACAACCCTATGATATAAAAATATGATATGAGTTAAAAAAAAAAGGCTTTTGAATCGGTAGCATGCCATCACAAATAGTATATTTGTCGACGGAAAAAGTTTTTGTGACGACGCTACGACGGCAACTCCAGGGACGAAAATGGTCAGGTCGCAAAAGGTTTTGACTGGGCAAGATGCTGACACAAAAAGTTTCAATTTTTTGAGACGGTAAGTTTCTAACGCAGAAAGTGGTTAAATGTTTTAAAAAAATCTAACCCATAATTTCCTCATTGAAGCTCCCAAGATTGAAACCGGTTTCATCTGGATAACTTGAACCCAACATACCACACTTAACCCACTGCACCACAATATTTCTACTAATTCTAAATGAGATATATATTATTTATAGTCTATGCATTCAATATTAATATAAAAGTGTATGTATAAACAAATATATTTATTAAATATAATCAAGTAAATATATATATCTTGAGTATAAAAAATATTTTTTTGCCACAACATTAGTTGTCAACACAAAAAGGTCTAGTTTTTTGCATCGGGACGGGTTTGCCGACTCAAAAGGTTTATCTTTTGCATCAATAAATTCAACCGACTCAAGTAATGCTATAAAATATTAATTTTTGTGTCAACCAACGCTAAAGTTTCGTATTTGCGTCAGTAACTCCGTGTCGTCACAAAAAAACTAACTTTTGCGATAGCAAAATCGGCCGCCTCAAAAAAATCGACTCAAAAGGCTCTTTAATTAGTAGTGGTAACATTATTGCCCACCTAAAGTTTGGACGGGGACTACACTAATGCCAACTCAAAAAAATGGACTCAAAAGGCCTTTTAATTAGTAGTGATAAGATTATTGCCCACCTTAATTTAGACGGGGACTACACTAATCAATGGCTGAGATGTCATGTGTGAGGGATATATTCCACTAGTTATCTTTATGAAAACAAAACAGAATAAATGCAACGTTTCTTACACCTTAGTATCTTCTCCCTCCTTTTGTTTTTGCTTTTAGGAAATTATTAAGATGTGATGCTTTCTTTATGCTATGCAATTTTACAACATCATTATCAATACTCATGTTAGCTTTTCCACACTCAACTTACATACAAATATATGCACATATATAATACATAAAAATATCAAGTAACTCTCACTTAATCTCTAGAAGGCTATGATAGTAGTGTTGTTGTCCATTATTAGGATCCTTCTTTTTTTTTATTCTATGCTTTTGTTGTGAGGCAATTTGTCCAATATCAAAAAGTAGAGAATAGAATCTTCGAGGCAATGAAGTGGAGCAGTGTGGCCCAATGACATTAGATGGAGATTTTTGGGGAAAAATTATTAATCAGTACATATAGTTAAAAATGATTATAAACACATAAAAAGTATTTTTTTTTTTTAATAAAAAACATAAAACTTAGACCTCAAAAAAATTCTCACATTTTAATAAATATTTATCTCACTTTTTACTAAATAATATATATATATATATATTGGGAAAAAATTACCATTAGAGATAATTTGAAAAAAAATATTAATATTTATAAATTTTATTATTTATTTATAATTATTTTTTAAATTTCACACTAAAATGATTTTTTTTTCTTCCCATCCACCAACCACTAGGGTCCTGGTGACTAGTCATAATGGCTAGTACTGGTGGGTCAGCATATACTGTAACTATATTTTATATTTTTTTAATACAAAATGAAAACGACTCAAAATTCCATTTGGGTTTGGAATTATGTCCACTTGCAAAAGATTATTCTCACATATGAATAGATGCATCTGAATACAGTCTAGCATCTCGTTTGGTACCTTTTAATTTTAATTAAAATATTAAAAAATTATTATATTATTTTTTTTATATTTTTTTTTATAAAAATTAAAAAATTATTAAAATAATATATTCCTAAATGAGGTCGGAAAAAATGCTTGTGAGAGCAACAACTCATTCCAATGTGAGTGTGAAGTGTCCATGAAGGAAGAAAGAAATTTCTGATATTATTCATAAGTACTCTAATATTATTACCAAATTCTAATTTCAAAATATATTTGAAAAAATAATTTGAAATTCAAATTCATTTTAAATTATCACAAATCTAATTTATATATGTTTTTATATTTTTAAATTTTCATAAGAAATTGGTATACCTATTAGTTTTATTTGAAGCATCCAATAAGACTAATTTTCACACATATCTACATAATTATACACTTGTATAGAATAAGTCTAATAATTGTGCAGCACCATTTTATGGTATAAGATTGCAGATTCCACTTTTATGAAGAGGAATTTCTTTGTCGATATTTTTCTTCCTCGTAATGAAAGTTGTACCAAATTTATTTCTTTTCAAATTTCGGCTAACGATAGTAGTCAAACTTTGTAAATGTTGGCTTTTAAGTATATTGTTAGACTTTAATTATCTAATCTGATGTAATGATTATCATATTTGTAATTACTTTTTATCAATTAATCAAAAAAAAATGTATGTATAGGATATGCACTTATTTCTTAAAAGGTATGCATTATTGAATTACTAACCATCAACTAATACTCGATTCTTTTATAAGCGAGTCAACTAATGTTGAATTTATTATTACTTGAATACCATATTAAATTACTAGCTTGGAAATATAATTTTATCTACTATGTATAATGTGTGTGTAAATATAAGAGTGTATGTGCACAATATGGTAATTTTGTTACCGAAATTTGCAAGTTGAGAGAAGCGAGTGAGGTGGAGCTGGTAACCCTGAGCCTGTAGATTTTGTTTGGAAGCACTCGGAGGATCTGGGGTGCGCACTGTTCGTTACCCCTAAACATGCACTGACTTGATGAAGAATTGCTATAATGCGCAGCTAGAGAACAATTGTACTGTCCTCTACCATTCATCAGCAAAGTCTGAATCAAACGAGGAGAAAGTCACTTTCCAGTTAAACAGTCACTCAACCAAAAATAAAATGTTACGTGACAGTACTTTCAAAAGAAAAAAGTAAATTGTATTCACACTGCTTGGTTTTGGTTTCAAAAGTGTTTACTTTTAGAAAATTTTAGGACAAATTACATATATTCCTTGAGGTTTAGTAAAATTATAAATATCTTTTTGAAATTTGAGAAATTACAAATATTTTCTGAAGGTTATATTTGCATAACAAATTAGGAGGCAATTTGTTATGAAAATATAAACCTCAAGGTGCAATTTGTTATGAAAATATAAACTTCAGGGGAGGTATCTGTAATTTTCAAAACCTCAGGGGGATATCTGTAATTTAGTTAAACCTCGAGAGAGATATATATAATTTGCCCAAAATTTTATCTTTTTTGTTGTTTGTATTTATTTTTTTTTTGTTTTATTAAATTTTTTTAATATTTAAAGTAATTTTTTTAATTTTTAGACATACTTAATATAAATATACTTAAAAAATATAACTTTTGTAAAAAAAAAAAATTAAATTCACTAAAATACAAAAAAAATATATATGAAAATTTAGTATTTTTTTCATATTTTTGCATATTTATTAATTTTTTAAAATATTTTTCTCACAAATATTGTACTTTTTAGATACATTTAAGTAAGGCACATCTAAAAAAGTAAAAAAATTATTTAAAATTTTAAAAATATTCACAAAAAATTAAAAAAAACACGAAAAATAAAAAACTTAATTTTCAAAAAATTGAAACCAAATATATTAATTAATGTTTTTAAATTTTTTTAAAATATATAATAATTTTTTTTATAATTTTAACAAAATTATATTCACTTTTCTTTTAATAAAATTAAAGAGAGATAAACTAATATAAACTAGTGGCATAACAATTCAAATAAGTAAAAATATAAAAAAATAAAAAAAAAAATTAATATCATAATATTTATGTTGCCTAAGTGGTAAGAGTGTTTTAATGAAATTCAAAGTCTTGAATTCAAACTTTCTCTATCTTTATCTGTAACTTTTTATTTTACGCAAAAAATAGCTCTTTTTTTTAAGTCAATAAACTAATTTGTTACCGGTTCCCAAATGAAACTAGGATGTTGATTAATAATTAAATAATGTTAAAAACGATAAACTTTCATAAATATATGAATGATAATTGTCTGTTGTCAAAATATAAAAAAGAAGAGATATTTTGGAAAGTTAGTTTAAAATTCACTTTTTGACTTCTTGTAAAAAATATATAAAAATATAAAGAAGTGACGTGATCTAAAATAGGTTAAAAATTAATTTTTAACTTTTAACCAAGTTTTTAAATTTACAAAATTGTCATTTCTCATCGAAGTGGTCAAAAAGATTATTAAAAAAAAAAAACCACGAAAAACAAATTCAAAAGGCTTCTAAGACAAGACAATAACAAAATGATAACCGCTACATAAAAAAGATTGTCACCAATGTTGATATATTTGTAAAAAAATATATGTACTGTACTAAAATTTTAAATTTTTTTTGACATTATAGGTTCTTAATCAATGACTGGTAGATAATATATTAAATTAGATTTAGATATTCTTTATTACATTTTAATATATAAAATTGTAACATATTATTAAAATTTAAAATTAATTATTCTTTAATTATTATGACAATATAAATTTTAAAATCTCTTTGATTTTTCTTTAAATTTAAAATTAAACTATGTCGGTGTAAATTTTTTCATAATTATTAATATGAAATGACATTTCATTTTATCGATGTAATAGAAAGGATGCATATCCATTGATTTGGTCGGCTAGAATTTGACTGTCCAATTAAAGTTTACTTTTTCTTTGTGATATATATTTGTGGTTTAATTATGTTGAATCTCCAAAGATTATGCTTATGTGCTTTGTTGTACATGATTGGATAATATTATAGTACACATTCTTAGAATTTCCCTACCTGATAGGGCTTATCAGTTTTTATAATAATAAAATAGATAAATAAAAGTAATATATATATATATATATGTGTGTGTGTGTGTGTAAGATTTTTGTTTTTGAAATTTTTTTAAAAAATTAGTTTAGTATTTTCATATGATTCTCATTTTTTCGGATCAAAAAAATATGATTCTCATTTTTTGGCATGAAAATAATTTTTTTTAATGTTTATTTTGGTCAAACTAACTCTTGTAAGTTTTTGAAAAATATTTAGAAATAAATTATGAAAATTCAACCAAACAAATTTTTTTTGGCAATGTGATCAAATCAAATTAGTTAAATATAATGCACGTTGAAAATGATATTTCAAAAAGAACATGGCTACAAATATTGGAATTTGGAAAGTATTGCTAAAAATATTGAAATAATTTAATTTTTTATAGGTGAAAAGTCAATCATAGAGAATTAAAAAATAAAAATAAAAAATCTGAGGATTTAATCCTTATAACAAAATAAATCTTAAATTTTTTATTTTATCAATTTAGATCTTAAATTTTTTATTTGTTTTCAATCTAAACTATTTGTCTATTTTCGTTAGATAAAATCGATAAAAAAAAATAGATATTAGTCATTAAGCTCAATGAAAATTTTATTTTAGACATTTTATGTATATCTACGTTAAGTTTAATAGCAAGATACTTTTTTTCGTCGATTTTACTTAACAAAAATAAGTAAATAATTTATATTAAAAATAATTAAAATATTAAAATTTAAATTGATAAAATTAAAAAATTTAAACTTTATTTTATTAAAAAGCTCAAACTCTAAGATTGTTTTGTAATTATCCTAAAAATTAATCAATTAAATTATCAAAATAGAATTGATGATAACTCATGGCCTGAACTAAACAGTGTAGCCATCTTAGAGAATTGAAGATAAGACAAGCCAATGGTTGCATATAAGTTTTTAAAATTATTTAATTAATTAAAAATGCATTAATTTATAAATTAGTTAACGTTACCTGGGGTTCACCAATCCAACGAAATGGCTTGGAAGAGAGGCCGAGCTCTTGTTCATGAACACTTTCGTGCCACCAATCACTCAATAGTATGTTAAACTCTCCATCGTAATGGAATGGCTCTTTCTCTCCCTTTGCCACGTCAACTATCAATGACCCATATAACCCTGCTGCTCTTTGCATCCCATAGTGTCCATGGTAAAAATATGTTCCCGCCTACATACGAACACACACATTATCCCAATTCAATTAAAATCTCCAAAATCATGTATGTTTTTTTAGTACTAATAATATTTATATTTATATAAAAAAAAAATCGGGTTAAAGTTTAATTTTAAAAATTTTGTAGCAATAATCTATAATCTCTAATATCCCTATTTATTTGTTCATATGTCATTTATTTATTCATTTTCGATGTCAATCACCAATAAAATTTTCTAATTTTAAGAATAACGAGAGAAGCTGCAAATAAAATATATATATATATATATATAAGCCAAAAAAGTCAACCCATTTTGTTTGGGAAGTGGGTTGGCGTTTTTAGCTATTTTAGCCTTGGCTAAAAAATTAGTTTGGGAAGGGCTTTTAGGCTTCGTTTGGGAAGTGGGTTAACTTTGTGACTTTTTTGACTATTTTAGCTAAAAAGTTTGGCTTGGGAAGGACTTTTTGACTTTTTTGTCTTTTTTTGTGAGAAAAGAGTGTAATGATTATGAGTTGGATGTGATGTTTTATTTATTGTAGTTAAAATAGCTTATTTTGTCTTTTGTGCTTAAAATAGTCAAAAAATACCTATAAACCAACTTGGCAAACGGAGGCTAAAGTTAAAATTGTTACAAATATCATTTTTGCCTAATAAGTACCCAAAAAAAAAAAAAAAACCTTCTCTTTTTTACCTCAAAAGAAAATTTGACATTGTTCTAATGTCCCATTAGCTTCCCTCTTTGAATTTATCACCCAAAAAATTTTTTATATAAAATTTCTATATCAACAAAACATTATTATAATAATACTTATTTAGGAATATGAGATTGTCACATTATTTATATATATATATATATATGTATATTTTGTAAAATATATATACTCTCACTAATACTTTTACTAATTTAGCATTGCTTTTCTTTTTTAAGATAGAAGTCATCTCAATCACTCTTTCTTGTGTGTTTGGTTACTAATTTAGCATTACTTTTCTTTTTTAAGATAGAAGTCATCTCAATCACTCTTTTCTTGTGTGTTTGGTTAAGATGTCAAAAAAAGTTGATTTCTTGTTGCCTTTCACAAAAGATAAAATCAAGAAAAATGGAAAAGATGAGAAATCATGCGCAATAAAACATCATATAAAGTTAAGGGTGTAACTTAACTTTAAAATTATACATTGAATCCTTACAATTATAAAATTACATTACCTTTTACCTCACCAGAAAAGGTAAATTTGTGAAGTTTATATATATATATATATATAATTATAGTCCTAAATATATGAATTTAGATAGGGAGATAAAAGAATATTAAATAATGTAATTAAACCGATAAAAATTAATTTTAAAACTCATTTTCTGACAAAACATTGAAATTCACATTGATCAAAAATGGAAAAAACTATAAAAGTGATATGCATAATCATTTGTATCTTGGAGTACATTATTTGTATTCAGGGACAGATCTAGGATTCAGACATAGAGGGATAAACATATATATTAATAAGGACTACAATCAATGGCGGAGCTAAAAAATTAAATTAGAGGGGCCACTTATTAATTATAAAAAATTTTCACCTAAGTTTTTACGATTGATTTCAAGAAACATTAAAAAAAAAAAAATTAGTGTGTTTGGTTTTAGTTTTCTGAATTCTGTTTTTTGAAAATTGAGTTTTTTTATTTTTTTGTTTTTAGTGAATATTTTTTGAATTTTAAGTAATTTTTTTTTACTTTTTTAGATGCACCTTACTTAAATGTATCTTAATAGTAAAATATTTTAAAAAATTAATAAATACACAAAAATACAAAAAAATATACTAAATTTTCTTTTTTTTTTTTGTATTTTTTGGTATTTAATGTATTTTTAAAATATTTTTTTCACAAATATTATACTTTTTAAGTCTATTTATATTGTATCTAAAAATTAAAAAAAAAATTGCTTAAAATATTAAAAAAATTCATTCAAAACATTAAAATACGAAACATAAAAAAATAAATTTTCTAAAAACTATTTTCGGAAGCTGAAACAAACAAAATTTGAATGTTATTTGTAACTAGTATATCATGAACAATATAAAAAAATATGGATGTAAACCTTAAAATAAATTATATAATGATAAATTATTTTTTGATACAAAATTTAATTAAAAATTCAATATAATGGTAATACCACGTCATCATTGGTATGTGATATCACCCACTAATGGTAAATAAACGCGTAAAGTGTGAACCTCACATGTCAAATGTAACTAACAATCTAATAAATTTCATATCTTTATAGTGAGATTACTTATACTTGCATATCACTAATAATGACATCGCCGTTACATTCAAAAAAATTTATAGTTAATATGGTTTATTTATAATAGTCTCTTCATTTTCAATCAAAATAACTATTATTGTTTTCATAATTTTTAAAATGTCATTGACATTTCACTTTAATAATATTTTTGTAATTTTTTATTTAAAACATTTTTTTTTATGTTTGCAAAAAAAAAAAATTCTCAAAATTCAGGGAGGCACGTGACCCCCCTAGTCACATGCTCCCTCCGCCACTGACTACAATAATAATTTATACAAATATAAAAAGTGAAAAAATAACACAAAAATATATATAACTAAGTATGTTTTCTTGTATCCATGTTAAGTTATGAAAATAACAACCGTAAAATAATCTATTCACTAAACTGAGCTATCTTGAGTTGTGCTCGACAATCTTTTTGTTATCATGGCATCTATGATAAAATCAAATTAAAATCCCAAACTACGTGTTTGTCAACAAATTTTATCAAGTCAATTGTTGAATCTTTGTCCACCATCTTCTCTTCTTGCAGATTAATACTTGTAGTTGACACTTGGTATGAGAAAAAAAAATTTCCCTGTTAGATTGTCCAAAACTTTTAATTTCATATTTCAACACTCATGCTCCATAGATAGAGTGGAGTGGCCACTTAAATTTTTCCAAACTTTAGAGGGGTGACTACTTAAAAGTTTTTAAATAAAAAAAATTTTAAAAAAAAAACATAATGGGGCGGGTCCACACAATTTAGAGATAATTATTAATAGGGGTGAGCAGCGGATATACCGATCCGCCAAAACCGACCGAACCGAACCGATCCGCCGCATTTTGGACGGATGCGTGATGACGAGCGGACGGTTGCGGATTGATTTTCTCCAATCTGCCAATTTGGCGGACGAATGGCGGATTTGACATTTCTTTGGCCGCAACCGAACCGCCAAACCGCCAAATCGCGAGCACCCTTATAATTTATAAGATTTTGTATTTTCAATTTGTTTAAATATTATGTTTGTGTTTTCAATTGAAAAAAAGTTTAAATATTCTGTTGAAAAAAAAATTTCAACTTGAATATATTTTTTGAATTGAAAAAAATAAATATATTATTTATCTATATTTTTTGGTTTTTAAATCTAGCTTTAAAAATAATAAATTGAAAATATGATATATGCTAGTTGGTTTTTGTTTTCAAAAACATATGTAGATGTAACAATATAGAGACATACAATCTCTACTACTGCTTTGTTCATGGTTTTGGTAGTTTGAATTATTATTATATTTTAAAAATCACAGATTGTAATACTTTATGTGGATGAATCATGCTGTGATTGTAATATGTGGATGAGGCATGCAGTGATCGTGATATTCTAAAGTTTCAAACTTTCTTTCTTTAGATAAGGCATACAATGATTGTAATACTTTTTTAAGTCATTTACTGTAATACTTTCTTTTTCTTTTTTTCTTTTTTTGAGGAAGTGCACAAGTTAAATTATGTTGAAAATTTATAAAATTTTAAACCGCCAAACCGATTCGCATCCATCCGCCAAACCGCCAATTCGCTCAATCCACATCCGCCGGATTGGCGGACGGATGCGGATTGATTTTCTTCAATCCGCCAATCTGGCGGACGGATGACGGATTAGAAGTTCCGTGGCCGCAACCGACCCGCGCCCACCCCTAATTATTAACTAATACTATTATATAGTAAAGAAGATTTTTGATATCGTAAGGGGCCATTGCCCCCTCATGCCCCCTGGTCCATCCTCCTATGTACTAAATATATATATATATATATATGTATGTATGTATGTAGCAAAAAGTAAAAATTGTATGCAGGACCTACTCCTTACTCATTAGGTTTCAAAAATAAGAAAAAGAAAATTAGAGTAAGAAAAAAGCAAAAGTTAACCATGACATTTCATTTTCTCCAAAATAAGTACTAGGGTATATATATATGGCCTGCCTAGAAAATTTGTTAATGTGCCTAGCAAAAATACAAAATTGTATGTAGTACCTACTTATCAGGTTTCAAAAATTGGAAAAAGAAAAAAAAAAAAAAGAAGAAGAAGTTAACCATGACACTTCATTTTCTCCAAAATCAGTGGCCCAAAATGCAGCTTATAAAAAGCAGCTTTTATTTACTTTACTTTTATTTTATTTTATATTTTTTTATCGATCAATTTAGCTTGTCAGCCAAACACTTCACTTCACCCCAAAAAAATCGAAAAGAAGATGCCCAAGGATGCTAAAGAAACTACAACCAAACGGCTAAGTTGGATATTTTGGGGTTGCAGTTTTGCTTGGAGTAAGCACATATTGGAGAGCACCCATCGCACAAAGTGTCATATCGTGTTTGTGTCGTGTTACCGCTGGACACGATGTGCTATCTTTTTAAAAGTTTTTATACTTTTTACACAGGTGCTAGAGACCCTTAGCACCACCAGCACCCCACACTTTTTGTGAGAGAGAGGGAGGAGAGAGAGAGAGAAAAATAAATAAATAAATGAGTGATTATAAATTAATTGAGGATTGTGGGGGTCATAAATTGTGGAGATCTCAAGTATTATTCTACTTTTTATGATGTATGTTGTGCAAGTTAAAACATACTACTCATTACAAAATATGTATTTATGTATACTAAAAGAGTATACACATTATCATAGAGAGTGCAATTAAAACGGAGTCATAGGTGAGAGTAGTGAAAGACCGTTTTCTGTGTAGTGGGCAACATTTTTTTGATTTACAAGTAAATGTAATATATGAAGGAATTTTTTTTTATATTGTTACTATGATTTTTTTCTTTTTTTAGAAATAAAAAAATGCATGACAGTTTTAATTGTGTTTTTTTTTTTTTTTTTTTAACAGCTAAAATAAAATTTATTGATGAATAAAGTAGTACAAGTAATATAACAATAGTGCTACCCTAATTCAAAAGTTAAACTTACTTTTCAAACTCAATAATATGACAGTCTATTAAAATATTTAAAGTAACTTTGTCTCTTATATCTTTTTTAATTATCAACTAATTATTTTTTTTTACATATCATTAAATCTAAAAATTGAACTTTTATATTTTTTTTCAACAATAAAATTCATCACTAAAAAAAAGACTTAGGATAACAAACAAGGTTAGCACTAAGCAAAACACACTAAGAAAACCAAGCCCAAATTAATAAAATCAAGTAGCCAAGGACACTAGCTCCAAAAAGGAGCAAATCAACAACCTCAAGCACAGACAACATCAACTACTAAAATAGGAGTAATATTAGGGATAAAAAAAAACTTTTACTAAAATTTTTACTTAATACTAACATGAGCGTGGACCCATATCATAAGGGACACACTCATATGAATATTTGATAAATTTTTTGAAATTTAACATTTTTTATAAAATAGATGATAAATGATGAAAATTTCAAACTAGCCAAGAAATTTTTTAAACCGACTCCAATTATACGCAATTTCCTCTTATATGCATAAATTTTTTTTTACCACACGGAAAGATATTAGTAAGTAATATATATAGTTAGATTATCACAATAAATTGACACTACTTTATTAATTCAAATTTGAAATCTCACCTTATTAATTAGCACTTAATGCCTCCTTTGGGATTAAATTATTTTAATAATTTTTTGACTTTTTACGAAAAGATATGTCTAATCATTTAAAAGTTACATATCATATCCTCACTTCAAAGATATATATGTATCCACATGGGAAAATTATTCAATATTCTTGCAACATTCCTAGGTGATACTTCAAAAATTATTGGTCTAAACCATAGGATCCACTACTTTCGTATTAGAATTATAAGAGATAATTGATGATGTCTAACCTGTAAACAAAAAAGAATAATCAATAATGCTAGGTATCATGAAAAACCTTTCATGAAAATAATCATGAAAATTTTGTGACATTTGGATTACACTTAGAATAAAGCACCACACACTAATCAAGGTAATCTAAGGATCATAAATCTTTCATGATTATTTTCATAAAAAAATTTTCATGATCCCTAACTTTTCTCAAGAACAATACTCCAAAAATATTAAATAATTTCCCATTAATATGAGAGTGAAAGAGAGAAGAGGGAGTTTAGTTACCCTCTCGACTTTGAATCTATAGACAAAGGTTTCTCCAGGGTTAATAACACATTGTGAAATGGATGCAGTTCCATCAGCCCATGGTGTTCCTTGCTGCAAAAACACACACAAACATTACCGACTAAAAAGAAAGAACAACTGACTCCATAACAATGTGAATGAAATCAAAATTACAACATACAGAAAGATAGATACAGAGAGTATCTTAGTATCATTTGTACATCAATTTTCATCAATAAAATTTCTTTTTTACCGAAGAGAGAGAGAGAGAGAGAGCAACCTGTCTGATACCATGCCAGTGAATGACAACTCCTTCAGTACTAAGCTTGTTTTTAAGTTCAACATTAACAATGTCTCCCGCTCGAGCGTGGATAGTTGGCCCCGGAAACTGCCCATTGATCCCCAACACCACACCCTCGACACAGTCGGGAGACCAGTACATGTACTCAACTTCCCATTTGAAATGCCTGGTTTTGGATCCCAGAGACGACTCGACCAAAACCGACAAACAACAACAAATCAGAAGGGCAACCCTACAAGCCCTTGAACATGGGTCAGCAGAAGAAGAAGGTACTAAGATTCTGTTAAAAAATGAACCACCCATTGTTTAGATTTTCAGAAGATGGTCTCTCTTCTCTCCTCCAATAAGAAGATGAAGGAAGCTATAGTGTGTGAAAAGATATGACTGGGTGGAATGTAAAAGATGCCACTGTTTTGCATCACCACTAAATCCAGTTTATATAGAAAATCTAGCAGGCTCCCTGTTTTTCTTTTTCTTTTTTTTTTCCCTTCTTTTTTGTTTTTTTGTATATAAAGTAATGTTATACATAATCTCATTTTTGGTCTAATTTTTTCACTACTAAACACAAAACAGTAAGATCTATATTCATAAATGTATATGAAATTCACTCACTCATATCTTCTAATGAGAAAAATGAGATAAAAATGTGATTATATGTAAAGAAAAAATTTAATCTTTTCTTTCTGTCCTTTTTTGTGTATATTCTGTGTTGTGGGTGGCGTAACTATTATGTATGGTGCCTAATGTATCTATTCGGTAAAAGAAATTGGATTTGGCTCCTCTCTATTGCGTCATGAGATTGGAGAATGTTGTTCAATATAGTGGTAGGCCCTGATTTAAATCCATCTCGATCATTCAAATCATTCAATGGACATTTCATCTTATCCCATCAAAAATTCTTTTCGATTTAATATCCATAGACATTTAATCATATTACATTAGTAAGTATAATTTTCAAAATAAATTTGTGACAGAAATGTAATCTGATCAAATGACTATCGATATCTGATCAATATAATTTTTTACAGAAATAATGTACTCGACGAAGTTCTACATGTTGAACAATATGGATCATCGAGATTGGCCCAGATCAGGGCCTACCATTACTGAATAGCACCTTACTGGAGTGGAGCCAGATCAAAAGAAATTAGTGTTAAATTCATTTGTGAATTGGGACTGAAGTACTTTAATTCTCTATGGTTCAAATATAACCAAAAAAATCTCCCTATAGTTTTGGACTAAAAGTATCACAATTAGTTTTTCTATCTAAACTAATTGATAGTGTTTCATACACCATTTTTTAGAGTAGGTTTAGTTTTTTAAAAAAAATAAGTGAAATTAATACAATAAAAAGAAAATTTTATCCAAACCTAAAATTATAATAAAAATAAAATACAATAAAATAAATGGTTAATCTAAAATGTAAAATATAATTAAGGGTTTATTTAAAATATAATTAAATAAAAATATAAAATAAATAATAATTAATAATTGATCTAAAATATAATTAAATTAAAATTAGATTAAAAAGTCAAGAATTAAAATAAATAATTAAATATGTAGAATTAATTCTTATCTAAAATAATAAAAATCTAATAATTATAATAAATAATTAAAAATTTATAATTAATTGTGATTTTATTAAATTAATGTTAGATATTATAAATTATGTATACGAGAGAGAAGAGAAAAAGAAAATAACAAAAAATGTATAGAGTTTGAGGGTATTACAATTATTTCACATGTATAATTAACGATGTTAACGATTACACTTTGATTCAAAATCATATGGGACTTGCTGGCCACATTTCAACCATAAACGAGTAAAAGTATTCTGATCTCAAACAAGAGGTAAAATAAATTTTATCCAAAAAAATTATTGAGAAACTATTCAACATGCACAAAGAGAATGAGACATAGAATATATAGACCTTTTGTCTCAATCAAAAAGTGAATAATTTTTGTCTCACATCCAAGGTCGGCTTAACCCTCGATGAGGGGTAAAGTAAAATTTTATTAGAAGAATTTTTATATTTAAACTTAATGTAAAAAATATTTATTAGTTTTATAGTGCAAATTATTATGTAAAATTCATATGTTCCTTCGATTTTCATTATTAAAATTTGGGGGTTATTTAAAATATTTAGCTATAAAAAAAAAATTAAAAGTGTAAAAAGTTATCAGATAAATAGAACTTATAAATTCAAAAGCAAAAACCAAAAAATGTGTAGACTAAACTTGTAGAACATATTGTAAACTGGTGGGAGCAGCTTTTAAAATCGTATTTCGTAAAATTACATATCATATGCTTTTTCAAATTTGTGGAGCCCTTTTTAATGTGGACCTTTTAAAAAAATAAAGTACACATCCAACAAAATAACAAATTTTTTAAAAATAAAAAATAAAAAATTAAATTGTACCAGTTCAAAGATCTTGGAAACGAAGATGGAACCGGCATTAGTAGAAAACACGAGCTTTGCAGATGCAGTGTTGAAGAAAAATGGAGGCTCAGAAGGTAGAGAGAGAAGATAATGAATAGTGATATGTTTTGTTCGAAGAATAGGGTTATGTTTTGTGTAAAGAGAGTGAAAAAGGCGAGACTGTTCAAATTTTGCGAAGTACGAAGGCGGTGTGGCAGCTGTATTTGGCCAATAAAAGCTAGCCACGTGTACATGGAATAGAAAGCGATTCAGTTACAACGACTGAAAAGATGTTTTGACCGGACAGATTAGTAGCACGGTGTCAATTTAGCTCGATTGAAAGGCTAAAAATTTTAGCTCAACTAGTAATAAGTAATTCCAATCATGCTGCGCAGATGGAATTAAGGGGCAATTAAGAGGGAAGTTTTTATATGCACTAGGGCCGAGCTAGGCCAAGGCGCGGTAATGGGCCGTTCTGTGGGCCGCGGTAAAAAGGGCTGAGTGAAAGGACCTTGCAGTTAGCTCAATCCAATTGTGGTTGTGGTTACCACAATCAGTATGGTGATATTTAGCTCGGTCATGGTATTCAGAACTGTAACGACCCAAACCCGCCCCTGTAGGTTTAGCACAGTAACCGGCCAGTAATCCGTGGATTACCAAAAGCCTCTGAAGAGATTGGCAAATAATAAAGGACTGTGGAAGCAATAATACAAAATAGACAAGGTCCAATGAGCTATGATAACATACATGGGACGGAACATTTCAAAACTCATTTATACACATACATAAACATGCCAGTCCAGATACATAATATTTACAAAATGTACTACCCAAGACCTGACTTACAGAGTATACACAAAGACTAGCATGAAAACAAAAAAAACAAACAGCCATGGCATTAGGCTTCGATCGGAACCTCCTCGGGAGGCACAACGATTGGCTGACAAGAACATAACAGAAGGCCGTCAACTCTGGCCCTGGTCATGTGCCATCTCACCTACATGCATAACATAAACTGTGAGCGAAAGCCTAGTAAACAATAATAAAGTAAAGGTTTCAATGAATGAGTTCGTACTGATTCCGAAATCACAATTCAGAGTTGTATCAAATTCATCATTTGTCCAGATCATATATATAGACAGAAATCATAAGTCATTATTAAGTTTACGTGATACATCCATCAACATTAATGTAACAAAGCGAACATACGCGAGGTTCTGATAACCAGTTCCATAAAGGAACCTCGGATCCGATATGAGCGAAGCCGAGCCCGTGTGCGGGGCCTCCGGTACGGGTAATAGAGTGCAGACAGAAATAAGTTCCATAAAGGAACCTC
This sequence comes from Camellia lanceoleosa, assembly GCA_025200525.1. Taxonomy (NCBI): domain Eukaryota; kingdom Viridiplantae; phylum Streptophyta; class Magnoliopsida; order Ericales; family Theaceae; genus Camellia; species Camellia lanceoleosa. The sequence goes on along the minus strand of CM045768.1, from coordinate 115,995,029 downwards.
CGATACCGGGTAACAGCCAACATATATCACATGATGCTAAGGATGTCACGAATACATATTAGAAATTGAACAATCATTCATTGTACAGAACATATCATTTTGGAAGACAGATCTCGTTTTATCACATAGAAAATAGATATAGTTGAACATAACTTTACTAAATTATTACTCACTGTTGGCCTCGAAACAGACAGACGGAGCAGATTGATCACACGACACGCGGCACGTGACCTACATAACACATAACGGACACACACTTGAAACACACATTCTAATCACACAAAACTTACGTCGTTGGTTCTTAATGTGTTTCTAACCTTAAATCCTCACTATAGAGTCTTAAACATAGCCTAGGAATGCTTAGGATGGAATGAAGATGCAAAGATGCCTTGAAAAACATTTTTCAAAATTTACTGAAAACAGGGGTCTCGCTCGAGCGTAGCTTCCTTCGCTCGAGCGAGCTTGTTAAAACAGAGGGGTCGCTCGAGCGTAGATTCCTTCGCTCGAGCGGTCTGTAACAATGCAAAAGTACTGGTTGTTGAATTTTTACGCTCGATGCCAGCTCGATGCTCTCTCGAGCGTGAGACACACCCTTCGCTCAAGCGTAGGTATCGTCGCTCGAGCGTGCGTTTACGTGCACCAAAAACCTGAGAGCTTGCAATTTACGCTCGAGCCACCATTCCTTCGCTCAAGCGGAGCTCTGAACAAACGATGGTCGCTCGAGCGTGGAATCCTTCGCTCGAGCGAGGAAGCCAAATTCTAAAATTTTCAGATTTGTCTCCCAAACTCAAACCAAGCATTCAACACCTCAAAACTCAACCTCTTGGGCCCATTTTCTAGAAAACACTAGTAAACTCTTAGTATAAGATGTTTCAAAGATCAATTTGTAGAATCAAAGCCCAAAGGTGAGTCAATTGAACACAATTCAAACAAACTTCCAAGAAATATCAAAGAACAAAACATGCAAGTGTTCATTTGAATTCAATGCTCCAAAAATGTAACCAAATGCAAGATTAAACTCAAAATCATGATGAACTCATGGACTATAACTAGAATATGGTCTTACATGCAAGAATTTCCATGAAAATACTTCAAAATGTTATGATATAAATATGCATGCATGGATTATTACCCAATTCAACATTTTAACCCAATTCTAGACTTTAAACTCTAATCTTCCATGAACCATGCAAGAATTAATCTTAAATGCACAATTGAAAGGGAAATCTCTTACCTTAAATCTTGAATTCCAACTCTAGGAGCTCAAATTTGCAAAGCCTCCTCAAATCTCCTAAGGTTCCGAGCCAAAACTCTTGTTGAACTCAAATTCCTACCTCACCCTCTCTCTCCTACTTTTTGGGTCTCACAAATGGCTGAGGAAATAAATGTGAAGAATGTGCTAATTGAGTCCCTAACAAGTATATGGAAATGGCCACACAATGGCAAGTTGGTAATTAAAGCAACTCATATAATTCAACATTATTTAATCGAGTTTAATCGTACCAAATCAAATTTTAATTAAACCTACCATAAAATCACATAAAATCTAACTAACATAAATCATTAATTAATTTCGGAATCGGGCACCGATAAGGCTTTCAATTCGCAGTTCAAAGTCGCAACACGAACATATCATTTTATGGCAAACGGATAGAAACACAAAGATAATGCAATACTTATGCAAATTACTTCCGGATTCCTTCTAAAGTATTGTTAAGCATAATTAATCATGAATTAGCATTAATAGGAGGTCGGGTTATTACAAGAACTGAGGTATTTGAGCTTCTTATGGTGGACCTTACTCTCGTTAGCTCAGTCAAAGCTTACTGCGGTTAGCTCAGTCTCAACAAACCAAACCAAGGTACAAGCAATGAAGGGAAGAACGGAGCCAGTTGGAGCTCAGTCATTTCTGCCGCTTTAGCATGGCCATGTTAGCTCGATAGTTTTATCATACTACCGAGGTAAAACCATCTCAAGCAGTGAAGGGGATGTTGAGGGATAAGCATTATCTTTCAGGAGTGTGATTCCTAGGAGGACTCTATATGGAGGAATAAAAGTCCTAATAGGATTGTGCCACACGGAACCTATAAAAAGCTCATAACAGAACCTATGGAAAAGGTAACATAACTTTGATTCTCGAATACACAGAGCTTTTGTCTATTTGTCTATTTTGCTGACTTAGGCATCAGAGAGGTATCCGGCACACACCCGCCGGCTAGCTCACGTTTGTGTTTTCAAGAAGTAAAGCGACGACGTTTGAAGGAGCGCAGACTTGATCAACAGGATTATACGAGAAGATTATTTCATGCTCGTACAATTGGCATCGTCTGTGGAAAATACACACAAAACAAAACCTCTTGATCAAGTTTTTCCTTTCTAATTGGAAGCAATGGCGCACAATGAAGATTTGCCGCAATCCGCTATCGACAGAAAAACCCCAGAGGGGGGTGGGAGGCACGAAGGTTTGCCTTCTATCCCTCCCATGGCGAATTTAGAACCCCAGCGACAGAACTCCCGAAAGAATACAAGGGAGAGGTGGGCTAACAGCCCCCGTCGCTCTCAAAGTCCAGAAAGACAAAGGCGGAGGATGGGCCCTCAAGTTCTGGAGGATCGCATGAAGGAGCAGGATGACATAATAAGGAGGATGGCGGCGAACATGGAGTTGATGAAGTGCCAGATAAAAGGAAAAAGGGTGACCACAGGAGAGGGACACAAAGCCAGCACGCCCCCTCGCCACTCAGATGATCGTGATAGGCGTACCACACCATCGCAAGCAGAGAGTAGGAGCTTGAGAACAGGCGACACTCAATCAAGGACTTCCAGGACTCGCTACTCCAGGTCTGAGAAAATGAGAACTGAGAGGTCATACACTGAGAGAAGCACCTATCAACCCACACACACGCACCAGACGTCATCTAGGCATACGGAGTTGCCTAGATCATCTGACTTACAGACTGTGCTTGAAGAAAGGGCACGATTGAAGGAGGATACCAGGGCACGCGACCCGCGCAGAGTTTCAACCCTTCAGCAATTGGCCCTTCGGTCGCATGGGAGCGTCGAAGTAGGAATGCCAATACCGCGCATTGCTTACGAACCAACAGACAAAGCATTAGCAGGGTTACAAAGCTCGCCGTTCATTCCGACAATTGAGAACGCACCACTACCTTCGGGCTTTCACCAGCCCAAATTCACTACTTATGAAGAAAAGACAGACCCCTACATGCACCTAAGCCACTGTCGCCAGGTTATGGCAGTATACTGGTAGAATGAGGCTTTGATGTGCATCCTATTCCCATCCAGCCTTGGTGACCTAGGTCTAACTTGGTTCGAAAGGCTACCAGAAGGCAGCATCGCCTCCTAGGCACAATTGGCAAAGGTGTTCGTGACTAAGTTCAGAATGAACACCAAGACACCAGTGGAGATCGATCAGCTACTCTCCATTGACATGGGCGACAAGGAGATGTTGAGATCCTACAACAGTCACTACTGGGAAACCTTTAACCAGATTGGGGATTGCCCTACAAATCTCGTAATTACACAGTACAAACGGGGCCTGCCAGTCGGCAACAAATTGAATGGCTCAATTACTATGATGTCGCCCCTCACGATAGAGGCCTTAATGGAGAGAGTGTACTAACATATTCGCGTGGAGCAAGACAGCGCCCGTGCTAAAGCAAAATGTGGCACAACAGCAACACCAGATAAAAAGACTTCAGCGAAAGTCAACACGGTCGAACAACCAAACAGGAATGGGCGAGGCAGGCGGGCCAACAGAGAGGACCCAGACAAAAGGAAGTTGAGAGTTCGCACTGCCATTACCACGGTGTTTAAAAAACCAATTTACCGAATTCTCAGTGAGATAGAGTCGGCCTATTCAGATGACTACACTTACGAGGAACAGCCTATTCAGATTGTAAACAGACGGATCAAGAAGTTGAGAAACAAAGAGATTCCGTTAGTGAAAGTTGACTGGCAAAACCATGGTGGCGTCTATGCCACTTGAGAAAGGGAAGATGATACGCTGAAGAGATATCCTGAACTGTTTCCACTGAATCCTGTTTTCTTCCAGAATGAAGGTAATTCGAATTTGGAAGACCAAACTCTTTTTAAGGAGGGGAGACTGTAATAACCTTCACCATCGATTCTTGGTTAACCATTGACATCGCTAAATTGAGACTGATTATGATAAGTAATTGAATTGACTGAAATACTGAGCTGACTGATCGAATGTACTAGTTTAAATGCATCTCTATCTGTTCGACTGTTAAACTATCTGTTTATGTTTTATGTTTTAAACTGCAAATTGAAGGCCTCGTCGGCGGCCGAATCCGAAATTGACCGGTGTTTTATGATCATTAGAATTTATGAGATTTTATGGCATATTTAATTAAAAAGTGATTTGGTATGGTTAAATTAGATCAAATATTGATAAATTGCACTACTTGGACCTATTTACCATCTTGCCATGCTAGTGGGCCACTATGTCATCACACTTAAAGCCTTATTACACTTTGATACAACATTTCCTCAGCTTTTTCCTTGAGCTTAACTGACTAAAGGGAGTGAGAGAGAGGAAAGAACTTGTTTGCAACCAAATTGGCTTGGAGGCTTAGGAGATTTGAAGAATTCTTTACAATTGAGCTTCCATACTTGTGATTGAGGACCTAAGGTAGGAGAAACCTCTTCTTAATTGTGTATTTGAGTTAGTTCTTGCATGTTTCATGCTAAATTCAAGAGTTGAGCCTAGAATTAATTTAAGATTGTTGAATTAGAACTTAATTCATGCATGCATGTTCACATTTGTGCATTTTGAGGTTGTTGTTCATGAAATTCCACATGTATGTTCATATTTTTGCATTAGACCATGAATTCATCTTGTTTATGGAGAAATTGGCACATTTGAGCAAGTGATTAAAGCTTTGAATTGGTTTAAATTCATGCATGTTATGTTTTATATCATGTTCATGAAATTGGTTTGAAATTGTGTTTAATTGAACTACCTTTAGGCTTTGATTTTACAAATTGAGCTTTAAAACATGTTATATTATGAGTTTTGAAGTGTTTTCCAGAAAATTAGCCCAAAAGGATCGAATTTGATGCATTGAAACTTGGTTTTGAGCTTGAGGTTCAAATCTGGAATTTCCAGAATTTGGACTCACGCTCGAGCGGGGAAAGTGGTGCTCGAGCGTAAAATTCGTGCTCCCAGCACTTTGCATTGTTTTATAGTCCGCTCGGGCGGAAGAATGGATGCTCGAGCGAGGACTTGTGTCACACACTCGAGCGGGTGTCGAGCGCCTATCGAGCGTGATTTTCACACATCCAGTACTTTTGCCATGCTTTACAGTCCGCTCAAGCGGCGGAAGTGATACTCGAGCGGGGAACCTTTGTCTGCATATCCGCTCGAGCGGGGAAATCCACGCTCGAGCAGGACCCTGTTTTTCTGAAAATTCTGAAAATGTTTTTAAAGTGCATCTTAGCATCCTCATTTCATTCTAGGCATTCTTAGGCCTAGTTTAAGACATCTTAATGAGGATATTGAAGTAAAACCACACCGAGGCAATTAGGGATTAAGTTATTATTTCCCAACTGTGTAGCTTAGTGTGTGTTCACTCTGTAACTGTGTAGGGTTGGCATCCGGAGATGCGTAGTAGCCTATTTGTAGCCCAGAACTCTGTGAGCGACAACTGTGTAAAGATATGTTCAAATATGAATATCTTCTGAACGGTTAAACTGTACTGTTTCTGAATTGATACTGTTAACTGAATGAATGTATGTCCTCTATTCTGAACTGTATTATGGCATCCATAGCAACTATCTTATCGCCATCGCTATTCAGAGATCTCTATTAGTTCCTATCTTGGAACTTCTGTTTACTGTTATGATGATCATCATTGACTATTCGGTCTTTAAGACATACTGTTTACTGTACTGTTCTGCTAATGGATGTACCACATATGACTGTTATGACTGAGTAACTGATATATTGATTGAAATGACTGTTTTCGATACTGAAAAGACATTCATTCTTAACCTCTTTACGCATTATGTTATTCACTGGGCTTTAGCTCACTGCTCATATATATATATATGTAGGTGTACAAGCACCAGACCGAAACTAGAAGCGTAGGTTAGACTCCTTTTTGTCAAAGCCAACCACTGTGCCTCACTGTGAGGTTCCGAGCCCGTTCAAGCTACGGCTTTGGGGTGTTTTAGTTTCATCATCTCTCAGATTCTGCTTTTGTAATACTACATCGATCGATAGCACTGCATCTGCATCTTGTCTTAATAGGGATTAAGTCCCAAACACGGATGATTGTAAATACTATACATCTTGTTTTGATAGTATATATATGTTATGAAAAGTCTTTTGCATCTGATCATGACTTATTGGACATTGTTTATTTACTGTCTTGGCTTCTACTAGCCCCTGTACTCTGTATTACTGTTTTACTGTTAAGCAAGCCATTGGTAATCTCGGATTACTGGCTGGTTACGGTACTAAATCCATGGGGACGGGTTTGGGCTGTGACACCTGCTGAAGGCAGGAGCCATCAGAGAAATGCACTATTCCAGATGGATTTCCAATACCGTAGTAGTGCCAAAGAAGAACGGAAAATGGCGTGTCTACGTGGACTACAAAACAGTCAACAAGGCATGCCCGAATGACAGCTTTCCCCTACCACGAATAAACCAACTGGTAGACCTGACGGCAGGACACAATCGACTTAGCTTCCTTGATGCATACAGAGGATACCATCATATCGCTATGTATGAACCAGATCAGGAGATCACATCATTTACAACGCCTAGAGGATTGTACTGTTACAAGGTCATGCCCTTTGGCCTAAAAAACGCAAGGGCAACATTCCAATGGATGGTCACCAAGATGTTTGAATCGTTGTTAGGCAGAACAATAGAGGCTTACATCGATGACATGGTGGTCAAAAGCAAGAATGAGAACGACCATCTCAGGGACCTAGATGAAATGTTCCAGATTCTGAAGAAGAATAAGTTGCGCCTAAATGCATCCAAGTGTGCATTCGGCGTAGGATCGGGCAAATTCCTAGCCTTTCTGGTGACTAACCGAGGTATAGAAGCAGACCTTTCTCAGATCAAAGCAATCCAGGATCTTGAGAGGCCCAACATAGTCAAGGAGGTGCAATATCTCACTGGCCTAGCAGCCGCGCTCAACCGGTTCATAAGTCGGTCGTCAGACAGATGTCAACCATTCTTTAAAGCGTTTAAGGCCAAGTTTAAGTGGGATAAAGAATGCGACCGCGCCCTAGATAGCCTGAAAGAGTACATGACTTCTCCACTATTGCTGGTAACCCCAGTACCTAGAGAAGAGCTCTTTTTGTACCTAGCAGTTTCACAAAGACGCCTTGATCGGTAGCGGTGTTGGTCAGAGCGGAAGGAATCCAGCACCTGCCCATCTTTTATGTTAGCAAGACCTTGCTGAACGCAGAAACCAGGTACTTACCATTGGAAAAACTAGCCTTAGCCATGATGATGGCTTCAAGGAAGCTATCGCATTATTTCCACGCCCACACTATAATCGTCCTCATAGCTTTTTCCCTAAAAGCCTTGTTTGAGAGAGCGAACTTTTCTGGACGAATCTTGAAATAGGCGGTGGAATTGGGACAGTTTGATATCAAGTTTCAACCCAGAACCGCAATAAAAGCCCAAGCTCTGGCAAACTTTGTGGCAGAGTTCACACCAGGAAGTCATCACATTTGCCCAGTGGACTTGACTGGCACAACAGAAAAGGGAATGGAGAGTGTCGCAGGAACTGCGCAACCCCCAAGACAAGATGTCCAGCCACATCCCAAGGCATACCGGATTGAAGAAAGGGAGGAAGAGGCAAACCAAGCCATTCCCAGTGAGGACTCATCAAAAAGCAAAGGTTTGAGGCAGTCTGACAAAGAAGATGTAACACCTACAGCAGCCATCGACTTAGAAGAAAACATTAGCAACACGCATGACTCCAAGACTTCATCCGACCCTTCCACTTGCTGAAAGCTATTCGTTGGAGAGATATGGAAGCTCTTTATAGATGGAGCATCCAACAGGCACGGTGCAGGACTTGGCATAGTCCTCATCTCACCAGATGGCCTAATAGTGGAACAAGTAGTCAACTTTGGCTTCGCAGCATCAAACAATGAGGCGGAGTATGAAGCACTCTTAGCAGGCCTAAAATCAGCACTCGTCGTGAAGGCCACCGAGCTAATAGTTTACAGTGACTCCCAGCTGGTAGTAAACCAGATTTCAGGCGACTACAACGCAAAAGATGAGAAGATGGCTAAGTACCAAGAGTTAGTGAAAAGGGAAATCACGAAATTTGAAGTAGTACGGATAGAGCAGATCGGCAGACAAGAAAACAGTAAAGCAGACGAACTAGCAGGATTTGCTTCGATGGCGGATACATCTATCCCACATCTATTACTAATTGACTACCTACCAAGACCAAGCATTGAAGAACCCAAAGTAGTTGAGGTATGTTACGCCGAATCAGGCCCTTCATGGATGGATCCCATTATAATGTTCTTAAAAGACGGCGTTTTACCTGAAGAAAAGAAAGAAGCCAATAAGATTAGAGCAAAGTCACAGCGATATTGGCTCTCCCCATCAATGGCCTTGTACAAAAAATCCTTCACAGGACCTTACTTAAAGTGTGTTCATCCCAGCAAGGTCGAAGAATTCCTGTTCGAGATACATGAAGGCGTATGTGGAAGCCACCAAGGAGGAAGATCCTTAGCCTACAGAGCAATTTCACAAAGATATTGGTGGCCTTACATGCAAGCAGATTCAGAAAAGTATGTCAACAAGTACGAGAAATGTCAAAAGTTCGCACACCAAATACATCAACCAGCCAGAGAGCTTCTACCATTAACTAGCCCATAGCCCTTCGCAATGTAGGGGTTGGATATAGTAAGACCACTTCCAACGGCACCTGGCAACAAAAAGTTCTTTCTTGCAGCAACAGACTACTTCACAAAGTGGGTGGAGGCAGAAGCACTCGCATCAATAAAGGAGCAAGACGTGAAAAAGTTCAGCTGGCAGAATATCATCACTCAGTTTGGTATACCCAAGGTCCAAATATTCGACAACGACACTCAGTTCGATGGCAAAATTTTTAAAGGCTTTTGTGAGGAGTACAAGACAGAATTCTACAATTCTACACCAGCATACCCCCAAGCAAATGGCCAGGCGGAAGCATCAAACAAAGTCATCTTGGATGGATTGAAGACAAGGTTGGAGAAAGCAAAAGGCAAATGGGCTAAGGAGCTTCCCCATATTTTATGGGCTTATCGTACCACACCTCAGCGATCAACTGGAGAAATGCCATTCTCCTTAGCCTACGGCATGGAGGCAATAATCCCACTGAAAGTCGGCCTCCCCACAATTAGAAGTGAAAGTTTTGACCCAGACTTGAATGGAGAAACCATAACCTTGGAACTTGACCTAGTTGAAGAAAGAAGAGAAAGAGCACTGGTCCACATCGCTTCATATCAGCAAGAGTTATCCAGAAAATATAACAAGACAGTACATCCGAGGCAATTCAAGATTGGAGATTGGGTACTGCGCAAAGTAATGGGAAACACTCTGGTACCCGAAGATGGCAAGTTAGGGCCTAATTGGAAAGGACCATACAAAATGGTTGGCTTAGCAGAAAAAAAAGCATACCACTTGGAAGATGGAGGCAGCAAGGCCATTCCTAGGCCATGGAACACTGCCAATCTCAAACTATTTTATTTTTAGTTTTTTTTTAAAAAAAAGTACTTATAATTTTTCTTTTTTCAATAAAGCAAGTGGTGTTCTTTTTCAGCATAATGGTTTTCTTCTGTAAAAGTTGTTTTAGCGAGCTAGGGGCAATGAAAGCAGTATTGGCCGGAATAACCAACACTTGGCTCTAGGTTAGCAGGAATAACCAACCTTGAGCTCTCTTTAGCCAAGATCAAGATCTAGGCAGAAGAGGTTGGCTGGAAAAACCAACACTTACTTCTCCTAAGCCGAGATAAGGATCTGGGCTGCAGGAAGTTTGGCTGGAATAACCAAACACTTAGCTCTAAGTTGGCAGGCATAACCAACTTTGAGCTCTCTTCAGCCGAGATAAGAATCATGGCTGAAGTGGTTGGTTAGAATAACCAACTCTGAGTACTCTTTAGCCGAGATAAGGATCAAGGCTGAAGTGGTTGGTTGGAAAAACCAAACATTTATTGCTCTTCAGCCGAGATAAAGATCTAGGCTGACGAGTGGTTGGCTGGAATAACCAACTTGGAGCATTTTTCAGCCGAGATCCTTATCTAGGCTGAAGAGTGGTTGGCTGGAATAACCAACTTGGAGTACTCTTTAGCCGAGATAAGGATCTAGGCTGAAGAGGTTAGCAGGTATGACCAAACAGATTACAAGGTCAACACCGGGATAAGTATCTCGGGCAGACAATGTTACAACTTTGTATGAACCAAAGTAGAGCCCTCATACAAATTAAAGTTGAAAAATAAGTACAGGTATGGAATAAACCGAGCAAAAAGATGAAAAAACTGAAGATTTCATTCCAAAGTGCATTACAAAAGGAGGGGTCGTAGCCCGGTTACAAACTTCATTGATAGTAAAAGAAGAAAAATACAAAATCAGGCAAAAAGGTCTGCCAAGTCAGCGTCCAACTCAACCCGGGCTTCACCAGTGGTACCTCGGTTGAGGCAAGCATACCTTGGTTGAGCTCGGTCGAAGACACCGCGGTAGTTACAACAGTTGAGGGTGGGATGGAGACTACTGGAGTAGGAGAGATAGATTGGCGACCGAGCTGGGCGTTGGTATCAAGAGCAGGATCCTCGTCGTCCTCCCCTTCTTGAAGAAATTTTTGTTGAATAGCGTTGGCATACTCTACCATGTAGCTTGGAATAAAATGGGGAGGAGGACTCTGAAAAACCTCGGTTCCCTGGCCATAACCGAGTTGCGCCACGGCTATTTTCCACCCGCATTTAAAAAATATATCCTTAGCAGCCTCACACTGTTGGATATAGGTGGCTTCTCCTTCCTTGTAACCGCGATCTTCCACGTCTTCTATCTTCTTCTCCAGCTTGGTTATTTCGTCGTTCTTTTTTCGCTCAGCCTTGGCCAACTCATGCAGATAGCGGTCCTTTAGCTCGGCCAAAGCCTTTTGTTTGTCCGCCTCCGCCGAGTCGACTAGTCCGGTGAGTCAAGCGACCTCTAATTGTAGCTCAGTCATTTTTTGTTTGGCTTCGTTAAGCTGTCTTGTTTGTCGACTTGACCATATGGCGTTGTGATCTTGCATAGTTCCAGCACACGCTTGTGAGCAATGTGGTTTTTCTGCATGGCCTGCAAAGAGAGTAAGAAATTTTGAGTAAAAACCGAGCAAACAGATGTCCGAAATTGGAAAACAAAGGAAAGAGTGCTCACCAACACCATCGATTTGGTGGCCAAGCGGATGGCTTTCAGTTCAGTGAGATGATCGTGGTGTTCTATATCAGTGGGCAAGCACACGCTCTTAGCCAGGTTGAAGGCGAGCGTATGGTCTTTGTCTACTACCACTGAATCGATGTCTCAAATGGCTCGATTCCGGTATGATAACTTCGGGGCCACTCAGAGGAGCTAGCCCAGTCAGAACGCTCAGGCTGTGGGCTTGGTGGTGTGGTTTGGGGAAGCACGGTTTCATCCTCGTCAATGAGGCGAGGCTCGGTGGTAGAAGTCCGAGCACGCTTGCTTGGCCGAGATGAGGACGGCTGAGCGGTTGGAAGGGCTACCACGGCCTCTTGTGTCTAGCCGGCTTGTGGTACCTTGGCCTTATTTGTTTCGGTGATGAGGACTCTTACTGCTCTCTTTTTGGCCATTTCTTGTTTTGCAGTCAATGGGATAAGGTTGATTTGTGGAAGGGTTGGATCAGGTTTAGGAGAGTGTTCCAGAAAAAAATATGTTACCCTAGTCTTCCTTCTACTACTGTATCTGTATGTCGGCTCAAAGTTGAGTAGCTCGGCCCAACCTCAATCGCGATATTTTAGTGCGGCACGGAGTACGTCTAGGTTGGGATAACAATACTGCGACTTTAGATGGTCCAAATCTGCATAAGGAAAAAAGCCAATGGTTAGCACAGTGCCAAACTAATAAGCAGAGTAAAGAAGGCACAAAACTAAGCCGAGGTAATTATACCGGCTACTCCTTTATTCCAGTTGATCCGGTCTCCTGGTATTTGGGCTTCTTGGTCTTCGAAGTTGCCCAAGACCCAGAAAAAATCGTCATCATTTACATCTTTGTCTAGGGTGTTTTTATTATTTTCTCTCGACGGTGTCTTATTCTTAAATAATAAACCCAGCCATCTTCGTTCTGGCCTAGAGAGTACTGGTGAAATAGCTTGACTAAACCGAGGTTGAGGCCAAGCAGGCGATTTAGCTCGGCGATGCCATTTATTAGTCGGTAAGAATTGGTGGAAAACTGGGTAGGGCAAAGTCTTGTTTACCTAAGGAATTCACAAAGGAGTGGTTGGACGGGGAATCGAAATCCGGCTTCTATAATGGATATGACGTTGAAAGGGACAAAGCCCAGTTTTCCCCAGGGAATGGTGTCTAGTTCGGCTAAACTAAGGTAGACATCATCAGGGATGTTGTAGTCCTTTCGAAACTCGGTTATAGCCCTTGGGAAGTTTACTAAAAATCTATATTTACCCATGTGGATTTAAATTAGGTATAAATTAGCTCGGTGTTGAGGAAGAGTGAAGTATCTCGGTTAGAGCATTCAAAGGAGTTCCTGGGCAACCTAAGTCAATCTGCAAAGTGAAAAGGAAAAGTGTTAAGCACAAATCGTTGGACCGTGCTAAGTACAAAGGCAAAAATAAGTATAAGCCTAGCTCAGCTATGAGGAATACTATCCGTTTTTAGTTCGGATGGTGCAAAGGACTTTAGCTCAGCTAAATGAGACTAAAGGTTTGGCACGAAATTTTAGTTCGGTCATTTTAAGAAATTATCTAGTTTGGCATGAAGTTTCAGTTCGGTTACTGAAGAAGTTATCTAGTTTGGCTGGGTGCATACCTAAAGAGTTCCCTAGTCCGGTTGTACCTAAGCCTAGTGTTGCCCAAATAGGTTTTTAGCTCGATCACACCACGATTCTAGATTCAAATTTCATGTTTTTTGAATCCAGAGGGTGTGTTCTTAAACATGAACCTATGGTTTGGGGGTCTGGTTTTTGGTACTATCTGTTCTTTCCATTTTCATCAAAGCTACAGAGTATGTTTTCTAATATATATGAGTATATATATATCCATATTATGTATATTTGCAGACTGAATGGAAAGAAAGAGGTTTGAGCTACGTACCAATTCAAAGATCTTGGAAACGAAGATGGAAACGGCACCAGTAGAAAACACGAGCTTTGCAGATGCAATGTTGAAGAAAAATGGAGGCTCAGAAGGTAGAGGGAGAAGATAATGAATAGTGATATGTTTTGCTCAAAGAATAGGGTTCTGTTTTGTGTAAAGATAGTGAAAAAGGCGGGACTGTTCAAATTTTGTGAAGTACAAAGGCGACGTGGTAGCTGTATTTGGCCAATAAAAGCTAGCCACGTGTACATGGAATAGAAAGCGATTCAGTTACAGCGACTAAAAAGACATTTTGATCGGACAGATTAGTAGCCCGGTGTCAATTTAGCTCGGTTGAAAGGCTAAAAATTTTAGCTCGGCTGGTAATAGGTAATCCCAATCATGCTGCGTAGATGGAATTAAAGGGCAATTGAGAGGGAAGTTTTTATATGCACTAGGGCCGAGCTAGGCCAAGGCGCGGTAATGGGCCATTCTGTGGGCCGTGGTAAAAAGGGATGAGTGAAAGGACCTTGTAGTTAGCTCGGTCCAATTGTGGTTGTGGTTACCACAATCGGTATGGTGATATTTAGCTCGGTCATGGTATTCAGAACTAAGGTATTTAGGCTTCTTATGGTGGACCTTACTCTCGTTAGCTCGGTCAAAGCTTACTGCGGTTAGCTCAGTCTCAACGAACCAAACCAAGGTACAAGCAATGAAGGGACGAACGGAGCCAGTTGGAGCTCGATCATTTCTACCGCTTTAGCATGGCCATGTTAGCTCGGTCGTTTTGTCATACTACCAAGGTAAAACCATCTCACTTAGTTTAAGCAGTGAGGGGAGTGTTGAGGGATAAGCATTATCTTTCAAGAGTGTGATTCCTAGAAAGACTCTACATGGAGGAATAAGAGTCCTACTAGGATTGTGCCACACGGAACCTATAAAAAGCTCATAACAGAACCTATGAAAGAGGTAACACAACTTTGATTCTCGAATACACAGAGCTTTTGTCTATTTGTCTATTTTGCTGACTTAGGCATCGGAGAGGTATCCGGCACACACCCGCCGACTAACTCACGTTTGTGTTTTTAGAGAGTAAAGCGTTGATGTTTGGAGGAGCGCAGACTTGATCAACAGGATCATACGAGAAGATTATTTCGTGCTTGTACAATTGGCGCCATCTGTGGAAAATACACACAGAACAAAACCTCTTGATCAAGTTTTTCCTCTCTAATTGGAAGCAATGGCGCATAATGAAGATTTGCCGCAATCTGCTATCGACAGACAAACCCCAGAGGGGGGTGAGAGGCACGAAGGTTTGCCTTCTATCTCTCCCATGGCGGATTTAGAACCCCAGCGATAGAACTCCCGGAGGGATGTAAGGGGGAGGCGGGCTAACAGCTTCCGTCGCTCTCAAAGTCCAGAAAGACAAAGGCGGAGGATGGGCCCTCAAGTTCTGGAGGATCGCATGAAGGAGTAGGATGAGATAATAAGGAGGATGGCGGCGGACATGGAGTTGATGAAACGCCAAATAAAAGGAAAATGGGTGACGACAGGAGAGGGGCACAAAGCTAGCACGCCCCCTCGCCACTCAGAGGATCGTGATAGGCGTACCACACCATCGCAAGTAGAGAGTAGGAGCCTGAGAACAGGCGACACTCAATCAAGGACTTCCAGGACTCGCTACTCTAGGTCTGAGAGAACGAGAACTGAGAGGTCATACACTGAAAGAAACACCTATCGACCCTCGCATACACACCAGACGTCATCTAGGCACACGAAGTTGCCTAGATCATCTGATTTACGGACTGTGCTTAAAGAAAGGGCACGATTGAAGGAGGATACCAGGGCACGCGACCCGCGTAGAGTTTCAGCCCTTCAGCGATTGGCCCCTCGGTCGCATGGGAGCGTCGAGGTAGGAATGCCAATACCGTGCCTTGCTTACGAACTAACAGACAAAGCGTTAGTAAGGTTACAAAGCTCACCGTTCGCTCCGGTAATTAAGAACGCACGACTACCTTTCGGGCTTTCACTAGCCCAAATTCACTACTTACGAAGGGAAGACAGACCCCTACATGCACCTAAGCCACTTTCGCCAGGTTATGGCAGCATACTGGCGGAACGAGGCTTTGATGTGCATCCTATTCCCATCCAGCCTTGGTGACCTAGGTCTAACTTGGTTCGAAAGGCTACCAGAAGGCAGCATCGCCTCCTGGGCACAATTGGTAGAGGCGTTCGTGACTAGATTCAGAACGAACACCAAGACAACTGTGGAGATCGATCAGCTACTCTCCATTGACATGGGCGGCAAGGAGACATTGAGATCCTATAACAGTCACTACTGGGAAACCTTCAACCAGATTGGGGATTGCCCTACTAACCTTGCCATTGCACAATACAAATGGGGTCTGCCAATCGGCAACAAATTGAGGGACTCGATTATTATGATGCCGCCCGTCACGATGGGGGCCTTAATGGAGAGAGTGCACCAACATTTTCGTGTGAAGGAAGACAACGCCTATGCTAAAGCGAAATCTAGCACAACAGCAACACCAGATAAAAAGACTTCAGCAAAAGTCAACACGGTAAAACAACCAAGCAGGAATGGGCGAGGCAGGCGGGCCAACAAAGAGGACCCAGACAAAAAGAAGTTGAGAGTTCGCACTGCCATTACCACGGTGTTTAAAAAACCAATCTACCGAATTCTCAATGAGATACGCAACGAACCTTTCGTCCGATGGCCAGCCAAATTGGGAGAAGCCCAAAAAGACTACGACGAAAGGTCCCGGTGCACCTTCCATGATGAAAAGGGGCACCGCACTGAAAATTGCACACCATTGAGGCAGCATTTGGAGGAGTTAGTGGCAATTGGGCACCTGGACTAGTACATAGAAGGAGGAACACAGCCAGCCCCCAGAATCACAACTACCCAAACGGAATACCAGTCGATGCCCCACCTCAAGGCGTAATTAACGTGATTAATGGGATATACGAACCTGAGCGGATATGTGAGTTCAGGGGGATGATCAAAAAGGCTGAGCACTTAAGGGAGGTATTAAGTGCACAACCTGCTATCAAAAAGGAGAGAACAGAGGACACAAATGTCATAACTTTTTCAGACAAAGATTTCGCAAGGATATACTGCCCTCACAATGATGCACTGGTTGTCACTCTACGCGTCAAGAATTTTGACGTCAAACGGATTTTGATCGACCAAGGAAGCTCATGTGAGATAATGTATTACGAAACCTTTAAACAATTGAAACTGGAGGACAAAGACATGGCACCTGCAACATCTCCCCTAATCGGATTCAACTCAATGCCAGAGTGGCCAGTGGGCAAGATAATCCTCCCAGTCAAAGCAGGAACCATGACAAAACAAGTGGAATTCTAGGTATTGAAAGTCCCTTCCACCTACAACATAATCTTAGGGAGGTCATGGTTGCACGCCATGCGATCGGTAGCCTCAACCTACCATCAAGTACTGCAGTTCCCCAACGAAACTGGAGTAATTGAAGAGGTCTTTGGAGACCAAATTATGTCAAAACAGTGCTTTGTCATAGTAAATGGCTGTCGCGCTGCCAAGGGCTACGTACAGATAGTGGAAGAACCCGAAGGCAATGAACTATTTGCCGATATAGGCAAGGCAGCTGAACAAAAGGCAATGGAAGACTTGGTACAGGTAAGAATAGATGAAAAAGACCCAAAAAAGTTCTTTTTGCTTAGCTCGTCATTGTACAGCACTAAGAGAATAGAGGTCATAGAAGTCTTAACCTCTAATATCGAAGTCTTTGCCTAGACACCGTATGACATGTCTGGCATTGACCCAAACTTCATCTGTCACCAACTGAACGTCCACCCAATTGCCAGACCAGTTATCCAGCGCACTCACAGATCAGCACTCTACCATGCCGAGATAATGGCGGAAGAAGTGGCAAACCTGCTGGAGGCAGGAGCCATCAGAGAAGTGCACTATCCCAGATGGATTTCCAATACCGTAGTAGTGCCAAAGAAGAATGAAATATGGCATGTCTGCATGGACTACAAAACAGTCAACAAGGCATGCCCAAAGGATAGCTTTTCCCTACCACGGATAGACCAACAGGTAGACCTGACGGCAGGACACAATCGACTTAGCTTCCTTGATGCGTACAGAAGATACCATCAGATCGCTATGTATGAACCAAATCAGGAGATCACATCATTTACAATGCATAGAGGATTATATTGTTACAAGGTCATGCCCTTTGGCCTAAAAAACCTAGGGGCAACATTCCAACAGATGGTCACCAAGATGTTTGAACCATTGTTAGGCAGAACAATGGAGGCTTACATCGATGGCGTGGTGGTCAAAAGCAAGAATGAGAATAACCATCTCAGGGACCTAGATGAAATGTTCCAGATTTTGAAGAAAAACAAGTTGCGCCTAAATGCATCCAAGTGTGCATTCGGCGTAGGATCGGGCAAATTCCTAGGCTTTTTGGTGACTAACTGAGGTATAGAAGCAGACCCTTTTCAGATCAAAGCAATCCAAGATCTTGAGAGGCCCAACACAATCAAGGAGGTGTAACATCTCACTGGCCTAGCAGCCGCGCTTAACTGGTTCATAAGTTGGTCGTCAAACAGATGTCGACCATTCTTCCAAGCGTTAAAGGCCAAGTTTGAGTGGGATGAAGAATGCGACCGCGTCCTAGAAAGCCTGAAAGAGTACATGACTTCTCCACCATTGCTGGTAACCCTAGTACCTGGAGAAGAGCTCTTTTTGTACCTAGTAGTTTCACAAAGACGCTTGATCGGTGATGTTGGTCGGAGCGAAGAATCCAAAGACTGCCCATCTTTTATGTTAGCAAGACCTTGCTAGGCGTAGAAACCAGGTACTTACCATTGGAAAAACTAGCCTTAGCCTTGATGATGGCTTCGAGGAAGCTGCCGCATTGCTTCCACGCCCACACTATAATCGTCCTAACAGCTTTTTCCCTAAAAGCCTTGTTTGAGAGAGCGAACTTTTCTGGACGAATCTTGAAATGGGCAGTGGAATTAGGACAGTTTGATATCAAGTTTTAGCCTGAACAATAAAAGCCCAAACTCGCACACTTTGTGGCGAGTTCACCAGAAGTCATCACATTTGCCTAGTGGACTTGGTGGTATAACAAAAAGGGATGAAGAGTCGCAGAGGCTGCAAACCCCAAGACAAGATGTCTAGCCACATCCCATATAGCGATCCCAGTTTTCCTTTTCTGTATTTGTTGTACTCCGGACTTTGGTTCCGTGAAGTTGGTAGTTGTGTATCTTGTTGTCATCCTTTAATTCCCTATGTTTGAATTTTAGGATATGTTTGGCGTGTTTCGAACAGGTAGGTTGAGTTATGGTCTCAAGTGTTATTGCCCAGAGTTTTGGTGTTACGCTCGAGCGGGTCATTCTGCGCTTGAGCGGATTTTGCTTTTGGTTGTCCGCTCGAGCGGGTCTTCTTGCGCTCGAGCGGAGTTTATACACTCCCAGTATTTCGTGCCTCTGCAAAACTTCTGCAGGTGTGTTTTTCACGCTCGAGCGGTTGTGCTCTATGCTCGAGCGGATGTGCGTTATCTTTGTGTCTTGGAGCTCGGGCGGGCCTTCTTGCGCTCGAGCGGACCTTGTTTTTTGTTCTTGACACTCGAGTGTTGTGTTTTCCGCTCGAGCGGACCTGTCGTATATCAAATAGCAGGTTGGCATTTTTGAATCACTTTTCACTTTTTTTCTCTCTCTCTAACTTTCCCAAAATCTATTTTGAGAGCCTCTCTCTCTAGAAACTCCCTTCTCTCTAGGGTTTGATCTAGTTAGAGTGTTCTCCTTTCCTTCGACCTTTGTAAAAGTTGTGTTGATTGTCAAGGGTTTCGTTTTGATCCGAAAAGTTTGGAGTTTGGAGCACTTTGGTTTCGGTCTCTTCTCCGTTTGAGCTCTAACTTTGAGGTAGGGATCTCCTACTCCATCTTATGAGCTTTGTCTTTGAATTTTGGTATTTCGATATGTTGGGGGTTGTTGGGTAATTTCGAGAAAGTTTGGGGGCCTTTGTGTAATTTTCAAAAGATGGGTTTTCAAATGTATAAACTCTTATGTATGTAATACATTGGAAAATGGACTTGGCGTTGGGTTGTTGATGAAAAAGGAACCTTAGGATTGGTATTGTGAATTTGAAAAAAAGCCCTAATTGCATGATAAATTAATTGGTATAATTAATTTTGGGAAATGAGAGAGTTGACTAGGAAATATTCAAATCGGGATGATGTGGGATTAAAGGGTGTAGTTGGATTAATTTATCGCTCACCTAGGCAAATGTTGATAATTTATCTATTTGAGGCATTTATTTTCCGTTTAGAAATAACTGCTTTGGGCTATCGGTAGAGGATAGTCGTGATAATGCATGATAATTAGGCAAACTAAAACTAATCAATGGAATGTGTCATCAAATATGACGATTGAAAAATACATTAACTTTATGTATTGATTGTTATGTATATAATCTATATTTATATACATTGTATTGTGTGGGAGGAGATAGGGGATGTACTCCACTGTTTAGGGGAAGATAGGGGATGGACCTCTAAACTAGAATTTGTGTGATATTGATACAACACTAAAATGTGTATCATGGTGAAGTATAGAAGTGTGTGTTTGATTTGATATAGCACTAAAATGTATATCATTATCAATTGTGAAGTATAGAAGTGTTTCTATGTTATATCGATATAGCACCAAAATGTGTATCACTTGTGAAGTAAGGAAGTAGTTTATGTGCTATTGATACAACACTAAAATGTGTATCCGTCATGAATTTTGAAAGTGTTTTAGTAATGAGTTATAATCTCATTAAAGTATTTGGCCAGGTTCTGAGCCTTATTTTCAAACTCAAAGTTGAATAAGAAATGGAAAGTGAATTCTAACATGGTTACGATTGTCATGAGACGGTAATATGGCATGAGTTGAAATATAAGTGTGGACCATCTGTTGAATGCTATTATTTTAGTCATTGTTTATAGTTGGTTTAGTATATTTCTACTGGACTGTGGCTCACCTTATATGGGACATCATTTTCAGGAACAGGTAGCATGCCACCTCCAAGGTCGTAGCTTGGGAGGCTTGGGACTGTTGGACTGTTTTGTGTTTTTGGTTGGATTACATGTATATCAAGCCAAGGGCTTTCTTTGTATAGAGTTAGCACTCTTTTTTGTAACCAAGTGTTGACTTGAAAAGTTGTAAGCCCTTAAGGCATTTACTTTTGATGTCAACATGTAATACATTTTGTAAAGGTTACTCTGATGGAATACAATTATGCTTTACTTTCTTATATCTGAGCATGTTATTGTTGGTTGATTTATGGGTTTATTTTGAGGGCGTTACATCCCAAGGCATATCGGATTGAAGAAAGGGAGAAAGAGGCAAACCAAGCCATTCCCAGTGAGGACTCATCAAAAAGCAAAGGTTTGAGGCAGTCTGACAGAGAAGATGTAACACCTACAGCAGCTATCGACTTAGAAGAAAACATTAGCAACACGCATGACCCCAAGACTTCATCCGACCCTTCCACTTGCTGGAAGCTATTCGTTGGAGAGATGTGAAAGCTCTTTGTGGATAGAGCGTCCAACAGGCACGGTGCAGGACTTGGTATAGTCCTCATTTCACCAGATGGCCTAATAGTGGAACAAGCAGTCAACCTTGGCTTCCCAGCATCAAACAATAAGGCGGCGTATGAAGCACTCTTAACAGGCCTAAAATCAGCACTCGTCATGAAGGCCACCGAGCTAATGGTTTACAGTGACTTCCAGCTGGTAGTAAACCAAATTTCAGGCGACTACGATGCAAAAGATGAGAGGATAACTTAGTACCAAGAGTTAGTCAGAAAGGAAATCACGAAATTTGAAGTAGTACGGATAGAGCAGATCGACATGGAAGAAAATAGTAGAGCAAACGAACTAGCAGGCTTTGCTTCGATGGCGGATACATCCATCCTACATCCGTCACTAATTGACTACTTACCAAGACCAAGCAATGAAGAACCCAAAGTAGTTGAGGTATGTTGCGCCGAATCAGGCCCTTCATGGATGGATCTTATTATAATGTTCTTAAAAGATAGCGTCTTACCTGAAGAAAAGAAAGAATCCAATAAGATTAGAGCAAAGTCACAGCGATTTTGGCTCTCCCCATCAATGGCCTTATACAAAAAATCATTCACAGGACCTTACTTAAAGTGTGTTCATCCCAGCAAGGTCGAAGCATTCCTGTTCGAGATACACGAAGGCGTATGTAGAAGCCACCAAGAAGGAAGATCCTTAGCGTACAGAGCAATTTCACAAGGATATTGGTAGCCTTACATACAAGCAGATTCAGAAAAGTATGTCAAGAAGTGCGAGAAATGTTAGAAGTTCGCACACCAAATACATCAACCAGCCAGAGAGCTTCTACCATTAACTAGCCCGTGGCCCTTCGCAATGTGGGGTTTGGACATAGTAGGACCACTTCCAACGGCACCCAGCAAGAGAAAGTTCTTTCTTGCAGCAACAGACTACTTCACAAAGTGGGTAAAGGCAGAAGCACTCGCATCAATAAAAGAGAAAGACGTGAAGAAGTTCGTCTGGCAGAATATCATCACTCGGTTTGGCATATCCAAGGCCCTAATATCCAACAACGGCACTCAGTTCGATGGCAAAATTTTTAGAGGCTTTTGTGAGGAGTACAAGATAGAATTCTACAATTCTACACCCGCATAACCCCAAGCAAATGGCCAAGTGGAAGCATCAAACAAAGTCGTCTTGGATGGATTGAAGAAAATGTTGGAGAAAGCAAAAGGCAAATGGGCTGAGGAGCTTCCCCATGTTTTATGAGCTTTCCATACTACACATCGGCGATCAACTGGAGAAACGCCATTCTCCTTAGCCTATGACATGGAGGTAGTAATCCCACTGGAAGTCGGCCTCTCCACAATTAGAAGTGAAAATTTTGACTCAGACTTGAATGGAGAAGCCATAACCTTGGAACTTGACCTAGCTGAAGAAAGAAGAGAAAGAGCACTGGTCCACATCGCTTCATATCAGTAAGAGTTATCCAGAAAATATAACAAGACAGTACATCCGAGGCAATTCAAGATTGGAGATTGGGTACTGCGCAAAGTAATGGAAAACACTCTGGTACCCGAAGATGGCAAGTTAGGGCTTAATTGGAAAGGACCATACAAAGTGGTTGGCTTAGCAGGAAAAGGGGCATACCACTTGGAAGATGGAGGCAGCAAGGCCATTCCCAAGCCATGGAACACTGCCAATCTCAAACTAATTTATTTTTAGTTTTTTTTTTTAAAAGAGTACTTGTAATTTTTCTTTTTTCAATAAAGCAAGTGGTTTCTTTTTCAACATAATGGTTTTCTTCTATAAAAGTTGTTTTAGCGAGCTAGGGGCAATGAAAGCAGTGTTGGCCGGAATAACCAACACTTGGCTCTAGGTTAACAAGAATAACCAACCTTGAGCTCTCTTTAGCCAAGATCAAGATCTAGGCTGAAGAGGTTGGCTGGAAAAACCAACACTTACTTCTTCTAAGCCGAGATAAGGATCTGGGATGCAGGAAGTTTGGCAGGAATAACCAAACACTTAGCTCTAAGTTGGCAAGCATAACCAACTTTGAGCTCTCTTCAACCAAGATCAGGATCTAGGCTGAAGAAGTTGGCTAGAAAAACCAACATTTACTTCTCCTAAGCCGAGATAAGGATCTAGGCTGCAGGAAGTTTGGTCGGAATAACCAAACACTTTACTCTAAGTTGGCAGGAATAACCAACTTTGAGCTCTCTTCAGCCAAGATCGGGATCTAGGCTGAAGAAGTTGGTTAGAAAAACCAACACTTACTTCTCCTAAGCCGAGATAAGGATCTGGGCTACAGGAATTTTAGCAGGAATAACCAAACACTTAGCTCTAAGTTGGCAGGAATAACCAACTTTGAGCTCTCTTCAGTCGAGATAAGGATCAAGGCTGAAGTGGTTGGCTGGAAAAACCAACTTTGAACTCTCTTCAGCTAAGATGATCTAAGATGAAGAGGTTGGCTGGAAAAACTAACACTTATTTCTCCTAAGCTGAGATAAGGATCTGGGCTGCAGGAAGTTTGGCTGGAATAACCAAACACTTAGCTCTAAGTTGGCAGGCATAACCAACTTTGAGCTCTCTTCAGCCGAGATAAGGATCAAGGCTGAAGTGGTCGCCTGGAATAACCAACTCTGAGTACTCTTCAGCCGAGATAAGGATCAAGGCTGAAGTGGTTGGTTGGAAAAACCAAACATTTATTGCTCTTTAGCCGAGATAAGAATTTAGGCTGAAGAGTGGTTGGCTGGAATAACCAACTTGGAGTACTCTTCAGCCGAGATCCTTATCCAGGCTGAAGAGTGGTTGGCTGGAATAACCAACTTGGAGTACTCTTTAGCCGAGATAAGGATCTAGGCTGAAGAGGTTGGCAGGTATGACTAAACAGATTACAAGGTCAACACCGAGATAAGTATCTCGGGCAGACAATGTTACAACTTTGTATGAACCGAAGTAGAGCCCTCATACAAATAAAAGTTGTAAAATAAGTACAGGTATGGAATAAACCAAGCAAAAATATGAAAAAACTGAAGATTTCATTCTAAAGTGCATTACAAAAGGAGGGGCCATAGCCCAATTACAAACTTCATTGATAGTAAAAGAAGAAAAATACAAAATTAGGCAAAACGGTCTTCCAAGTCGGCGTCCAAATCAACCCGAGCTTCACCCAGTGGTAGCTCGGTTGAGGCAAGCATACCTTGGTTGAGCTCGGTCGATGGCACCGCGGTAGTCACAACAGTTGAAGGTGGGATGGAGACTACTGGAGTGGGAGAGATAGATTGGCGACCGAGCTGGGCGTTGGCTTCAGAAGTAGGATCCTCGTCGTCCTCCTCTTCTTGAAGAAATTTTTGTTGAATAGCATTGGCATACTCTACTATGTAGCTTGGAATAAAATGGAGAGGAGGGCTCTGAAAAACATCAGTTTCCTGGCCATAATCGAGCTGCTCCACGGCTGCTTTCCACCCGTATTTAAAAAATATATCCTTAGCAGCCTCACACTGCTGGATATAGGTGGCTTCTCCTTCCTTATAACCGCGGTCTTCCGCGTCTTCTATCTTCTTTTCCAACTTGGTTATTTCGTCGTTCTTTTTCCGCTCAGCCTTGGCCAACTCACGCAAATAGCGGTCCTTTAGCTCGGCCGAAGCCTTTTGTTTGTCCGCCTCCGCCGAGTTGACTAGTCCGATGAGTCGAGCGACCTCTTATTGTAGCTCGGTCATTTTTTGTTTGGCTTCGTTAAGCTCGGCCGTTTTGCTGTCGACTTCAGCCATGGCCAACCTTGTGGTCTTGCGCAGTTCCAGCACACGCTTGTGAGAAATGTGGTTTGTCTGCATGGCCTACAAAGAGGGTAAGAAATTTTGAGTAAAAACCGAGCAACCAGATGTCCGAAATTGGAAAACAACGGAAAGAGTACTCACCAACACCATCGATTTGGTGGCAGAACGGATGGCTTTCTACTCGGTGAGATGATCGTGGTGTTTCATGTCAGAAGGCAAGCACACGCTCTTAGCCAGGTTAAAGGCAAGCACACGCTCTAACCGACTTTATAATTAAAAATAAAAAATGACAGAATTTCAATTTTCTAAGTTATAACTAAAAAAAAAAAAAAAAAAAAACATATCATAACTAAACACAACATGAGATATAACTAAAGAATTCATGAGTCATAATTAAAATAATATTATAACTAAAAAAGAAAATTAATTATAACTAAGAAAAAAATAATATAATTAAGACTGTGTATAATATATCTTGTTTAAAAGGGTATATATTAGAATTTTTTATATTTCTAAGGGTAACTTGGCCTTTTTTTTTTTCTTTCTTTTTTTTCTTCATTTTGATGGAAGAGAGATTTTGTGAGAAAAGTCTACGATCCCAATCTGACCATCTGTCATGTTATGAACATAGGTACCTCATCCTTTGTGGACCATCTCTCATAAATAAAAGGACGTTTTTCGACAAAATAATTGTTACCCATTCTCATAATTAAATTGATAGTGCTCCTTTTTCTTTTTTTTTATTTTTTCCATCTCTTGTGAGTCTATCTACCACTAATACTGTATTTGGTTAAAGGATTTAGAGAAAAATTTAGAAGAAAAAAAAAAAAGAGAAATAGTATGTGAAATTAGATGAAATATAAGTATATTTTATTCACATTTCACCTAATTTTTCTTTTTTTCTTTTCAAATCCATTCTCAAATCCCCCAACCAAACACAGCATAAGTGTTGCTTGGTAAGGTTTGAAATCTAAAACATTATGCTCATACTTAAATTTTCCAATTCTTTTGATTCTTGTATTAATTTTATGTTAATCTGTGACAATAAAGATTGAGAAGAATTATTTTCTGCTTCATCCCTATCCCTCATCCTTCTCCTTAAACTTTTCTCTTGTTATTATGGCAACTATGTAGTGGCAAATTATTATTTTCTTACTCTATGAGCATCATTTAAGTGTAAAATTTAAGTAACTGTTGCCTTGTAAGAACAACATATTGAACTAGAATTTTTTTAAAATAGTGGATGAATAGTTAAAAACATACTTGATTATATATGATAAAGTTTAGAGGTCAGCCTATACATATGGGCGGTGATCACTCCTACTTACCACCCTAGTTTCATTTTTAGTAATTTAAGTCAAAAAAATAATTAATTCAATCATAACTAAATAATTTTATCATTTTTTTAAATGAACAACAAATATGATTTTAAAAATAAATCATTTATTTTCTTCAAAAAAAATTGATAAAATTATGTAACTAAAATTATTAAATCAAACCAATGTTTTAAACATGTGAATCCCGTCAAGCATTTCATATTCAACTATGGCATTTACATATTTGGCATGTTGTATAGTCATGTTCTTTATTCTTGTAATTTGATACTAGTGGGTATTTGGAGACAACAAAAGTGACATTTTTTTTTTATAACTTTTTTATCATTTTGACTCTTAAATTTTAAATTTTATTAATTTTTGTTGGAAATGGCTAGAAAAAGAATTTTTTCCTAACTTTGGTCTATTATTTAGGTGGGACCCGAGCGTCAAATTTGGCTGGTCAAAATGGTAACGCGTTCTATACCGCGCTGTGATTCATGTGGTATATTTGGTTACTCCAAACTATTATCGAGTGAATGAGAAATTGAAGCCAAAGTATGCTCCATGGAAATAGAATTTTTGTGAAAAATCTTTAAAAGTTTGAATAAGGCTTGTCCCACATTGATTTGGTAGGAAGGTTTGAGTGGGTTTATAAGGCATAGCATTGGAACTTAGAGTGTGCCCCAAGGGGTATCCAAATTTTGTAGAGAGAGAGGTTATGGGCAAAATAGGCTAGACCCCTTAGATCCAAAAATCACCATGCTTGGGCTTAGGCTTGGATGTGTGGTGTGAGGTTGGGCCCGTTCAGCCCAATACTAATCTTTTTGGGCTAAAAACATTTGAATTTAAATTTTATTTTTTGAAATAAAATTTGTCCAAAATTCATTACGAAGTTACATTCAGATTTAAATTTTAAATTCAAATTGTTGCACCTCTTCACAGACAGACCCGAATCTGTCCAGATTCAAACCCAAAACCGAATCTGTTTTGTTCAAATTCAAATCCACCCGAATTTCAAAGCAAACAGTGCCTTAAAAAAATTTGTATCTGTTTAATTCAAATTGAACAAGTACTGTACCTGTTTAATTCAAAATGGAAAGCCACCAATCCATCTATAAATAGACTAGCTCTCATTTGTTATCAAATGAACAATTTTCGTCCTTCCTTGCTGCAAATTCTTCTCTGCATTTTGCTGCATTTATTCTATTATTTTTCCTGTCAAAAAGAGTGTATATATTTAATGTGTTCGTTGAACAAATAAATTGTAGTGCTGCATTTATTTGTTATTGATCATTTCATCTTGGGAGATAGACGTCCATATTCTGATAGCATTGTGGAGAGGACGAATCTGTCTTAAGGACACTGTGTCGAACACTGGACTTAATCAGAATAATATTCAAGATATTAATCAAGTAAGTTATTTATTTTCTGTTTTATTATTTATTTAAATCAGATTTTAATTTTATTTTTGTAACAAAATAAAATCTGTTTTTATTTATTTAATTCTTTTTCTAATTTGATTTTTGTAATCAAACATTCTCTCTCCTTTTCTATTTTTATTTTATATTCTGTTTGTCGTTTAGTACTCAAACAGAATTAATTAATTTAATTACAATGAAGATTGTCCAACAATTTCATCTCCAAAAATCATGTAAAACTATGTTTTGATTATCAGAAGGGAATGAGAATCTCATTTTAGGAATTTAATACCTAGTAATATTCTAATACCCAAGATAATTCCATCCAAAAATTCCTCATAATTTAAGAGTCATATCTTTTAATTTCTTCTAAAAGAAAAATCTATTCAAGTATTTGGTTTAAACAATTAAAAATAGAAGATGGTACAAATTAAAACTTATTGAAAAGAGTAATGTTAGGGATTATGAAAAAAATATCATGAAAGATTTTCCATTTTTAGATTATAAATACAATAAAATATCATATACTAATCAAAAGATAAAAAAATTTCATGAAACATTTTATAATATTTTTTTCATGATCCCTATCTACTTATTTATAATTATGGAACTGGCTAGGGACAAAAATTAAAGAGAAAGACACGTGTGGTATGTGTCTGAAATGGTGTGTCAAGTTGTCAACACCAATTTCTATTTTAATAAAAAAAAATAATATCAAAATATATGTAAATAAACATTTTTTTTTTTTTTTTGGTATCAATGTTATGTTAAAACCACCAGGGTTGGTGGCCTGGTGGAAAATGCAACGCATTCTTCAGCACTGAGCCAGGGTTGATTCTTGGGGGAAGGGCAATGTGATTTCTGCTGAGAGCTTGTCCTGTATTCCGCTCGACATTTGTCCTTAAGCTGTGGCGTATAGTTGAGCTCCATTGATGTTTTAGTAGTGGGTTCCTTCCTATGGGTTAGGTTAAATTTGGCTGGCAATCGACTATCCCGGGGCCAGGGTCCGCGGAGACTGTGATGACACTGTAAAGCTTCCTTTTTCTTGTTAAAAAAAAAAATGTTAAGTTAAAAATAATATGTTTTTTCATATATTAAGGCAACTATGTAGTGGCAAATTATTATTTTCTTACTCTATGAACATCATTTAAGTCTAAAATTTAAGTAATTGTTGCCTTGTAAGAATTACATATTGAACTAGAACTATTAAACACTACAACAAAAACATACTTTAGTGGCACTACACTAGTGGCATATTTTTAGAAAATGCCACAAAAAATGATATTCAGTGGCACGTTTTTGAAAAATGCCACAAAACGACAAACATAAAAGGCTCTAGTGACATTTCAATGAACAAGTGTCACAAAATTACAATAAAAACATACTTTAGTGGCACTACACTAGTGGCATATTTTTAGAAAATGCCACAAAAATGATATTTAGTGGCACGTTTTTGAAAAGTGCCACAAAACGACAAACATAAAAGGCTCTAGTGACATTTCAATAAACAAGTGTCACAACACTACAACAAAAACATACTTTAGTGGCACTACACTAGTGGCATATTTTTAGAAAATGCCACAAAAATGATATTGAGTGGCACGTTTTTGAAAAATACCACAAAACGACAAACATAAAAGGCTCTAGTGACATTTCAATGAACAAGTGTCACAACACTACAACAAAAACATATTTTAGTGACACCATACTAATGGCATGTTCTTAAAAAATGTCACAAAAAGAATATTTGGTGGTATTTTTTAGAAAAATGTCATAGAGCCACAAACATACAAGGCTCTAGTGGCATTTCAATTAAAAAAAAAGTGTCATTTCACTACAACAAAAATGTCACTACAATAAATTTACACTTTAGTGACACTACACTAATAGCATGTTTTTAGAAAATGCCACAAAAAAAAAAAATTGACATTAAATGTTATAGAAAAATGCCATAGAACCACAAAGCATATAAGGCTCTATTGGTATTTCAATAAAGAAATGTCACATCAATTTTATGGAATTATATAAAATAATGACACAAAAAATTATGTTCGTGACATTTACCAACAGATGCCACTAAACTTTAGTTGCAATGGCATTTTTTAAAAAATGTCAGGACACTAGATATGTGCAAATTACTTTTTATGGCACTTAGGTAAAAAGTGTCATAAACAAATATTTTATAGCATTTTGAGAAATGCCACTAAGCCAAGAACTTTCCAAGCTTATAATGACATTTTTGAAAAAAATAAAAAATGCCAATATATTTTCTAAAATTTTAAAATACAGTAAATGATTAAAAATAAATGAATTAAACTCAATATACACTACAGGAAAAAGCATATTCGGCGACTAAATTTCTAGACCAAAAAAATTTGGTCGCTGAAAGTATAGCTTTCAGCGACCAAAACAGCATTAGTTGCCAAAAGTAAAGTTTTTTGGCGACTAAACAATTTTAGTAGCCAAAAGTCTACAATTGGCGACTCAAACTAAGTTTGGTCGTTGATTATATGAGTTTTAGTGACTAAAAACTTTTTAATAGCCCAAAGTAAAGTTTTTTGGCGACTAAAAAAATTTAGTAGCCAAAAGTCTACAATTGGCGACTAAAAATAAGTTTGGTCGCTGATTATATGGATTTCACCGACTAAAAAAATTTTAGTAGTCAAAAGTAAAGCTTTTTGGTGCCAAAAAAAATTTTAGTAGCCAAAAGTCTACAATTGGCGACTAAAAAATAAGTTTAGTCGCCAAAAGTGGTCATTTTTAGCGCGGGAGAACTAAAATCCTAAGGTGGTAATAGAATTTTTTGGTGACCAAAATTTTGGTAGCTGAAAGTGCATCTTCGGCGACCAAATCCAATTTTGGTCGACAAAAGTTAAGTTTTTTAGCAACTAAAAAATAATTCTTTTTTTTTTAAAAAAAAATTTAAAGCCAAAACAAAACATACAAAAAAAAAAAGTCAAACTTTCTTCTCACTTTTTTTTTTTCAACTTTTCAGTCATTAAGTCAACTTTTAGTTTTTTTTTTTTTTTTTTTTTTTTTTAAAAAAAAAAAAATATTAATTTTTTTTTTTTTTACCTTTTTAGCCAATAGCCAAAAAGTATAGAATTGGCGACTAATTTTCACGCCAAAAGTGGTCTTTTTTTCTTTTGGTAGTAAATAGTTTATTTTACATAAATTATGTTCAATAAAATAATTATGTTTATACATATTAATATAGATGTATGTACTATATAAATAATATATGTTGCATATATAATCATGTAGTGCTATAGAGGTGTAGTGGGAAGAGTGTGGTGTATAAGGTTTATGGTGCGGAGGTTGGCAGTTTGAGTCTCCGCAAGAGCGAATCAAATTGTTCTACAACGAATTATCGTCATGAATGGCACTTGATAGCGTCACGAATAGTGCCTACCATGACATTAAAGTGTCACTGAAAGGTTTTAGTCTTGATGGTGTAATGACACTTGTTAGTGTCACTAACTCTTTTTTTAATGGCGCTTGATAGTGCCACAAATAATATCTATCATGACATTAAAATATCATTGAAAGTTTTTAGCCATGATAGTGCAGTGACACTTGTAAGTATCTACCGTGGCACCGATAGAAGTGGCACTTGTTCAAAATGCCACAAGACTAAAAAATGTCATTAGAAGAATAGTTTTGTGGCACTTTCAAATGTCACTAAACTAAGAAAATGTTGTAGTGAAAATAAGTTGATGAATATTTAAAAACACATTTGATTATGTACCGAAAAAGTTTAGAGGTCAGCCTGTACATATGGGCAAGGACGGACCTAGAATTACAATTTTGGGGGGTTATTTTATAGTTTAAAAAATTGGAGGGCTACTCTATATAATTTTGAAATTAAAAAAAAAATTAGAAATGCGAACTTTTATAATTTTAAATTATTTTAAAATTTCTAATATAATATATGATATTTTTCAAATTTTTTGGGATGGACCGCCCCTACACCCCCCCCCCCAGATCCATCATTGCATATGAGCGGTGATCACTCCTACTTACAACCCTAGCTTCATTTTTTGTAATCTAAGGCCATCTCCAACGGTTTATCAAACCTTGCATCAGATTTGAAATTTGGTGACAGAGTAACTTTTTGGGGCTCCAATGGTTTCAGCAAATTGGTATCAAAATAAGAATGAAACAAAAAATTCATCAAAGTGAGAACAGGCTCCAGATTTCACTATTTTACTGTGCGTTACCGTTGGAGAAGACCAACCGGTCACCAGCTGCTTGTCCGGTCGGTTGACCAACAGGTCAACCAATTCCCTTTCAAATAGGTAGGTTCAAACCGGTCAAAAAGGTTCAAACAGATAATAAAAAAAAAATTAGCCTTACGGATCGACCCCTTTCTTTTGATGCACAGTTGAAGCAAGCCATATCAGATTGAGAAAATTGATTTTTTTTACTCGAATTTGATGAAAAATTTTGTCCACCGTTAGAGATACTCTAAGTAGTTCATTTTAAAAGTTTCATGTATTAATCATCCAAAAAAATAATTAATTCAATCATAACCAAATAATTTTATATTTTTTTTAAATGAACAATAAATTTGATTTTAAAAATATATCATTTATTTTCTTTAAAAAAAAATTGGTGAGATTATTAAATCAAATTAATTTTTTAAACATGTGAATCCCGTCACCATTTCATATTCAACTACGACATTTACATATTTGGCATGTTGTATAAAAGTGACATTTTTTTATAACTTTTTTTTATCATTTTGACTCTTAAATTTTAAATTTTATTAATTTCATCTCCAAATCATGTAAAACTATTTTGATTATCAGATTCTAGAAGGGAATGAGAATCTCATTCTAAGAATTTAATACCTAGTAATATTCTGATACCCAAGATAATTCCATCCAAAAATTCCTGATAATTTAAGAGTTATATCTTTTAATTCAAAAATGTTTTAGAGTTCTAATTTGTGACCTCTAATAACTTTAATATGTATGTGAAACTCATCTGATATAATATTTTAGCCTTTTTTAATTCAATTGGAGTTTTAGTTTTAGAAGGATCGATGTATCATTGTTGCTTTTAATTTCTTCTTAAAGAAAAATCTATTCAAATTTCTGGAATTAAAAATAAAAGATAGTACAAATTAAACCTTATTGAAAACAGTAATGTTAGGCATCATAAAAGAAATATCATGAAAGATTCTCCACTCTTGAATTACAAATACAATAAAACACCATACACTAATTAAAAGATAAAAAAAATTTCATGAAACATTTCATAATATTTTTTTATGGTCCCTATCTATTTATTTAAAATTATGGAACTAGTGACAAAATTAAAGGGAAAGCCACGTGTGGTATTGTAAACACCCCATTTTTTACCGCCCTTAAGACTTGGGCACTACTAATGGTTTACTTGTTGGAGAAAGGTGTGCAGTGCACAGGTTCAATTTCTTCAACAAAGAGAGAGGCAAATCTCAACTTCATACCCCATTGTGGACCAAAATTATTTTTGATGGTTTTTATACCTTAAAACCCTCTCTTTCAAAATATTTTTGAAATAAAATTAATATTGAGCAAGGACAAAGGGGAGATGAATGAAAGAGAGATGAAATCTTTGAAAAATCTTTCAAAACACCATACTTAGGGGTTTGAAGTTGAATAAAAGAGGAGAAGAGGGGAGAAAACTAGTTTGGGAGTGGTTCAGCATGAATCCGGGAAGGAGAAAAGGGCTTCGAACGGGCGTAACTCTTTGTACAAGAGGAATTAAAATATGGGGCCACCACCATTGGAAACCTTACTTCCGGGGCTTCATTTTTCACTCAAGAATCTCCTAAGTCCAAATCCGGGGAGGAGATATGGTTGGTTGAAGTCCGTTGGACCGAATCGGCATAACTTTTTGAAGGAATTTTAATGCAAGGTTTGTGCCATTGGAAATCTAAATTCTGGGGCTTCAATCTGTACTTTCACCGGCACTTTTTGACCTCATTAGCCACCCATCGGCACTCTATTTAGCCGATCGGCACAAAAGATTACCAAAAGTGTCTGATTTTGATATTTATCAATACACTGTGGCAGATATTTTCAATTGGGATATTTTGACCAAAAGCTCTTCTTTTGACATATATAGGGCCTTATATCTCATATGGCTTAGGGTTAGAACAAAAAAAGAAAGTTTTGGGAGCTTCTCACTCTAGATTTCTCTCTCTCTCTACTCTAAACCTCTCAAATCCTTGGCCATTTCTTCACCAATCCATAGCACCACCACCACTACTCCGTCACAGCAGCTTGGAGCAGTTTTTCAGAGGCCAAAGGTGCTGCAACTCAAGCCAAGAAGCAACCAAAAGGGTAGTCTTCAAGGGTGAGATCATTTTCTCTCTTTTGTAGCACATTCTTGTCACATTTTTTCTACCCTATTTTCTTACTGTTTTGGGCTCCGACCCTAACTGAAAGAGGCCCTCTTTTGAGCCATTCTTCATGTTTGTTTAAGGGCTCAACCCTGTTTGAGCCCTCCATAGTGCACTTGCTTCAATACTCCTTGATATGCCACATTTTTGCATGCAATTTCTAGCCTATGTGTGATCTATTTTTGAGCATAATTTAAACTGTAAGTAGGCTCATTTTGAGCCCTTCTTCAACATTTAAGAAGGGTTCAACCCTTTTTGGAACCCCTATCTTGCACTTACTTCATAATCCCTCCTATTTACCGTAAATTTGCATGATTTGTTTGGCCTATATGTAAATTGTTTTGGAGTGTTTCATGAACTGTGAGTAGGCTTATTTTGAGTCTCTCTACAACATTATAGAAGGGACCACCACTGTTGGGGGCCTCCATGTTGTGCTTACCATTATACCCCTCTTTTGCCCCCATTTTTGCATGCTTTGTTGGCCTGTCTTGCTTCTGTTTTTAGGCCATCATCAGAACTGAAAATAGCCATATTTTGACCTTCTTGACATATCTCATTAAAGGTATTTTGCTGTTTGATGCATGTTTTGTATACCTCATATTATAGCCTTTGTTGGCTTCAATCTTGCATGGCATTTCGGGCATGTTTGCATATTGATTTGGGGGCTTTCATCTACTATAAGTAGTCATATTTTGGGTCTCTCTTCAGTGTTGTAGAAGGGTTTTTTTCCATTTGGGCTTTACATATACCACTTGCTTCATAGCCTCCCCTGCGGAGCCATTTTTGTATGCCATGTTAGCCCCATTTGTGATTGTTGTTTGCCCATGTTTTGTACTGTAAAAATGTGAGTTATGGGGCTGCCTAGCTTCTGCCTTTTCATGTCATGTATCAATTATGCATGTTTGGTGTAGCTATAGGCCATTTCGGGTGCCAAAATTCATGTTTCGGGATCATTCCATGCATCGGGTACACTTTGGCCATGTTACATTTTGAAATTCATTTGCATGTTTGCATATCATATTTTCATGCCATTTCATCGCGTATGCCATTGCCTCGGTTTGCGTGCATCTCATTTTTCATCTCTCTTATGTGAGTGGAGGCTCTCTCATGTTAGCGTAAGCCCATATTATATTGTTTATGTCATTTTAGCATCATTGCATTCCTTATGCCATTGCCTCGGTTTTGCGTCACTTCACTTTATCCGATGGCCTCCTATGTGAGTGTGGCAGAGGCCCACTTGTGTTGGTGTAAGTCCATGTTGCATTGTGTACGCCATGTTTCAATGCGTTGTGCATGTTATGTTGTTAGCGTTGTGTATGCCATGTAGTTGCGTTGCATGTTTGTATGTTAGCTTGTATGCTTAGGTTGCATGTGCATTGTTGTGCATTACCTTGCCTCTTGATCAACAATGATTGAGGTTGGGTCCCTTGTATGTTTGGTGTGCATTACATTTGATATTAAAATGCACACTTGACTCTTTGGCCATCATGCATGGAAATAGAATCGAGGCACATCCTCCTTGAGTCACAAACATGATAAGGAATGTATTTGGTGCATATATTGCTTGAATTGCCATGCAAGTTTTGCCCTCAGAATTCATTTCAATCAATGGCCGGTGGATATATTTTGTGCCGGTGGTGTTTCCCCTCACCCGATGATGTCCCTTAGTGTCCTAGGAGGCACTCCTGAGACTTTGGCAGTCTTCTGAGATGCAAAGCAGGAAAAACAGAGGCAAGCTAGGCATGGCAGTGCAATTCCGAGCGGAATCCGAGTATGCATGCATTGAGCCCTTTTTCTTAGATTAATTAATTTGTTAATTAATTAGGCTATTTGTAATATTTAATTAGCTAGTTAATTAATTTGTATTATTTTTTGGTCCTCCGAGCGAGGGCAAATCTGTAATAAGTGTGCGTGTGTGCATGTCTTCCAACCCCACTTCTTTCTTCCCTTTACTTACGACTCGATTTTGTCGCGGTTCTTAATCTTGAACCAAAGAGTCCAAATCCGCAAATCGCTTTTGAAAAGCAGATTTTTGAAAGAAGTGCCAAACATAGAGTCGCCACCTAAATATTTTAAAAAAATGGGAAATTTAGGAAACCCTGACTCGGTGCTAAAAGGCCACGTGTACGTTCTCACCAAAGTTGGCTCGAACTTGGTACGATTAGGGAAGGTCACATCGTGCCAAAGACCGCCTCTACTAACCATGATATCTTATTTTGAAAACATTGTGAGTTCTTATTAGGTTATTAGCCTAGGTTACTATGTGAATACAAGTATAAATTGGAACAAAACATTTCATGTTTGTTTGTTTGAAAATGGTTTGATGGTGCTACCGCAAGTAGGCTAAAAGGATTTGCCACCTGGGCTTAAGAAAACAATGATTTTGCCACTATCTAGTGGGCTTAAAACAAACAGTCGATGAATTGTCCCAATTCAAATAACTCAACCTCCACCCACAAGCATTCAAGGCAGTTATATCACATTAGCACATAGCCTCATGGTAAGCATGCTATTCATGGCAACACTCACACGCATGCAAGGATGCTAAAGCATAAAACTCACCTAGTACTCCAAGCCAAAACAAAAACTGATTAGAAATCATGCATGATCCTAAATATACTGAAATGCCTAATGCAACACATGCAAAGATGCGAACTATATATTCTAAAGATGGCATGTGAAATGCAACAACTATCAAGTATTCAATTTGGAATTGAAATTGCAAAACAGATGAATAATGCAAACATTAATTGAAATATGCCCTTTGAAATATGCCTCTATCTAACCATCATGTAAATAAAAGGGAAGAAAGACGTGGGGTTGGAAGACATACATCACACTTATTACAATTATGGAATAAATAATAAAATATCTAAAATATCTGAATCCTAATTAATTGACAAATTAATCAAGAAAGGATGAATCATGTAAAATCGATGCCCCAATTTGCCTCAAATGCGCCGGACTCAAAAGTTGTTGGTCGAAAAGGGCATAGCAATGTATTTCACAGATATATGCATGCCTCGATCCTCGCAATCACGCATCTCGATGCATGATGGATTGCACAATTTAATATAGGATGAATGCGGATGGATGCTACAACAAAACCTAACTCCATCATGGGTAATCCGACTTGGGAATTGAGACGCCTCGTTCCGTGGCTAACGCCTATCCCAAACACGATGCAATATGCATGGTATGCATGAAATGCAACTAACATATATCCTAGCAAGCACAATGCTATGCAATGAGATGTCTCGAAATGCACGCAAACCGAGGTGATAGCATAAAAACATGAAATGACATGAAAAATGATGTACAATGGGACTAAAATGAGATACCTCAAAACACGCAATGACACATGAAATGGCATACGAATGCAAATTGGACTTACACTAACATGAGAGAGCCTACTCACATAAGAGGCCGTCGGATAAAAGAGTTGCCTCGAAAGCACGCATAACCGAGGCAATGACATGAGATGCAAATCGGATAATGATGAAATGCAATTCGGATAGTGCCTCGAAATGCGTGCACACGTAAACCGACGATGATGAAATGCAATTCGGATAAAACCGAAGTGCCTCGAAATGCGTGCACGTAAACCGAGGCGATGAGCGATGATGGGCTTACACCAACATGAGAGAGCCTCACCGCACTCACATAGCCGTCGGATAAAAGATGCACTCGAAACACGCAAACCGAGAAATGTATGAAATGGCATACGAATGCAAAGATGGGCTTATGCCAACATGAGAGGGTAAAAATAGGTGCACGATAATATACAAGCATGAAAATATGCAATGATGGGCTTATACCAATATGAGAGAGCCTCAACCTACTCACATAGGAAGCCAATGAATGAACAATGCACTAAAGCATGAAATGACATGGAAAATGATATGCAAGCATGCAAACCAAATTTCAGTAGCTAAATGAAGGGAAAACAGCCCCGAAATGATACGAAATGACAATCAATGCATGAAATCATCCGAAATGTGATTTTAAAATGGCCTATGCTAAACATGCAAAATTGGTACATGAAAGAAAAAACAGTAGCAAGGCAGCCCCAAAAATAGCATCTTCTCAGTACAAAACATGGCCAAATTGTGAGCATAGATATGGCAACAATGGCATGCAAAAATGGGGGAAAAGAGGGGATTTATAAAGCAAGTGGTATTTACAATGCTCAAACCCAAAAAAACTGTTCTAAAAAACTAAAGAGGGACCAAAAATATGTACATTTACAATATATGACAGCCTCCAATTCAGTGTGTAGATATACTAAATATAGCATGCAAAGTTTGGGCCAAAAGAGGGCTATAAAGAGAGGTATCATAAGCAATGACCAAAAAACTTAAGACCTTTAATAAAACTTGAAGAATGGACCAAAACAAGACATTTTATAAGCCTGATGAAGGCTGAAATCCGAAGCTAAGTAAGCCTAACAAAGCATGCAATTTTACGGAAAATATGGAGGATTACAAAACAAGTACCAAAACCAATCATCAAATGGTCTAAGACCCTTAACAAAGCATGAAGAAAGGACAAAAATAAGGCACTCTCTAGGCCTGATGAAGGCTGAAATCCGAAGCATGGTGAGCTTAAAAAAGCATGCAAAATGGGAGTGGAACAAGAATTCAAAGCAAGTGATATGTAGAGAAAGAAACCCAGGTTGAGCCCTTCTTCAATGTTGAAGAGGGGCTCAAAATAAGCACAATATCAGTATGTTTCATGCTCCAACTCAGATTACAAATAGGCCAAAACAATCATGCAATTTTACGGTAAAATGGAAGAATTTCAAAGGAAGTGCATGATAGAAAAGCCAAACATGATGGAGCCCTTCTTAAATATTGAAGAGGGGCTCAATATAAGCCCACTAACAGTTTACATCAGTCTCGAAATCAGATTACTCATAAGGCAAATAAAGCATGCAAAACAATGGCCTAAAGAGTGATATTGAAGGAAGTATATTATAGAGACACCAAATGAGGTTGAGCCCTTCTACAAAGTTGTAGAGGGGCTCAAAATAAGCCCAAAACAAGTAGGGGTCGGAGCCAAAAAACTGAAAGCAAATAGGGTAAAGAATTGATGGAAAATTATGTTACAAAAAAGGGAATTGAGACTTACCCTTGAAGACAAGTCTTTTGCCTCTTCTTGCCTTGATAAAAGTTGCTTCTAAGCCTCTGAAGAACACTCCCTTTCTGCTGGAATGGAGGTAGAGATGGTGGAGCTTAGGGTTGATGAAGGAATTAGCTAGGAAGCTTGAAGGTTTTTTGAGTTTTTGGCTATGAAAATGGAGGTTAGGGAAGATGAAGCCTTGAGAGAAAATGTTCCAACCCTAGCAAAGGAGCTGCCCAACCCTTTAAGTAAGCAAGAAAAGGTGTAAAAGGGGAGGGAAAAGCACCCAAGCTTTCCCTCCCAAAATATCGGATGCAGGGATATTTTGAAAAAATATCGCCACCATGGCCCAAACCGACCACCATGCAATGGTGTCCTCTGTGTGGAACAAGGTTCCAAGGTCGGAAATTGGCAACACAAGCAGAGTCACAACATAGGACTTGAAGGAGAGGCTCAAAATGAAATCCACAATTAGTTTTAGGGTCCTCCCATGTCCCCGATCACAGATATGTAGCTTTGGTTGGAAGAAAATATCTATTCAACATTGGCTGAGCAAGTTATCTGGGATAAGGCCTCACCCCCTGATCTTCCTGGTTTTGAAATAGAGGTACCTGCCAAATTTGAACAAAAACTAATGAGAAATGAACGCTCGGGGCCAAACGGGATCCCAAAAAAGTGGTGTTTAGCAACGAAGTGGGTATCTGCAACCCTAGTGTCCCTCGGAATGACAAAACAGAGGTTTCTGAACGAGCACAGTATGCTACATCACCGAGCGCTCAATCGGTGACGTCTGAGTCTTAAGGTCGGTCAAAAATGGGGTGTCTACACCTGCTTTTAATGATTAGTATTAGGGCACGTTTATTTTAGCATACCTTATGCTATGCATGCGTGCATCCATGCATTTGTTTACATGCATCGGGCTCGGTACATCATACAAACTGCATTGTATTTTCAATTCCAAATTGAAAACGTGCATCGAATAAAGTGCATTTCACATGCCATCTTTAGGGTTAGCCGAGTCTACTCTAAATTGCATCCTTCCCTGTGTTGCATTAGCCACTTAACATGACCTAGGGACATGCATGTCTGCTAACTAGTTTCTTGTTTTGGCGCGGAGTACGATGTAAGTATTTTACGCTTTAGCATACCACATGCGTGTGAATGTTGCCATGACATATGCTTACCATGCGGCTAAGTGCTTATGTGAGATAAAGCTGTTTGAATGCTGTGGGTGGAGGTTGGGTTGCTTGAGTTGGAAAACTCATTGAAATCGTGTTTTAGCCTACTTGAGTAGCAAATTCAAAGCATTTTCAAAAGCGAGCGGATATGCAATGTTTATTTCCAAATTAGGCGATCTAGTCTATACTTGTTGCATAACATAGTAATTCTAGGTTAATAATTGGAACAAGAGCATGTAATGTTTTCAAAACGGATATCACGGTTAGTAGAGGCGGTCTTCTCATAGTGACCTTCCCGATCGTACCCAAGCTCGAGCCAAGACAACTTTGGTGATTTTCTAAATTTCCCATTTTAAAATATTTAGGTGGCGACTCTGTAATCTGGCAAAGCAGTCTATATTTGGCACTACTTTTTCAAAATCTGTTTTTCTTCAAAACGATTTGCCATAGTTGGACTCTTTGGTTCAGATTTAGAACCGCAACACACACACAAAAGTAGCATAGAGGCCCCAGGTATGTGTCTGAGATGGTGTGTCAAGTTGTCAACGAGCAAGGATCCTCTAGAGTTTTTTTTTCCTAAAGTTTTCTAGAGTGGTGCATTGTGTGGTTGAGATTTAATGACAAGTCACATCAATTTTTCAGCATTAAATCTTAATCACACAATATATCACTTTAGAAAATTTTAAGAAAAAAACACTATAGAAGATCCTTGGTGGTTGTCAACACCAATTTGGCAAATAATTTACACTTGCAATAAACTTATTAGACTACCACCAACATGGGACCTTTTTATAGCTTGGTATCTTTGTGTCGTATTGTAAAGTATCTTTTCTTAGATTATCTCTCCAGACTAGTTTGTCATTTGCAAACAAGTCACATTCATACATGCGCCGGATTTTTTTTTTAAATTTAAGCAAATTTTTTGAGTTTATAAAATTCATCATGAATATCATGTTATGAATTTTTTGTTTTATAAAAAAAATTTGGATAAAAGTCCTTAAAAATATATTTTTTTTTCCCTTTAGTTTAAGGACACATTTCTTGCTTGTGTCATAATTATGGACAATTTTACCCTTTTATATATTCAATTTCATTTTCTTCACGAGTTGAAGCCATTGTGCTTTTTGATATTTTTCATGCTCTGGATCTCAAAACAGAGAAGGTGTTGGGTTGTGTGTTTAATGTTGTATCTTGGAGATTAGTAATTGATTCAATAGTATAACTCCGTGATTTGTTATGAACTTATTTATCAAAAATACTATGGATCATAAAAATATATTAGAGGGATGTGGATCGCACCCATAAGAAAGTAGACCATTGATTTTTTTTTTTAAAGTATATTTTTTGAGTTTATAGGATTGTTATTTATTTATTAGATTATTACTACCATCCGGTTTGGAATGCAAAAACATGTGAATAGATGCTACGGTCTAAACAAATGCACACGTTAACACAGTGGTGATGTTGGAACTTTATTTTTTAACAAAAAAGCTTCCTACCCCCACTGGGTGTATGAATCACGGTTGATTTTTTAAATATTAAAATTAGATAATTAAATTTTATTGTTCAAATTAACATTAACATACAAAAATTTTGGTGTTAATGCTATTATTTTATTTTATTTCAACCATGATAGTGATAATGAGTGTAGTGGTTAGTAATGGTGATAGTTGAATCTTGTTAAATTTAGACAGTAAAATTTTATTGTCAAAGCCAATGTTAACAAAGTGAATTTTTAGAAAAATGTTTCGTAGCTCGAAACTTTTTCCTCCTGAATCCCCCTAATACCCAAAACGATGTCGTTTTGGACATTTTCCTTCTCTTTTTTTTTTCTTCATTTTCTAGTCTGAAACGTAGAGAGGAATAGGGAGAGGAAGAGAAAGAGAAGAGAGAAAGAGAAGAGAGGGGAAGAGGAGGAGAGGGAGAAAGAGAGAGGAGCAGAGAAGAGAAGGGCCCCTCCTGTGCCTCCACCGCCGCCGATCGTCGCAATGACTCCGATCGTCTGACAATGGCATCGACTCCAGCCTCGTCTCACCGCCTCCATGCCTCCGCCTCCATCCTTCTTCTTCCTTCTTCTTCCTTCTTTCTTCTTCTTTTCTTCTTGGTTGATCCGGGGGATTCGGGGGCTCCAAATTCGAGCCCCCTAGCACGACTCAAATTTTTAATGTGTTAACATTTTTTTCTTTTAATATTTCTACTAGTCATGTTAATAGTAAGGAAAAATTAGTGAAATATCACTCTTTTAACTTTATGTAATAAGAGAGGTCCAATATATTTTTTTATTAGTTAAAATCCCTTGATGAAATTTCTCTGTGATCATATTAGAGAAATTTCTCTGTGTTAAAGCCGAAATCTGAATTGGGTTGAAATTTCTCTGAGTCGGGCACAAATTTTTCTGAATCAAATTTTCTCTATAAAAATGTTAAGGGATTCCAACTATTATGAAAATATTGTATGTCACTTATATTATAAAATTTTAATATCAGGGACCTTAAAAAAAATTTCCTAACTTTAATGGGTGTGCCATTGATTGTAAAATTTAATTTGGAAAACTACAAACAACTTGGGTTTTTTTTTTTT
The DNA here is from genome assembly GCA_025200525.1 of Camellia lanceoleosa. Classification (NCBI taxonomy): domain Eukaryota; kingdom Viridiplantae; phylum Streptophyta; class Magnoliopsida; order Ericales; family Theaceae; genus Camellia; species Camellia lanceoleosa. The sequence goes on along the minus strand of CM045768.1, from coordinate 115,952,354 downwards.
TTTTCACAAAAAGACAAACTTTTTACAAAACAAAAAAAAAACACATCCAAACAAAATATCACATCTAACCCTATAATCATTTTACTTTTTCTCTCACAAACATCACATCCAATCACAAAAAAAACCCAACTATCTTCCCAAACACAAAAAAAAAAAAAAAAAAAAAAAAAAAAAAAAAATCTAATAATATTCTACAACTAAAAAAACCTAAATAAAAACTCACTTTCCAAACACCCACTTAGTTTGGGAAATTATTTTTAAAAAAAAAAGTTTGACATTTGTAACAAAACAAATATTGAATTTTTAATTTTATCAATTTAAATCATAATTTTTTATTTAATTTCAATTTAAACAATCTATCTATTTTTGTTAAGTAAAATTGATGAAAAAAATATATTCTAGTCAGTAAATGCAATGAAAAGAAAAATATTTTAGATATCTTATATATACCTCAAACGAGTTTAACAACATATCATTTTTTTCACCAGTTTTACTTAACAAAAATAGACAAATAATTTAGATCAAAAATAAATTAAAAAATTAAGATTTTAATTGATAAAATTAAAAATCATAATTTATTTTGTTATATTTTGTAATTTTCCCTTTTAATTTTTAAATATTAAAATTGACAGTAGAATTTTAAGGGTTAATTATATTGACACCCTCTGAGATTTATGTTTATTACAGTTCCTCTCTCACCTTCTGGAAATTACATCCTCTCATTGAGGTTTAAAGTTTCATTACAGATTGCTCCCTCCAACAATTTAATTTTTTTTAAATATCGATTTTGCCCTCACTGGATAAATTACATTGACACCCCTCACATATTAGAAATTACAATCCACTCCCCAAGATATAAAGTAGCATTACCAATTGCCCCATCGGTTAATATTAGTTGAAAAAAAAAATCATTGAAAAAAAAATTAATTGAAAAAAAATTTTGTTAGTCAAATTTTTAAATTTCTATTTAAAAACCAACGTAAACTCATTTTTTGAATTTATGTTTTTTCCTCAAATTTACAAACTGGGACAACCATTTATAAATTAAAAAAATTATCAAACAAACTTTTATGACAGTTTTTTAAATTTTAGTAAATATAAATTGAAAACTAAAAATTAAATGGTTATCAAACAGGCCTCAGATGGTAAAAATGTCGTAAAATTAACAAATAATTAAATAAGTTACCAACATAAGAAATGACTTATCAAAAGATTCTTAGGTTATGTATAATTTGATTTTTAGAAAAAAATTTAAAAAATTAAAAATTAATTTGGTTAAGAAATAAAAAATAAAAAATAATTATCATTTTTATATAACTTTTATCTTTCGAGTGTAATAAGCATAAACTTCAAGGGGTGTCAGTGTAATTTTTATCTTACGTTGGTTTTTAAACAGAAATTTAAAATTTTGACTAACAAAATTTTTTTAAAATTAATTTTTTTTTTCAACTAATACTAACCGAAATTGGTAATGCTACTTTAAACCGTTGGAAGGGGATTGTAATTTCTAAAATGTGAGGGGTGTCAATGTAATTTAACCAGTGAGGGCAAAATTGGTATGTAAAAAAATTAAATTGCTGGAGGGAGTAATCTGTAATTAAACTTTAAATCTCAGGGAGGGGGATGTAATTTCTAAAAAGTGAATGAGAGAATTATAATAAATATAAATCTCAAGGGGTCACTACAACAAAAACACATTTTAGTGACACCATACTAGTGGCATGTTCTTAAAAAATATCACAACAAGAATATTTTGTGGCATTTTTTAGAAAAATGTCATAGAACCACAAACATATAACGCTCAGTAGCATTTCAATTAAAAAAAAGTGTCATTTTACTATAGCAAAAATGTCACTACAACAAATTTACACTTTGGTGACACTACACTAGTGGCATGTTTTTAGAAAATGCCACAAAAATAAAAATTGGCATTAAATGTTTTAGAAAAATGCCATAGAACCACAAATATATAAGGCTCTAGTGACATTTCAATAAAGAAATGTCACATCAATTTTATGGCGTTTTATAAAATAATGACATAAAAAATTATGTTCGTAACATTTACCAACAGATGCCACTAAACTTTAATAGCAATGGCATTTTTTAAAAAATGTCAGGACACTAGGTAGGTGCAAATTACTTTTTATGGCACTTAGGTGAAAAGTGTCATAAACAAATATTTTATAGCATTTTGAGAAATGCCACTAAGTCAAAAATTTTCCAAGCTTATAATGGCATTTTTGAAAAAAAGAAAAAATACCAATATATTTTCTAAATTTTTAAAATGCAGTAAATGATTAAAAATAAATAAATTAAACTCAATCTACACTACAGGAAAAAGTACATTCGGCGACTAAATTTCCTGACCAAAAAAAATTTGGGCGTGGCATGGCATGTTGGCCGAGGCCGTGGCAAGGCATGCTGGCCGAGGCCGCGGCATGGCATGCCGATTGAGGCCAAGGCTGTGGCATGGCATGTCGGGCAACGCCGTGGCATGGCATCTGCAGCAATCTTGGCTATGGGATGGCATACCGGCCGAAGCCGTGGCATGGCAACATTCATAGCCAAAAGTCTACAATTAGCAACTAAAACTAAGTTTGGTCACTGATTATATGGGTTTTAGTGACTAAAAAATTTTTAGTAACTCAAAGTAAAGCTTTTTAGCGACTAAAAAAATTTAGTAGCCAAAAGTCTACAATTGGCGACTAAAAATAAGTTTGGTCGCTAATTATATGGGTTTTATAGACTAAAAAAATTTTAGTAATCAAAAGTAAAGTTTTTTGGTGATTTAAAAAAATTTAATAGCTAAAAGTCTACAATTAGCGACTAAAAAATAAGTTTAGTCGCCAAAAGTGGTCATTTTTAGCGTGGGAGAACTAAAATCTTAAGGCGGGAATTAAATTTTTTGGCGACCAAAATTTTGGTAGCTGAAAGTACATCTTCGGCGACCAAATCCGATTTTAGTCAACAAAAGTTAATTTTTTTAGCAACTAAAAAACAATTAGTAGCCAAAAGTATAGAATTGACAACTAAAAAATATTTTTAATCGCCAAAAGTGATCTTTTTTTTTTTTGCTAGTAAATAGTTTATTTCACATAAATTATGTTCAATAAAATAATTATGTTTATATATATACTTTTATATTAATATGGATGTTTGTACTATATAAATAATATATGTTGCATATATATAATCATGTGGTGCTATAGAGGTATAGTAGGAAGAGTGTGGTATATAAGGTTTATGGTACGGGAGGTTGGTGGTTCGAGTCTCCGCAAGAGCGGATCAAATTATTCTACAACGAATTATCGTCATGAATGGCACTTTATAGCGTCACGAATAGTGCTTACCATGACATTAAAATGTCACTGAAAGGTTTTAGTCTTGATGGTGTAATGACACTTATAAATGTCACTGACTCTTTTTTTAATGGCGCTTGATAGTGCCACAAATAATATCTACCATGACATCAAAATGTCATTAAAAGTTTTTAGCCATGATGGTGTAGTGGCACTTGCAAGTATCTACCGTGGCATGGATACAAATGGCACTTGTTCAAAATGTTACAAGACTAAAAAATGTTATTAAATTAATAATTTTGTGACACTTTCAAATATTATTAAATTAAGAAAATATTATAGTGGGTGTCAATGTTAATTTACCCAAATTTTAAAATAAACAAATGATATTTTGGTCAAACATATTTGTCCTTCTGGTAATGAATTTTGTAGTTGAGTTCTCACCAAATTTACCTTGGTGGAACCTCATATGCTAATATACACTGATTTACTTCTTCCTTTTTTTCTTTTTTCTTTTGTTTTGTTTTTTTTGGGTGTGGATAAAAAAAATTCCGGTGTTGTTTTCAAGCATAAAATTTCATTGACATTGTTCTGACTTCGCTAATGAAATTGAGGATGGCTAAATAAAGAATTCGTAAAATTTGTAAATTAAATTAGTCTAGTCTAATCTAGTAGGTTTAGATTATATTTTAAGGGTTGGTTTGATAAAAGATAAAAAGATGGATTATATAGGTCATGCCAAACAAGGCCTAAATTTGTGGTCTAATTCTAGATTGAAAATTTGAAGAGTCGTTTTGTACGGATCAGTTTCGGATTTCACTTCATGATTTCAAATTAAAATCTACTCAAATCATATGCAATTTAAACTATATTCATACCATACAGTTCTGATACATACTATCCTACCACTTATATATAAAACCAAAGTTGTTGTTGTGTTTTTTCCACTCAAAGTTTGTTTACCTTTCCACTCAAAGCCGTTGTTGTTGTGGAATTTGGTGATGGGCTGCTGCTAGAGCGGCAAACAAGTCGAACTGAGCCAAGTTTTGTTAAGCTTCAGTTCGAGTTCGGCCTGTTTGTTTATGAGTTTATTTATTAAGCTCAAACTCAACTCGACAAATAACTGAGCTCGAGTTCAGCTTGACTTGGCTTATTAATATTAATGAAACTTGAGTTTGACTTGGCTCAACTTGATAAGATTTTTTTAACTATTATTTATATTATTTAAATAAAAATTTTATTTAATATATAAATAATGTATTTTTACTATTATTTCATATATAAATAATATATTTATTACTCTCTCCGTCCCAAAATATTAGTCTCTTATTCCATTTTTCATTGTCTCAAAATATTAATCCATTTTCAAAAATTAAGTACAAAAATAATAAAAATTTCCTATTTTGTCATTCTTTTAAATTCATTAATAACATAAAAAACACAATTATGATATCGATATTTCTAAAAAAAATGTACTATCAAAGGGTAATTTTGGAAAATTAATTTTTTAAAATTGCAATAATTGTACTACCAAAATAAGTTGGATTAAGAGACCATTATTTTGGGACGGAAGGAGTATGCAATTTAAATAAAAATAAACGAGCCGAGTTTATTCGAGCTTGAACTTTGCTCATTTACTAAATTTGCTTAATATTCGAGCTCGAGTTTAGCTCGTTTAAACGAGCCAATCTTGTTTATGAACAATTTGGTTCATTTGTAGCCTTTAGCTGCCACTGTGAAGCTGTTTCTATGAAGCAGTGTTGTTTTTTGTTGCTATTGTTATGTTATTTTTTCACTTTAGTTTTGTAATGGTATAATAATGGAACCAATTTTAGTGTGTTTTTTTTTTTTTTGGAATTTGTTGATGGTTGCTGCTATTGTTGCAGTGAAACTAACTATTATATTGCTTTAAATTAATGGTAAAACAATATGTATATTTATATTTTGAAAAATTTTGGGCAAATTAATGTAGAAATGAAAATGTTATGTAATTTTTCTTGATTAATAGGTTATGTAAATCCGTGATTTCAAACCGAGCCCAACTGTGTTTAAATATTTGGTTCGGATTGGTTTCATTATTTAAATGAATTGAATTGGTTTCATAAAAATTGAAACCGTAATTAATGGATTGATTTTTATCCCAAACTAAATCAATTCAGATCATGCCTATACTAAAATAAAAAATGCTAGAGACCTCAAAAATTTTACTAAAAATTCTACCAAAAGTCTCACATGGGTGTGGAACCCACATTGTATGGATGCCACACACCTATGTAAGATATTTGATAAAATTTTTAATATTATTTTTAGAATCTCTAATATTACTTCCCTAAAATATTTTGAATAGGGTAGCGATTTTTTCCACGAAAAAATCACTAGATTTAAGTATCATTGACCGGTCATAACCCCTGCCTGTAACTGTCCAGTCCCATGATTTAAAACAAACTAAACTTTAACAAATGGGCCTAAAGTGGCCCAAGAATTAACTTCAGTTCAGAATGGTTTTAGTTAATAGGCCCAATATCATCATGGGCTTTCTTGATTGCTCATAATCAAGAGAATAAGGCTGTTTGGGCTTGTTACTATTTCAGACTGGCCGAGAGCATAAAAAAGTCGGCGAAATTGCAATTCAGTGGAATTTGAAAACAAAATTCAAATTAGTAGTATACTATATCAATTTTAATAATTACAGTCATAAAATTTTTCATGCATTTACAAATATTTTGAGAAGACACTATTGATTTGCAATTTTCTCAAAAAAGTCACATTTTTCATTTAGTTTTTTTATTTTTAGTAAAATTTGTGTTAGATTTTTTTTTTTTTAGTCTGTTTAGTTTAGAATAATTTAAAAAGTAAGAAAAAAAAATTTTAAAAATAACTTTAAAAATATGTACTAAAAATCAAAAATAAAAAACTATTAAAAACAACTTTTTTTCGTTTGTAGTGGAAATTTTTCAAAAAATATATATATTTGTTTTTTAGACTGACTTGAAAAGTAAAAATATTTATAAAAAAAAAAAAGTTGCTAAAAAGAATTACTTTTTATGAGTGAAAGTTTATGTGACATTTTAACTTTTTTAAAAGATTTTTTAGTTAACGAGTAAAATCTCGGGTGTGTACACTAACTCCACAACACAGATACCATTTAAGGTAGAAAGTGCAGTTGTTAGGATTCAACCTCACATCCAAGCTTTGAATACGATTTATCCAACACTTAGAAAACCATCCTAGGATCACTACACCAAATCCCATAGAGTTGGCCCTAAAGAGTATAAAATCTGGAATCTCAGGACTTATGTCCCAAAATCTTATCAAAGTGCCACAACACTTTGAGTTACTTTTTTAAAAGATGATAAATAATATAATAATTTTTTAACTTTTTAACCTTTTCAAGCCAAAAAATAACTTTTTGCTTGTTTCTCCAAACAACCCTTAAATAGATCTAAAATACATAAATAAATAAATAAAACAAAATGAGTGACTTATAAGTCGGCTAAGAGAGAGAGAGAGGGATTCAAAACATAAAGGGTGATACTTCAGTTGAGGGAACATGGATGAGGAGAACAATAAATAAAGCTGAAAAGAAGTTGTAAATAAAAGATAAAAATAAAGAGATAATTTGACTCAAAAAAGATAAAAAAGATTATAAAAAAAAAAATGTATTATGATAGGTCATGCCAAATAAGCTCACTATAATAAGGTCAATCAATTTTGGGCAATATGATTTAAATGAAGAAGAAAATTAGAAACACATTTAGAAATGGAAAAACAAACTTGAAGATTCCTAAACTAGGTGTTGCCATGTTCTTCAAAGGGAAATCCTCTAATGGTCTAGTGCTTGGGATTTTTCCTTCCAAATCGGTGTTTGTAACATTCCTGCAATCAAACCCCAATTAAAAAAAAAAATTGAAAATTTTGGGTAAGTGTATAATGATATAATAATGCATTAATATATGCAATACCAAGATCAATTTATTTACAAGCTTAATTAAATAAATAAGTAAATAGAGGCAAAAGATTAAAAAAAAAAAAAAAAAGTTATAAACTTACAAGATTTTGAGATGGGCAAGGTTTAAAACTTCTTGTGGAATTTTTCCAGATAAATGGTTATCGTTGAGGCGTCTACAAGGCAAAAAACAAAACAAATAAGTGTGAGACAGAATCGCGAATTTATTGTCAATTTTTTTTTTCCTTTTTTCTTTCACAAATCCCCTTTTAAATGCTTATTAATTCAAAACACAATTTTAAGTCATGAAACATAGAAGTAAAACAAAGTATCTGACACAAAAAAACACAAGATAGATGGTAATGGATATATAATTAATTAGGCTAAAAATGCCTTCACACACAAGATAATTATATACACACAACCGACTATGTGAAGTTCGCTATTGTTAAATGGTCATATGAGAAACCTTCTATAAAAAGCCAAGCACAAAGTAGGCAAACTCTAAACCATAAATCTACTCTCTCTACACTTCAATTGTACTAACTTAAGCAACAGAATAGTCTTTGTAGATACCACCGATACTCACCCAAACTCGCTCTTTCTCTCTCCTCTTTAATGGTGACAAGTCATGGAATCAAGATTGAATTAAGTGAATTTCAACATCGTCAAATAGAATTTTACAAAATTTATTGGTCCAACTCACTTTTTTTAAAATATTGTCTAGCATTATACTTTTTTTTGTTTTAATTTAGGAAAATTATTCCGAGCCCTAAGGGCACACCACATGGCTTATGCCACCAATCAATCACCAAAAACATAGCTACCTATTGCTTCCCCATGCACCCCCATGCACTAACAAGTTCCACATTCTCTACCAATTATCAAAGTTTTGGGGCACCACCATACCATGCCTATGGGGCATCGAATAACTTCTCCCTAGTTTATGTGTTTCTAAATTTATTGTTAAACATTGAAAAGTGACGTGTTCAATCCTCAAATCTTCAATTTTTATATTTATTTTTATTTTTTAGCTAGGAAATAGGGGAGGGGAAGTTGCATACTCCAGCAATAAAACAAGAATTCAAACATCATACCTGGTAAGAAAATATACCTTATTTATTGAGCCAACTCTTGAATCTTAAACTCCCATTCGATTAACTCAATTATATGATAGAAACCAATGTTATTTGTTAGATTGCATATATATATATATATGAATTAGAAAATAAATAAATAAACAAAATTCCAAGCCAAAATACCTTCTACTCATACAAAAGAAATTCACATCTAGGTTTGAGCAAACTCACAAGAACTCAAGGGACTTCAAGTTTCCCAATGAAGGTGGAATTTTTCCTGAGAGATTGTTCTGATACAAGTCCAACTCAATGAGATTCTTCAAATTACCCAACTCAGCCGGGATACTTCCTTGAATGTTGTTTTGGTGAAGTACCCTACACCATCAACACATAACAACAAATTGTTGTTTTGTATTTTAAAGAAATAGAACATAAAAAGTTCCACATAACAGAGATAAAAGGTGGAACCTTATCTGTAAAACTTTTCATATTTTATTTTTGTGTTAGTGAACTTTTTTGAGGAAATTAAGGAGGGGAAGAGCTTACAGATATTGAAGTTGTTGTAGGTTTCCAAGTTCAGGAACCAAGTTACCAGTTAGGTTTTTAGAACCCAAGTCCCTGCACATATGTGACAAGAAAACTATAATTAATTATTTTCCTTTCCTTTCCTTTTCCCGGAAAATAAAAATTGAAAATGGAAAGAAAAGCCTAAATGTATGAGAAAGCCTAGAAGAATAAAGAGAGTGCATATATATATATATATTGATATAACAAAGAGAGTGCACATATGAAGTGATGAAACATTGACACATGTAAACATCACAGCAAAACAACAAAGTAATACAAATTTTTTAGAAAATTTACACAGAAAATAATTATATATTTATAAAATTAAAATTAAAATATTTGTTGGTATTAATATTTATAAAGTTTTACAGATCTTTAAGCACAAATACCAATACCATTACATCACTATTCAATTACTTTGAAGTGGAACATCCCACAAACGGCAAAAGGAAAAGAATAAAGGGGAAAAGGAATCCTTTACAAAGAAAATAAAAATCTAAATAAAACTATATGCATCAATTAGTATATTAATTAATGTATCTGACATAATTTTAGAGACTTTGAGTCTCTATAATTTGTATAATAGATGGGATCCATACTTTTAAAGTGACAATGTCATAATAGATATTAATATACTGTTTAATATATCAATTGATGCAGACACCAATTTGGTATCAACTGTAGTGATATTGTGAGTAACAAGTGATGCATATAAAAAATGATATTAAAAGCATCAATCATAAAAATTAAAAATAAAATAATAATAATAATAAAACAAGAAACAAAAATAAAAAAACTTTATAACAATTATGAGTTGTGAATCGATTATAAACTAATATATATTATACATTAGTTGATATACATGTGACTTTTACTTTCACCCATATACTGGGAGTGATAGGCCAAAAAAATTACCGATATTTTAAACAGCAATTCAATCGTTTCAAAAAAATTCAAAATTTTGTCCACAATTTGTAATCAATAGCCAAAATTTATTCAAGCTGTGTAGCCCCTCACCTCATCAAGAAGGGTAAACCTAAACCATTGATCAACAAATCTAAATATATTTTTCCAGATATTTATCTAGTCCCTAGACTTTCTCTATATTAAAAAAGAGAGAAAGAGAGAAAGGGGCAATACAATAGAATAACTTGCTGATTCTGATTGCATATGATGTGAAACCAAGTACAAGGGCTGATAGTAGTTGAGTCCCAACTATGTAAGACGTTGTTTGGATCTAACAAGCTAAGCTTGAAGACAACAAGAGCATCTCCTTCATTGTTCCCACAAACCATTATTGAGTTTTCATTCAAAACTATTGTTAAAAAGAAGCTTAGGGCTGCAAAGACGCTCCAAATCCATTTTGGTGCTGCCATGGCTTCTCTCAATTGGTTTCTAAGTATATAGAAAAAGAAAAAAAAAAAAAAAAATTCTAGGGTTTTAAGTGCTTGGAGTTGTGGTGATGAGAGCAAGAGTGATATATATATATATATTGATAGATGAAGAGAGAGAAACGTTGTTGCTCACCATGGTTATTTCTTCTTCTTCAATTATTTCCATAAAACAAGGGTTTGTCTTTAGCAGTTATGTAGTTTATTGGAAAGTTCTATATATAAATAGATTTTTTACACGATTTATCACTAGTGATAAAAAAAAACAATGGATTTTACATGTATTTATTAGGAAAAATCATACCTATGTATATTTTGAGAAAAAATGTTATAAACTCCAAATTTTATATTAAATAAATAATCAAATGTCTCACACGTATGTGGGGTCTACAAAATTCTCACAACCGTATGAGACATTTAGTCATTTATTTAGTAGAAAATTTGATATCCTTATTTTGAATTTTGGATCTTCTCCAGTGCTTTCTATGGGGACGGTCCAGATTGGGCCACGTCCCTCACTTAACAATGGGCGGCTCAAATCTGTGCCGTTTTGGGAATATTGGAAAAACGCTGCGTTCTTGGTCCAAAAAAAAAACGCCCGAGTGTCCAAAAACGCAGAACCACCATTTGGGAAGAGTTGGAAACGCAGCTCTTCCATTTACGAAACTACCCTCACATCTCATATTGGTAGCTAGGGCAAAACGTATTCATTACAGTTGCCTCCTTGACCTGCTTCTCATCTTGCATACTCCTCTTTCAAGCGGTACAAACTGTAAGTTCATCGAACAACCCACGACCCCGCTGTCCCCCGCTGAAGCTACCGCTGGATTCGTCGTCCACGTCCTCCCCTTCGCCGGATCTGCACCATCAGGTAAGCCGATAACCATCTTCCATTACTATCTTCTCGCAAGTGTATTACGGACCCAAAATCGAAACTGAATGAGTTCTTCATCTTCTGGAGGACCAACAGATTAGATCTACAACACCAACGTCTTCTGTACTTAGAACACCTATAGATTAGATCATTGACACAAAAAAAAAAAAAAAAAAAAAAAAAAAACTAAGAATTAACAAAAAAATTCCCCATTAACTGATATCATCTACAGAAATTCATATATTACTCTTTGAGCACATCGTTCTATGATTTGTGACTCCACGGTGAATTTTTTTCTCTAGTTTATGACTCCTGTGTATACAAAAATCCGTTGTTGTTGTTGTTCTCTCAGAGACATTGTATAAAACACTTGATATGCAAGCGGAAAGATACATATGTTGTGATTTCAATGAGCCTATTTTGCCCCAATTTCTTGTTGTTTAGGTTCATAATTGATCACTGTTTTATGCTTCCAATCAGCCTATTTCATCGGTTGCTTCCATGGATTACATTATGGATTAATTTCCTACAAAAGTTTAGCCAATAATGTAGTCAGCAAATTAGAGTACATTATTAGGAGTTTATGCTTTTTGAACATAAAGAACAAAATGAAAATGTAAGAATAGGCTCTCATTTGTTGTGTATTGTATATAAGCTCTGTGGTTTCTCCACTGGTGTTACTTAGAAATCTGATATGTGTTTCTGGAAAATTGGCCAAATTGATCACAGAAACTTAACAAATTTTGAAACCGTAGTTTACTGAAAATTTATTTTGGCCATTTGACTGAGGAACTAACAAGTAAATATACAGAGAAGTGGAGAATTGTGAAATCCTATCTCCGACTTAGGTACTAAAATTTCATGCTAACTCTGTTAATTCTTTTTCTAGTTTTTATGTTTATGGACATTCTTAATTCAAAATTTCCACAATATTGTAAAACTTAGCTGCATTTTGGTACATAAACATGTGAACTTCAGTGGGACGAAACCTATTTAGGTTTGGATTAAGCTGGAATATCAGCCACGAGCCATGTTTATAACATAGTCTGGTAAACCATAGTCTTAGAAATGAATATTTGATCTAGTTGTTTTCATTTGATCATCATAAATAAATAAATCATAATCAAATTATATAAACAAAATGGTTAATGACAAAGTAAAATACAAGTGTTTAAGCTTTAGTTTTTTAAAAATTTTGTTGTCTATTTAAAGTTAAATTTAATTGTGTAAAACTTGAGTAGTTGGTTTTTATATGGTTATAGATGCTTTTCTTTGCAACTGTTAAAAAAATTAATTTTTTCAGCCACACACAATCCTCTCATATTTCAGCTTAACCCAAATCAAGGACATGGTTAAAATAATATCAAACATTTGGAAAAATTCACATGTGACTTGGTCCAAATCCAATGAATTTTGGAGCCTCATTTCCAAATGTTTAAAATAAGAAGTTTGCAATAGACAAGAAGTCCCCTAGGCTAGCTAAGCATACATATATTATTTTTTTGGGAAGCATTAGCAAGTGGATAGGAAACACTCCCAAATTGTTTAAGGCTATTGATAAAATCAAAAAAATTTATTATTTACTGATAAATAACCATGGGAGGCTTAATATTGTAAAGTAATAGAATTACTAATTAAGTTATAATCATAATTTTGATTATGCATGTCTGACTTTTCTTGTATGACTAATGACCATAGAGTTTTTCCAACTAAATATACATCATATCTACTGAGTTGAAAAGAATCACCAAATGTCTCTTTCTATAACTAATAAATTATCATTAATAATGATATCCACATTATATATTTACTCGTGTATGGGCATATAAGTCTATAATTTTTTTTTTTTTTAAATGTTGTTAAGTAAAAGAATTATCAAAACTCTACCATACAATGAAGTTCTTTTTTTTTTGGGTGGATAATCATACAATGAACTTGGTTCTTATCATAGGGGTCATAAAGCTATATAGCATTAATTATAAGAAGTTTAACTACATTTTTATTTACTACCAGTTACATGTTTAATGTGGAACACGTTTCACATGATTTTTTGTCTTCTCCTTTCTTTTTCCTTTAACAACTCCAAGGTTCGTTTATTAAAATTACTGTGGACAATGTTTCAAATAGTAATTCTTTTTCTTCTTGTTCCTTTCACTTTCCTTCAATAACTCCAAAAAAGGTTCTTTTATGTGTAACAAGCCCGCGAGGGACCTCGCTACAGTTCGGACTCGATTTTGTTGCGGTTCTTAATCTTGAACCAAAGAGTCCAAATCCGGCAAATCATTTTAAGAAAAGATTTTTTTGAAAGAAGTGCCAAACATGGACTGCTTTGCCAGATAACAGAGTCGCCACCTAAATATTTTTAAAATGAAAAATTTAGGAAACCCTGACTCGGTGCCAAAAGGCCACGTGTCCGTCATCACCAAAGTTGGCTCGGGAACTTGGATACGATTAGGGAAGGTCACATCGTGAGCAACCCCGCTCGCCCGGTTAAAGACCGGCCTCTACTAACCATGATATCTGTTTTTGAAAACTTTGTGAGTTCTTATTCCGGTTATTAGCCTAGGTTACTATGTGATGACATACAAGTATAGATGAATCGCTGAATTGGAACATCTCATGTTTGTTTGTTTGAAAATGGTTTGATGGTGCTACATAAGTAGGCTAAGACGCAATTTGCCACCCTTGGGCTTAGAAAACATGATTTTGCCACTATCTAGTGGGCTTAAAACATCGATGAATTGTCCCAATTCAAATAACTCAACCTCCACCCAGGCATTCAAGGCGGTTATATCACATAAGCATTTAGCCTCATGGTAAGCATGCTATTCATGGCAACACTCAGACGCATGCATGGCTGCTCAAGCATAAAACTCACCAAGGACTCCAAGCCAAAACAAAAGCGATTAGAAATCCATGCATGATCCTAGATGTGAAATGCCTAATGCAACACATGCAAAATGCAACTATAAGCTCGGCTATTCTAAATATGTCACGTGGAATGCTACAACTATTACGTATTCAATTTGGAATTGAAATACAGATTATGATATGCGTGCAAAACAGATGAATGATGCAAACATGCTGTCATGCTGTATGCTAATTGAAATATGCCCTATATCTAACCATCATAAGCGGGTAAATAAAATGGAGAAAGAAATGGGGGTTGGAAGACATACATCACACTCACACACCCTTATTACAATTCTGCCCTCGCAATGAATAATAATCCCAAATGAAAGAATAATAAATAAATATCTGATTCCTAATTAATTAACAAATTAATTACATAAGAGTAAACCGGTATGCAAGCCGTGATTGCCTCGCCGATGGATGATGCATGTTGTCTTGGAAATCCACCGATGCCCCAATTAGCCTCTGTTTGCACTTTTTCTCGAAATGCGTGCCAAGTCCCGGAAAGATGCTGATTCCTCATTATGCTCCAACAGAGAGCAGGAGGAGGGGATAGCAATGTATTTCACAAGTATATGCATGTCTCGATCTTCGTGCCACCAATCACGCATATCGATGCATGATGAATTGCACGACTCAATATAGGATGAATGCGCATGAATGCTACAACAAAACCTAACTCCATCATGGGTAATCCTGAGTGTCGGTGACTTGGGAATTGAGATCCATTCCGTCACTCGGAGTACGAAACGTGCCTCGTTTCCCGTGCCCGGACTAACGTCTATCCCGAACACGATGCAATATGCATGGTATGCATGAAATGCAGCTAACATGTGATATAGCATGCACAATGCTATGAAAGTGAGATGCACGGAAACCGAGACGATGACATACAAGCATGAGATGACATGAAATATGGAATATAATGAGACTAAAATGAGATGTCTCGAAATGCGTGCCCACGGGCACGCAAACCGAGGCAATGGCATACGGAATGCAACAGGATTAAAATGACATACACAATGCAAGATGGGCTTATACTAATATGGGAGAACCTCAGCCACACCCACATAAGAGGCCATCGGATAAAAATGAAGTGCCTCGAAATCGTGCATGGCATACAATGCAAATGACATGGAAAATGCAAATTGGGCTTACACTAACATGAGAGGCCTACTCACATAAGATCTTAGAGATGAACACGCAAACCGAGGCGATGATATAGAATCAAGAAATGGCATGAAAATGCAAATTGGGCTTACACTTACATGAGAGGGCCTCAGCCGCACTCACATAAGATGCCGAGAGATGAAAACGGAGTGCCTCGAATGCACTAAAGCATGAAATGACATGGGAAATGATATGCAAGCATGCAAACCAAACTTCAGCAGCTAAATGAAGGGGAAAACAGCCCCGAAATGATACGAAATGACAATCAATGCATGAAATCATCCCGAAATGTGATTTTAAGTACCCGAAATGGCCTACGGCTATGCTAAACATGCAAAATTGGCACATGAAAGCAAAAAAAATAGCAAGGCAGCCCAAAAAATAGCATCTTTTCAGTACAAAACATGGCCAAATTGTGAGCATAGATATGGCAACAATGGCATGCAAAAATGGGGGAAAAGAGGGGATTTATTAAACAAGTAGTATCTAGAAAATTCAAACCACAAAATTTACTTCTACAACTTTGAAAATGAGCCCAAAATATGCATATTTACAGTGAATGAAAACTCCAAAATCAGTATGTAGATAGGCTCAAAATAGCATGCAATATATGAACCAAAAGAAGGCTATAATGATAGATCATGCATGGAAGCACCAAACAACTTTGGACCCTTAACAAAACATGAAGAATGAGCCAAAATAAGACACTTTATAAGCCTGATTAAGGCCTAAAACAGAAGTTATAATGGCCTAAAAAATCATGCAATTTTACGGAAAATATGAAGGATATAACATGAAGTACATGATAGAATCACAAAATGGCTTAAGGCCCTTAACAAAACATGAATAATGTACCAAAATAAGGCTCTTTCTAAGCCTGATGAAGGCTGAAATCAGAATCCAAATAAGTCTAACAATGCATGCAAAATAGGAATAGAACATGAATCCAAAGCAAGTGGCATGTAGAGCATGAAAACCAGGTTTATCCCTTCTTCAAAGTTGAATAGGGGATCAAAATAAGCATAATATTAGTTCATGAGATGCTCCAAATAAGATCAAAAATAGGCCAAATAAATCATGCAATTTTACGGAAAATATGGAGGATTACAAAGAAAGTGCATGATAGAGGGGCCAAACATAGTTGAGCCCTTCTTCAATGTTTAAGAGAGGCTCAAAATAATCCCACTAACAGTTTACATCAGGCTCGAAATCAGATCACTCAAAAGCCAAACAAAGCATGCAAATAATTGGCATAAAGGGTGATATTGAAAGAAGTGCATCATGGAGACACCAAACAGAGTTGAGCCCTTCTACAAAGTTGTAGAGGGGCTCAAAATAAGCCTAAAACCAGTAGGGGTCGGAGCCCAAAACAAAAAGGAAATAGGGTAAAGAATTGATAGAAAATTATGCTAGAAAAAGGGAATTAGAGGCTTACCCTTGAAGATCTAACTTTGGTGGCTTCTTAGCTTCAATTTGCTGCTTCTTAACCTCTGGAAAACACTCCTTTGCTGCTGGAATGGAGTTGATGATGGTGGTGCTTAGGGTTGATGAAGGATTGAGCTAGAACCTTGAAGGTTTTTAGGGTTTTTGGCTATGGAAATGAAGGTTTTGGGAGAGAGGCTTTTGAGATCAAATGTTCTAACCTTGACAAAGAAGAGGGTCAGCCCCTTAAATGGGCAAGAAAGGGGTGTAAAAGGGAGGGAAATGCACCCAAGCTTTCCTCCCAAAATATCCAAGATATTTGGAAAAACAAGTACTCAAACGAGTGGTTTGCAAGTGGCACCACCCTCATGGCCCACCTCCTATGGAAGGGCAAAAAATGAAATGTTGAATTAATGGCCGACCATAGGAGATTAGGGTCCTCCCATGTGTCCTCAACACAACCATGTAGTTGAAAATTGGCTGAACCGGGAGAGACAACACTCAACTTGAAGGAGAGGCTCAAAAATGAAAACAAGAATTCTGGCCAACCACCACTTTTTAGGGTCCTCCCATGTGTGTAGAACAAGACTGTGGTTGGAATTTGGCAACTAGTCACAACATTGCACTTGAAGGAGAGGCTCAAAATGAAAGTAACAATTCTTGGCCGACCACCACTTTTTAGGGTCCTCCCATGTGCCCTCATCACAGATATGTAGCTTTGGTTGGAAGAAAATATCCTAGGGTGTTCAACATTGGCGAAGAGCGGTTTTGGAACAATGGCCTCCCACCCTCTGATCTTGATGCTAAAACAGAGGTGCCTGCCAAAATTGAACAAAAACCGATGCAAAATGAAAGCTCGGGGCCTAAAAAATGGAAAGTGGCGGGCATCAAAGGCCCTGTTCCTCGGAATGATAAAACAGAGGTACCGCCAAAAACCAGAAATCGGAGATGGTTGCGAAATGGGCAAAATGGCCTACGCCACAAAATGTAGCTCACGGGAGATAGTCTACGGACCACTCTCCCTCAGAAAGAAAACGGAGAAAGCAAACCGAGGCAAGGCACAGAAGAGAGTTCGGAAGTCCGGAGGCAGGGCGCATAGCCGCGACTCTGAGGCTTCTGAATGAGCACAACATGCAACATCACCGAGCGCTCAATCGGTGACGTCTGAGTCTTAAGGTCGGTCAAAAATGGGGTGTCTACATTATGCTTCCCCTTCAGTTCCATTACCGATTCCATGATCTATCACAGTGGATTCATGTTCAAGTATTAACCTAAATTCGAAGTGCATTCATGTTCGAGTTTTTATGCCTTAAGTTTCAAAATGAACTCGTTTCAGTTACTGTCTTTCATTCCGCATAGTAGATTGTATTAGTTCAATTTATAACATGAAAAAAAATAAACAAATGAGTATACAGATGGCGTCCGCCACGTCAAGTGCCACTTCATCCTAGTCACCAAGGATGTGTGATTGTGGGTTTGGACACTGCGTTGTAAAAATATCAAGATCCACCAAAAACCCTGGTCGTGCATTCTACGTTTGCCCTAGAACTACGGTGCGTTTGTGTTGCCACTCTCTTATGCACTTAGTCACAAAACTCGTTGTGCATTTGTGGTTGTGTCGTATAGTATACATGCTAACTATCTACTGCAATTTTGTCGAGCAGAGATGTGTGTCGTGGGTTGGTTGGTGTGACGAGTTTCACACCGGTTGCGTCTTGACCACATAATGATATCGATCGGGTTACGAAGCGAGCGTTATGCGCATAGATCAGAGTCTACGTATACTTAGGACTGTCATCGGTTTTTTGCGTGTCGTTGTTTTAGTGTTGTTGTTTCGCATGTGATGTATTGACATGGATTTGAACTGCGTAATTATTTTCTGTATCACTTATGTACGTTGCTTTCAGTTAGATGTTTTGGTCCTGTTACCTAAGATTTCCCCAACGTGTAGTACAAATGAACTTTGTCTTTTGTAAAGTGTTGTACTGTTTTGTGCTTATGTGTTTTAATCGGGTTTACACTTTTATTTCACTTTTGGCCATGCAAACTAATATGTACTGTACTTAATTTCTTTCTAATAATGAAATTGTAAATGTTACAAGCAGGACAGGACTACTCATGGCAACGAACCGAACATCACCCTATACGGCTTCAAAGTATTGAGGTAACGCTGCAAAATCAACCCAACCCCAGCTAGTCCACAAGTGCCAATTCGACAGCGACAATACGAAGCTGTTTCTTCAACTCATCATTGCTGAAATGGAATGTGGTAATCGACAACCGTGCGGATTGTCCGTGGTAGGGTATAAGAACGTAGCAAACAAATTTCTAGAGAAAACCAGCCTACTACATTCAGCCAAACAAATGAAAAACAAGTTTGACAACTTGAAGAAAGATTGGGTTGCCTGGAAGAAGTTGGAGAATGCCAGCCACGGCTTGACAGGCCTTGGGTACGACCAGGAGACAGGCTTGATCACTGCACCTGACCATTGGTGGGCGAAAATGCAAGCGGTATGTCTTCACAACACTTTCATTTTGTTGAGTTACATTTATTATTTTGTAATTACATTTCAAGCTGTAGTAAAAATATGTGTTTTCTTCTTCACAGATGAACAACCGATGTGCTAAATTCAGGACAAAGCCACTAGAGCACGTGGATCTGATGGAGCGGGTGTACTCTGGTGCAGCAGCGACTGGGAAACATGCATGGACTCCAACAGAAGTGCAAGATGATGCTGCTGCTACGACCAATGCCATGGACGTGGATAGCGAGATGGGACCTCTCAATGCAGACACACCACCACATCCGAGCCGTGACACTGTCGGGGAGAATGTGGTTGATAGTAGCCTATTTGAGGATGCTCCCCCCCAGTCAGCCGTGGACGGATCATCTAATCTAAAACAACGCAAGCGAGCAACGCCTGGTACTGTTGCTAGCAGCATGGACAATCTAGTGGAAGTTGTGAGCAAACAAAGTAGGGAGCTAAAAATCACGCAATACGTTGTCACAGGTAAAGATGACAACACAGTGGGGGACTGTCTTGCATGGCTTATGAGCACGCCTGGATTAGAGCCAGGCGGTCCGTTGTTCTCATTTGCATGCGGCATCATGGATACACCCGATAATCGGACATCATCATAGCCCTCCCCCAGAATTACATTGTCACCTGGTTGATAGAGAAGCGTGCCTGTACGCCGGCCAATGTTGGCCCGGATCATAACGGGGGGCCACGTCTGTTCGGGAGTGGTGGTGCTGTTGACTTGGACTAGGCCGTTGTGGTTGGATTGTCATGTTTCTATTATCATGAGACTGTAGTATATTATGTGTGTTTGTATTGTGCTCTTTTTTTTTTTTTTTTTTGGATGGTGAAGACTTGAGACAGTTTGCATTTCTTTTATTTCTGTGTAGACGTATCTGTATGCTTCTGCAGTACTTGGCAAGCTTATTTTGGTTCGTTGTGCTTTTATTTTGGTATGGACGTGTATGTATGATTCTGCAGGACTTTGCAACCTATCTGCGAGTATACACGCCGCAATGTGGCATTAATTTGGTGTTACATGCTTGTTATGTTATGCACAACTTGTGTTCAGAGAATATCACATGCAACTCTTTGCAGGCTATTAATGCAAAAAAAAAAAAAAAAAAAAAGGATGAAAAGTAGTTATATTTCTTTAGTTGTTGTGTAAACTTATATATTCAAATTATTTAATACAGGTAGAAAAGAACTTACATTTCAATGATTTGCAAAATTATTTACTTATTGGGTGCTTCTTATTTATTTAATGCAAAAAAAAAAAAAAAAAAAAAAGGTGCAAAGTAATTACATTTCTGTAATTGACTTATTTATTATTTATTAATTTTATTTGTTCTGTAAACTTATATATTCAGATTATTTAATACAGGCAGAAAACACTTACATTTCAATGATCTGCAATAGTATTTATTTATTGGGTGCTTCTTATTTATTTAATGCAAAAAAAAAAAATGCAAAGTAGTTACATGTCTTTAATTGATTTATTTATTATTTATTAATTTTATTTTTTGTTGTAGCTATATATTATTCGAATTATTTAATATAGGCAGAAAAGTACTTACATTTCATTAAATAAAAAAATTATTTATTTATTTGGTGCTTTTTATTTATTTAATGCAAAAACATTTTACTAGTTTCATTATCTTATTTATTCATAGTTCTGTTTATGTACATAATTTTTTTTCCAAAACACTTCACATCAGATATTGAAAAAGTGAATGTGCCATACGTCTCTGAAAAGCACATGAAAGTTACATGCTTATATGCAAGCATGCAAATACAAATTGTACAAATCTGCAAAGCATTCACATGGTTTTGTTTGGTGCACTAGGCTTCCTTACATGTCACATGCCCACAGTAGCCTATATTGATTTGGTCATTGAAGTGGCTTCTGCAGAAGTGTTATAAATGATGGAGTTGTGCAACTCATTTCACCAATTAAAAGTTACAACTGGTAGTGCTAACATTTCATATAATTTGCAACGTGTATGGATGCGCAAGAGGGTACTAGCTCGGGAGTCGTACGCAATGGCCAAATAAATGCTTGGATACGAGAGACGATCGGAGAAATTGAGTCGACGACATCAATGATTTGGACGGAAATTGCTCGCGTTGCCAACGAGTACGCGTATGTTAACCGGACTCCGTTTCACACATCCGCATTGACTGGTAGCATGTGGATGCAGGAGATGCTTGGAGGAAGGAATGAAGCCTTTATGCGAAATTTTCGAATGTCACAGGAGGTGTTCTTGATGTTGTGCAAGACATTAGTTGAAGATTTCGGCCTTCCAGTACCACAGCGTCTTCATGGTATAGACGTAGTTGAGAGTGTCGGCATGTTCATATTCGTGTTACGGGGCTTCATGAGTTGGGACATAGAAGAGCGTTTTCAACACTCGGGGGAAACAATCTGGCGTCATGTAATGCGAGTTCTTAAAGCGATGAAGTTGTTCACGAGAGTACACTGCCGACCGACAAGGTCACAACACAGTAGACATCCGTACTTGGAGTCCCGACGAAAATATTTCCCGTTCAAAGTGAGAGTATTTATTTTTAGCACATTTAATTATGAGTAGTACCCGCTTTCGGAAAGTAAGGCAAACTTATTTTGGGTAGTAGAATTTTAATTTTATTTATGATGATGTGTGAAATTTCAGGACTGTATTGGCGCGCTTGACGGCACACATATGGAGGCACATCTCCCTCCTCATGAGGCACCGCCATATTTTGGCCGTAAAGGACGGCACACGCAAAACATACTAGCAGCGTGTGATTTCGATTTGTGTTTTATTTTTATATCTTGCGGATGGGAGAGAAGTATGCATGACAGTAGAGTTTTTAACGAAGTAACACAGGACCCAGCCAAACAATTCCCCATGCTAGAGGAAGGTAGGATGAACGTCACATTTTTTTTTTTTTGTTTGTATTAGTTATGTGCATTTGATATTTCTAATTGACCACCGTACTAATGTGAAATTATCGACATGCAACCAGGGAAATATTACCTTGTTGACGCGGGATACAAGAACCAAAAAGGATTTTTGGCGCCATATAAGGGATGCTGATACCACCAGGAAGTGTTTCGCGCAACCGGATGGCCAAAAAATGCAAACGAAATTTTCAACACGGTGCACTCCTCCTTACGGAGTACAATTGAACGTACGTTCGGCGTATGGAAAGCGCGATGGGGATTCATACATAACATGCCGCGATATGATTTCGGGAAAATGCAGGTGCCATTGGTTGGGGCTTCAATGGCGATACGTAATTTTATACGCCGCAACTCAAGCGACGATGAAGCATTCAACAAGGTTGCGAATGTAGAGAATTTTACATTCAACGACATGCCAAATGTTGACGGTCTTGGTGACGATGATGATGGTGAACCAGAGGGCGACGATGACGTACATATGAACGAAGTGAGGAAATCAATACGGAATGAATTAGTGCGACATCGGCGTGAACTTGGATTGTAAATCTCGTTCCCACATTGCGAGGTGATGGCAAACGAAATGAATGTGTAAAACTATTGAAAGTGTCAAGGAAAATGTACGGTTCTGTTGGTAAGTTGCAGGTTCTGAAGAGCATGTACCAAATTGTAATGTCTCATTAATTAATGTAAGAGCGTAATTCGTTGGGAAAAATTAAGAAAATAAATATGTCATGCAATAATAATAATAAAAATATTTACATATATTAGTTATGAAGTTGTGATAATAATAATAAAAACATTAGAAAACTAGAGACTAATAAATCTGTAATAGTTAAAATTATTTGATAAAATTTGAAAATTGTAGAATATATATATAAAAAAATACATTTATTAATAAACTTGTAATAATAATAATAAAAAAAATTCAAAAAGTAGAGAATAATAAATTTGTAATAATTAAAAGTATTTGGTAAAAATTGGGAAATGTAGAATATATTAAAAAACTAATACATTTAGTAATCAACTTGTAATAATAATTAAAAAAATTATGAAAAAAGAGAATAATAAATTTGTAATAATTAAAAGTATTTGGTAAAATTTGAAAATTATAGAATATATAACAAATAATACATTTAGTAATAAACTTGTAATAATAAAAAAACAATCATAAAAAAGAGAATAATACATTTGTAATAATTAAAAGTATTAAAATTTTGGAAATGGTAGAATGTATAAAAAAAAGAAAAAGAAAAGAGAAAACTGTTGCAAACGTTTAACAGCAGAAACGTTGAAAACATATTGTTCATAATATAAAGGGCAGAATCGTAATTTCCTACAAAATGTAAGGGTATTTTCGTCATTTTGCATTGACTTGACAGTTTTAATAAATATTAAATAAAAAATCCAAAAAGCCAGCTTTTTCCCAACTTCCCAAAACAGGCCTAGCTCATTACAAAACAATAACAAAAAATCAAAAATTTTCCCCATAACATTCCATTGCCACCCTTTTAAGTTCTTGACCAGCGACCACTCTCTATCTCGCGAATATCGACGGCGAAGCTCTTCTGTGAACATCGATAGCGACCCCTCTCCAAATCCACTCTAGCGAAGTGGCTTGAAATCCTTCTTGGTCTCTCCCTCTCTCTTTCTCCCTTCCCTCTCCCTCAGCATATTATCCTCACTCTCTTCTCCTTCAAAATTTTTCTATCATGACTTTTTTTATAGGTTGCAATCTCACGTTCCTTATTTGAATTGTTTAAATGTAGACTAGTAGATGTTGCTTGAATTCAGGTTAAAAAAGGACAAGAAAATCTTATTTCATTTTTGCATTGCAAGAAATGTCTTTTGTAAATGATATGCCCCCTATTTCTATGAAAGATTTGGTTGTCAAGCCTCATGAATAGGGAACTGCTTTTGTCTAAGTTCCAAAACTTCCCAATCAATCTAGGGTATGTTTGGTTTGGTTTTGGGAGAGTAGTTTTAAAAAATTATTTTGAGGAGAGTTTAGAAATTTTTTTGGTTTGTTTGGTTGTGTATTTTAAAGTAGTTTTGGAGTTTAGGAGTTTAGAATGATTTGATATTTTGTTATAATTGAGTATATGTATGTGAAAGAAAAAGTGATTGAGAATGAGAGATGAGAGAGAAAAAGTGATTGATTGATAGGTAAGAGAGAGAGAGTGATTTTGGAAATTGTTTTGAAAAATTTACAAACCAAACAAATTTTTTAGAAATTTTTTTCCAAAATCACTCTACAAATCCAAACCAAACATATTTTTCCCAAAATTTTTAAGCAAGTATGGTAATAAACACATTTATACAATCAATCTCGACACTCATCAACAGGGTAAAATTCGTTAGTTACTCCATACTCATCAATCTTATTTTTTGCCAATTTTTTTGAGCCATACATATCACCAAAGTGAACTATATCTATTATGGAAAAATTAGGGCAAAATGTATCCATAAAATTAGGGTTTTTTGGATTAATAATGTATGTGAGATAGAGAAAGAGTGAGAAAGATTCAGGGAGAGAGAGAGAGAGAGAGAGAGAGAGAGACTCCGTTGGCAATTCAAAGAGAGGATTTGGGTATCGCTGTCAATGCACGTGATGATGGTCAGTGATGGTTGTCGTCTTTCTCTTCCTTCGTGGAGTTCAAGTATATGAGGAGAGAAGAGAATGACTATTTTGAGGGAATTTTTGTTTTTTTTGTTTTTTTTGTAATGAAGCAGATCTAAGCCACCTATTGTTAAGTGGGTGATGTGGCCCAATCTAAGTCGTCGCCCGTAGGAAACACTAGAGAAAGATATTAGAGAGGATCCAAACTTGAATATTTTGACCCTTAAGTTGAAAATTTGAGATTTATTAAGTTAAATTTTGAAGTCAAATTTTTTAAGTTGAAATGTAATTGAAATTTATTAATTTAAAATTTTCTCTTCTAATTTTATATTGTAGTGGTAAAGGTGAAGAGATAATGGTTGTGGAGGTAGAGGGATGGTGGCATTGGTGACAACTATGTAGGAATGGTGGAGACTGTAGTGGTGGTGGTGGTGACAGTGAAATGATGGTTATGTAGGTAGAGATGATGATACGTGGTGGTGTGATGGCAATGGTGGTGGAAATAGTGGTAGTGGCGGTACCCGCGAGAGTAGCTTTCTTGATGATCTATGAGATTCTCACATAATTAAAAAATGCATTTGAACATAAATATAAAGAAATCTAAGCTATGTTTATAAAAAATGAGAATTTAATCTATGTTTTAAAAAAAAAAATGAGAATTTCAACTATCAATAATAAAATTCGTTATACTATTCAATTTGTTAGGAATTCTCTATGAAAAAATGATGAGTTTTTAAATATTGTAAACCTAATGGATTTTTTTTATTTACTTTTAAATGGTTGACATCCCTCCAAAAAAAATTATAAGATTCTCATAAAAAAAGTGAAATAACCAGGGTGCGTTTGGTTCAATTTTTGAATCATTTTTTTAAAACTCAAAACTTGTTTGATTTATAATTTTTAAAAACTCATTCCAAAACTTAAGACTCTGTTTGGTCACAGTGTTTGTTTAGGATTTTTAAAAATTAATTCCACACTCACTTTTGAAAAGGCAGGAGAATTTATACTAATCGGTCGTCCCACCAGACGTTCCACTGGTCAATCGGAGCAGTGCAAAAAAAATTTTTTTGGTTGCAATTGGTACATTTTAATTTTTATATATTCAATAAAAAATATTTTCCGAATTTATTAAAAAAATTTATGAGCTTTAATAGAATTTTAAGTTGTAATTTTGGTTATGAGTTGTAAGTATCAAATATCATATGTCACATCAAAAACTCCCCACTCAATTCAAAACTCTTTCACCAAACAAATTTTTTACACTCAAATCATAATTCCAAAACTTACAAATTCAAAATACAACTCTATTCTCAACTTAAAACTTGTTTAGTTTAGGATTTTTGAAAACTCATACGAGCACTTCTATACGAAAAATTATTTGTTGGTTTAAGAGCATAACCTCACAATGCCTCTCAACAATTGTCAATTATCATGCCCCTTGTTGTTCCCTTACCCAATACAAAATTGTGAATCTAACTCATTTCACTAATTACAATACTCTTAGGGCATCATGTAGTCATACTCAGGGTTACCAAATAATTAGTTAGGGGGACTTATATATGAGTCCTAACAAGTGGGTTTATTATTTAATAGGTCCTATAATAATTAATGACATTTTTCATCAAATACTATTAAAAAAGTCACTAATTGTTAATTTTCAACGACAATTTAAAAATTTTGTTACAAAAAATATCACTAATTATAAGTTTTAGTGACAATTCAAACAAATCTTCAAAAAAAATACTAATTTTAAACTTTCAATAATAGTTTAAAAAAATCATCACAGAAAAACGTCACTAATTATAAGTGACAATTTATAAAAATCATAATAAAAAAAATTACTAATTGTTAATTTTTAGTGAAATATGTAAAAAATCGTCACAAAAAATTATTTTTATCCACGATTTTACTATGATTTATTTTCAATAAGATTTGATAGGAATTGAGTCTAACTATTAGGATCTATTAATAGTTTATCCTAGAGCGGCACGACTAGAAGGAATAGGCGAAGGAATAGGCGGAGAAATTTTGTGTTATATGTGATAATCCTTATTATATCCAAATTGGATCCAAAACTTTTAATTTTAAAAAAATAGAAATAAAAAGGGCGGATTGTCTGATGTCGTTCCTCCTCCATTAGTTAATACTACGTTTTACCTAAAATAAAAAAGCTTATTGAAGTAAATAATCCATTCATTCTATATATACAATCCTGTGCTATGTCAATACAATTTTTACCCCATAAATAACAATCTGGAAAACTTTTCTAAGTTAATAGAATTACTGGAATAAATAATCAAAGATCACTATTTTAATACAGCCCATTTCCAACATTAAAATTATAGAACTTATTTTCATTTAAGATAAATTACACTGATCTTTCTTGAAATTTTTTAAAATTGTGAACCTTCTCCAAGTTTTTAAATGATAATTACCTCTCCGAAGTTGCCCTCTATTAATTCTAAGGGTTAGCCGAATGGCCAAGGTTTAGGGCTTGAGAGCATACATTCTCCAAAGTCGTAAATTAAAAACATTTTAATTAGATGCGAATAATTTATTAAGGCCACGCTTTTCTCATACTATAATTGGGCCCCACTAGTTGAAAGTAGAATTGGACTCCATAGTAGTCATCCAGTAGACCGAATATCAAGATATAAAAATAAAAATAAAAATAAAAAGTTGCCCTAAAGTTGGATTTTTTTTTTTTAATGTTCTTTTTAAAAAAATGTAATTTAGAGCATTGATCTATTTTTCAAACTATTTATCAAATTAATTTATTTTTTGAAATCGTATTTTGAAAATATAATTTTAAATTGAAAATACAATTTTATGATGACATGGACTTTCCTAAGATATATTACATTTTCAATTTAAAATTATATTTTCAAAATGTGATTTCAAAAAGCAGGTTAGTTTCTTAAATAATTTGAAAAATAGGCCAATTTTTTAAATTGATTTTAAATATATATATATATATATATATAAAACTCCCTAAAGTTAGTGTTAGTTTTGTAGTTGATTTTACCATTTTACCGTTAGATGACTATGAAATGGCAAGGCATATATTTATATCATGAATTTAAATAATAATTTAAAAATAAAAATATGAATAAAATATAAATTAATTTTTTTCTATTTCCTTTTTCGTTTGTTTTTAAATCTCTATCTAAATTCATCATTCCAACACAATTTAAAAGAATTGTATCAAATATGGCAAAGACCACCCTTAGTTAAAAATTAATAAATTCGGAAAATATATTCTTGAAGAAAAAAAAATGTTACTATTTTCTTTTTTGAAGAAAAAAAAAGTTTTATGTGTTAAAAAAAATAAAATCTATTTTTATTTTGTTTATAATTTTTTTAATATATATATATATATATTTGGCTTTCTTTAAGAAATACTAAATTTTGTAGTCTTATTAGAGGACTTGTATATTTTAATGTTGGTCTCTATTGAAAATAAATAAAGAGTAAGGTGGGAATTTTCTTAAAAAATTTTGGTTGCCACATCACTACCAACCTTAAAGGAATATGAGGAAATCTGAAATACTGTTACAGATAAAAGATAATGAAAGTGCCATTTCAAAAACTTAGAAAAAAATATTTGTAATTGTCACAAATTCTAGAGAATTCAATCTAATTTACACTTTTATTTATCTTAAGATTTGTTCATTTAAAGCATGACTCATTTTCATATCACCATTTTCTATATTTTTTCATACTTAATTTTCTAGTCCTCATAATAATAAGTCGAATCGTTTATTTTGTAAATCTTACAGTAAAGACCATTCGTGCAAAAAAATAATTTTATTAGATTTTAATAGATAAATAAATAATTAATTCATATTTTGTTTTATAAAATGGATCTGTTGAGTTTAAACTCATCATATTGCCATTTGTTTTAAATATATATATAATTTGTTCACATGTTTAGTAATATTCTTGAAATTAACTCATATTTATTGTTAGATTTACGAAATAAACGATTCAAATGATGATTATAAATTTGGAATGAAATTAACAAAATTATATTATAAACTTGTTTGGCTATCTCTATTTTTTTAAAGAAAAATGCTTCATCCCCCAATTTTCCCTCCCTTAATGATGTAGCAGATAATACTAACTAATCAACTCTTTTTAAACTCTTCTCTCTCCTTTCAAAATTATTTGACACATCATTAGGGGAGGTTAGGAGGGAAATTGGGGGATAAAACATTGCTTTTTTGAAGATTGAGTTTTTTTTTTAATTTTTTTTATAATTTTAGTTTTTTTTTATATTTTACAAAAAAAAAATTTATTTTTTAAATACACTTAAAGAATATAATATTTGTGACAAAGAACTTTAAAAAATTTACTAAATATAAAAAGTAAAAATAAAAATTCAGTATAATTTCATATTTTGTTGTATTCAATAATTTTTTATAAAATTTTTGTATAAATTTTATACTTTTCAAATATATCAATATTAGGTGAATATAAAAAATATAAAAAAAAAATTAATTAAAATATTTAAAAAATTACTAAAAACATAAAAATACGAATTAAAAATTTTAAAAATTATTTTTAAAACCCCAAAAGCAGGTGACAACCATTCTTTTAGGTTATGTTTGGTTTGAGATTTAGAAAAAGAGCTAGAAAAAGGGGGGGGAAAAAAAAAATCAATAATGATTCATACCATTAAAATAAAAAGTCATTAATAGTCTACTATCACATCATTAGTGATGTTATTAGAGTATCACTTTTAGTGCTTTCAACTATTTTTTTTAAAAAATAAATAAAATATAAATAAAAAATATTTATATTTTATTTAATTTTACATATTTTTTTCTTTTTATTTTCAAATTATTTCTTAAATATCTCAACCAAATCCAATTTTAATTTACAAATTGAGCATCCTAGGAATTGAAGATTCCGATTTGATCAGAGCCTTTATGCCCACATCACACGTGTGCTTCGAAGTGCGAGCAAAACAACCCCAAACTTTACTTTCTCTACCTCTTCAGAGTTTTGTAACGGTTGC
Source organism: Camellia lanceoleosa (assembly GCA_025200525.1). Taxonomy (NCBI): domain Eukaryota; kingdom Viridiplantae; phylum Streptophyta; class Magnoliopsida; order Ericales; family Theaceae; genus Camellia; species Camellia lanceoleosa. Next base: position 115,922,590 of record CM045768.1, on the reverse strand, counting down.
AAGTGGGCTTTGCATTTAACATTACACACGTTTCATAAAAGAACAGGAAATTATTCAATAATTTAAAATTTTATATGTTTATCTTCTCAAATCAATTATTATTTAATATATTATTTATATTTTTTAATTATTTAATATTATCGTATTCATTAATTATAATATTATAAAATATTATTTATTCATATTTTGAAATTATTAAATAATTATTCGAAAAGCAGAGAGATAAAATAAAAAAATTACATAATCGGATTATAAAATATTAGATAGTACTATCTACCACAATAGCTCATCCTCACTCTCTTCGTCTTCTGCTTCTTAGCGTTGACACAGAAGCACACACTTAGGGTTCTAGCTCTTCACAGGTACTCATATGTGTTCTTTCATATCATGTTTTGATTTTCAGAGTTTAGATCCTACTTTCAAGCTCTGTTATGGGTTTGAAAGTGTTTGTTTTGGGTGATTTATAGAGTTGTTTTTGTGTTTTTTGCTTGAAATCTCTAAAATGTTGTTGTGCTCTTGCTTTGTAGTGATGTTTTCTTGTTGATCTGTTGGGTTTGAGTTTGATCTCTGTTTATTTGCTTTATTTGATTTTGTTTTTTTGGCTTTTCATTGTTTTGGGAAAGTTTCAGCTCTGTGTTGTAGCTGTGGCTTCTCTGACATTTAGGCAATTTTCTATTTCTTATAATATGGGGTTTTGTTGACTTGTATGACCCTTTTCTGATCTGATGTGTTCACTTGGGTTTGTTTCTGGAAATTCTTCTGCCATTTCTGTTTGAAAGTAGTCGTCTTGCTGTATTCTTCATTTATTTGTTTTTCTTTTTGGGTCCTTTTTTTTTTTTTTTTTTACTCTCTATTGTGTGTGTGTGTGTGTGAGAGAGAGAGAGAGAGTTTTGCTCTGCCTTTTCTAGCTTGTGCTCTGCATGTCTGCACTGTGGTCTCTGTCAACATCTCTTGGTCATTTTGGTTGTGTTTTGGCTCTCTTAATGCCCAGCTAGCTTTGTTTTGGGTCTGTGACATCTAGGCCACGTTTGTTTGGCGGATTAGGTTGGATGGGATTGTTAGTGAAAGGATTGTTAACGTTGTAGACTCCTGGAGTATTTTTTGTGTAACCTTTTTCTATTTTAGCCTCTGAAACATTGCTTTTGGAATTCCTTTTTTCCCTAAACTTCTGTTTTGTTTTTTAATTTTTTCAAAAAAAAAAAAAAATAGCTTTCTTGGAATCTATTCTCTTGGTTTCTTTTCCTAATCTATGGTGAGGTTATGGTCCTTCACAAGATTAATGATCTAAGCTTTATTTTTGGGGGCTTTAAGGGTTTATGGTTATTCATGACTGTATATGCCCTGTTGTCTGTTAAGAGTTCTCATTTTTTGTGCTAGAGTTTCATGTCTGAAAGCCTCATCAGGAGTTGTAAATGTATTGAGAGTTTCATATGCTAAATCTGCAACTTTTTTCACATTTTAACAACCAATACTATCTTTTTGCTTTGTGTAGTTTGTTTGATATGTATATGTAGTGCTCTTCGCAGCTATTCCTTATTGGAGCGCCTTTGGTAGCCTAATGATTTCCCGTTCCAGTGTCATCTGTTCCAATGATTTTAATTGTCTATAGTGTGATTTGAGTTTGAACAAATGTTCTGCATGTTTCCCTTTTCTTTCTTCTTCTTTTTTTGTTTTTGTTTTTGTTTTTGTGTTTTTGTTTTTGTACTTGTTTCTCCATGCTACAGCTGGTGGCGTGTTATGGCTTATCAAATTTGTTTTTCTTATGCTCATACTCAAGCTGGTCTTTATACATGATGTTTTTATGGTTGCGAGAGCAATATTAGGTAATTGTTGCCTAGTAATGTTTCTAATTCTCAGTTATAGAGTCAGAGTGAGGTTCCAATGTGTTTTTTTTAAGAGTTAATAGTTTATGGTAACATATTCTTAAGAGTTGTTGGAACCTGTTATGATGTTGTAGACCACTTAAAGGCTGTGCCTGTCTTTGGAGTTTTGAGACACATTCACTGTTTAATGCCTTTCTTTTTTCTTTTTTCTTTTTTCTTTTTTACTTTCTTCCTTTGCTGCCTGGAATCAGCAATCTTGATTTCATGATATTCACAGCTTCCATTTGTTGTCATAGCTTTTCAGTTGCTGTTCTGTTATTGCTTCAGGGTGTTAAAGTTTTCTGATTGGTTCAATAGGTTGCAACTTTGTATTCTTTTCATCTAGTTTGGAAGCATTTACTAGATATGGTTTCATTTCTATGATTTCTGTCAGATATTTTTTACAACTTTAGATGTATTTTGGTTATTTTCAGGTTAGGATCTGGTAATGGATACATTTGAAAAAGATGGAAATGGTACAACAGAATCTTTGCCACCTCCTCCACCTGTTCCCGCAGACGTTGTTCCGATGCGAGCAGAAACAGATAATGCTCCTGAACAAGTTAAGAATAAGGCTGTGCGTGTCCCAATGGCTAGGCGTGGTGTGGGATCCAAGGGACAAAAAATTCCGATCCTAACTAATCACTTCAAAGTGAATGTAACCAATGTTGATGGGCACTTCTTCCACTATAGTGTATATCTCATACCTATGCCTTGTTAATACTAATTCACCCCTTTTTGTAGAATTTTATGGAATGTAAAAAGTTGTATAATTCATTCATACTCATCTTTGGTTTTTTTGTAAACTCTAAACAGGTTTCAGTTTCTTATGAAGATGGCCGTCCAGTTGATGGCAAGGGTGCTGGAAGAAGAGTGATTGAAAGAGTTCATGAGACTTATGACACGGAGCTGGCAGGAAAGGACTTCGCTTATGATGGTGAGAAGAGCTTGTTCACCATCGGTCCTCTTCCTCGGAACAAACTTGAATTCACTGTTGTGCTTGAGGATGTTTCATCAAATAGGTATAACAAGTCTTCAATTGCTTTGATTTGTGTAAGCTGTTATTGATGTTTTGCCTGTATATCTCAACCTTTTTTTCCTTTTTTTGTTTTGTTCTCAGAAATAATGGAAATCGCAGCCCCGGAAGTCCAAATGGAAATGATCGAAAGAGACAACGAAGGCCATACCAATCTAAAACTTTTAAGGTGGAAATTAGCTTTGCAGCTAAAATTCCTATGCAGGCCATTGCGAATGCATTGCGTGGTCATGAGTCGGAGAACTCTCAGGAAGCCCTAAGAGTTCTGGATATTATTCTGAGACAGCATGCTGCAAAACAGTATGTATATACTTACATACTTAGAAGTTACAACGCCTGATTTATGTGCTTTCTAACTTAATGAGGTGCATTTCAGGGGTTGCCTCCTTGTTCGCCAATCTTTCTTTCATAACGACCCGAGGAACTTTGCAGATGTGGGGGGTGGTGTACTTGGCTGCAGAGGATTCCATTCTAGTTTCCGAACTACCCAGGGTGGCTTGTCTCTGAACATAGGTAATAGACATACACACAGGCAGGCACGCTATATGCAGTTGTGTTATGTTGTTCATAATAATTCTGTTACTTTCATTTTTAGATGTATCTACCACCATGATTATCCAGCCCGGGCCAGTTGTGGATTTTCTGATTGCAAACCAAAATGTAAAAGATCCCTTTTCAATTGACTGGGCGAAGGTAGCAAATTTTCCGCCTTAACATTGTTAATTTGATAACATGTTAATATTCATTCATTCATTCATTCTCCTCCTCCTCCTCCTCCTCCTCCTCCTTCCCCCCACCCTCCCCTCATGATGTTGAATCTTTCTTACTTGTTTTGATTAGGCCAAACGTACGCTAAAGAATTTGAGGATAAAGACAAGTCCCTCAAATTCTGAGTGCAAAATAACTGGATTGAGTGAGAAGCCCTGCAAAGAGCAAATGTATGCTTCCCTATAGTTCTCTTTTCCTTAGCTCACCCTGAGTGGGCCATAGAGTTCTTATAGAGTTTATGATTATACTGTTCTTACCAAGAATCACTATTATTTCTTCTCTCTCAAGTATATGAATTGTCAGATAATTGAGTTTTAATTTAATGGCTGACTTCTTCTTTCTATGCATGTTATAGGTTTTCTTTAAAGCAAAAGGGAAAGGATGATGATGGCGAAGTTCAAACACTTGAAGTGACTGTCTATGATTATTTTGTGAATTACCGCAACATAGAGTTGCGTTATTCTGCTGATCTACCATGCATTAATGTTGGGAAGCCAAAGCGCCCTACTTACTTCCCTCTTGAGGTGCAATGATGAATTATTGTAGTTCTGTTCAGTTAAAAAGCCGTATACATCCAATTTTTGTATATGAAATTCAATGGTGGCATTGCTTTTCAGCTTTGTTCCTTGGTGTCCTTACAACGCTATACAAAAGCACTGTCAACTTTTCAAAGAGCTTCACTAGTGGAGAAATCAAGACAAAAGCCACAAGAAAGGATGAAAGTATTGACTGATGTAGGTGTCTTCCCTGAAAGCTTGGTTCCTATTGTGCCTTGCAATGTCTCAAGTTTTTTTTTGGTTTTGACAGGCTCTTAAAATCAACAATTATGATGCTGAGCCTATGCTGCGGTCTTGTGGAATTTCAATCAGTAGTAACTTCACCCAAGTTGAAGGCCGAGTGCTCCCAGCTCCAAGGGTATTTATCTAATTCTGTTTTCTTTTTGTTATCTGTTTTATTATCATACACCACTATACTGGATTTTAGACTAACTATAGTTTATTCTACAATAGTTGAAAGTGGGAAATGGAGAAGACTTCTTTCCTCGAAATGGCCGGTGGAATTTTAATAATAAGGTGCTCATCATATTTTGCTTTTCACCTTTATTTCCTTTTTTAATTTTCTAATCCTTCTTTTGCTTAGACTGATTCTGTGATTCATAAAACATTTTATTTACTGCTGTATAGAAACTAGTGGACCCAACAAAGATAGAGCGCTGGGCTGTTGTAAACTTTTCGGCTCGGTGCGACGTACGTGGCCTTGTTAGAGATATGATCAAATGTGGAGACATGAAAGGAATTGTACGTTCTGTCATTTATGTTTAATGTAGGTTCACTGCTATTTGATTCAAAATACAACAAATAAGTCCCTTTTGTTCTTGTAGCATGTCGAACCTCCATTTGATGTATTTGAAGAGAATGCACAAAATCGACGGGCCCCACCTCTGGTTAGGGTGGAAAAGATGTTTGAACAGATACAATCCAAACTTCCAGGGGCTCCTCAATTTCTTCTCTGTCTTCTTCCGGAGCGGAAGAACTCTGATCTTTATGGTTTGTTTGATATGATTTATTTAATGTTTTGTCCACATTGTTTTCTTTGATAGTGTTTAATGAAGAAAATCATTTAACCTCTTAAGGTCCATGGAAGAAAAAGAATCTTGCTGATTTTGGAATTGTAACTCAATGCATTGCACCAACAAGAGTCAATGACCAATATTTGACAAACGTTCTCCTCAAGATCAATGCAAAGGTGAGATACTATGTAAATTTGTAATTCCTCAAATGTTCTTCAATAGTGTCTGAAGTTCTGATATTCAAATACAGCATTCTCATCATCTTCTTATTTCTTGCAGCTGGGTGGGTTGAACTCAATGTTAGCTGTCGAACATGCTCCTTCTATTCCCTTGGTATCCAAGGTTCCCACCCTAATTCTTGGTATGGATGTCTCACATGGCTCTCCTGGCCAGTCTGATATACCATCAATTGCTGCGGTAACAAGCTACCTTTTACTCATCTGTGTGTTTCTATATGACCATATACTCCTGCAAAAAATAAAATAAAAAAATAAATCCTTTGATGTTTTTTAGTACCTAAGAAGCACTTCCAAATGCATACACAAATGCCATGCTTCTTAGTTCTAATGATAATGACTCTCCCCAAATGAAAACAAGAAGAAAAAAAGAAAAGATAAATAAATAAATATATATATCAGCTTGACTCTGATTAACTATCATTGAAATTGATTTGTTTTATCGTATTCAAATTCATAGGTAGTGAGCTCGAGGCACTGGCCTCTGATTTCACGATATAGGGCATCAGTCCGCACACAGTCCCCCAAGGTTGAGATGATAGATTCCTTGTATAAGCGTGTTTCTGACACCGAAGATGAAGGCATATTTAGGTGGGAATTTGTTTTTAATATGAATTTGTAGCCATTGTGCCTGCTTCCATCCATGCATTCTCTGTTCCTTGTCTCCAAATTTTGTTGATTGTTTGATTTAGTAATGCTGCTGATTAAATGCCATTCGAATTATTCATGTCATTTAGTTCTAGTTGTATTCCTGTGATTATGATTACAACTTCATTGAGGCAAAGCAAGACTCTCTCTTTCAATTTCAGGGAGCTTTTACTGGATTTCTATGTTAGTTCGGGGAAAAGGAAGCCTGATCAAATTATCTTATTCAGGTAATTATTTCTTCTCCATTTGGCCAATGGCAAGTATGTTTACTGCATTATACCTGGATTATTATCTTCTCTGCTCTCTAATTTTTCTTTAAGAAATAATGGCATGAAAATAAAATCTTAGAGCACAATAAAGATACAAAAATAGTTGAGAAGCAACTGATGGAGAAAATGTGAGATGATATTAGCAGAGAACTACCTTTCTATTGAGGGATATTTGAGATTGGAATAAATTAACTTATTATCTTCTTAAATCTATATTGTTATCATCAAAATCAATTATAGACAATGCGTGGGGCTAACGCTATGGCATTCATATTGCATATGTTGAATGATGGGATAAATGGTAACCATTGATCGGGACACTGTTTGTCATGTGTAATAGTTTTATTGGGATAATGGAATGAATTTTGTACATCAGAGTATCACATGCATCTTACATGAACTCTCATAAATTTGTGAAGTACCTGTGTTGGACTTGTGGGTACAGGTGTGAAATATGTGTGACATGTCTAGTTGGACATGTGCCAAACAGGAATGTTTGTGTTGGAGTTTATCATGCATAAAATGCTGATGTTAGTTTGTAAACATTACATTTTTAAGAGATGAAAGATGTATTTTAAAAAATGAAATCTAGCAGTTTCTGAGTGTCATTGGGCATGAAATTAAATGAATTTGACACCTAAACACATGCTTGCATTCAACACCTGTATGCAAATCTATGTAACGTAGACCACATGTATCATTCACTACTTAAATTTTGTACGCTATATTGCTCCATACCCTGTTAGATTTGATAAGTCTCTGCATCATAAAATTTTTGGACATGCATGTGTATTTCCTCATTTCTTTTTAATTGTTCTACTTTCCTTTGTACTATCTAATATATGCTCATCTCATTGTTTTCAGATCCACGTGCATTTCTATCTTTTACCTTAATTCTTAATCAATAATGTTGGTGAATTTTTCTAGGGATGGAGTGAGTGAATCACAGTTCAATCAAGTTCTAAACATCGAACTCGATCAAATTATCGAGGTTTTCTAGCTAACTAATGCCCTTTGATAATATGCTTAGATGCTGTGTCTCCTTCTCCTGATTGGTAAAAATAAAGAGTTGAAAATTTATTGTATTTATGCAGTCCTGCAAGTTCCTTGATGAGAAGTGGTCGCCCAAGTTTGTCGTGATTGTTGCGCAGAAAAATCACCATACAAAATTTTTCCAGCCAGGATCTCCTGACAATGTTCCCCCAGGTTAGCACTCTTAAAAATCATGTAGAAAATCTAATTTTGCATTGGATTTAAAACCCATAATAATTTTATATTATATTATGCAGGGACAGTGATAGACAACAAAGTTTGTCATCCACGGAACAATGATTTTTACATGTGTGCACATGCTGGAATGATTGTGAGTATTACCATATACTTCTGGAATTAACTTTCTACTGATCTCATCATTTTGTTTTGTCAAATACCTATTTTAGTCTTGTGAGATTCAACTGTGGAACATAATACATCCATGAGCCCCATAAGCCCTTTGGGCTCATTCTGTCCTTATCTTCTCTTGATAACTTACACTATGTTTGGATTGAGTGATTTGGAGAGAAAAGAAATGGAAAGATATGTATTTTTCTTTCTTGTTTGGATAATTTAAGTGGAGAGAACTGGGGAGAAATGGATAGAAACAGAGATAAACCCATTTCTCTTATAACCCTCTTTTTCAATCTTCCTAAAAGTGGAGAGATTGGGAGAGAAAAGAAACCAATGGATTCTTATATTTTCATAATACCAATTTTGTCCGTGTAAAAATAAAAGAAATAAAATGATTGACAAAATATAAAAAGGTTATTTTGGTTATATAATATAAAACAATTTCTTTTCTTTTCTTTTTTGTTATGAAATCTAACCAAACAAGGAGAGAAATCACAATCATTTCTTTTATTTTTTTTCCTCGTATAACCTAAGTAATCATTTCTTTTCTTTTCTGTCCTGGTTCCCAAACCTAGTGTTAATGTTCTGAACTCATCCATGACCGCTACCCTTCTCTTCTCTCCACTGCCACTGGCTGTTTTAGCCGAAGCAGCTACTACCTTAGCCATTATTAAATCATATAGATGATTAATGTCAGTGGAAATTTGAATCTCTCTCTCTCTCTCTCTCTCTCTCTCTCTCCCCTGCTAGTCGTCTCACTATAGAACTATAGAATTCTCATCTTCTGATTGAATGCTTAAATTCTGGCGGGAGATATCCACCTTTAGAACACACTTATCTCTTTCTTGTAAGCTTCCTCTAAAATTTGCTAAAGAATTTTATCCCTAGAATCATTAGTTGATTTACAATTTCTTTAGCAAGTTATGAAGGATAATGCAGCAGCAAGTTACAAGTGTTTAGTCGTTGTGTGGCTGTTCTTTTCATTCTTAGACAATGAGAATATATTGAACTTTGGCTATTTGTTTTAACCCATGTTTTTCTTAATAGGGGACTACAAGGCCAACACATTACCACGTCCTGTTAGATGAGGTTGGCTTTTCAGCTGATGACCTCCAGGAACTTGTGCATTCCCTGTCATACGTGTAAGTAGATTCTGAACGAAGCATTCTTTGGAGCCAATTTCACTTTAAGCATATGTCTAGAGCTGTAAAAAATATGTATCCTTCTAAATTGTTGTTTTTTTTATTTGTTTTAGGTACCAGAGAAGCACTACTGCAATTTCTGTAGGTAATTCTTGTTTCTTAATATAAATGCAGCCTGTTATCAGGCAGAAACATCAACAGGCTGTGTTGATGTTCTGTAATTAGCCTTCTCAATTTCAAGCACAAAACGATATCGCACCTGTGTGTGTGTGTGTCAAACACGGGCTTGGTGACTATAGATACTTTTTTGGTCAAATGCTAATGGTAGTTTAGTTATCACATGTGATGATTCAATCAAGATAGTTGTTGAATTACTCAAATGCATGACATTCTATATGATTCCCATAGAAGAGTAATGGTTCGCCTTCTCTCTCTCTCTCTCTCTCTCTCTCTCTCTCTTGGGTGTGTGTGTGTTTGCAGTCGCCCCAATATGTTATGCCCACTTGGCTGCCACTCAGATGGGGCAGTTTATGAAATTTGAGGACATGTCAGAAACTTCCTCAAGCCACGGTGGAGTGACATCTGCTGGAGCTGTTCCTGTCCCTCAGTTGCCCCGATTGCAAGAGAATGTGTGCAATTCCATGTTCTTCTGTTAAGGCTTGAAAGCCCCGTAAGCTTTTCTCTCCTTGTGTAAAAACGGTAGGTTAGATGTATGGTTGTATATAGTAAGTATCTGGCTTGTGGTGTGACTTTTGACCCAAGCAGTAACTTGGATCCTTTTAGTTTCTTTGGTGTGACTGTCCTCTTGACTCAAAACAGCACTTGGATCCTGTTTGTTTCTGTGGTGTATCAGTACTCCGTTTCTGTTTTGACATCATGGTTTGTATTTATGTTCTAGCTATGCCTGCTTTGCTACCTTTGTTGCTTGGTTGCAAATTTATGAGTGGCTGGAGAATTGTTATGATGGTTTATTGTTCTGTTTGATTCAGCCAAAAACTTTTTTTGAATTCTTTTTCACATTTTCTGGCTTTTGGTTTGACAAAAACAGATAACAAGCTTGTTTTTGGAACCAACTAGGCCTAGCTTAGTTGGCCGACTATCCTAAGGGTTTAGGGTTCCACTCTATGGAGAGTTGAATTAAGCAGGAAAGCCCTTGTTGTTATGCAAATGGTGGAAAGATCAACTTATTTAATCTAACAATTAATAATTAACCTCCGAGTATAGAAAAATACAAAAAACAAGCTTATTTTTTGGTTGGACACATTTTGTAGTTTTTTGGACTAGGTCTTATCAACGCCACTGCACCTCCACAACCTCCACCGCTCTCACCATTGCTAGTGATATGATCATTAGTACATTAGTTTTAAGGTCCCAACCAATCTATAAAAATCGTTCTTAGCCAAAAAATGTTGTCAAAAAGTATTGTGTTTGAAACAAATAGAGCAAAAAGCATTTGGGTCCTAAGTACATTCTAGCTGCCAAAACAGAGTTCAACATTCTTCTGTGGGCTACTTTTCTAGTTTCATGTTCTTTTTTCAAAAAATCAAAGCTCTTGTGGTGACTTGCTATGTGTGAAGCATAAAAGTCACTGTTACGCGACTGGTGAAGTTGTTTCAATTTAATGATCTGAATGGTTCAATTTTTAAAATATACTGTATAGAATAAACTTATAAAAAATTTTGTTAATTGGACATTATTAGCCTTTTCACCAAATTATATTTATATTTAATTTATTATTGAAAATAACAGTTATCATTTTTTTATACAAATGTGTTTTGATGAAAGGATTATCGATATCTGATTAATTTGATTTTTTGTAAACATATATATCTTAAAAATAGAACAATTTGAATAATTAAAATGAGATTCAAAATGGGCCTCATTGCGTGCATACAAAGGCAAGTGAGCGATCCTTCTAGAGTAACGGTTCTAGGGATGGCAATTTGAAACCGGCCCGACGAAGACTTGATCATCCGACCCCTATTTGAACGGTTTTTTCTCCAAAAATATCCTTGATGAGACAAGGATAGTATTCAAAAATTAATCCTCGATCAATTTCGGACTGGGGATGGTGATAAGTGTCCAAGCCCCAGCTGGCCCCGGTCCCAGCCCCGTTTGTCCCCGAAGTGATATATGTATATATATATACACTTTTTGATTAACTCTCTCTCTCTCTCTCTCTCTCTCTCTTTCTCTCTCTTCCTTATCGTCTCTCATCTCTCTCCCTCTCACTCACTCAGAGAGAGAGAGAGCACCGAATCAGAGACGCCGTGATGCCACGATGCCAGAGTCGCCGCGATACTAGAGCATCGAATTTGATCTCTCTCTTTGACGCGATGCCAGAGTTGCCCATCATCCATACTCGGGCATCGGTTCTCTCTGCCACGGTAGATCTTAACAGATCTCTCTCTCTCTCTCTCTACTCAGATCTCTCTACCTCTCTGTAATGTTGTTGATGTTGTTGTTGATGATGTTAAGGATGTTGAATCATTGCTACCACTGTTTGTTTGTTTGTTTTTTTTTTTTTTTTGGGTCTGGGGAATTTTTGAGGTCAAGAAAATCCGATCCCCGTTAGGGAGCGAGGACGGGGACGGTGATAGGTTCCTCGTCGGGGAACGAGGTCAAGGACGTGAAAATTTTTACCATCGGGGATCGAGAACAGGGAGTGTGATCCTCGACCTTGCTCCACCCCATTGCCATTCCTAAACGGTCCTACAAATCTAAACCAATATCCTTTCACCTATAGTTGAGGGTCGGCATGGGGCTATCCTTAGGCCGCAAAATGGTTTTCCTAACACTATATTTGGTTCAGGTAGAAATTTAAAAGGGAAACGAAAAAAGTAGATAAATGTGAATGTGAATAAAATATAATTATATTTAACTTCTATTTCGTATACCTTTTTAAATTTCTTCTCAAATTCATTAACCAAACATAGCCTAATGTGTTTTCCTAACTGTTTTCTTATATAATTATATTTCACCTAATGTATTGTTTCCTGACTCGTTGGGTTGGGTCATTCGTGGATCAAAACATTAAGTCCAAGCCCTAAAGGAGACTTTATTTACACTAAAAAAAAAATATTAAGTACTCTAAATTTCTCAATACGCTCTGTTCAATTATTTAGGATTTTATGTTACTCTCAATACACCTTATAATTTTTTTCAAATTACTCTTCAAAGTACACCCAAATAATAAATAATGAACAAAGTCACCATGTTCGAACAAAATCACTATGTTCAAACTTACAATACCGAACAATATTGTTTGGTTCAGACTTTAGATATAAACATGTTAACTTTGTTCGGTAGTGTACTGTCGAACAAAGTAAATTTATTCGGATCTGAAAGACCAAACATCAATGACATTAAATAGGCTAAATATTCGTTTTTACGTTAAAAACAAAAAACAAAATCAAGAACTGTATTTGGATATTTATGTGAATATTTACCTCATCTTTAATGGATTGTTTCAAAAAATAGTTTTCATTATTATTTTCATCCATTTTTTGATTTTGTTCAGACTTTCTTCTATTCTCAATGATAAAAAAAATAATAATATTGATGATAATGATGAGTTTTGGTAGAGTGATTTAGAGTTTTGATATGAAAAAGAAGTGAAAATTATTGAAACTTAAGAAAAAAAGATAAAGAATGCGTATATGTGATTAGAATGTACCATAAAAAAATAATATTTTATTTTAGAATTTAATATGTATTATCCGTTTTAATAAATTTATGTTAAGGTATAGTAGAAATTAAAATTAGTTTGACATACTCTAATGATTTTTTTAAGTGTAAATAGAATCCCCAAGACCAACATAACAAGCTTGGCTCAAGTGGGCTAACGGGCTTAGTCTTCCTCTCACAAGCCACAGCTAGATTTCAAACGCCATGCACAGGCTCAGCTCAAGCCTCATTTGGCGAATTCTATTTACACCTAAAAAAATATTTAAGTGAGCCTAATTTTTCAAAATACCCTATTAAATTATTTATGGTTACAATTTATTGTTAATACACCTTTTCTTTTTTCTTTTTTTCTTCTCAAATTACCTTTTTGAGGCACACCCAAATAAAATAAATTGAAAAATTCAAATTACTTTTGAAATTTTTTTTGAAAAATCTTTCTTTTGTTCATGTACATACAAGGAACACAGACCAATGAAGGCAGCACCGGCGAAAGCGACACCAACAAAGGCAGCAATGGTGAAAGAAAACCGCGAAGGAGATAGAGAGTGAATTTCGTGTTCGGACTTCCAGAACCAAACAAAGTATTTGTTTGGACTTCTAGAACTGAACAAATTCACTTTGCTTTGCAGTATACTGCTGAACAAAGTAAATTTGTTCAGTTTTAAAAGTTTGAATAATAATAACAAAAAACACACTGAATATTTGTTTTTATGTAAAAAAACAACACATAAATCAATAGTTGTACTTTGATATTTATGTGAATACTTACCTCTTCTTTTGATGGGTTGCTTCAAAAAACTGTTTTGATCATTACTCTTATTCAGTGTCTGATTTTGTTCAATTTTTCTTCTATTTATAAGTAACAATATAATAAAAAAATAATGATATTGATAATAATTGTGATATCTTGAATTGCTTTTTTAAGAAATTTGAGTATATTAATTCGAAAATCCTTTTTATCAGGGTCCTTGTTGCTATTGAGCTCTAAGAGTCTCGTGTTGCCACCTATTCTTTTCCTTGTGGTTGTTCATGTACGTCATTGTTAGACATTGGACGCCCATGTGTCATGACCCTTTGAACCTTATCCATGTAAGTTTGAATTTGAATTCAAATTCAAAACTTATTTGGATAACCACTCAGGATATCTATATCTATCATATCAACTGATATGGATAGATGACATAGATATCCTATATATCTGATATGATATGGGATATGGGTAACCAGAAAAACAACGTATGTTTTATGTTTTTCCCATATAATGACTCTCTCCCATAAAACAACGATCAAGCCATTTTACACTGTGACTTGTGTGGGTGATACTCATTTTGTAGTATCACTCCATTGCCGTGGTGGTTGTTCACATTCTGAAAGCATGTGATTTACCCACGAGATCCTTCACTTCAGACTCTGCTAAAAGGTATGACTATGAAAATTTTTCATCCGCTGCGTTATACTATGATTGACATTGGTATCAGAGCATTTTATGGGTATTTTCATGTTTTCTTTAATCATGTGTATAATTTTATATAAATATGTACACATTATATACATGAATATTAATAAAGGAGGAAGATGTCCACTTTCATTAGATTAAGAGCATAAAATACCTTATTTTTATGTTTATTAAATCTCATTTTTAATACCATAAATGTATTTTTTTTTGGAAAATGGAGTCCGGCAATATCAAAATTGGACCAAAAACCACCCTGAAAGGCGGCGCTTGGGCCGCACGCGCCACCTGACGCTGTGAGCGGCTTATACACGCTGCCACGCGCCCGATACGCTTCCACGCGCCATCATGCGAAGGCCAAGAACGCCGTCCATCATGCGCTGCCGTCCGCGCCACGCACGCTGCCGGCCGAGCCGCTGGCTGTACTAAGTCATTGCTTTGTTTTGTTTTAAATTTTGAATCGCGCTAAAAGGTCATAATTAATTCGTTATAGATTTGTTTTATGTGTGGTTAGTACTGTTAGACTCAGAATTAAATTTTCTATATTCCGTAAAAGTTTGAAAATTTTATGAAAATAAAAAATATTTTTTCTGTGATAATAATTCATTATTTATGCTTTAAATGCTTCTGGTGTTGCATGAATAATTTTCTGTGGTTGAAATTTTTATTGTAGACTACTGAAAAGTTTTACTATTTACTAGTATAATTGTTTTAGTTTATCAGATTCTGAAATTTTTATTTCTAATTTTATGTGTATTTATTAGTTATTTAAAATTCCAGAAAAATTCAGAAAAATTTCAGAAAATTTCATAATGATGTACGTTTTATTATGGCATAATCTGAATATTGAATACAGCATATTTTTTTAGGGTTTGTAATATGTTGCAATTAAAGAAGCATGATTAGTTATTTATTTATTTATTTGAATTCCATTATTAAATGAATATAACATGAGTTATTTGTAAATTTACATTAAGATGCTATTGTATGGAATTTATCATGCTTTGTATATGTCATATATAGTGAGAGATTGATTGTTTTTTGCGCATGGAATTAAATTAAATTTTGATAATTATCACTAGAGGTGCAAGAGATGATTACGAGCATAGCAAATTTTCGATCTTGAGACATGTGTAATATTATCATTATTTAATTTAGTTTTTTTTTTTTTGCTGCAAAATATTTTTTTGTGTTGCTATCATTAATATCCCCTGCGCATTTGTTTACTCTGTATGTAGAAATGGCTGCTAAGACAGTGTTGGCAGACTTAACTAAGGGAGAGAAATTGGATGGCGACAATTATGATATATGGCGCCGTAAGATCCAATACCTCCTCAATGAGCAAGAAGTGTTGACCACACTTGAACAAGTGATGGTTGAGCCAGAGCAGGGCAATACAGCTCAACATCGTCGTGATCTTGAAGCCTTTCAGACTTGGCGTAACAAAGATCGGTGTGCGCGCTTTACTATGTTGAGCAGCATGCACAACGACTTGATTAGTGAGTTTGAGCATTGCCCGACTGCATTTGAGATGTGGGAAGCTCTCAAGCAAAAGTTTGGTATTACCTCTTTGGCAAAGCTACGTGGGCTGACTATGAAGTTTGACTCATATCAGAAAAGGGCGCATCACTCTATGAAACAAAGATTTGAGGATCATGTCACCATGATACATGAGCTTATGATCGGGCACAATTTGACTCATGAGAAGCAAATACAAGCTGTGATTCGCTCTCTGCCAAATTCTTGGGAGCAGATGAAGCAGAACATGATGCATAATGAGAGTGTGAAAACATTCAAAGACATATCGCGTCATTTGAAGCTAGAGGCTGAGCGCCTTGAAGCGGCTAAGTCTGATGGTTCTGTTATGGTGGTTGAGTCGAGTTCACGTAGGACTTCTCAGTTCAAACGTGGAAAAGCAAAAGGTGCCCTTAAGAAGCAAGCAGTAGCTACGCTAAAGCCCAATGACGCTAGAAATTTCAAGCGTAGGGGCAAGAGAGATGACAAGAAGGTAAAGGCTAAATTGACGTGCTTTAACTATAACAGAGAAGGACATTTCGATCGGGATTGCCTTGAGCAGAAGAAGGTACTCCCTTACTTAATTTCTCGCATTCAATGCTTTGTGTCTAGTCAAGCATTAATTGCTCATTCTCCTCATTTTTGGGTTGTAGACTCGGAGCAAATGCACCACATCGCGAGGACAGAGTAGGGTTCGTTGAGTATCACGAAGTACTGCTGGGAGCGTAAAATTTTACATGGGAACGAGTCCGGTGGAGGTGCTTGGCATTGGCACATACAGTCGAAATGCGATTTATGGCGACCTTGTATCTTCATGATGTTCTTTATGCTCCGGATATTCGGCGAAACTTAGTTTCAGTTATTAGCATGATGAGCCTTGGTTTTAGCTTTTGTTTTGAGAATAATGGTGTTAACATTTATTTGGGAACAATTTTTTATGGTTTTGGTTATCTTTCAGATGATTTTTTAGTTTTGGATGTGGATGATTCTAGTTATAATAAAAATGCCAATGGCTCTGTTTCGAATATTGCATCTTTTTGTGATAATAATTCTATGAGATGGCATGCTAGATTAGGCCACATAGGGCAAGACAGGATGACTAGATTGGCTAGAGAAGGTCTTTTAGGCCCACTTGCTCGAGTCACTTTGCCTACTTGTGAGCACTGTCTTGCTGGTGTAGACACCCCATTTTTGACCGACCATAACACTCAGACGTCACTGATTGAGCGCTTGGTGATTTTGCATATTGTGCTAGTTCTGAAGTTGCGGAGTCTCGGCCGCGAGCCTTGCCTCCAAACTTTCGGACTCTTTTAAGCCTTGCCTCAGTTTGCGAACCAGGCCCTGTTTTCTTTGTTTTCTCTTCCTGAAGGGAGGGAGAGGTCTCGTAGATCATCTCTCAGTGGCCGTAGGTTACATTTCGTGGTCGTAGGCCATTTTTCCCGTTTGGAGCCCGGTTCTCGGTTTTCGGAGCCGTCGACCGTGTGCCTCGGTTCGGGACCGCTTAACCACCTCCGTTTGCTCCGGTTTTTGGCATACACCTTGTTTCCTCTCTTTTGAGGGACACTGTGGTTCGAGAGACCAACTTCGTGGTCAAACGCCACCTCCGGTGCTTAATAGTCAGTTTTCGGGGCCCCAAACTGCGCGTTTTGGCCCCCGAACCTTCGTTTTGCATCGGTTTGGGTTCATTTTTGGCGGAGACCTTATTTTCATTGTTAGAAAGGTTGTAGGAAGGTGGGAGGCCAGCAATTGTTCTGAAAACCAGTTTTATTTCTTCATCGCTCTTCATCGCCCATTTTCTTCACTAGAAAGCTGGTTTTTTCCCATTCCCGGGCCACTTTTCCTGACTTTCCACCACACCATTGTGTTGTACACACCTGGGAGGCCACCAATATGGGTAGGCCGGCCAGTAATTCCCCCTGACCCTTTTGAACCCTTCTAAAAAGCTGACTTTTCTCTCTCTTGAACCACTTTTTCTGATTTTTCCCTACACAATTGTGTTGCACTCATCTAGGAGGCCACCTTTTTGGGGTGGCCGGCCAGCGATTCTTTTGACCCTTTTGACCCCTGGTCGGCCGGCCAGGGGAGATGGCCGGCCAGCCACCTGGCCCTTTTGCACCTGGCCAGCCATTTTTGTCCCTCCTGGTGCATTCCAGCTGTGCCAGCTATTTTGCACCAGACCCCCTACCTGAGGGTCTGCCCTTTTGGGGAAAGATTTGAATTGTTTTTTTTCCCCCTTTTCTTTCACTCCTCTCCCTCTATATAACTAACCCCCCACCTCCATTTCTAAGGGTTAGAAACCAGCTGGGGCATTGATACATACAACCTTATATCTATCTACTCCAAGCCTCCAAACTTTCCTTGACCTTGCACCATTTACACACCAACCCATAACCTACCACCTCCATCATCCATTCCAGCCCCTTGGACTTGATTTTCAGAGGTTGAAAGCTCACCAACTTGGTCCAGAAGCTGCTGGAGGTCGGCTCTTCAAGGGTGAGTCCCTATTTTCCCTTTTCTTGCTTCATTTTGCATGACATCTTAGCTCCTTTTGCTTACATTTTTGGGCTTCGACCTAAACTGAAAATAGGCTTATTTTGAGCTCATCTTCATGTTTTATCAAGAGCTTTTTTATGTTTGAGGTTTTCTATCCACCCTTTGTGCTTTATCTCTCTTTTAGGCCTTATCTTGCATGATATATTAGCCTTTCCTGTGAGCATTTCCGGGCTTCAAGACAAACTGTAAAGTGTCTTGTTTTGAGCCTCTCTTCAACTTTGTTGAAGGGCTCTTTGCTTTTTGAGACCTTTTGCTTCCCTGTTTGTTCAATCTCTCTTTTAGGGGTGTTTTTGCATGATACATTAGCCCTATTTGTGAGCCTTTTTGGACCTCGACCTAAACTGAAAAAAGTCTTGTTTTGACATAATCTTCATGTTTTATTAAGGTCTATTCTTTGTTTGGGGTCATCTCCCCCCTATGCAAGCTTCATTCCTTCATGATTAGGGCTATGCATTATAGCACTCGCATTGGCCATGGTTTGGCCTCTTAGCCACTGAAATCCAATGAATTTTCAGTGGCTTAGGTGTATTCTTGAAGGCCAAAATCAGAAGGGGGTGACCCCCTCTCTCCTTGTCTTGTTTGGTGGCCTTTTGGGCCTTCCAAAGGGACCCTTTTTTGCATGTATCGAAGTCACTTTCCAGGCCTCATTCTGTGTGTTTTGGGGTCTGCCTTGGCTCTGTCCAAGGCCCTTTTGGCCAAATTTTATGTCTACAATGCATGTGTAGAGCAATCCCATCCAAGGCCTTTCAAAGGGGCCTTTCTTTGCATGTTTCCTAGACCCATTTTAGGGCCAATTTAGTGAGTTTTAGGGCTGTCAGAGTTCATTTCTAGAGATGGTTTTGCTATGCTTCATGTCTATCTTGTATGTGCTTAATAACTCCTTGCATGGCCCTCCAAAAGAGCTCATCATTTTTGCACGTGTTGGCTACATTTCAGTGATTATTTGAGCATATTTTCACATATTTTGTTCACTGAATTTTTCTGGTTTGATAAGATCTCACATGCTTCATATACATGCCATGTAAACCATGTTTGCTAGTCAAACTTGCATGCTATTTTAGTCCATCTTGCTAACATCTTTTGGCCATGCTTTGTACTAGAAATGTTCATATTTTGGGATTGCCTTGGCTCTGTCTTTATGCTTCATGATCAAATAATGCATGCTTATTTGTGCCTAGTTTTGAGTTTCGGAACTATTCCATGCATTGTATGACATATATCCATGATTTGGGATCATTTTGCATCATGATTCAATGCTGGAATTTGCATGTTTGAATGCCATGTTTCACGCCTTGCCATGTCTTGTTAGAGTGGCATTTGGTGCCTTAGGTTCGGTCCTCGGTTTGCGTGCATATATGCATGCATTTCTATAGTCTCATTTTCATCTTATGGCCGCTGATGTGAGTGTGGCTGAGGTCCACTCATATTGGTGTAAGTCCATCATGCATTGTGTATACCATTTCAATTCATAGCATTGCGTATGTTAGGTTGTATGTTAGAGCATTGTGTATGCCATGTTACATCGTGCATTATGTATGCCATCTCATAGCATTGCGCATGCTAGGTTGCATGTTAGGATTGCATTCATGCATGTCATGCATATTGCATTGTGCTTGGGATAGGAGTTAGCCCAAGCACGGGAAACGAGGGACGTTTCGTACTCTGAGTGACGGAACGTGTCTCAATTCCCGATCGCCGCCACTCCGGATTATCCATGATGTAGTTTAGGTGTCGTTGTGTTTTTATGTGCATTCATTTCACATTGAGTCGTGCAATTCGACTCATCGGCCATCATGCATCGAGATGCATGGTTGGTGGCACGAGGATCAAGGACTACACTCTCTGAAGAGTAGTTAAGCATACATATGTGAAAATACATTGCCATGCCCCTTTCTTGCTCTCTGTTGTAGCAAAATCAGAAACCGGCAGTCTTTTAGAGCTTCGTGCAATATTCCGGGCTTAATTGTAAACAGAGGCTAATCGGGGCATCGTGATGGATTTCCGCACAAGGAAACTCAAGCATGCATCATTCATCATTACGGAACAGATCCGAGGCGGTCCATGAATTTGCGTGCCATTTATTGCTTTCCTAGATTAATTTGTTAATTAATTAGGATTTTGTACTTATTCGAACTGTACTATTCATTCGGACTGTATATTATTTATTCGGACCCTCCGAGTGAGGGCAGTGTTGTAATAAGAGTGCGTGCGTGTGATGTATGTCTTCCAACCCCACGTCTTTCTCCCTTTTATTTACCAGCTTATGATGGTTAGATTAGGGCATGTTTCAATTAGCATACAGTATGATAGCATGTTTTGCATTCATTCATCTGTTTTGCATGCACTGGGCTCGGCGGATCATAACTCACTGCATTGTATTTCAAATTCCAAGTTGAATACTTGTTAGCTGTAGCATTCCATATGCCATGTTTAGAATAACCGGGCCTATCTTAGTTGCATTATTGCATGTATTGCATTAGGCATTTCTGTATAGTTAGGATCATGCATGATTTCTAATTAGCTTCTGTTTTGGCTTGGAGTACTCGGTAAGTTTTTACGCTTTAGCATCCTTGCATGTGTGTAAGTGACTGCCATGAAAGCATGCTTACCATGAGGCTATTTGCTTATGTGATATAACTGCCAAAATGCCTATGGGTGAAGGTTGGGTTATTTGGATTGGAACAATGCATTGACTGTGAGTTTTAAGCCCACTAGATAGTGGCAAAACCATCTTTTCTAAGCCCACCCGAGGGTGGCAAAATCTACATTTTAAGCCTACTTGCGAGTAGCAAACCATCTTTCAAAAACAAACATGAAATGTTTTGTTCCAATTTAGGCGATCCAGTCTATACTTATATGATGTGCGCATCACATAGTAAATCTAGGCTAATAACCGAAATAAGAATGCATAATGTTTTCAAAACTAGATATCATGGTTAGTAGAGGCCGATCTTTAATCGAGCGAGCGAGAGTGCTCACAAAGTGACCTTCCCCAATCGTACCCAAGTTACCGAGCCGAGGCAACTTTGATGATGACAGACACGTGGCCTTAGGCACGAGTCAGGGTTTCCTAAATTTTCCAAAAATAAAATATTTAGGTGGCGACTTCAGATTCCGCAAAGCAGTTCATGTTTGGCACTTCTTTCAAAAATCTGTTTTCTCAAAACGATTTGTCAGATTTGGACTCTTTGGTTCAGATTGAGAACCGTGACACTTTGAGTCCGAACTGTAGTGAACCCAAAATAAACAGAACGGGACTCATCCTCCCGGGGCGTTCGGGGACGTCTACAGCTGGTAAGGCAACAAGGAAACCATTTAGGAAAGTCATAAGGGCATCTATCCCATTACAACTTATTCATTCTGATATATGTGGACCAACGAATGTGAGGGCAAGGCATGGAGCCCCTTATTTCATCACATTTATAGATGATTGCACGCGTTTTGGTCATGTCTATTTGATTTCTCACAAGTTAGAAGCATTGGATTGATTTAGACGGTATGTTAATGAGGTTGAGAATCAATTAGACAATAGCATTAAGGCTCTAAGGACTGACCGAGGACGTATCTATCTGAGCAATTTAAAGTGCTCTGTGAGGAAAAAGGAGTTATCAGGCAATTGACAATTCCTAGGACTCTGCAGCAAAATGATATTGCAGAGAGAAGGAATCGCACATTACTTGACATGGTTAGATCAATGATGGCGCAAGCTAATCTTCTCATTTCTTATTGGGGAGATACTTTGTTGACTGCTGCCTACGTCCTTAACCGTGTGCCCTCCAAATCAGTTCCTTCCACCCCATATGAGATGTGGACTGGCAAAAAGCCTGATTTGGGCAATTTGCAGCCTTGGGGTTCGGCAGCTTACATACACAACGCTTCTCATAAGTTTGGGAAGTTGGGCCCTAGAGGAAAGAAGTGTATGTTCATTCGCTATAGTGAGCATTCTAAGGGCTATGTGTTTGTTGGGGAGCATCCGGATGGAAGTGTGACTAAAATTGAGTCACGAGATATGGATTTCCTAGAGGAGGATTTCCCTAGCAGAGGTGAGGTAACTAGAAAAGTAGAACTCTATGAGATGGAGGATCTACTTGAAGGTGCACCTAGTAGCCTAGTAGAAAATGAGAAGATAATCCCTCAAGCTCCTACGAACAGTGGGAGCGATCTACCTGCCCATGGATTAGATCTAATGGATGAGGATTCTCAGGATTCTCAACTACGTAGAAGCAAACGTGGAGCTATACCCCGTCGTCATTTTGAGATTAAAGGAGAAGCATTCATGATTGCCCCGAGTGATGAGATGGAGCCTAAGAATCTCAAAAAGGCTCATCCCCTGTTAGTAAAGAATGGAGTACTGCAATGGATGAAGAAATAGAGTCTATGAAGAAAAATCATGTCTGGGACTTGGTTGATTTGCCGCCAGGGCGCAAGACTATTGGAAACAAATGGGTTCTCAAAATCAAGCGCAAAGCGGATGGTTCCATAGAAAGGTATAAGGCTCGCCTAGTGGCGAAAGGTTACACCAAACGAGAGGGTGTGGACTACAAGAAAACTTTTTCACCAGTTGTAAGGTTTTCCTCTATTCGTCTAATCCTAGCCATAATAGCTCAGTTAGACTTAGAGCTATATCAAATAGACGTTAAGACTGCATTTTTCAATGGAGAATTGGATAAAGAGATCTATATGGATCAACCAGAAGACTTTGTGGTAGTAGGTCAAGAGCGCAAAGTTTGCAAGCTTCAACGATCTATTTATGGCTTAAAGCAATCATCCAGATAGTGGAATCTGAGATTTCATCGAGCCATTGTTTCTAATGGGTTTACGATGATTGATGAAGATCACTGTGTACGTTAAGCAGTCCAAGGACATTTTTCTGATATTGTCATTATATGTAGATGACATATTATTGGCTGGAAATGACAAGGAGATGATTGTCACCACTAAAAGGTGGTTGTTCTCTACATTTGAGATGAAGGACGTGGGTGAGGCGAGCTATGTGCTCGGTGTCAAGATCCTTAGGGATCGTTCTAGGAGACTTCTTGGTTTGTCTCAAAAGACTTACATTAAGACTATCCTAGAGCGATTCCAAATGCAGAGCTGCAAATCCATTGACACTCCTGTTGCGAAAGGCGAGAGCCTAAGCCTTTATATGGGTCCTAAGACTCAAGAAGAGAATGAAAAGATAGCCCGTGTTCCCTATGCAAATGCTGTTAGAAGCTTGATGTATGTTATGATGTGTACGCGTCCTGACATTTGTTATGCAGTCAAATTGGTGAGTCGTTACCAATCCAACCCAGGACCAGCTCATTAGAAAGCAGTTAAGAGGATATTACGATATCTTAGAGGGGCTGCAGATTACACATTTTGCTATCAAAGTTCAGATCTACAACTAGTTGGCTATTGTGATGCTGACTGGGAAGGAGACTTAGATGAGCGTAAGTTTACTTCAGGATATGCTTTTATGCTTAGCGATGGTGCTATTTCTTGGAGCAGTAAGAAGCAATCCTGTATCGCCTTATCAACTATGGAGGCTAAGTTTGTGGCTTGTTCATCTGCCGTTCAAGAAGCTGTTTGGTTAAGGAGATTCTTTCAGCATTTGGATGTTGTCACACACACTTCAGACCCTGTGACTATCCATTGCGACAGCATGGCTGCACTTGTTTACACTAAGGATCCTAAATACCACGGCAAAACCAAACACATTGATGTAAGGTTCAACTTTATTAGAGACATTATGGCGCAGAAAGAAGTGATCCTGGAGCACATCCCTACGAGTCGCATGGTTGCGGACCCTTTGACTAAACCCATTACTAGAGATGTTTATCTTACTCATGTTAGGGCTTTAGGACTACGTAGGTGGTGATATATTTATGTGTATTCAGTTGAACTCATTAGAAATTGGGCGCCCATGTGGCATGACCCTTTGAACATTTTGAACCTGAACCTTTTGAACCTTATCCATGTAAGTTTGAATTTGAATTCAAAACTTATTTGGATAACCATTCAGGATATCTATATCTATCATATCAATAGATATGGATAGATGGATAGATAGATATTGGTTATTATATTTGATTATATACATCTGATATGATGGGAATAATATATCGAATCAAATACGTTATGTGGTTTTTACCCATAACCTTTTTCCCAGACTCTCTCTCTAACTCTCTCCCATATGAGAACGATCCAACTTCTGCATTGTGACTTGTATGGGTGATACTCATTTTGTAGTATCACTCCACTGCTGGGTTAGTTGTTCACATCTTGGAAGCCCGTGATTTGCTCACAAGATTCCTCGCTTCAGGCTCTACTAAAAGGTATGACTATGAAATTTTTCATCCGCTACGTTTTATACGTTGATTTAAATTGGTATCAGAGCCAATATGGGTATTTTCGTGCCTATTTTTGTGCATTAAAATATGTGTATATTTTTATATAAATATATATACATGATATATGCATAAATATTAATAAAGGAAGAAGATATCCACTCTCGTTAGATTAAGAGCATAAAATACCTCATTTTTATGTTCATTAAATGTCATTTTTAATGCCATTAATGTATTTATTTTGAAAAATAGAGTCCGGCAATACCGAAATTAGATCAAAAAACACCTTGGAAGACGGAGCGTGGGCCTCACGCCACACTGCCGACGCGGCTTCCGCCGACACGCGCCACGTCGACAGCGCTGACGCACGCGTCTTGACGCCACGTCTTTCACGTCTTGAGCCGGCGTCTAAGCTGCCGCTTGCTGAGCCGCTGAGCCGCGCCGTTTTTCCTCCGCGGCTTGGCTAGCTTGCTTGCTGGTACTAAGGCGCTGTTTGTTTTGTTTTAAATTCTGAATCGCCTTAAATAGTCATAATTAATTCGTTATAGCTTTGTTTTAAGCGTGGTTGGTACCGTTAGACTCAGAATTAAATTTTCTGTCTTCTGTAAAATTTTAAAAATTTTCTGAAAATAAAAAATATTTTTCCTGAAATAATAATTCATTATTTCTGCTTTAAAATGCATCTGATGTTGCATGATTAAGTTTTTGGGGCTGAATTTTTTATTGTAGACTATTGTTGTAATTTACTATTGACTGGTATGGTTATTGCATTTTACCAGATTCTGGAATATTTATTTCTAATTTTATGTGTGTTTATTAGTTATTTAAAATTTCGTAAATTTTCGTATGATATACTTTCTGTTATGACATAATTTGAATATTAAATACAGCATATTGTTGTGTTTGCCTAGAGTTTCTAATATGTTGTAATTAGAATAGCATGATTAATTGTTATTTGTTTAAATTCCATCATTAATTGTGACATAGCATGAGTTAGTTGTGAATCTACATTATGATGCTATCATATAGAATTAGAATTTTTTATCATGCTTTTAGACATGCCATAGTCAGTGGGAGGTTATTCGGTTGAGAGAAATCTTTGTAGATTAACTCCCGAAAATCAATATTTTGCACATTCATTAAATTAAATTTTGGATAATTGTCATCTGTGGCGCAAGAGATGATTACAAGCATAGCGGATTTTCGATCTTGCGACTTGTGTAATATTGTCACTATTTAATTTAGATTTTTGTGGCAAAATTATATTATGCTAATCAAAATTAATCCCAATACAAATCTCTCTAAATTGACTTAGCTTATGGAAGTTAATTTGGTTGACCTAGACTTAGTAGAGATGTTCAAATGTGAACAATGTAATCCTATTCTTTAGATGAGAAAAAGTCTTGGAGACTTTAGGTCAGACCTTAGTTGAGCCAAAGTAAGGAAACATGACTTAAAGTCGCCGTGGTTTTGTTGCCTTGTTTAGCATAATAAAAACTAATGTGTGCGCTATGGTTAGCGGCACGCTACGTAGTTTTGGTTGGCGAATTTTGGTGTTATGAAATTAGTAAGC
Source organism: Camellia lanceoleosa (assembly GCA_025200525.1). Lineage (NCBI taxonomy): Eukaryota > Viridiplantae > Streptophyta > Magnoliopsida > Ericales > Theaceae > Camellia > Camellia lanceoleosa. Next base: position 115,896,563 of record CM045768.1, on the reverse strand, counting down.
CCTCAATAAATCTGTATATGATCTTGACTGATGAGCTGCGCGGATTGACTTTGTAATTTGACTTGTAATGATGTTGCATCATTGGACGAAGTAACATTCAAGAGTCACGTCATCCAAAAAATGCAAGCTTAAATGAATTAGTCATTAAGTGTAAAATGAGTAGCCAGTATGAGCAGTGTTTTGCTCTCTATCCAACTATTGAGAATGGATGGAGCAAAATTTCACGCACTATAATAGTGTGCATTAAAGTATCACTTGAAGTTAAAAGATTAGCGCTTAGTAGCAGCAAAATCTATTAACACTAAGTGAAAAGATTAGCGCCAAGTGGCTGCAAAATCTATTAGCATTGCCAACTTGTCTAAGTCTGGACACTTACTGTTTCCACACTTGAGTGTGAGACATGAGGATGTGCTTCTTTGTATGGTTTCTTAGCTAGGCTAACATTTTTTAATAACGTTTAGCATTAAGCGCAAACGTTGCAGCATAGTAATGAAAAGGTCAAGGCCGACAAGGTTGTTATAACTCTAAGAATTCGACGCATGGCTCGTGAGAGCATTGTGTTGAATTAGACTCTTTAGCCTAATTCGCGCTTAAGTTACTTCGGCAGTTGTCATAGATTGATAGCTTATTCTCTCCTTCTTGTGGATAGTAGAATTAATTGCAAGTAACTATGAAGCGAGAAACAGAGATGACAAGAGGAGTATAGTCATCTTTCAACTAGATACAGTAAAGTGTATGGAGAATAAAATTGACTTGAAGGTGCAGGGGATTAGTACTTACTAGTTAAATTTGCGACTTAGGCGCACTTGATATCTCCATGACATCCTTTTTTGATCTAGTAAATATGAATTAGTCATGAGTCATTACCTAGTTGGGGCTAAACCTTTAAAACTTGTGTTCGAGAACTCACACATTAAGATGATTGGAATTAGTTTATGACATTGGTCATGAACCGGCGGCTTATTATACTTAATCACATTAATGAGATGATGACAATATGGTTTGAGTAGGCCCTCTCGGGCCCACTCGCTTGTGACATCATGCTCTCATGTGAATGTATAACTTTGTTCGCAATGGTTGCGCACAAATAAGTAGGAAAGCCGTAGAAGATCATTTGTATTGACGCATTTAGTCCATTATGATATTTGTGACTAGATATGTGTAAGGGTATGATAGCTAAGCCTCAATCTCGACACATTTATAGATTACGATACGCATCTGAGTCAAGACTATTTGATCTCCCATAAATCAAAATTTTTGAAATGATTTTTGACATTACACATATAAGGTCGAGATCAATTAGACAAGAGCTTTTGTGCTTTTAGTTTTGACCAAGGTGGCGAGTATCTATTTGAGTTATTTTTTAGAAAGCTTTGTGAAGAGAAATGGATGCTTAGAAAATTGATTATTCCTAGTACTCAACAACACAATGGTGTAGTAGAGATAAAGAATTAAATATTGTTAATATTAGGTGGATAATGGCGCAAAATGTTTTCCAATTGGGAATTGCACTAGTTTGTTTCCTATATCCCTAACTAAGTGCCCTCCATATCAGATTTTACACTCCATTTGAGTAATGGGTTAGCAGAGAGCCATCTATGGGCGATCTCAGAACTGCTATAGCTTATCTTTATTTTACTTCTCATAAGGTTGCGAAGTTAAGACCTCGGGTTCTATAGCGCATTATTGTATGCAGTCTTGTAAACACATAGGGTCATGTGGCGCATTATTATATGCGGTCATGTAAACCCTCCGGGTCATGTGCATATAGGTAAGCAACTTTGTGGTAGTGTAACTAAGTCACATAAAGTTTTCTTAGTAAAGGTGACGTGAATAGAGTTTTGGAACTCTATAAGATAGAGAATCCTAATCATAGCGCTTTATGTAGCCTAGTTGAGAATGGAGAGAAATTTTCAATATCCTAGGGACAGTGGGAGCGATGTGCCTACTAGTGGATTACTCCATTAGAGAAGAATACTCTACATTCTTTGTTGCGTGGTAACAAATGTGAAAATTTTTCACGTCATCACTGGGTGTTTAAGAGGGAAACATTCATGATTGCTCCGTAAGATGATAAAGAGCCTAGGATAATGCCAAAGGCTCTAGTTCCCTGTTTTTAGAAAGTGAATCAATGTTGTGTAGTTGAAGACAAAGTCTTTGAGGATTAACCATTTCTATAATTTGGTTGACTTTCCATTATGATGCGAAACTGTTCTAAAGTAATGCATAATTTGGATAGTCATTGTTGAGGCATAAGGCTCACTAGATACTGAAAAGTCGCACCATTGAGGAAATTGTAGACCATGAGAAGACTTCCTCCTGGGAAGTGAGGTTATTTTCACTTAGGCTATGATTGGCATAAGTTCGGAACATTGATTTGTGGACATTGTGACCCAACTTTCTCATTGGAGAATTGGATAAGTAGATCCGTAGGGATTTACCTTCTGCTTTTATAGTGAAAAGTTAGGAGCGCAAAAAGGTTGCTAGTTCCAATAAATCTTTTACAACCTAAAATAGTTATCCAAATAGTGGTTCTTAGATTTTGTCAAGCCATGATAGGCCAACGATGATCGATGAAGACCACTGAGGCATGATCGATGGTCCCAAAGAAGTTTTTCCTTACTTAGTCATTATGCGCCAGGAATTTATAGGATTGTCGCCACCTAGGGTGGGCAGTCCTCTGTTTTAGATATGATGGACATGGGTGATGTAATTTATATGCTCGGATGTACGATCCTTAGGGATTGTTTTGGGAGAATTCCTGTTTTGTCTTCGATGACTTATATAAGGAATATCCTAGAACGATTCTGGATGCAAAATTGCAAACCCATTGACTTACCTATCGGTAAAAGCCAGAGCCTTAGCTATTGAGTGAATCCTCGAATTGTCCTTAGGAGAAACATATGACCTATATTCCTTGATCTTTTCTTTGTTGTAGGAGCCTAAAGTACGCTATGTGGGCGTATTCGGCATGATAAGTGTTATCTTTGGTAAATGGTCAACTGAGTTGTTTAGACATTGACCTTGCTCATTAGACCGTGGATAGAATGCTTTACTAGTAGTATATTAATTTGCTCCTTGTAAGATTCAATGCGCTAGTTGGGCGCATCAAGAATGAACGTAAATTGGTCACCAAAATATCTTTAGAGAGGTTATTGTGCAAGAGGTAGTGATCTTGAATCACTTCATGTGAGGCGCACATGGAGGATTTCGTTGTATATGCTTCTCGCAACCAAATTAATTTCCATAAGCTAAATCAATTTAGAGAGAAATTCGCATTGGGATTATGTAAACGTCCCCAAATGTCCCGGGAGGGAATCCCCCATTTTATTCATTGGGCTCACTATAGTTCAGGACTCAATGTCACGGTCCTGTAGCTAATCTCGCAGAGTAGAATGCAAGACCGATGAATCATCAAAGAGTCCAAATCCGGCAAATCGTTTTGAAAAACAAATTTTAGAAAGAAATGCCAAACATGGACTACTTTGCCAGATACAGAGTCGCCACCTAAATATTTATTTTGGGAGAATTTAGGAAACCCTAACTCGTTGCCTAAGGCCACGTGTCCGTCATCACCAAAGTTGTCTCGGCTCGGGAACTTGGGTACGATTGGGAAAGGTCACTTCGTGAGCACCCTTGCTCGCCTGATCAAAGATCGGCCTCTACTAACCATGATATCGAGTTTTGAAAACATTATGTGCTCTTATTCCAGTTATTAGCCTAGAATTACTATGTGATGCACACAGCATACAAGTATAGACTGGATTGCCTGAGTTGGAACAGAGCATTTTATGTTTGTTTTTTAAAGCGGTTTGCTACTCACAAGTAGGCTAAAATGCGGATTTTGCCACCCTCAAGTGGGCTTAGAAAACATGGTGATTTGCCACTATCTAGTGGGCTTAAAACTCGCAATCAATGAATTGTTCCAATTCAGATAATCCAACTTTCACCCACAAGCATTCAGGCAGTTATATCACATAAGCACATAGCCTTATGGTAAGCATGCTATCATGGCAGTCACTCACATACATGCAAGGATGCTAAAGTATAAATACTTACCGAGTACTCCAAGCCAAAGAAAGAAGATAATTAGAAAACATGCATGAATCCTAACTATGCTGAAATGCCTAATGCAACACATGCAAAAATGCAACTAAGATAAGCTCGGCTATTCTAAAATGGCATATGAAATGCAACAACTGATACACGTATTCAACTCGGAATTGAAATACAATGCAGTTAGTATGATACGCCGAGCCTGGTGCATGCAATACAGATGAATGAATGCAAACATGCGAACATATAAATGCTAATTGAAACATGCCCTAAAACTAACCATCATAAGCTGGTAAATAAAAGGGAGAAAGACGTGGGGTTGGAAGACATACATCACACACACGCATACTTATTACAACATTGCCCTCTCTTGGAGGGTCCGAATAAATAATACATAACCGAAATGAATAACAGCTACAACTAATTATTATACAACACTAGCTAATTAACAAATTAACTAAGAAAGCGAGTAAACTAGCATGCAATGCTACATGAGGTAGACTGCCTCAGCTCTGTTCGGAATGATAAAGGATGCATGCATACTCAAGTTGCCTTGTCGGGAAATCCATCGCGATGCCTCGATTTGCCTCTATTTGCAACTGGTTCCAGAACACTATACAAAGCTCCAAAAGGCTGCTGACCTATTTTTGCTGCTGACTTCCAGTTTGCTGCAACAAAGAGCAAGAAAGGGGCATGGCAAAGTATCTTCAACACATGTGTGCACACCTCGATCCTCGTGCCACCAATCATGCATCTCGATGCATGATGGCCGAGGAGTCGAATTGCACGACTCGATGTGGAATGAATGCACATGACAACATAACAAGGCCTAGACTCTATCATAGGTAATCCGGAGTGTCGGCGACTGGGAATTGAGACACGTTTTGTCACTTTGAGTACGAAACGTGCCTCGTTTCCCATGTTTGGGCTAACTCCTACCCCAAACACAATGCAACAAGTAGGATGGCATGCACCAATGCAAATCTATCATGCAACCCTAATGCGATGCAACTAAGTGATGAAAATGCGACTAACATGCACAATGCTATGAACTATATGACATGCACAACGCTCATGAATTATGGCATACTCAATGCGACTAACAACCTAGCATATACAATGCGAGGAATGACATGGCATACACAATGCTAACAACATAACATGCACAACACATTGCGCTAACATACAACCTAGCATACGCAATGCTATGGACTAAAATGGCATACACAATGCAAGATGGACTTACACCAATATGAGTGGACCTCAGCCACACTCACATCAGTGGCCAATGGTGGAAATGAGACAACCGAAACACATGCAAACATGCATGGATGCAAAGGACTGATCCTAAGGCATAACATGCAACTCTAACTAAGCATGGAAAAGGATGAAACATGGCATAGAATGGGACATGATACGGCTCTAAAATGGCATAAAAGATGGTCCCGAAACATGCAAATATGTCACACAATGCATGCTAGATGGTTCGGGTACCGAAACTAGTGAAGTGCATTACACTAGAGGTACCCAAAGCGATGCACAAATGGAAAAACCAACCCCAAACAGACCCTAAGCAGGTGTAGACACCCCATTTTTTACCGCCCTTAAGACTTGGACGCGACTGATGGTTTACATGGTGGAGAAAGGTGTGTAAGGGAAAGGTTCAGTTTCTTCGGCAAGAAGAGAGTCAAAGCTCAACTTCATACCTCTTTTTGGACCAAAACAATCTTGATCAAAAGATTTTAGACCTTAAAACCCTCTCTTTCAAAACGTTTTTGAAATAAAGTTTCTACGATGTTCCAACGCTCGCATTTTGTTAAATGTTGCGCTTTTCGGTAAACCGAGCAAGGACAAAGTAGAAATTAATGAAAGAGAGATGAAATCTTTGAAAAATCTTTCAAAACACCTTACTTAGGGGTTTGAAGTTGAAGAAAAGAAGAGAAGAGAGAAGAAACCCAGTTGGGGGAGAAAATGGACATGAACTGTTAAGAAGAGTCGAGCAACCCTCGCCGAATCGGGCTCATTCATTTGCATACTTGGAATCAAGCTATGAGGCCACCACCGTTGGAAAGAAGATTTCTGGGGCTTCATTTTGCACTCAAGAATCTCCTAAAGCCAATTCCGGACAAGGGAGATATGGTTGATTGAAGTAGGGCATCACTCCGGTTGGACTAAATCTGCGCAGCTTCACCAAAACAGGCATAACTTTTTGCAGAGGAGGAATTTTAATGCAAAGTTTGTGCCATTGGAAAGCTAACTTCCAGAGCTTCAATTTGAATACCTGGATGGCCACCTTTGGACTTCCCAATCACTGGCCGGCCACCTTTCTTTCCGGAAGACCAATTTTTGTCCTGAAAAGTAGCAGGCCGACCATAAAAAGTGGTAGGCCGGCCACTTATGCCCAGAAAGCCCAAAATTGATAGATGTCTTCCCTCCAGCTGTCTTCCACAACCTCCAGCTGTCCTTAGCTCAGATATTTTCGACCTTTAGTGTTGCTTTTGCTATATATGATGATATATCTCCCATTTTCCAAGAGAGACAAGTTTTGGCTCCATTTTTGAATTTGTTTTCCCCCCCCCTTTTCTTAGCCTCTCTCCCTCTATATAATATACACTCCACCACCATTGTTAAGGGTTAGACACTTTTGGCTTAGGTTCATAACCCTGCTCCTCCATTACTCTCCATTTTCAAGCTCCAAACACCCATTTTCTTGCACCACTTGCACTACAACCCCTAGCCTACCCCCTCCATCACTCATTCCAGCACCTTCGAGGACATTTGAAGAGGTTGAAAGTCCAGAATTTTGGTCCAAAAGTTGCTGATTTGTGCTCTTCAAGGGTAAGTGTCTATTTCCCTCAAACTTGTATTTTTTTGTTTCATTTATAAGCTATTCTTGAAAGCATCTTTGGAATTTGTCATGAACTGAAAAAGGTCATATTTTGAGCTCCTATTCATGTTTTATCAAGGACTTTTTACTGTTTGAGGTCTTCTCCTCACCCTTTGTGTTTAATCTCTCTTTTAGGCCTATTTTTGCCTGGTATTTTAGTCTTATTTGTGAGCTGTTTTGGACTTGGTCATAAACTGTAAAATGTCTTTTTTTGAGCCCCTCTTCAACTTTGTTGAAGGGCTCTCCTTTGTTTGAGGCCAGCTGCTACCACTTGTCTCTTTATCCCTCTTTTTGGCCTTTTTCTTGCATGTTGTTTTACCCCCACTTGTTTTTATTTTAGAGACTTAATATAAATTGTAAAGTGCCTTGTTTTGAGCCCCTAGTAAAATTTGTTGAAGGGCTCTTTGCTATTTGGGGCCAGCTGTTGTCCCTTGTCTCTAATCTCTCTTTTAGGGTCATTTTTGCATAATAGATTGGCCCTATTTGTGTTCACTTTTGAGATTTGTTATAAACTTTAAAAAGTCTCCTTTTTACGTCATCTTCATGTTTTATTAAAGGAATTTTCTTGTTTGAGGTCATATGCTTCCTTGTATGCTTGATTGTCCCTTATTTTGAGCCTTACACCTAAGCTCTTGTTGCATGCTTGGTTTGGCCTTCTAGCCACTGAAATCCAGTGAATTTTTAGTGGCTAGTACACTGTTTTGAGCATCAAAATCAGAGGGGGGTGACCCCCTCTCACCTTGCCTTTTTTGGTGGCCTTTTAGGCTTTCCAAAGAGACCCTATCTTGCATGCTTTGAAGTCACTTTCCAGGGTCAGTTTGGTGAGTTTTAGGACTACCATATTTTATTTTAAGCATTGTTTATGCCATGCTAAGTGTCCACCTTGTATGTGCTTAAGAATCCCTTGCATAGCCCTCTAAAGGAGTTCATCATTTTTGCATGTGTTGGCTTCATTTCAGTGGTTATCTGGGCATATTTTGGCATATTTTGTTCACTGATTTTTGCTGGTTTGGTGAGATTCCATATGCTTAACATACTTGCCATGTAAAACATGTTTGTTAGTCAAAATTGCATGTTATTTTAGTCCATCTTGCTAGCACTTTTTGGCCACACTTTGAACTGGAAATGTGCATGTTTTAGGACTGCCTTGACTCTGTCTTTATGCTTCATGATCAAATAATGCATGCTTTGCATAGCTATAGGTCAATACATGTGTCTAGTTTTGCATTTCGAGACCATTCCATGCATCGGGTGCCATGTTTCTATGTTTCGGGACCATTTAGCATTATATTTCAATGCTGAAATTTGCATGCTTGTATGCCATATTCCATGCCTTGCCATGCTTTGGTAGAGTGGCATTTGATGCCTTAGGTTCGGTTCTCGATTTGCGTGCATCTGCGCACGCATTTCGAGCGTCTCATTTTCATCTTATGGCCGCTGATGTGAGTGTGGATGAGGTCCACTCATATTGGCGTAAGTCCATTATGCATTATGTATGCCATTTCATTTCATAGCATTGCGTATGCTAAGTTGTATGTTAGAGCATTGTGTATGCCATGTTACATCGAGTATCGTGTATGCCATTTCATAGCATTGTGTATGCTAGGTTGTATATTAGTTGCATTCATGCATGTCATGCATATTGCATTGTGTTTGGGATAGGAGTTAGCCCGAGCACGGGAAACGAGGGACCTTTCGTACTCCGAGTGACGGAACGTGTCTCAATTCCCGATCACCGACACTCCGGATTATCCATGATGGAGTCTTGGTCTTGTTGTGTTTTCATGTGCATTCATTCCATATTGAGTTGTGCAATTCGACTCCTCGGCCATCATGCATCGAGATGCGTGATTGGTGGCACGAGGATCGAGGCATGCATACATATGTAAAAATACATTGCCATGTCCCTTTCATGCTCTCTGTTGCAGCAAATCAGAAACCGGCAATCCCTTGGGACTTCGTGCAATATTTCGGGCTCAATTGTAAATAGAGGCTAATCGGGGCATCGCAGTGGATTTCCGCGCAAGGCAACCCGAACATGTATCATTCATCATCCAGAGCAGAGTTGAGGCAGTCCCTAGCTTGCGTGCCATTTATTGCTTTCCTAGATTAATTTGTTAATTAATTAGGATTTTGTACTTATTGGGACTGTATTATTTATTTGGGACTATATATTATTTATTCGGACCCTCCGAGTGAGGGCACAACTGTAATAAGTGTGCGTGTGTGTGATGTATGTCTTCTAACTCCACGTCTTTCTCTCCCTTTTATTTACCAGCTTATGATGGTTAGATTAGGGCATGTTTCAATTAGCATACAGTATGATAGCATGTTTGCATTTATTCATCTGTTTTGCATGCACCGGGCTTGGCACATCATACCTCACTACATTGTATTTCAATTTCGAGTTGGATACTTGTTAGCTATAGCATTCCATAATGCCATGTTTAGAATAGCCGAGCCTGCTATAGTTGCATTTTTGCATGTGTTGCATTAGGCATCTCTGTATAGTTAGGATCATGCATGGATTCCTAATTAGCTTTTGTTTTGGCTTGGAGTACTCGGTAAGTTTTTATGCTTTAGCATCCTTGCATGTGTGTGAGTGACTGCCATGATAGCATGCTTACCATGAGACTATTTGCTTATGTGATATAACTGCCTGAATGCCTGTGGGTGGAGATTGGGTTATTTGGATTGGGACAAATCATTAACTGTGAGTTTTAAAGCCCACTAGATAGTGGCAAAACTATCTTTTCTAAAGCCCACCCGAGGGTGGCAAAATCTGCATTTTAAGCCTACCTGCGGGTAGCAAACCATCTTTCAAAAAAACAAACATGAAATGTTTTATTCCAATTCAAGCGATCCAGTCTATACTTATATGCTGTACGCATCACATAGTAAATCTAGACTAATAACTGGAATAAGAACACACAATGTTTTCAAAACTAGATATCATGGTTAGTAGAGGCCGATCTTTGATCGGGCGAGCGGGGGTGCTCACGAAGTGACCTTCCCCAATCGTACCCAAGTTCCCGAGCCGAAACAACTTTGGTGATGACGGACACGTGGCCTTAGGCACGAGTCAGGGTTTCCTAAATTTTCCAAAAATAAAATATTTAGGTGACGACTCTGTATCTGGCAAAGCAGTCCATGTTTGGCACTTCTTTCAAAAAAAAAATCTATTTTCTCAAAACGATTTGCCGGATTTGGACTCTTTAGTTCAGATTACGAACCCTGACAATTTGAGTCTTGAACTGTAGTGAGCCCAAAACGAACATAACGGGGGAGTCATCCCTCCCGGGGCGTTCGGGGACGTCTACAGTAGGTCTGAAATAGTGGGAAAATGGACTAAAATGATGGCTCAAAATGCAAGGAAATGGAGCTCATTCAATGGTCCGAAAGCAAGGCACTCATGCACAACTCTCAAGCACACTTAAAGAGGAGAAAACATAAGGATATGGCATTCACATAGGCTTTAAAATATGATGTAAAATGACCCCAAAGCATGAAAACATCTCAGTATATGCATGCAATAGACCTCCAATCTCAAAGCTAGGCAATTGTATTGAACTACAAGCATGCAAAACAAGCATCATTCGACCATGAGACCCAAAAACAGAGCTAGGGCTGTCCAAAATATGCACAAAATTAGTTTAAGGCATGGCCAAAAAGTGCTAAAATCAAGGGTCAACAAAGCATGCAAAGAAAGCTAGTGAACCATGAGTTGTACTACAACTATATGAAACATATGAGAGCTCACCAAACCAGCCAAAAACAGAAGTATGCCATGCCAAAATAAGCCCAAAAACCCACTGAAACTCAGTCAATGCATGCAAGAATGATAGGCTCCTTTGATGGGCTAATAAGAGGGTTATTCTACACATATATAATGGACATACAAAATGGAAAAACCACCTCTGGAAAGAGGTTATGACAGCCCTAAAACCCACGAAAAAGGCCCTGAAATTAGTCTAGGAAGCATGCAAGTGAAAGCCCCTTTGAAAGGCCTTGAATAGGATTGTTCTACACATGCATAATAGACATTCAAAATGGCCAAAAGGGCTTTGGACAGAGCTTATGCAGACCTTAAAACTCACCAAATAAGGCCTAAAACATGACTTCAAAACATGCAAAATGGAGCTACTTTGGAAGGCCAACAAAGCTAGTAAAGAGAACAAGGGATGAGAGGGTCACCCCTCTCTGATTTTAGGGCTCAAAAACACATATTGGCCATTGAAAATCCATTGGATTTCAGTGGCCAAAAGGCCAAACCAAGGCCAATACAAATGCTCTAATGCATAGCCCTAAACATGAGGAAATGAAGTATGCAAAGGGGAAGATGACCCCAAACAGAAAAATGACCTTGATCAAACTTAAAAAGGAGCTTAAAACAAAACTTTTTTTCAGTTTATGTCAAAGTCCAAAAATGCTTAGAAATAAGGCTAAAGTATGGAGCAAAACAATGTCAAAATGGGGAAAATGGTGACTTACCCTTGTAAAGCCGACCCTCAGCAACTTATGGACCAAGGTAATGAGCCTTCAACCTCTGCAAATCAGTTCCAAGGTGCTTGGATGGATGGTGGAGGTGTTGTGCTAGGAGGTGTAGTGTAATGGATGCAAGAATAATGGGGTTTGGGGCTTGAAGAAGAGAGCTATGGAGGGAGAAGTGTATAAGCCTCAGCCAAAATTTTTCTAACCCTTGCAAATGGAGAGGAGACCCTCTCTTATAGAAGACAAAGGGCCAAGGCTTCTCTAAGAAGCTTCAACAAAGGGTCAAAGCTTCTAAAAGAAGCTTAACCAAAAGGGTCAAGTTTCTTGAGGAAGCTAGACCAAAGGGGTCAAGCTTCCCCAAGAAGCTTGACAAAAGGGTCAAGCATCTCCTAGAAGCTAAGCAAAAGGACCAAAGCTTCCTTAAGAAGACAAACAAAGTGGGTAAATCCCGGAAGATGGGTCAAATGCTTCACAGCTGGCATAGCCATGTTGCACTCAGGAAGGCCAAAAAGGGGATGGTTGGCCGACCAGTTCAAGTGGTCGGCCGACCAGGGTTCAAAAGGTTCAATGTGAAATGCTAGTCGGCCATACCAAAAAGGTGGCCTCCCAGATGAGTACAATTTAATGGTAGTATGGGAGACCAGAAAATGCGGCTCAAAAGTGAGAAAGACCAAGAGGTCAAGAGGGTCAGGAAGTAAAGGTGGTCGGCCACCCCAGATTGGTGGCCTCCTAGGTGAGTATAACACAATGGTGATATGAGAGACCAGAAATTATGGCCCAAAAGTGAGGAAGACCACCTCTCTAACAAGAAAATCGGGCGACGAGCAGAAAGGTAGTCTCCAAGAAGAAAAGGTGGTCTCCCACCATACCACCACCTTCCTAACAATGAAAATAGGGTCCATACTAAAAATGAACCCAAACCGATGCAAAACTAAGGTTCGGGGGCCAAAACGCGCAGTCCGGGGCCTCGAAAATAGGCTGTTAGGCACCGGAAGTGGCGTACGACCACGAAGGTGGTCTCCCAGGCCACAGTGTCCCTCTAAGGAGAGGAAACAAGGTGTGTTCCAAAAACCGAAGCAAACAGAGGTAGTTAAGCGGTCCCGAACCGAGGCACACGGCCGACGGCTCCGAAAACGAGAAATTGGTCTCCAAATGGGAAAAATGGCCTACGACCACGAAACGTAGCCTACGGCCACTGAGAGATGGTCTACGAGACCTCTCCCTCCCTTCGGGAAGAGAAAACAGAGAAAACAGGACCTGGTTCGCAAACCGAGGCAAAGCACAAAAGAGCCCCGAAGTCCGGAGACAAGGCTCGCAGCCGAGACTCTGAAACCTCAGGACGAGCACAACATGCACTATCACCGAGCGCTCAATCGGTGACGTCTGAGTCTTAAGGTCGGTCAAAAATGGGTGTCTACAGATTAATTTAATTAGCATAATATAATTTTGCTACAAAAATCTAAATTAAATAGTGACAATATTACACAAGTCGCAAGATCGAAAATCCGCTATGCTCGTAATCATCTCTTGTGCCACAGGTGACAATTATCCAAAACTTAATTTAATCATGCGCAAAATATTAGTTTTCGGGAGTAAATTTATAAAGATTTCTCTCAACCGAACAACCTCCCACTGATTATGGCATGTCTAAAAAACATGATAAAATATTCTAATTCCATACAATAGCATCATAATGTAGATTCACAATCAATACATGCTATGTTACATTTAATAACGGAATTAAAATAAAAAACAATTAATCATGCTATTCTAATTACAACATATTAGAAATTCTAGGCAAAAAATAGCAATATGCTGTATTTAATATTCAAATTATGCCATAACAGAAAGTATATCACTTCTGAAATTTTTTGAAATTTTATAGTATTTTCTGAAATTTTAAATAACTAATAAACACACATAAAATTAGAAATAAATATTTAGAATACGGTAAAATGCAATAACCATACCAATAAATGGTAAACTACAATGAGTCTACAATAAAAAATTCAAATTTCAAAAACTTAATCGTGCAACACCAGATGCAATTTAAAGCAGAAATAATGAATTATTATTTCAAGAAAAATATTTTTTATTTTCATAAAATTTTGCAGAAGATAGAAAATTTAATTCTGAGTCTAACAGTACTAACCACGCTTAAAACGAAGCTATAACGAATTACTTATGACCATTTAACGCAATTTTGAATATTAAAAAAAACAAACAGACCCTTAACATTAGCAGCCAAGCCGGCGGAGAAAAAACAGCGCAACTCAACACGCGGCTCAGCGCCCGGCGCGGGCGTGCGTAGTGCGGACGACACACGCGTGGTAGCGCGTGGAGGCGCGTGGACGCTGCTGACGGCGTCAGATGGCACGTGAGGCCCACGCACCGCCTTCCAAGGTGTTTTATGGTCCAATTTCGGTACTGTCGGACTCCATTTTCCAAAATAAATACATATATGGCATTAAAAATGACATTTAATGAACATAAAAAAGAGATATTTTATGCTCTTAATCTAATCAGAGTAGACATCTTCCTCCTTTATTAATATTCATACATATATCATGTATATATATTTATATAAAAATATACACATATTTTAATGCATAAAAATAAGAACGAAAATACCCATATTGGCTCTGATACCAATGTAAATCAAAGTATAAAACGCAGCGGATAAAAAATTTCATAGTCATACCTTTTAGTAGAGCATGAAACGAAGAATCTCGTTAGTAAATCACGTGCTTCCAGGATGTAAACAACCAACCCAGCAGTGGAGTGATACTACAAAATGAGTATCACCCACACAAGTCACAATGCAGAAGCTGGATCATTCTCATATGGGAGAGAGTTAGAGAGAGAGTCTGGGAAAAAGGTTATGGGTAAAAACCACATAACGTATCTAATATCGATATATTATTCCCATCATATCAGATGTATATAATCAAATATAATAACCAGTATCTATCTATCCATCTATCCATATCTACTGATATGGTAGATATAGATATCCTGAATGGTTATCCAAATAAGTTTTGAATTCAAATTCAAATTTACATAGATAAGGTTCAAAAGGTTCAGGTTCAAAAGGTTCAAAGGGTCATGCCACATGGACGCCCAATTTCTAACATCTCGACCTTATATGTGCAACATCAAAAATCATCTCAAAACTTTTGACTTATTGGAGATCAAATAGTCTCGACTCAGATGCGTATCGTAATCTATAAATTTGTCGAGATTGAGGCTTAGCTATCATACCCTTACACATATCTAGTCACAAATATCATAGTGGACTAAATGCGCCAATACAAATGACCTTCTACGGCTTTCCTACTTACTTGTGCGCAACCATTGCGAACAAAGTTATACATTCACATGAGAGCATGATGTCCTGGCGAGTGGGCCGAGAGGGCCTACTCAAACCATCTTGACATCATCTCATTAATGTGATTAAGTATAATAAGCCACCGGTTCATGACCAATGTCATAAACTAATTCCAATCATCTTAATGTGTGAGTTCTCGAAGACAAGTTTTAAAGGTTTAGCCCCAACTAGGTAATGACTCACAACTAATTCATATTTATTAGATCATAAAAGGATGTCATGGAGATATCAAGTGCGCCTAAGTCGCAAATTTAACTAGTAAGTGCTAATCCCTACACCTTCAAGTCAATTTTATTCTCCGTACACTTTATCGCATCTAGTTGAAAGATGACTATACTCTCTTGCTATCTCTGTTTCTCGCTTCATAGTTACTTGCAATTAATTCTACTATCCACAAGAAGGAGAGAATAAGCTATCAATTTATGACAACTCCCGTAGTAACTTAAGCACGAATTAGGCTAAAGAGTCTAATTCAACACAATGCTCTCATGAGCCATGCGTTGAATTCTTAGAGTCATAACAACCTTATCGGCCTTGACCTTTTCATTACTATGCTGCAACGTTTGTGCTTAGTGGTAAACGTTATTAAAAAATGTTAGCCTAGCTAAGGAACCATACAAAGAAGTACCTCCTCATGTCTGACACTCAAGTGTGAAAATAGTAAATGTCCGGACTTAGACAAGTTGGCAATACTAATAGATTTTGCAGCCACTTGGCGCTAATCTTTTCACTTAGTGCTAATAGATTTTGCTGCTACTAAGCACTAATCTTTTAACTTCAAGTGATACTTTAATGCACACTATTATAGTGCGTGAAATTTTGTTCCATCCATTCCCAACAGTTGGATAGAGAGCAAAACACTGCTCATACTGGCTACTCATCTTACATTTAATGACTAATTCATTTAAGCTCGCATTTCTTGGATGACGTGACTCTTGAATGTTACTTCATTCAATGATGCAACATCATTACAAGTCAAATTACAAAGTCAATCTGCTCAGCTCATTAGTCAAGATCATATACAGATCTATTGAGGGCTTACTAATTTCATAACTCCAAAACTTGCCAACCAAAACTACGTAGCATGCCGCTAACCATAGCGCACACATTAGTTTTTATTATGCCAAACAAGGCAACAAAACCACGGCAACTTTGAGTCATGTTTCCTTACTTTGGCTCAATTAAGGTCTGACCTAAAGTCTCCAAGACTTTTGCTCATCTAAAGAATAGGATTACATTGTTCACATTTGAACGTCTCTACTAAGTCTAGGTCAACCAAATTAACTTCCATAAGCTAAATCAATTTAGAGAGAAATTCGTATTGGGATTAATTTTGATTAGCATAATATAATTTTGCCACAAAAATCTAAATTAAATAGTGACAATATTACACAAGTCGCAAGATCGAAAATCCGCTATGCTCGTAATCATCTCTTGCGCCACAGGTGACAATTATCTAAAATTTAATTTAATTTATGCACAAAATATTGATTTTCGAAAGTTAATCTACAAAGATTTCTCTCAACCGAATAACCTCCCACTGACTATAGGAGAGAGCAGAGTCTGAAATGAAGGATCTCGTGGGTATAACACGTGCTTCCAGAATGTGAACAACCACCACAACAATGGAGTGATACCACAAAATGAGTATCACCTACACAAGTCACAGTGCAAAATAGATCGTGATAATGGGTTTGACCCATTAGAAACAAAGTTTGCAAGCTTCAATGATCTATTTATGGCTTAAAGCAATCATCCAGACAGTGGAATCTGAGATTTCAACGAGCCATTGTTTCTAATGGGTTTACGATGATTGATGAAGATCATCGTGGTAATGTAAGCGATCCAAGGACATTTTTCTGATATTGTCATTATATGTAGATGACATATTATTGGCTGGAAATGACAAGGAGATGATTGTCGCCACTAAAAGGTGGTTGTTCTCTACATATGAGATAAAAGACATGGGTGAGGCGAGCTATGTGCTCGGTGTTAAGATCCTTCGGGATCGCTCTAGAAGACTTCTTGGTTTGTCTCAAGAGACTTACATTAAGACTATCCTAGAGCGATTCCAGATGCAGAGCTGCAAACCCATTGACACTCCTATTGCGAAAGGCGAGAGCCTAAGCCTTGATATGGGTCCTAAGACTCAAGAAGAGAATGAAAAGATGGCCCGTGTTCCCTATGCAAATGTTGTTGGAAGCTTGATGTATGCTATGATGTGTACGTGTCCTGACATTTGTTATGCAGTCGGATTGGTGAGTCGTTACCAATCCAACCCAGGACCAACTCATTGGTAAGCAGTTAAGAGGATATTACGATATCTTAGAGGGGCTGCAGATTACACACTTTGCTACCAAAGTTCAGATCTACATCTAGTTGGCTATTGTGATGCTGACTGGGGAAGAGATTTAGATGAGCGTAAGTTTACTTCAGGATATGCTTTCATGCTTAGCAATGGTGCTATTTCTTGGAGCAGTAAGAAGCAATCCTGTATCGCCTTATCGACTATGGAGGTTGAGTTTGTGGCTTGTTCGTCTGCCGTTTAGGAAGCCGTTTGGTTGAGGAAATTCCTTCAGCATTTGGATGTTGTCACATACATTTCAGACCCTATGACTATCCATTGTGACAGCATGGCTGCACTCGTTTACGCTAGGGATCCTAAATACCACAGCAAAACCAAACACATTGATGTGAGGTTCAACTTTATCAGAGACATTATGGCGCAGAAAGAAGTGATCCTAGAGCACATCCCTACGAGTCACACGGTTGCAGACCCTTTGACTAAGCCCATTGCTAGAGATGTTTATCTTACTCATGTTAGAGCTTTAGGACTACGTAGGTGGTGATATATTTATGTGTATTCAGTTGAACTCATATTTTTTTTGGGGATATTTATGCCATTAATATTCATATTTGTTTCTATTACACATTTATGTTTACTACTTTTTGCAATGGTTTATGAATTAGCATACACAAAATAATTAAATTGATGTTAGCAGGCAAGATTGGCTCACTCACACGAGCAATCGCCCTTAGCGCTTGGTAGCGAGTAAAGATGAAACTAGTGGCTTATTGTATTTGGAGCAAATAAAGAAGCTAAAATATCCACTAGCTATGTCACCTTGGTTGGAGCCAACTTTTCCATGATGTGCCTGTTATGGATAACTAGATGCGAGATCTCATTTGATTCTTGAGAGGCGAGCAAATAGAGAATTCGAGTTAGATGCTAGGAAGCGAATTGTGCGCTTAAGAGCGACTAGACTAAGATCTGTATGGTGTGTGAGTTTAACATCACTCTTTGAAAGAGTTACTCCACTATAACATGCATTTGTACTGCATGTGCTTATCGACCCGTTAGTGGGGTGAAAGAATGGATCCCTGCTTCTTCACCGTGTGAGTCCTCAAAGTCATTTTTCCCTAAATGACTTCACTTTGTGCCTTTTGTGACCTTTGACTATGTCACAAGATGAGGAGTTGATGTTCAGCTACTTTGGTATGTTGCCTGCGGTCATGTCTGATTCGGCTTTAAGGGACATTATTGGGAAAGCGATCAATTTCAAATTGAATGATATGAAGGTGAAGGGAATATCATCTAGTTCTATATCTCTACTCTATATTCACTGTCGACAACTCACATCGCTCTTTATGGGATGATGATTGGGTGTGAATATAATGCAGGACCTAGGAGAGTCAAACATGCTCTTTGAGGGATTAGAGATGTTTTTGGACCGATATAGCTAGATGGGTCTGGGTACATGAGACACTATTTCTGTTCATTTTGGGTTGATGTTTCTATGCTGACTCATATTGAGTTTCTAGTATAGAGGTCCCACATGCAGGTGTTCTCAGCGGTCGCACGGTGCATTGGCTAGTATGAAATTGTTCATTTTTGGGGAGATTAAGATAGAGATGTGGCAGTGTCATGCCAACTTATGTGCGAGTGGGAGATATTAGACATTGGGCGCCCATGTGGCATGACCCTTTGAACCTTTTGAACCTAAACCTTTTGAACCTTATCCATGTAAGTTTGAATTTGAGTTCAAATTCAAAACTTATTTGGATAACCACTCAGGATATCTATATCTATCACATCAACTGATATGGATAGATGACATAGATATCCTATATATCTGATATGATATGGGATATAGGTAATCAGAAAAATAACGTATGTTTTATGTTTTTCCCATATACTGACTCTCTCCCATAAAACAACGATCAAGCCATTTTGCACTGTAACTTGTGTGGATGATACTCATTTTGTAGTATCACTCCCTTCGCTGTGGTTGTTCACATTCTATAAGCACGTGATTTACCCACGAGATCCTTCACTTGACTCGCTAAAAGGTATGACTATGAAAATTTTTCATCCGCTGCGTTATACTATGATTTACAGTCATAATGGGTTCCGAGGTGTCAACTTGTATTTCGGGCGTTGGAGTGATCGAATCCGAGAATAGTGAGAGTGCTCTAAGGTTGCTTTTGTCTCACTTCAAAGTTGAGACCGCTCGAGTGATACTTTTGTCGCTCGAGCGGTAAAGTCGTCTTTCCAATTCTTTGTTCTGAAGTCTGTTATACTGGGAGTGTGTTTTCATCACTTAAGCGAATGTTTCACTGCTCGAGTGGTTTGTTCGCAGAAGAGAGAGATTCTAGGAGTTTGAATTCACTACTTGAGCGCAAGATTCATCGCTTGAGCGATGTGTCCGCAATTAGCTCCGAAAAATGTATCCAATTTCTTAAAGATTGAGCCTTATACCCAATTTCCCTCGTAAAAAATATATATATATAAAAAGCACAATTATTGTCATGATGTAGGTATTTTGTAAAATCCTAGTTTGTTATTGAAAATATTTGTTATGAACACTTGTTTATATGACATGCATGTGTATATATATATACATTGAACATAAATTTATGGGAAAACAATACACAATTTCACAGTTTTTTCCTAAAGCGATACATGTTAGAAAATTAAAATATCCAATGATATAGCATTACAGATTGACAATGTATGAATACAATCATATATATAAATTTACATTTATATTTTTTTATATATGTAGACATATATATAGACATTGATATATATATATATAAGATGTCACAAAAGTAACATGTGAAATCTTTTGCAACAATATAATAAAGGTAATAATGAGAAGTTAACTATTCATAATTAAATAGTTGGACATATCATAATATAGATGTTTAGTATTACATTTTTGTGTGTATGCACTATTTTTTAATTAGATTATTAAATTTACATAAAAATGAAATGGAATTTGTGAATAATTTATGTAAAATTAGAGATTAGTGAGAAAAAAAAATTAAAAAGAGAAGTTTGCGTTTGGTAACGTTTACGTTTTTTTATTTATGTTTACAAAAATTTTATAAACTGATTTTTTTTTATTTTTAGAAAAACAAAAACTACAAACGCGTTTAATTTGAATAAAATGTTTGAAAAATTTTAAAAGCATAAACTAAAAAATATGTTTGTTTAGGCCTAAAATATTTATTTATTTTGATTATTATTTATGACAATGGAATCATACACATTATAATTGGAAAAAAAATAATTGGAAAAAAAAAATTTGAAAAAAATAATAATTGAAAAAAAAAAAATTTGTTACTCAAATTTTTAAATTTTTGTTTAAAAACCAAAGTAAACTCATTTTTTGAGTTTACGTTTTTTTCTCAAATTTATAAACTGAGAAGACCATTTATAAATCAAAAAAAAATTATCAAACAAGTTTTTATGACAGTTTTTAAAATTTTTATAAATATAAATTTTTGTTTTTTCAAACTTTTGTTTTGAATTTTTTGATTTTTTTTTTTTTTTTTTTGTCTTTGATATTATTTTTTTTAATAACCCTTTTACTTTCTTTTTAAATTCACTTAATTTAGTACTTTTTTTATTTTTAGATTTAGATTCACTCAATCTAAATACACTTAGGTAGCATTTGGTAATGCTTACGTTTTTAGTTTATGTTTACAAAAATTTTATAAACTGGTTTTTGTTTATTTTTAGAAAAACATAAATAATAAACGCGTTTGGTTTGGATAAAATGTTTGAAATTTTTTAAAAACATAAACTAAAAAATATGTCTGTCAAGGCCTAAAATATTTATTTATTTATTTACTTTATTTTTGATAATGGGATTATACACATCATAATAAGCATCCATAATAATTATATTGATACAATACCAATCATAGATAAATTTAATAACCATATTAGTTTATTGATCGAAGACCCGGTAATCCTTGTACCCCAGACCCAGACCCAGACCCAGACCCAGACCTAGACAGTGCCATAGCTTTCCTTTGATCCATACATTTACTCTAGAGAAAATTACTTGAAACCAACTTTCACCCAAATCTGAATTTCAACTAATTTTCCAGTCTTTTTATTAAAATTAGGAGATCCACTCTATGATCTTAACTTTCTTTCTGAAAATTCAACCCATCAAAAGAACTTGAAGATCAAATGAGATAAAACAGAACCCAATTTTTAAATACCAAACAGAGAGCGAGACAAAAGAGAGGAGAGAGAGAGAGAGAGACCTGAGATCAAAAGATTTGCAGAAATTTGGTTCAAAAATTTTGCAAAAGATCTGCAGAATAGATTTGTTGTTTTAGGGAAAAAAAAAAAAAAAAACCATCATAGCAGCTTGGTGAAACACAGAGAAAATAGAGAACAGAGGAAAAAGAGAGATAGAAAGTAAGAGAGAGACCTGAGACCAATTTGGTTGACAGATCTACAAAGATCTGTATGTTTGCAACATAATGTCTTAGAAAAGAAAAAAAAAATTCAAAGCTCAATGAACACAGAGAAGAAGCTCGGTGAACATAGAGAAGAGAAAGGAGACAGAGAGAGAAGGGAGGGAAGGCAGAGAAGAGAGAGAGAAGAGAGGAAAAAGAGAGACTAACTTGATTTCAACAAGTTTCAGTCAACATGAATGAAGTAGAGGAAGATGATAGATTTAGATACAACTTTTATTTTATCGTTGGGAGAAAATAAATTGAATTCGGGTGCTCCGAAGATTTGAACCATGGTCCAACTAAGTTACTGTAGCTATAGTAACTTCCACTACAGTGCCGAATTTATAAACCAATGAAAACATCTTTTTTCAGTTTACATTTTTTGGGTCAAATTTATAAACTAAGAACTAGTATTATAAATCAAAAATTTACCAAACAAGTTTTTAGCACAGTTTTTTAAATTTTTATAAATATAAATTGAAAACTAAAAACAAAATGGTTATCAAACAGACCCTTAGAAAATAATTTGTTGTATATTAATATTAAATAACAACAACAACAACAACAAAAAAAAAAAAAAATAGTACATGTTTGAATTTATAATTTTTTTTTATCAATATTTTACTTTTTAATTATATTTAGATTATTAGATATTAGATTTTCAAGTAAACGTATAATTTAAATATAAAATATGAAAGAATTTCAGTATCTTTAATCACTAAAACTGAGAAAATATAAAAAACCAAAAATTAAAAAACAAATTTAAAAAATAAAACGAACGAAAGTGATTCTTATTTAAAATTTTGACATCATACCTTGGTTATTAAGTTACCATGTAAAATATTACAATTCATGAAATATAATTTTTTTTTTTTTTTTTTAAATGTGTATGAAGATAACCTGTAAATTTTTTAGATTTAATATAAATCTCTATTTTAAACACGCAGGCACTTTTCTCTGTTGATTCGAGTAAATAAATACAACTTTAAGATTCAACCAAAATTATTTACAGTGATTTGATCCATGATGGACAATTATAAATATAGATAAATTACACTTACACCCCCTGGATTTGGGTTTAATACATATCATCCCCGGAAGTTTCAGAAATTACACTAACCCCTCTGTCATTATAATTATTTAGACGAAATGAAAACACTGAACTCATGCACTCTCTTTTTTTTGTTTTGTTTTACTTTCTCTTTTTTTTTCCCCTTTCCTTTACTTTTTTTTTAATGTAATTTTTTCTGTTTTTCTACTAGGAGTTGTTACCTTTTATATAAATAGGGGGGTTTGTGAAATGAGACTATTAATCACAGAGGTGGAAATGTAATTTCCAAAACGTCAAGAGGTGGGTTGTAATTGGACCAAACCTCAAGGGGTGTCAATGTAATTTACCCTATAAATATTATATATATCAGTATAGAAGTAAACACATAAAATAAGAAAGAGTAATTATTTTTTGTTCTTCAATCATCGTCAATGTAAAAAATAAGGAGACAATTTTATTTTTTTTTTCGATAAGGGAAACGGTTTGTTTATATTTATATAGGATTCTTGGAAGCAGATATATCACTTTTAAGTGTTCAACTCTAAAAATAAAGAGATAGTTGATTTATATAAGACTCATTAGAAAAATATAGCATATTTAAAAGGTAAAATTAGAATTTACAAAGAGTAAAAAACATGATAAGTTGTTCATACTTTTATAATAGTAATAGATAAATTTGTCTTGTGAACTTATGAGTCAATTAGGAGTGCATGGAGGACAAAATATTTTGAAAATGAAAAAAACCCTCTTTATGATCAAACCCCAGATTTTGAAAAATTTGGAAAAAAAAAAAGTGGATTTTGTGAAAATGTTTATGCAATTAATGGAAAATTCTTTGAGAAAATGATGAATTTTCACATGTTCTGTTGATTGGGATATCCATGGGATGGATGAGTTTTGTATTGAAAAATTTACATGGATAACATGATTCTATATATATGCTTCGATTATGAAAGGAAAATAAATATTGATTTTAAATATGGAATGGTATCATACGTCACATGGATATGGATTTTGATATGAATTGAGAAATATTGATTATTGCATTAACCTTGAGCAAATGTTGAGTATTGTGAAAAATTGTACAACGAAGCTATCTAATTGCATCTCACTTCATTTATTTGCATAGTTTTTAATATTGTTTATTATGACTATGTTTTTGGAATTGATGTATTGTTTTGAGAGAACAATTGTTGATCTTGAAATGTTTTTGAGTAAACACGTTTGGTAAGTTTGAATAAGAGGTGTAATTGATATTGTTTCAGTTGACTTGAGTATGTAGGGTGAAAGACCGAAAATATACACAAAGTAGGTACGACATGTCTTCCAGTTAAGAGCCGGTAAAGTAAGGATTTATAATACTTGATATACCTACTTACAGACATCGGTTTAGAAATTACTTTAGTCGTATTTACCACCACGTATGTTGTATTTGAAATTCATTGAAATAATGAACTTTTTGAAAAGAACATGACATGTGATTTTTCAAAAGAGTAGAACTTATTAATTTAGAGAATGGCATGACATTGCATTCATAAATAAGATTATTTAAACATATATACTTTGTTAAGATTTTTCTATTGGGTTTTGTGCTCACCCTTATTGAAATTATAAAAGAAATGATGTGATGATCCCGCCTAGCAAAAAGTGTGAAAAGTGTTTTGAGAGCATGAGACTCTTTTATTTTTTTATTTTCCCTTATATATTTTTGACAAGTCAAGGGCTTTACATTTATAGGTTTGATAACCATCTTTTGTATAACCGGGCCTAAGCTTTGGAATTTGTAACTTTGGGGCATTCTTTTGTATTATTTTTTTGTACTAATCATCTCACATACTATGGATTCAAATTTTGAGAAGATTGAATATATATTGCATGTGGACTCCTTTTATAAATCTCTCACATGATATGGAATATAAAAATAGAGATTGACCGATTGAATTGAAATTGTTTTGATTGAACGGAATATCCAAGATTATTATCATGCCTTTTATTTTGGGGGCATTATAGTAATGGTGAGTTTTGGTGGGTGGATTGGAGTTTTAGAGTAAGGAAGAAGAAGAAGATGAGAAAATAATTGTAACTTAGGAAAGAAAATGAAGAGATTTAAATAGGAAGAATACGTATAATTAATTAGGGTGTACCAGAAAAAAAATATATTTTTTTTATTTTAAGGTTTAATATGTGTTATCTTTATTAATAAATTCACATTAGAATATAATAAGAATTAAAAATTAAAAATCTGAATTCAACATATGAGACAATTTTTGAGTTCAAATTTAGGTCGAGTTGGCCTGATTAGGTAGGGGCTTGGGCCGGGTAAAAGCCTCACGAGCAAGCTACGGGCTTTTTGCAAATTCAAAATAAATAAATAAAAACAAGAATTATTCCTAGTTTTTGTTTAAACATATGGATAAATTTGGAAAATTTTCAACAATTTTTTTTTTTTATTAGAAAAATGACAATCTTGTTACTATATATGGAAAGTAGTAAATTTTATTTAAAGCTCACATTTACATAATACAATATGAAAAAAGGCATTCTTCTGTTTAACAATATAGATCCGTCTATAATACACACCCCTAAAAGGTAGCACCCATTTCAATTGCAAATCACTGAACCATTACGCGTTGCGTTTGGTTGGAAAATTTGTGAAGAGATTTAGAATTATAAAAGAAAACGTATGTGAAATGTGAATAAAATATACTTACATTTCATATAATTTCACATATTTTTTTTCTTTCTCTTTCCAAATCTCTCAATCAAACACAACATTAGAGTTACGATATAATATCTCTATATTGGTAGATTTACCTAAAATACTACCATCTCCTTCTTCTTAAATTGTGGATACAAATGTATGTTGCAGCCATGGAAACAACAATCAAAAAGGCAATCCAACGAGTCAAACCGGACGGAGAATCATCGGTTAGGGGATCAGAAGAAGGTTGTGGATTTGGTGGGATGTTTTGGATTTGGACAGAGAGAGAAAGCTTCATTCCATGAATGCAATAATCTTTGGCTGTGATGAAGTAATAAGGTCTTGCCTCCATAAGCTTGACTATCTCCAATTCATTACTTTCTTTCATCTTCTTCTCATCAGTTATGCAATTTTCGTAATTAGTCTTGCTCACCTCCAATACTTTGTAGTTGCTGTTGTTGGATACAAAATCTATGGGGGGTAGAGAAAGAGCAATGAAGAAGGTTAATACATGCAATATGAGACCTCCAAATATTTTTTGAAAAAAAAAAATTTAAAAAGATGGAAAATCATACAAGATATGAGATTACATCAAAAAAAAGGAGAAGAAAAGGGAACCCAAACAAAAAAAAAAAAAAAAAGAAAAAAAAGAAGAAAGAAAAGACAAAAAACATACAAAACAACAAAACACAAAGAACCAACCAAAAAAAAAAAAATACACACCCCCCCCACAAAAATTCCAGCACAAATCAGATAATCAACCCACATAACCACCACCCAGCACTCCATATGAGACCTCCAAATATAAAACCTAAAGATAATGAAATCAATCTATTGACAAACACAACACAATATTTTTTCTTTTTCTTTTCTGTTTTTGAGGACGATATAATTGGCAAAAAAAAAGGAAATTGATGACTTCATTTGTAATTGCTTTTTTTTTAAATATATATAATTTTGAAAAAATTACAAATCAATAGTCTCTTCACAAAATATTTACATATTCATGAAAAGATTTATAATTTTAATTATTAAAATCGATATAGTATACTACTAATTTGTATATTTAAAAAAATAAAATAAAAAACATGCACTGAAGTGCAATTTTTTCTATAATTTTAAGGTCACAGATAAACTTAAATAGAGTAAAAATTTTCATCTTAGAAACACGAGAAAGGAAAATTTAGAAATATGAGTATTTTCTGATAAGTAACTAAGAACACCATCATTTACAAAGATTCATTATTGTTAATACTTGTACTTGCTTTGCTATTTGTCGAAACTTGGATGAGGAAGAGTTATGTGGGCATAAAACAAAAAACAAAAACGCGTTCATGGATGGGGCATACTATTCTACCATTAACGGATATAAGCGTTAATAATTTTTAAAAAAAAAATTTAAAAAAATATTTTCTTCTCTTCTTTTTTTAAATTTTTTTTTTTTATTTGTTTATGCTAGTACTATTTTTAGAGTCCAAAGTGTCTTTGGGGATCTTCATTGGCATCAAAAGAGTACTAAGAAAAGAATCCAGATTTTCTATAATGTATTGTCTATAGTGATTTTAGTAGTTTCCCCCAACGTCGTTTTGGCGCAAAATTTACATTAAAAAATAAAAAACTCTCCTTTTCGCTTTCCCTTTCCTCGCCATAGAATGGTGTCATTTTGAAACACTACAAACAATTCACTATAGAAGATCCATAAAGTAATTGAAAAAAACGTCAAAAAATAATCCTAATCATTATTACATTGTTGTAATATTTTATTTTATTTTAATTAAAAAAAATCTTTTGCCAATCCAAAAAAAAAATTGAACTGAAAAACTCAATTGTCACCCCAATAATAAAGTAGGGTATGAACTCCTAGAATTTAGTACAAACTAGAAAGGGCCGAGTTAAATTAATGATGATGTAGATTGTAGGTGTGTGTGAAAACGCCAACGTCCCAAGCACTTCTATTAAGTTTTACAAATTAAATATTTTTATATCTCTTCTGTCTCTCTCTATTTTCATATACTATTGTCAATTGTCACACACTAGCGCTATCTATTACAACCAGTGACTAAAAGTTGTTGGCAACCGATAGTGATAGGCAGTAACGATGGGCAAATAAGTGGACATATGAATAAATAGGCAGATAGATGGGAGTAATATTATCTTTCAAATTATTGTTGTTCTTATGGACAAAATGGAATAGAGCTTGGAACAATTGTCCAAAAATTTAAAATTTGGACTGCTAATCCGAGTGTTTTATTTTTGGCATTGTTTTATATTGTGAGGGGATTGTCTTATTAATTTATTAAAGATTAATGTTAAACAGGGCTTACACACATGCGGTGATATTAATTGATAAAAAAAAAAAAAAAAAAAAAAAATCAATGATTCTTTTGCATTTATAAAACCCTAACTGAAGTATTTTTATTTCGAAAATCATAAAATCATAATAAATCAGGCAATCATAATAAAATCATAATAAACCAGGAATTCATAAAATCATAATAAAATTATATGTTTTTGTCATTTATCATTAAAATTTTAAACAAAAAAAATCACGTGCGAAATTAGAGACTAAAATAAAATTAGAAAGGAATTATAGAAAGCTCTTGTTGTCTCTGTAATCTATTTTTTCTTTTGACATTTATTTTGGTTCTTTTTTAAACTATATTGATGTAAATAGATTATCAATTGGATGTTGAGAACAGCTAGTTAATTATGGTTATTTTGGTTCTTTAGTTTTACAAGAAATTTTTTTCTGTTCAAAATGTTGATAGCGCATTTTAAAAGGACAACAATGCAACAAAATTAAAAATTTAAATTATGAAAATTTACAGTGTAATTTACCCTTGTAAAAAATATGAACATAGAATTAGAGAGAGAGAGAGAGAGAGAGAGAGAGGCTTACAGAGAGAATCACCAAGGTAGAAGTGGTGATGGATGGACCAGTCTGTGTAGTTAACATTCGGGGACCACTCCACCATATGTCTGCTACTCTGCGATTCACTCATTCCTAATCTTTGCATCATCACCATCATCGTCATCATCATCTTTCCCAACCACACACGCATTCTCGTTCCCTCTCTCTCTGTATTTGTATGTATGTACATCCAAATCAGAAATAATTTCAGTTTTCACTGCTTTGTAAGAAAAGAAAGTTGGTAGCCACAGTAACAATATATAAACCCTAGATCACCGCCTTTCTTTGCATATAATACCCCTACACGTGTCCCTTTTCATATCTAATTACCCACAAATGAAGTCTAAGAATTCACACCTACAAACTCAATATTAAGGTCCGGGCTTCCCTCCAGTCTCGGATTGAATTGGAGGGTGCTGTTGAATTTGTGGGGTCTATCGCAGGATCCGTTTTGATAATCTGAACCATTCAATATGTAGAATTCGTCGAGTACTATATATTTATAAAAAAATCACGTTGATTGGATATCGATAGTTCAATGATCAAATCAATTTTGTATAAAAATAAATGGACGGTAAAAAAATAAACGGTTGACAGAAAACTGATCCGATAAGATAGTTATTGATATCTGATCAACTTAATTTTTTACAGACATATAGTACTCAATGAGTTCTATACATTGAATGGTTTGAATTATCAAAATAAAACTCGTAATGGACCCTTACAAATTCAACAATACCCTCCCATCTAATCTGAGATTAGTGGAAAGCCAGTGCCCAATATTAATACTAATAAGACGTTGACTTCTCTTTCGTCCACACTAGTGAACTGGATGCCACAGCTTGGCTCATTGGGCCTGGCACTGGTCTTTGATGATCTATTAATACATTCATTTTTTACGTCCTTATATGTAGATTAACCACCGGGGTGGTTGTCTAAGGGGAAAAGGCATCTCTTTTTATAAGTGTGACTAATATTTGAATTTTAAGAGGGTAAATTCACTGCTTTGTAATTGGCTCTCTACGGAGATTTTGTCTTATATTTTGATCGGAATTTGAACTCATTTGTGACGTGTGATTGAGTTCTATTAGTGTCTCAGTGGTGGGTCACTTCCTACGGATTTAGTCAAATCAAGTCGAAAAACCGGTTACCTCGAGACCTAATTCTACGGATGCTGTGATGACACCTTAGAGTATTTTTTTTTTTTTTTTCTGTTCAAAATATATGTAGACTATTTGTATAAAAAAATTGAATTAATCTAATAATTATAATAATTTATAATTTTATCATTTATGCCTTTGAAATAATGAACAACCAATATAATTTTTAAAATGGATTAATTCAATTCATTTTTGGCTTCATGGAATTATTAAACCTTGATATTCTGGTGGTAGGAATAAAATTTACATACGATATGATACATAATAACAAATAAACTGTTGTACATAGTTATTTTTGTGGTTAATTTTAAAAAATGGCAAATTATACTGATACTTTTTATATTTTATCTCTTGTGTCATTTTGATTCTTATAATTTCAATTGATTCAATTTTGACCCTTAATTCAATTCAAATGTCGTTAAGCGTTTTTGATAGAAAACAATCACCAAATTAGTTAATGTTAACTTACTAAATTGAGAAAATTTAAAATTTTACTCATAAAAGCATACCACTCATGAGGGCACCATTTTTTCATAACAATTGTAATTAAGTTGGTTAAATTAAGATAAAATTATAAATTCATTATCAAAATTGAGCCAATTAAACTACAAAGACCAAAATGATACAAATATATATATATATATATATATGTGGACTACTAATATAATTTTTTCTTCAAAAAATTCACAATTGCATCCAAAAAAAAAAAAAAAAGCATAAGACTCGAACATCAAATCTTTTATTTATTAAAAAAAAATTATCACTTAAATGACACAATATATATAATAAATATTTTATTTTATTTTTATCTACAGTATTTAAATTGTACACAGCACTTGTACCTAGTACATATATAGGAGTGTTTTGGGAAGTTGATAAAAAATTAATTTTTTGACTTTTTTAACTTATTTTGTCTTTTTGTAAATAGTTCTGTGAGAAGTGATGTGACCCAAAATTAGTAAAAAGCTCCAGCTTCCCAAAAGAGCACATATTGCTCCATACCATAACCGAATCCATCTCCCAATACCCGTTATTTATAACTTTTTCAATGATAAAATTGAATTTTTAAATTTCTTTTTCTTACCATTTTACAGCTCAAAATTATAGCAATCTTTGATTTGATTTGAATTGAATAAAAAGAGGAAGTCTACTTTCAATATGACAGCTAACAAAGATCCTCTTTTTTATACTTTGGTAACTTTCCTTGCCTTACAAGTAACATGCAGTTAGTCTTCCACAATATTTCTAGAACGCATCCATTCTATTTATGGGGTGTTTTGAGAAGTTAATAAAAAATTAATTTTTTGATTTGTTTGACTTTTTTGATAACTTTTTTGGTGGTTTTTTTGTGACTTTTTTAAGGAGAATTTAGTAAAAAATAAAAAAATTAATTTTTTATCAAGTTACCAAATTACTCCTCTATAAAGGAAAGGACACAATTTTTTAGTTACATATCTTCTATTATTCTTAAATCTTAAAAGACGTAGTGTGTGAAAACCACTAACAATACTTACCTACAAATTTTAGGGTTAAAAGTTAGGGTTTTATTGAGATGGATAACCTGTCGACAACAACGGAATCGTCGATTAGGGTTTCGTGGAGTCCCGAAGAAGATGAGTTGTTGCAGAAGCTCGTGCATCGTCATGGAGCCCGGAACTGGTCTATAATAAGTAGATCAGTCCCGGGAAGATCCGCCAAGTCGTGTCGCACCCGGTGGTGCAATCAGCTGTCACCGGAGGTGGAACACCGACCATTCACGGATGAGGAAGACAAAATCATCGTACGGTCTCAGGAAAAGTACGGAAACAAGTGGGCTACGATTGCCAGACTACTTAACAGCCGTACTGATAATGCTATCAAGAATCATTGGAATTCGACTCTCAAGAGAAAGTGTTATGATTATCGAGGACGAAGCAGTGAAGAATCGGTGGTTGAAAGGCGAAAACGAGTTAATGCGACGATGAATATTCGATTTAGCGATGAAAGTAGATTGAGATCGGATGTAGATCCGAAAGATGTACCGAGTACAGAACTCAGTCTTTCTCCACCCGGGATTTGTTCGAATGAGTTAAGGATTACTCACCAGAATCGGACAAATACTCACCAGAATCGGACGAGTTATCATGAAATAACCGAGTTTGACTCGTTCCAATTGTTGTTGAAAGAGATGGTGAGAGAGAAAGTGAAAGAGGAAGTGAGAAATTATATGTTACAACTAGAAAAAAATGGGGAATGTTTTGCAGAGTAAGTAAAAGAGTTATGATATCTTGTTTGGTTCATTAGAAAGAGAGTATTTTGAGGTCAAATTTTTTTTTATATATATATATATTTATTTTTTATTTTTGTGAACATTCATTATTGGGTTTTACCTTCTCATATTTTGATCCTTTTTTATTTTGGTTTTTTTAATTTTAATTGATTCAATTTTGACTTTAAATTTTACTTTGTTTCAATTTAATTCAGTTAATTATAATTGTTAATATTTTTTTATAAAATTACGCACATTAACAATATGTGTGGCCAGAGGGAGAGAGTTGGGATAGGCTCTGTTAAGTTAGGCCGGTATGGAGGATGAGTAATGCTAGAGATTCATAAATTAGATCCTTAAAATTATCGACAATGATGTGATAAAGAGAAATATGCCCTAAACAATTGAATATGTAGCAAATTAAAAATTGACATGTATTAGGTGATGTAAACTAATTGTATTAGACCCCCCAAGTTTTTCAAATTTATACAATATGTTCTACAAAATCTTATGAGTTTTTATGGTGTTAGGTACAAATTATTGTAATTATGCTACAAACGAGGTGAACCATTATATTTTGAAACATTAAAATATCACAAATTATTTTGAAGCTCTTGTGTTCCAAGACGAGCTGCCCACTTTGTCAGTTTGTAACTGTTGTGTCTTTATTTTATTTTTTTTTATTTTTTATTTTTTATTTTTTTTTGGTTGCTAGAATGCTCTTGGCACTAGTCTTTCCTTTTTTAATGTATTTCTTTCATTTGTTTATTGATTTACATCAATAAAATTTCACTTCTTTTGTTGATAAAAAAATTTTTAAAAAATTACAAATTGTTATGGTGAGAAAAAATTATTACCTATTGGGATTTTGTTACAAATCATTGTGATGTAATTTTAAAAGATATAATGTAACCAACTTTTAGGAGTGTACCAAAGTTTTTCTCTTCACATAACTATTTTTTTCTTTCATTCACAAATATGAGATAATTTCAAAATGTTATCATTCATATACTAGATGAATTATGTGTCATTATTTTTAATTTTTTATTTTTAATTTTCTAGTGATGAATTATTGAATTTGAAATTCTTGGGACAAAATTAGAGTGTTCCCATTATTCATTTGATTATTTTTAATAGTGATTGGTTGGTTTTAATAAGTATTTAATTTATTTAAACTTGACTTGTATAGAGCACTCGGCGTGATCATTTCTTCCAATCACCACATGTGATGTGAGGATGATTGGAAAATAAAAAAAAAAAAATGGCTAATCACAGCCAAAAGGGGTCGTGGGGGTCCAAGCCATTTTCCATAGACCACTTGTCCAATGCCTTGATTTTGGCCCCCAATAGTGCGGTCCTGGCTTTGCCCTTGTGTGTCATGCCTTTAAAGATAGAACAATAATAACTAGTACTCCTTCCGTTTCAAAATAATAGTCTTTTTTAGAAAATTTACTTTTTTTTAATAGTATAATTATTGCATTTTTAAAATATTAATTTTTTAAAATTACCCTTTAATAGTACATTTTTTTTAGGAATATCAATTGTGCTAATTGTACTTTTTGTGGTGTTAATAAATTTAAAAGAATGGCAAAATAATAAATTCATATTATTTTAAACATTGATTTTTGAAAAGGGATTAATATTTTGAGATAATGAAAAATAGAATAAGAGACTAATATTTAGGAACGGAGGGAGTATTGTTATTATCGGTCTAGTTATATGCTGTCAATATATTTAGGGTTAGGGTTAGGATTAGGAATTTTATAGAGTTTGAACAGGGAAATTTCACTGTGCAATGTGGAAAGTAGTGAAATTTGCACAGTGAAATTCACTTTGTAAAACCCAAGAAACAAATGACAAAAAATTTATAGTTGTCATTTAATTTTGAACATTTTAGTTCTCAAATTCACTAAAGTCTGTAAATTTTCGTTTTAGAGCCCTCAATTTGAAAATTTTAACCCTAAATTTGAAAATAAGAACTCAATTTTTGCAATTAACCTTCAATTTTGCAATTGTTAGACATCAATTAAAAATTTCATTATGTGAAAACATGTGACAATTAAAGTTCTAAAGTAAAATTTCACTTTAATTTCATTATAGATATTGAAATATTTGCAATTGGTCTTCAATTTCACAATTGTTAGACATTAATTGAAAATTTCATAGTAACACAATGAAATTTCACTGTCTTAGGTTAATAAAATTTCGTCAATTTTTTTTTTGTAAAATTTTGTATTCATCAATGATCTTGTTTTACAAATCTAAATGAAATGATACCAAAAGTATAAATTTTGATCTCAATAAAAAAATTATAAAAATTTGAAATTTTCAAATAAATTAAAAAAGTAATAAGTGTTACCTGAAGTAGAGTGGTGGAAATATTTTGCCATCGTTTGTTTTGGAGTACTGTTAATAGCCCCTACTTTTTTACTTTGGATCCTCACATTTTTCAATTTTTTTTTTTTTTATTACAATTTTAACATAGCACAAAATTTCAATTTTATCTCCATCATCCCTAACCTCCCAAACCCAACTCTACCCTCACCATTCCAAACCAACAAGCTCCGATGCACCCTTCTCGTCATTCCTCCTACAACCCAACCCCATCGCCATCATCTCTCTCACCCACAACTACCATTTCTACATCCTTCAAAATCTAACAACCTCTTTCTTCTTTACGTAACCAATCACAATTTCCCCCTCCATCAACCTTTGTGACCACCGCCCTCTTTTGCAATCTACCTAGATCTAATTAGGCAATCTATAACCAAACCACCATTATTTGTTCGGTGATATATATTCGAACTATTGACATTTGTTTGGTTGTTCGGTAGTCTATGATCGAACCACCACAATTTCTTTGCTGGTGTACATCCAAACTAACATCGTTTGTTTGGCATTGGTTTTTCGAACTAAGCGTTACAACTTACATCTCTTTCTATCTGTGTGGTAGGACTTGTAGGAGTGACAGAGCTGTTAAAGTAATAGAAAGTGTCAAAGAATGAATGACGGAGGAGAGAGAGAGAGAGAGAGAGAGAGAGAGATTTGGAAATGACAGTAAAGAACTAGGCTTTAAAATTAGGAGTCGATGACGATCTGTTGGAGAATCTGTAGAGGAAGGATTGGAGAGGTGGAGTGGGGATGGAGGTACAAAGTATGAGTGATATTTTGAAAATTATTATAGAGGTTCAAAATAAATGAGGTGAGGAACTATTTTTATAGATGAGAGTTCAAAGAAGTAAGGGAGGAAGAGGTCCTAAGAATCATACTACATAAAAAATTGTGTTGTTCTTATCATTCTAAAAAAACATTACTGGGGATTTGGAAAATATATATATATTAAATTATTCTTTTTTTCTTTTTTTTTTGTCCTCACAAATGATCTTTTAATTAATTTATTTATTTTCTTTTTAATAATGTTACATCCAAAAGCCCACAGGATTAAAAACTCTTCGATCATCTTGTCCACTATAGGGAAATATAATTTGGTCCAGGAATAGCACAAGTTTGTGCTAAAATTGAATATCTTACCTTCACCATAAAGTTAACTTATTATCGGATTGACTTGGACTAAATTTAACAATCTAACAGTTCATCTTATACAACTAACTAATAAAATTATAATTCAAAAAATCAAATCTAATATTAATTGTCATACTATTACTTTATTTTAATCTATACGGCATACATATTTTTTAAAAGTAAACCATCCATATGTTATAATATATCTACATATATATATATATATACTTTAATTATGTAATTATTTATATCTGAACAACTTAGCTGCTCGAATCATAAGTACAGATTAGTCTCATAATACGCCGAGTTCACCTTTAAAATTGAAATTTTCAACTTCAACAAATCTGAACTCAGAGCAACACCACGTGGTATTCAATTCCCATTGCATAACCCCCCTGCTGATGAGGTTATGTCAGGACATTACTGTCCATTCATCAAACCATTCACCAATCAATGTGCTCTTGCAGCACAAGCTCTCTTGGACCACCCGATAACTTCTCATCCTGGTAAATCACAAAAGCAAGATTTGAAAGAAACAAAAACCCTACAATTTACCTTCACAGAAAGAGTAAATTAACATGAGCTCATCAGCCTAAAAATAATTTTTTTTCAACATCTTATTGTTCAAACTTTCACAAATTTCAAATTACAGTTTTTTTTTTTTTTTTTTTTTTTTATCAGGTGTTTATTTTTTTATTTTTTTTCATTTCTTGTTCAAAATTTTCCTATATACAAGTTACAATCCAGAGCAGAACAGGAATGTGCCTCTCCAAGCTTGACAACTCCCTCAAAAGAAATGCCAGACAGAGCCCCAAAACAAAGCCTAATAAAAATTCACCAGCCAGCAGCCCTCTCATAGATGCACAACAAACCCCATAACTATACTCTATATTTACACCCAGGGAAAAAAAAAACTAATCTTAATTTGGCCGCTAACTTCCGCTTCGTTCCTCTATAAGTTGTTAGACCAGTTTTCAGAAATTGGGGCATCATCATCACCTAATAATAATGCCCGGGGAAGAAGACAAGGCATCACTGCCGCGCGGGCTATTGATTATATCCTCTTTTGCCAAATTAGCCTTCCCTTTGGCACGGAAGTCAACCAAGCTTCGATATTCTTCCCTCAGCAACCTATCCAATTCCGGATGCTTCTTTATCGGTACTTTCTGTTCACCAGCTTTTCGATAATGGTGAAATGCCCTGCCACAAACATAAATTTCAAATTTTGGTATCTATTTCAAGCCGCATGTAACAAAAAGTTCAACATGCTTAAAGTAATGATAAACATAAATTCAAAAAAGATAAACTTCCTCCTGTATTATTTGAATAAAGTTCTTGGAAATCAGAATCGAATTTGAATATAAAATTAAAGAAAAATAATAAGGGAAAGGAATGGTTAAAATATTTAGCTTTTCAAACTAGAACATATGAAATGGGACTTCCAAAAACAAAGAGTTGGACACATAAAACGGGATGGAAGGAGTAATTACCATCACAGCACGCTTTATAGTAAAATTATACTAAAATATATATATTTTTTTGAGAATATCAATTGTCATAATTGTACTTTTTATGTTATTAATGAATTTAAAAGGAGTAAAATAGTAAATTCATATTATTTTATTCCTTGATTTTTGAAAAGAGACTAATATTTTGGAACAATAAAAAATGAAACATGGGACTAACATTTTGAGACGGAGGGAGTATATATATATACAAACACAAGAATGACTAATTTTTTACAATTAATTATTCTTGAAATGTCAAGCATATCTACCTTTTCTGATAAGAAATTTCAACTATATCGGACTCTCTGGATGATCAAACAATAGTTTATCAAAATAAAATGGAAAAGCAAGGTTAAGATCAGAATGGAAAGATTAGCCTGTCAGGTATCATTTTCATTTTCGAAGTTCAACATTTCAACCATACTCCAGAGTCTGGATGATCACACAATGGTACATCAAAATAAAATGGAAAATCAAGGTTCATATCAGGATGAAAAGATAAACTTATTGGGTATCCTTTTCATTTTGGATGTTCTCTTTTTTTGTTTTCGTGTTTTCATATTCAAAAAGAATGAAAAGTTTGAAAACACCCATTGCTTTCATTTTTGTGCTAACAGTTTCAACAATTCAGAAAAAACTTCTTAAACTCTTTCCTAAAAAGGGTGTTTTCAAAGAATTTTCACGAACAGTTCTCAAAAATACAAATGAAAATGATACCAAATGCGGTTCTGGATAAAAATGGTACCTCTCTGTGATATAAACTTCTAAGACCATCTTCAAGGAAAGGTTATATACTAATTTTTTTTTTAAAATTAAAAAAATGGTTTTGTTAGCACTGCTACGACACAAGTATCAAAACTCATAACATTTTCATACTGACTTATGGCACGACATCCAAAGAATAAAATCACAAAACAAATTGGTGGGCCCTAAAAAATTAAAGAGAAGATCAACGGCAATAACAAACTACCTATGTCATGTGAATATGAACCCATCCTCACTATTTACCAGGTAAACATTTTTAACCAAATGATCATATGCATCCATGACTAAAGAAGGTATATCTATTTAACTATCACATCATTAGCCCCACCTCACAATCATGTGCGAGATGATGTAGGACACCTTTACAAAACTTGGGGCAACCCTACCTTCAAGTGGATTTGTGGTAGGTTGTGGGAATGAAAAGTAGCTAGGGTAGAGTTCTAAAATGGTAAAAGAAGGCTTCTAGGGTTTTTCTAAGAAATAAGGTGTGTTTTGGGGTTAATTTACAAAGCGAGTAGTCGTGTGATTTTCAGGAATCATGTGCTGGACTAAACATTCAGGTCATCTTCATCTCTGAAGCATTTAAAGACTTCATGATCTTCATCATACAGTATCATAGCCA
Organism: Camellia lanceoleosa; assembly: GCA_025200525.1. NCBI lineage: Eukaryota > Viridiplantae > Streptophyta > Magnoliopsida > Ericales > Theaceae > Camellia > Camellia lanceoleosa. The sequence goes on along the minus strand of CM045768.1, from coordinate 115,858,491 downwards.
CAAAAATGGACACGAGAAACTCTTCTTTTCTTCAACAGATTTTTGCTACAGCACCCTTGTGAAGGTCAACTTCTTTCAAGGAACCATAAGAGCTGGATAAGGGGATCCTTAGCCCTTAGAATTATTCTAAGGACTAAGGTTGTCCAGATTAGATGGCTATGACCTGGTAAATCTTTATGTCAGGGCACACTTAGTTCATACAAAGATAATTTCCAACTTTCTGTGTTTAATTGTATTCACTTTCTCCAGTCTGCCTAACACATTATTAATCAGCTCATTCATGTCGTTGTATTCAAACTATTTTTTAAAAAATTTATCTAGTATGATGTTAATGTAAATCTTTCAGTGCAAACCATAAAATGGTCAAATAATTCATTATATGATCACACATCTGCTTATAATTGGAGGCAAACCAACTTAAATTGGAATCCATGGTTGTAGAAAAGGCTTTTTTGTTCAAATCCTTTCATTTTAAGGAATTGGTTGGTCCATAGTAGAAAGATTTGGAAAGAAAAGAAAAGGGCAATCAAAAACAAAAAGCACATTCAATGAACATGTATAGTTACCAATATTTTTCAAGGCCATAAAGATTTCCTTTAGTGTAGAAATCAAGGGTCAGCTGCTCAAAGTCCTGGTAGAGGTCCTCTCTGAATTCCTTCTCCAATCCATAACTGAAACGAGAAACGAAGCAAAACTGTAATTTATCATCTTGAATAAGCATGAGCTTCTACTTAGGAGATCACCGACAAGAATAATAAAATTTTAAAAAAAAAAAAAAGAAAAAGAAAATGTGATAGTTCGAGGCAAAAGATGAAAAACTTCAAACTCAGCCTCAAGAATAACCGACAAAATTTCAACTGAAAAGAAATGGTATTGGAATGATACCTATAGAACCTGAAAAGGCATTCTACTCCATAATTATAATTAGCAGTTGCATCTTCCATTGCCAATTTCCGGAATTCATTGTACATAGAAGGGACAAAGATGTCTCTAAGGAAATATGACCAAAACCTGTACAATGTGTTCATTTCCTGCATGGTAGAAGATAAAAATTCTTATTCAGAAAATACTACGCACTCCATAATATTTTAAACCTAGAGTGAAATAAAGTTCAAACAAGGTTGTGAACATGCAAGCGTATACGAGAGAGAGAGAGAGAGAGAGAGAGAGAGAGCACGCACATATATAAGGCTGCACTTATCGTCAGACTACCAAATTCCCCTAAAGCTTAAGCTGTTGGGGAATGTAAGCATGCACAAATAAAAGGCTTCAATGTATACGTATATCAAGCTCACACCATCCGTCATCAACTGTGAGTGTAACCCCCTCTCATGCGTGGAGGGATGACCAACTAATGCACAAACTAAACTCAATAGTGTGCATGAACACAAAGCAATAAAGTGACAAGACTAGAACCTAGGACCCTGTTGATCCAAAGTTTTCATACCATGTTAGATCACTTACTGCCCCAAAAGCTTTAATTTTCAAGGGGCTGGGCCCAACAATGTACTTCAAACTCTCACCATAATTATAACTACAATAAAAACACATTTTAGCAACTTTTATAAAACAAGTAAAACAACTTCTTGTCTTCAAGGTAACCTTTCCATAGCCTTCACTTAATATACATACCCTCAACTAATCAAATGATCTTTCTTTCCCTCATCAAAACTCTGCCACAAAAAGTCCACCTCCGCAATTTTTTTGGCCACCGCCACTAAAATTTTAAACAAAGATAAGAAATAAATAGATACATTGGATAAAATGGATTGAACCAAAGTATACCTACCCTTCAGAAATCAAAGCCCTCTTCCACCCTTCCAACCTTTTCCCTGCCTTCTCAACTATTGGATCCTAGAAACTAACAATCCTCGGTTGCCCCTCAAGGCAAGACTTAGATAATTCATTGGTAAAGATTCAATAGAGCATTATAAGATCCCAACAAACCAACACAATTTTCTTGTGCCAAATTGATATCCACCACAGCACTCACCCAAATGCTGCACAGAAATTATTTCAAAAATTCTCAAAAACAATACATAAATTGACAATTTTCTCCTCATCACTAGAAGAGAATGGATAGCTACCATTTGCAAAACGTAAATGAGATACAGATATACTACCCCTCCCAATTACACAATTGTCAACCATATCAATTTCCTTGCCCTATCCACTAGTTTACCCAAACATCAGCTACCAAGTGAACAAAAAAAAGGGAGAATGGGTTGTCATGCCTTGAGCCCTTGAAGCCTTCAAACACTAACCTGGCTTACCATTAACAATAACAAAGAAATTACATGAAGAAAAAGAGTCCGGATCCTCTGCCGTATTTTCCTACCGTGCTTTCCTGCCATGCTCCAAACGACGTCGTTTTGGTTATATATATATATATATATTTTTTTTTTAACCCCTTTCTCCTTTCCCCCTTTTCTTTCTACCTCATTTGCTTGAACCTACCTGTTGACAGAGGCAAAGAGGTGAAACAGAGTAGCAGGTGCAAGCAAGCATAGACTGCAACGTGAGGCGGCGAGTACATCCATTTGGGTCCTCTGCTTCATCTTCTTCGCTGAATTTTGCATCTTCTGTTTTGGGTTTTCATTCATGAAGTTTTTGTGGGTTTCATATATATATAAAATGATATGGATACATATATATATATATATTTTGTGGGTTTCATTCATAAAGTTTTTTTTTTGGATATATACATATATTTGAACACAAAGTGGGTTTGAGAACTTCAAGATCAGATTCATGAAATTTTCGAAGGCAAGAATCAGGTTCATGGATATATACATATATCTGATTCTTGGATGTATACATATATATATATATTGTATAAACTTGATCTTGGATGGAGTTCAAGTTCATGGATTGGATACATCCAGGACTGGATACATATACATATATATATATATTTTATCCATACATATATATATATATATTTTGTGGGTTCTGATTTTCGAAGGCAAGATTCATTAAAAAAAAAGGGGGAGAGAGAGAAGGCAAGAATCAGAACCAAAACGATTTGGATACATATATATATATATAAGATCAAGAAGTTTCATATACATACATATATATATATTTTGTGGGTTTGAGAACTTCAAGATCAGATTCATGGAGATCGAAGGAGAGAGAAGCGGGCTCGTGGCTATGGCAGCGGCGATGGCGGGTTGCAGCGGTGATGGCAGGGAGATGGTGGCGCCTTGGGTGAAAGCCTTTCTTCCTCCTCTTTGCCTTCTTTCTTCTTCCCTTCTCTGGTTCTTGCCTTCTCTTTTTTTTTTTTTTGGTTGAAAACTTGCCCCAAAACGACGTCGTTTTGGGGCACCGCAGGGGAGTGCCGCAGGAGACCACGGCAGAGGATCCGGACTCGAAGAACAACCCCAAATTCACTTCCTCCACCTATCTCCTTGCTCCTTTTCAGCATAACAAAATCTATAATTCCCTGTCCACATGATCGTATGTTTTCTTTAAGTCAACCTTAAACATAACTCCTTTTTTTTGTACTCCTATACTCTGCCAATGCCTCCTTTGCTATCAAGGCTACATCCCAAATCTGTCATCAGCACCCTAAGAAGAGGAAATGGTATCCTTCAAAACTTCCCTCAACCTTCGAGACAATACCTTTGCCAAAATTTTATACACTAAAGTAACTAAACTAATCAGCCTAAAATCAATGCTCTTCAAGAAGTTCTCCTTTTTAGGTATCAAATAAATAAAGTTGACATTAGGACAAGAATCCACAACCCATTATTAACCACCTCCAAGCAATCTTGAAAAACAGCCATAGAGAACCCATTAGGACCTAGAGACTTATCCCTCCCACGCTCAAAATTTGCTGCCCTGATTTCCATATCATCAAAAGGTATTCCCGGTCAACAAGACTATTAATCATCAATTGGAAAAAATCAAAACCTTCAATCCATGGCCTTAAACCCACCCAAAGAAAACAACCCTGAATAAGATGAAAAAAACTTCAGAACAATTTGATGCTCCCTATCTGCAAATACACCAGCATCATTTCCTAGTATTTCAATGAACTTTGTTCTTTTCCCAATTACACGTGAAATTTTTTTGAATTAATGTCCCCCTCTTCCTCTTTTACCCCTTTGCCTAAAAGGAATTGATTTGCAAAACATAACTTCCTCAAATTTAATCGTAAAGAATAAGATCAGGCCTTTCTTCTATTCTAAATATATCATCTAAATACCTCACTGCTATCGAGCTCTTCAATCCTTCTCACAATCCCATTTTTCACATCTGTCAAATCCCAACACCACCTACTTATTCCACACCTGGCTTATCCTTCACCACCTTAAGTTTTTTCATAAATTTGAAACATTCCAAACCTTGTATTCTACAACTTCTCCATCCCCCTCAAAAAACTCTTACAAGATGAGGCATGAACCACATGTTTCAAACATAACAGCAGTGGAAACCCATTAAAAGGAGAACTTTAAGCACCACAAGACAATGATTAGAAACTACTCTAGGGAGCGCTTCCATTGAAAGATAAGAAAAGAAACGTGGAGAAGAATAACTGTCGAATGATAAATTAATATGAAAGAGCCCGATTCTATGATCATTAAGATTCCCTCTAAAAAATTTGTTTCTCACCAACGTCCTTCAATTTATATACTTACGCGCTCAACTCAGTGTCATCTTGAATTCTACGTACGCAACTCTGTTTCTCATAATCGCATGTAATTCTTGAAAACTCCTGATTGTTATCTCTTGGACATGGTGTTTCCAATCCCCCTAAATGCTCTCTTCATAACGTCAGCCCAATAACATTTCTTATGACTCATACCTAACTTGTATGACTGTTAGGCCTTTAAGCAACCAGGCCCAAACTTCTAAGTGGGTTGTAAAACAACTATGATAAGAGAGCAACCCAACTTCTAAACTCTTCCATGCACATTGGCACAACCCTGCCGCTTTCTCTTCCTCTCAAACAAACCATCCAATTAATTACACCAAACCCCAACCTACCCCTACATAGATTAAGACCATAACTACCACACGCCACCATCTTCCACTTCTCCAGTGATGCTAAAATGCCATTTCTGACACTTCGACAATAGCAAAATCATGTGTCATTGACCACCCCACCACAATCCAAATCCACTATCTCCACCACTTTCTAGCATTGACATCAAAGCCAATGGCTAGCGATCTATGGGCAGGCTCTCCTGAAGCATTGATGTTGTTGACCTTGGGTTTGCACAAAGACTCTCAGTGGAGCAAGAAAAATTCATGATAACTCTTGATGGAGCAAAGAAAATTCTCGGTGCATGCAATAAGGTTGGACCGCGACAAGATGGCTCTCAATGGAGTATGGTGGCTCACAATGGATTGTGTGCGGGTGGCCCAAGCTAGACTCAATGTTAGAGAGTTATAGATCAAGATTAAAAGGGGACCTACAGATGATAGATCAAACTCTCAAAGGGAAGCAAAGATGTTTGGTTCACACATATAGGGGAGATTGTTGGAGCATGTGTGAAGGTAGAGTTCCACATCGGATAAAGAGTAAAAGAAATGTATCTTAATATATATCAGATGGGCTCTCTATTTATAGGCTTAACCTTTTAAGTGGATATGACTTCCAAATAATGTATGTTGGCCTTGATGTGACGTCTATGGACTCTAGAGTTTCTCCCTATAAATTTGGGCCAGTATTGGTGTGCGCTTATGGACTCCCTAATTCCCTAACAGCAGAAATCACGAAAGAACAATCGTAGAACCACAAACCTCAAAAAAAATCTTTCAATATAAAGCAACCATAAATCACCCCTCCAATCTCAATACCACTCCCATACCAGCTTCCAAAATCTCCTTATTAGATCCTAGTCTCTACAATAAAGCCTCCTCTTTACCAAATTTCCCCTTACTGCTACTATCAAAACCTTCCCATCCCAACAATGTCCTTGCCCCCAACCTGTTGTCACTTATTATAAAGCACAGACACAGACACAGACACAGACACGGATACCAATACAGACACGGACATGGCGGGGTACACGGCAATATTTTTTTTAATAAATATTTTTATTTTAATACACATTAATTATTTTATTTATTTATTATATTTTTTAAATAATGTGGTCCGTTTAATTTTTTTATTTTACATAGATGTGTTTTTATTAATATGTATAGTATATTATCTTTTGAGATGGTCAAATACAATTTTCAACAAAATATTCAACTTTTTGCAAGGCACAGGTACAACAGCAAGCTGGATCCACTAGCTACCAAAGAAGAGAACACCCAGCTAGATTCCACTAGCTGCCAAGGAAGAGAAGAGTCAAGTAATAATAAGTAAAAGAATTTCAGTTTGAGAGAGAGAGAGAGACGAACGGATGAAAGAAGATGAGAGAGAGAGAGAGAGAGAGAGACAAGAGACGAGAGGCGAGCCAGAGAAGAGAGAGAAGAGACTTACCAGGTCGAGAGGTGATGGAGCTCAACTGGAGATGGAGATCAATGGAGATGGAGATGAACACATTCGCATTTCTCTTCCCTCTTTTCCTTCTTTTGATTTTGGATTTAGCTCTCTTCTTCTCCTCTTTCTTCGAATTAGGGTTTTCTGTTTTGTCCCGTTGCTGTGTCCCACCGTGCCCCATACTAAATTAATTAATTAATTAAATGTGTCCCCTGCGTGTCCGCATGTCCCCGGCGTGTCTTCATGTCCAACACCGCTATGGCACTATTTCTATCATGTCCATGCTTCATAGGTCGTCACCATTTTTTAAAATAATCCCCTACATAACAAGATCCTGAACTCCTAACCCCTCCTTCCCCTCTCCTAGCCCACCTCCTTCAACACCCATTCAATCTTCAAGCAAAACCAAAATTCACCCCCCCCCCCCCCCCCACACAAAAAAAAAAGAAAACACAAATTTGAACTTGAAGCAAAAAACCATCCCTTTTGTTTTTTTTTTTTTATTTAATCAGTAACAAACAAAGATTTTATTAAGGCACAAAGCCAAAAGCATGGAGGATAAGGCATCCTCTAAAAAAAGTACAAGTTAAAAATAACAAAAACAACAAAAGGAGGCAAAACCCAAAATGATAAAAAAATAAATAAATAAATAAACACTACATATCACAAACTGACACCCAATCTGCTGCAATCATAAAGAGAGGAATTCCTTTGAACAAAGGACTCCCTGACACATAAAACGATGCTAAATGTCGAACTTTATCCTGTAAAAAATCAACATCCCAAGACTCTTCTTCAAAAAAAATACCCATTTCTCTCTAACCAAATGACCTAGAAAATTGCAAAGATAGCACAACGCCAAAGCACCTTGGCCCTCTTCAACCAGCCCAATACTTGAAAATCTATTAAAGTCATTTGTGCACTTTCTTTTGGAGCCACCCACATAACATTCCCCAAACAAAACAATATTTTCCATAAGCTCGCTACCACTGAACAATGCACAAATAAATGATCCAAACGGGAAGGCCTTCTTTGCAAGGTATCATTTGTTAACATGCCTCTATGAACCAAAATCCACATGAACATCTTTATCTTAAGAGGAACACAAGCACTCCATATCTTATTGTGAAAAGGGAACAAAGGTATATGAGACTTATCAATGAGTTTGTCAAAAAAAGATTTACAAGACAAGGAGTCCAAAAAATAAACAGCCCAAACCCACTTGTCCTCTAAAGTCGGAACCAAAGAGACATGTTCAAGTCATGACAAAAGATCCACCAATTTCCCAACCGCCCTATCATTAAGATTTCTAGGAAAATTAAAATTCCAAGAAATTGTAGCCAAAAATGAGCATGCTATGGAAGCAGAAAACCATCCTCACACTAAAATAGCGACCCATATCGATCAACAAAGACACAAAGATACAAATGAAAACTTTATAAATATCATTTCCATATCCTTCTGAGCCGAGCTTTACTGAGCTCAAGCTTGGCTCATTTATTTATGAAGCTCAATTATCCAGCTTGAGCTCGACTCGATAACTAATCGAGCTCGACTCAAAGCTCAATAATTTTTTTTATTATTATTTAAATATATAAATAATATACTTATATACTATTTAATAAAAACTTAAATAAAAATATTATTTATATTATTTTAACATATAAATAATATATTTATTTTATAATTTAAATAAAGATAAATGAGTTGAGCTTGACAAGACAAGCTTATTCGAGCTCGAGCTTGGTTCGTTTATTAAACGAGCCTCAAAATCAAGCTCGAGCTTGTTCATTTACTTAACGAACTAAGCTGAGCCAAGCCCTTAACAAGCCGAGCTTCCAAACAGCTCGGTTCTTTTGCAGCCCTATACAAGTAATTGGCTCTATTTGGTGCAGCTTAAGGGGATGCTTATGGCTTTTTATATTGGGAATTTGTACCAGAGGGCTTGGTGCAGCTTTTGCTTATTGCTATAAGGCAAAAATAGCTTAAAATAGCTGAACAAATATGATTATTGGGGGGCTAAAAGCTGATATTAAAAAACAAAAACTAAACTAAAAGCATCCCTCCCTTAGCTTCTCTCAATAATCGGCTTTCTTCAAATTATTGAAGTTGTTTTTGCATTATATAAGCGGTGAGCCGTAAACAAAAGCTATACCAAACACTAGCATAAATTCCCAAAATAAATAAATAACTGTAAGTAACCCTATAAGTTGCACCAACTAAGGCAAATGTCTTTAAGATATGAATACTTCATTAGCATGGGATAATTACTAGTAAAATATGGAACCACGCAGGTTCCTTAACAATTTTAAAAGGTAAACAAGTAACAATGCACAAAGAAAATAAAAAATAAATGAGCATAAAAGGAAACCAACCCAAAATCTTTGATCAAGGTCACAAAAACAAACATAAAAGAATATATATATATATTAAAAAAATAGAAGATGGCATTGCTTATTTGGCCTGAGTAAGAGTAAAAGAGAGAGAGAGATCGAAACAGAAACAGTAAGGAAAGGATTGTATCAAGAAGCAGAATCCTCATTCCTCTAAAAACAATCAGAAGTACACAACTCCCACATATTAGCTTTCATATTAAAATTAAGATGCAGTGAGAGAATTTTAAAGAAGTAACCTCACTGCAACCAATTCCCAATTTCTTTCGGTCATTAAGGCACCGCGTTTGATATTTCAGGTACCTACATGGGAAGAGCAAGCACATGAGAAAACCTTAAGAAATGAGGGACTTCACAGATATACATATAGAATGTATCACCTCAATTCATTAGATTTTCACATTTTTAATTATTTTTAGTACATTTATGATACCCACATAAATGATTTGCTATTGGTATTGAATTTATATGGGTTCCAACCCAACAATCAGAAATTACTTTCTACTATTACCTCTTTACCACTTTTTTCATCATCCTCAATAATTTCAGGTCTATATTAACCAAATGAAGAGCAAAAAACTAGATGGGTCAACCATACCAATAAATATGATAACAAGCCAAATATCTAAAGTATGAATGCATTTAGATTTCGTCATTCTGGAGAAGTGAACTCATATTTCTTTTCAATCTCGAAACTTTATATTGAAAGTAGAAATCAAATAGTCTAAATTCAAATGGAAGAAATAGTTGAAATTAATTAAAAGGAGGAGAAGGAGGTTGTAGCAAGTTTGTCCTGTCTAATTCTTAACGGCCTATAGTGACCATTACAGCATTGTAATGAACAGAACTGGCCATAACAATCAATACAGCTCTATTCTATTATTATTGACGCATTAATCTGTAATAGTGATGGAGAGCTTCAATAGAGTAGCATGACAATCAGCCAATTTTTAAAACAATGATAACACATGAATATCTATACACCCAAAACAACTCTCCTTACTTTTGCTGTTTGAAGCCATTTTCTTCCAACAGCTGATGACTTGGATGCTGAAATGGTGGAAATGGCTTTGGCATAGAACCAACAGGCGGACTGTTTCCAGAAAGATTAACATGAGGAGAAGCACTCAACTTTGACGACCTCAGTCTGTAAAATTGTGGTTCAATTATGAATTAACAAAGTAAGAGAACAATAAATTATTCAAGCAACTTGGTAAATGTATTTTTAATCTTTCCATCCTTGACTTTTGAACTCAAATTCAACTTTTCACTCTCACATGAAAAAACAAAGTACTTTTGAAATGCTAACAAAAGAGTAACTTAGCTAAACCAATATATCCACAAATTATGTTATTTTGAACTCACCCATGACTTTCAGGAGGCGTAGAACCAAAGAAAAACCCAACTGAAAAACTAGGTGGACTCTCGGATATAACACCAGAATTACGGCCAGTTCCATGATTTTTAAAGTTGCTAGGAAATAACCGTTGTTGCTGCTTGGAAAAGCCTTTATTTTGTTTCCTTCGGAAATTAGCATTTCCAGGCCCTTCACAGCCACTACTACCAGCTGAATGTTCACTAGCCCTTGAATTTGTAGCTGCCACAGCAACACTGGAGGATTTGTTGTTCCCATCTCTACTCTCACTACTTGAATTTTTTCTACGATTAGATCGCTTAGCTTTCAATTCCTGGCAATAGCATATAAATTAGGACATCTTTTGTAATGTTTTATCAAGAATTTTCAAAAGAACATAAATGCAGAAGAACAAGAGCAAAGGCCTATCAACCTGCTCATAGAAGTAAAGGCCGTCATTTATAGCATAAGCAAGCTCATTAGATATGGACTTTGACTCGTTTACACCAATTCCAGATCCTCCACCTGTTCCACTATTCTGCACAGCCAATAAAGTAACCATTAGTTATCAAATACCAACAGATTAAGAATAACATAGATGATAGATTCCATTCTTTTTAACATAAAGAGATTATGAAAGCCTCAATGAGCCATCACAACGGAATAAAGACATAATAAGATAAGTTAACTATCAAGATAGAAATTGACATTATATATTGCAAGCTGCCTGAACAGTTATAAAAAATAAAAAATAAAATCACACAGAGAAAGAAGAAAAGATAAAGCACCTAATCAAAGCACAACTTGAGAGAGAGAGAGAGAGACTTCTATAAAGACGCTTGAATTTGAGAAGAACAATCAAGTGAATGCCTTCATATGGCAAGCTACTAGGTACAATTGATAAGATGAAGCGATGTTCAACCCTCGTAGGGATGCATCCATATATATATAAAGCATGGTTGTTAGAATTGTGCGATTCATGATTCGATACAACTTTCAATTCATGATTCGATACAACTTTCAAGCAAAACAATCCAAATCATGTTGATGAATCTTAAATTATGTGAATTTCAATTTGCAATTCAATTCTATTCATGGATTTGTTTGCACAATCCATGCAATAACATCATTTTCACATCAAAAAATAAAAAATAGACCAGTTAGTTATATTGATATATATGATTTTAGTTATATTAATATTTATTTCATTTTAAACAGGATGTATTTTTATATGTATACACATACTAAATTATATATTATTAAAATTAAAGTGAATCTTATGATTCACAATTCAATTAGCGATTTGACAACAATGATATAAAGCACCTTTTAAATAAGACAAAAATGAAGATAAATTGTGATCAATCCAGTCTTAGTCATCCAAGAAATGTTGTTATTGGAAAAGGCGGGTGGAGAGAAATGGAAATCAAAGTCAAAAGGCGCGAAAGCACCTTTTTGTGAAAATGGTTTGTTATTGAGGCATTTCAGTGGTGAAGGTTTTATAGGTTGTAAGGGGTGTTGGATGTATTTGTGTATTTTTTTCCTCTCTCTTATTTTCTTTCTATTTCTTTTTATTTGGTTGTACAAGGGTTGTGCCCCTTCAGCACATTTTCTAATACAATTTTCTTTATTGCTGATAAAAAGAAATAGGCCACTACAAGACCGCATACAGTACTTGTGAAGAAGATAATTTTTGGATCTTATTTTTTATCTATCAACAAACTACAAGGCCATTTATATAACGTTGTGAACTTGTTGGCTGATATTCAAACAAGTCCAACAGTTTAGTGGAAACAACACAGCCACCTATGATGTCGGGCAAACAAAGAGTCCAATGACTTGGACTCTCAAAATTCTGCTGTCTTAGGCAGAACTGGCAACTTCAAATCTTCCTAAAGGCTAAAGAAATGGTGTGATCCCCCACTTAATGGATGATGTAACTTTTGGGTACTGCATTTGAGACTGAAGAAATTATTACAACATTCCTCTTATGATCAAATATAATACATTACTCAATAAGAGAATGGTCAGTAGTAGGTACACCAAAAGAAAGAACTGGTTCTTTTTTCTTTTTTCTTTTTTTTGGAACATGAAAATGGAAAAACTGTCAGATATATAGGGGGAAAAATAAAAACAGAAACATATAAAGGCCCATCCTTGAAAGTATCAGTTATGAAACACACCCAATGTTCTACACCACTACAGTGCAGCCACTGAAACTGTGAAAGTATATATAATTATCAATAATGTTCATCTCCTTCTCAATGCCATTAAACTTGTTTTTTTTTAAGCAAAAACATATTAGAAAAGGCACCCAAAAACTGGGACATAGCCATGTACACCAAAACACCAAAAGGGTTAGACGACACAAAAAACAACACATAAATGGGTGGACTCCCAAACCCTCTTGCATTTTCCTCTGGCACACCCGCCAGTCCAAAAAGCAAACAACTCTTTTGTGTGTAAAGCATCAATCACACAACACTAAAGAGCGAAAACAACAAATTTCAAAGCTCCCTCACCATTGGGCAATGCAACAAAAGGTGGTTGGTATCGTCCCCCATCTGCTTGCACATGAAACACAGCTCCACTAAGACTTTTTTTTTTGGATCAACAACAAAGAATTTTATTGATAAATCAAAAAATAGACGAGGATATCCTCTACAAATAAGAAAAAACAAAGGCAAGAAAAAAACATAATCCAAGCAAAGGCTACATCAACAAAACTCCTACATGCCACACACCGACACCCAATCTCTAGCTAGCAAAAACAGTGGAATTCCTTTAAAAAGAAGGTTCACCAAAGCCCAAAAGGAAGTTAAGTGACTAATTTTATCCCACAGAAAATCCACATCCTAGGCTTTATCTTCAAAAACCCGCGCATTCCTTTCCAACCATAACCCAAAAAGTTGCAAAGATGGTACAATACCACAACACTTTGGCCCTCTTCAACCCCCCCAAAACACAAAAGTCAATTAGTAGCATTTGCACACTACCCTTTGGTGCCACCCACAAAACATTCTTCAAAAGAAACTTGTGCCATAAGCTCAAAGTAACTAGACAATGCAAAAATAAATGACCCAAGGATTCACCATCCTTACAACACATAATGCACCATTGAGGATTTAGAAAACGATTAGGTCTCCTTTTTAACAATGAATTATTTGTTAAAATGCCTCCATGAATCAACGACCACATGAACACCTTCACCTTAAGAGGAACACAAGCCTTCCAAATTTTTTTACAAAAAAGAAAATGAGGAATTTGAGGGTACTCAATGAAGAAAGATTTACAAGAAAAGATACCCGATGAATAAAGAGCCCAAACCCTCTTATCTTCCAAAAAAGGCAATTAAGAAAAATGATCAAGTCTTGACAACAAAGATGTCAACTGTGCAGCCGCTCTATCATTGAGATTCCTAGAAAAATTAAAATTCCGAGAGATTAGAGCCAAAGAAGAACAAGCCATGGAGGCAATACAAGTATTATGACACCGAGCCACTCTACAGAGATGTGGAAAACCCGAAGCAAAGGAAGAGGTGCCCATCCAAACATCCTCCCAAAATTGAACAAGTTCCCCATTACTCACCCTCACAGAAAGAAAACGAGACCAAAGTGAAAAGATTTGAGAAATTGACATCCAAGGAGCCCGATAATTGCCCCTTGAGGCCACTTGTGAATCCTTGCCATTATCTTGAACCCCATAATTGCTTCTAATTACAGAATGCCAAAGTGAATTACTCTCAGATAGAAATCTCCACAACCATTTACCAAGAAGAGCCACATTACTAGACACAATGTTACCAATCACCAAACCCCCTTTCTCCTTGGGGAGTGAAACTATCTCCCAATTCACCAAGTGATCCTTCTTTCCCTTATCCTTACCTTCCCAAAGGAAATCCCTCGTCAGCTTTTCTAATGACCTTGCCACCTTCACTGGGATCTTGAATTAACCTTACATTATCCAAGGTTAAAATGGACTCCTTAGTAGCAGTCCAAGAAAATAAGCCACCTTTGTTGGGACTTCGTAGAGAAGAATCACCAATCTATCAAAACGTGATCTAGAACAATCTCACTGAAAAAAATTCATTCATAGGTCTTCAAGCCAAGATGTCCTCCAATCCTCCTTGGATATAAGGATCTAGGAGCATCCCAAGCCCCAACAGATTCCACCTCCTAGTCATCAAAAGTTCTCCTGAATTGAGGTGCCACACACCTCAAACACTAGGAAAAACTAGAAAGCCTGTCACAACTGCTTCTCTATCTACTGTAATTAGAAACAGTTCAAGAAAACCCACCATCAATGGGTGTTGGCCAACCAAATATCCTGCCAGAAATGCACTATGCAACCATTCGCCACTTTCAAATGAAAGATGGTAAAAAAATCTTCAACAAAACATCGGATTCAGTCAAAGATTTCAGTCCATGAGGTCTTCTAATAATATCAGTCCGCCCACCCATCAAACTGCCATATTTTCCCCATGATCACCCTCCTTCACAAACTCTCTTTTCAAGGAAAATCTCCACAACCCTTACCTAAAAGCCTCGTCAAATAATTCTAGCTTCCTAATTCCCGACCCTCCTCCCTTAACAGTTGAACACGCCCTTTCCAATACTTAAATTCATCCCCTAAACCTCCCTACAAGAAATCTGTCATCAGTTTCTCAAGTCTTCACACCATATGCATACAAATAGGCAACCAGAACCATGATTTTTTTTTTTTTCTCAAAACAACTTCACCAAAAAATACCAATAAAAATTTTTTTTTTTTTGATAAATACACAAAAAAAATACCAATATGCGTGTTCTTTCTTCCAAAATCACATTTATTGAAGTTTAAAGTAATTCCTGGTAGATTTTATTTAATTTCTATGATTCAAATATATGTACTAATTTTTAATTAGTTTTGAATCAGTATGAAAAGTTTTTATGCAAGTTACAAGTGTTCGATCTCTAAGTTTTCAACATTTTCAACAAATCTAACCTAAAACAAAGTAGATTTAATTTAATAATGACAAATCTTCAAGGAATCAATTTATCAAAAAATAAGAAACAAATTAGGGAAAAAAACATATCTAACTTCATCTAACCTTGTTTGCAACTGAATCTTGTGAACCTTGAAAATTGGGGACTCCAATGATGTAGATCTTATATTTTCAAGCCAAGTTTATGTTTTTTATGAGATTTCAATGACTAAAAGCTTAAAAAAATAGTTTTTTTTTTATAGACAGGTGTGCCAAAAAGCTCAATTGAAGTTACACTTGGGACTTTCATTCACATAGATTTTTTGACAATAAGAAGACGTGGTAACCACCAAAACCATTACGTAACGGCCAATACCGTTATGTAACAACACTTTTTTGAACCTTGGCCTTATCCCCCAACTACATTTGTGCAGAAGCTAATTCCCATGGCTCAAACTTGAGCCACAGTGCTGGAGGCGGATAGTTCTTGACATTGCGTTAGGTCATGACCAAAGGTAAATCCACCAAAGCCTCCTGCCCTATAAAGTTGTTCATATAATTTTTTTAAAATTTAGTAGCTTTAAAGGCCCACCACAAAGAATTTGCACAATACTATGGGCTTTATGGCACATGAAAATTGCAAATGAACCTAAAGTGATTACGCAGAGACCAATTGGATCAGAGAAAAACCAATTTTCCTGAATTAGGTGACCTTACAAGAGAAACTTTGTTAGTTGATTCCAACCAAGAAAATAGCAACCTTTGGGGAACCAAGTGACGCAAACCATTAAGAGCTTGAGAAAAAGTAAATATAAAGAGGTGGAAAATTTTGGAAGCTTGTTGGTTTTAAGTTGAGGCCCACTTGGGATCGCATAGTTGAGTTTTAGTATCAGTAAGTCTTATTCTATCTAATTTTAGGCTTAGTGTAATGCAAGGAGTTTCAATAAAGTGTTATTAAATTTTAGAGCTAGGGTTAGTTTCGTAATTTTGGACTTAACTAGACATGGATTTTACAGATTGTCCATGAGTCGTCTTATGGGTCAAGTTATTCAGTCGGTTTTTATTTATGGCCTTATTTGATTTTATATAGATTTTAGAAGTCAAAAGTTTAGTTTCCTATTTAGAAATTCTAATCCTAGTGGTCTCCAAAGTCTTTTTAAAGCAATGTAGTGCCTATAATAGATGGGAGAACAATCTTTGGAGATTTTTGAAAGCATTTGCAGCTCTTCTATAGCTTGTGTGATGCTAAGACTTTTTCTTTTTTTTTCTTTTCAATTTTTTTTGCATTTGTAACCTTTAAAACCAGAAAACCGAATATGTATTAAACCTTATTCAACCCCCCAAACTTCACAGTTCTTTAACCCTCACACCCTACTTGCAAAAGAATCCAAGACCAACAAAGGAATTGTTCATGAGTACTGTTCACAGCACTTGAAACAGTCCCCAAACAACGCCATAAATCCTCTTTTTACTCTCAAACCTTGACCTGTTATCATCTAAATACCAAACCTTACAACCTTATATTTTTACTAAGCATTCAGCCATATAACAAAATTTAAACCAGCATGAGCGATACATTAATTTTGGGCTCACTGCTAATAGGAGAGTGTTCACCACACTCGTACTCCATCATCAAGCTTTACAAATAAGGCTTAGAAGAAGGATTGCCCCTAATGTCAATGTGGTAATAACGAGTCCCTATTGGCAAAGGCCAACAATTATACTAAAATTAGCATTTCCGCACACCAAGCATATTAATTTATTACATATCATTTACACCATTTCCCAAATGAAACCAGATTTCTCTGTTGAAAAAGACTTTCAGTTGGAATATACTCCTTCACAGACCAAATATGCTTATATCTCCCTTACAAAAATCTCCAACGCCACGAGTTAAGGTGAAAAATATTCATCAAGGAGATGTGAATCTCCAAGCTATTCCTTACTTTCAACACACACCCTGTCCTAAGACATGACATGTTTCAAATCTTCAATCTCTAAGTCCACCTGTTACTGTGGGGCAGTATTCAACTCTCACACACAAAAATGCCACTAGATCTATTACAACAACTTGGCAACCAAAAAAGGCACCAAAGCAATATGAATCTATTAAGAAAGGAAACCAATAGAAACCATAGAACAATCTCAATTTTACACTTATTTTGGTTCCAATGGTGATAGGCTATACACAACATGGGTAGGGCTACCCATGACATGACCAACCAGATGAAGGCAGGATTACGGCTACCAAGGGACTTTACCAGCTAAGCTGACCAACACCTTCAACCAACATGCATAATAGCTAGACAACCAATGTACTTTGCCATCTCTTGAGGACTACATTCTAATACCAATTGGAATGAATGCCCAAATGAAGACGAAGACCCAATTAGGCAAAAGGCATAAAAGGTATTGGCCAATAAGTTATCTTCCCCCATTGGAGCCCACTATCTTCAACATTTTCAATGCAGTGGATCATACTTTTAGAGTTTGACAATTGAAGGACAAATAGATTTGGTACTTTTTCCTTTCAAATCCTCTCATTTTGGGACCAACTAATCCTTTCAGGCGAGTAAATAGCTTAAATTTTTTATTTGCTGCAACTCACTAACTTTCCATACAGAACGGAACCCAAGTTGTCCATGGTATCCAGCACCTTTGTCTTCCCAATATCCCTATTTCTCCACTTCAATTTGTATATATATGTGTGTATAATAGTAAACATATTCATAAAAAAAAGTGCCAAGAGGGGAGCAACCTCCAGACAGAAGTATACAAGTAAAACTGTAAGCCATCTCCAAAGCTCATCTGCCCTATGAAAAATTGAACATTTTGTAAAAGTCTTTACTATGGATTTTCAGGCCATTCTGTGGTTTTTCATGGATCCTTTCATGCATTAAGTTAGATATCAAGGAAAATCCATTTTGGCTTCAAAAGCTACGTCTCTTTTGATGAATAACAGAAAAAGAAGTATCATAAAAGTTTCCTTCAAGCAAAAATTCAAGTGACACAGCAACAGTTACACCAATTTTAAGAACAAATGATAGAGAGAACACTTTAAGATAATACAAAATAAATCTCCATCTTAACAGCCATACCTGGGTGACAATTACTAGCCTCTCAACAGCCTGATCATTGACAACCATCTCT
The DNA here is from genome assembly GCA_025200525.1 of Camellia lanceoleosa. Classification (NCBI taxonomy): domain Eukaryota; kingdom Viridiplantae; phylum Streptophyta; class Magnoliopsida; order Ericales; family Theaceae; genus Camellia; species Camellia lanceoleosa. The sequence goes on along the minus strand of CM045768.1, from coordinate 115,840,192 downwards.
TCATCTTCATCATCAATCCTTTTGGCAATAATCCAATCCAGATGAACAAGACAATAATTACAAATAAGTAAATTTATCAAGGTTATGACAAACAATCAGTAAAAAGTAAATATACTATGTACTGCAACACTGCTACTGACATATCTATTATTGTTAAATTGTCTAAATCTTATTTACTGTTATGCCTGAACAAATAATTTATTCCTATAGCAACTTATCCAAGATCAAGGAATACTGAGAAATAATCATAATGTGATTAAGTAGACTTCTGCCCGTGAAGAACTTAAATAATATTTTTCTTTCTTAAGAAATTATATTTCATCCAAAAATGCTTCAATTAGTTTCAACAACCTCAAAATACAAGATGAGAAAGCGGAATTAAATATTGCTAGACAAATTTATCAAACAATAATCCAAGAAAGGACTTTAAACCCAGCTCAAAGCAGAATGCCAGAAATAGCAAACTCTAAGAAAAAATAGCAACTCTACCCAAAAAAGGGAAGAAAAAATTCGTAAACATGGCTTCTAATACAAGAAAGGACTTTAAACCCAACTCGAAGCAGAACACCAGAAATAGGAAAATCTAAGCAAAATAGTAACTCTATAAAAAAAAAAAAATTGGAACAGAAACTTCATAAACATGGCTTCTAATCCAAGAAAGGAATTTCAACCCAGCTCAAAGCAAAACACAAAATAAGAAACTCAAAGAAAAGTAGCAACTCTACAAAAAAAGCAAAATCTACTGAATATCAAATAGTTTCCCACAAGTAAGCAAATTTTTATACGTTGGACGCTTTGTTATTAGGATCGTACAATTTACGATTCAAATTGCACGATTCGATTTGATTCAGTGGGTAATCGATACGAACAAGGTTGTATGAAATCCAAACAGCTGTGAATTGAGGATGAATCAATGAACTGTATCAGTAATTTGTTAATCGATCGATTCACTTTCGATTCACTGAAATCAATTTCTGGTTTTCATTACTTTTTATTGTTGAAAAATGGTTCACACAACCCTTTTAAACACTAAAAAACAATGAACCTTCTCTCTCTACAATATAAGAGGCATATATATATTCAACTTTATGCAAGTGTTTTCACTTATACAAGGAATCTTTTGAAGGCATCAAGTGAGGCCTTTTTTTTTAAGTTTGGAGATTTGGGTTTCTTTACCCCCTTTGAAGTGAGTGTTTCTATTACTTTAGTTGTAATATTAAAAACATTGTTGTTAAGATATTAGACCATGTGATCAACATTCAAAACAACATTTTTAAGTCTCAATAGTTCATATTTATCCCGACTTGACAACTATAGCCTAGAGTAACTCAACTAACCCTCACCATAAATAGGAAATGACAAGATCTGTAACCAAACTAGCAGAACTAATATGTAAAATAACTAAAAAATTCCATAAGATTATTAAGACATCCCCATTATACACACTCCTGAATATCCCTTAAAAATTCTGGAAGAGAAGGTTGTGAGATTTATAGGTGGAAGGTAAAGCCAACATGTGGTTAGATGGCTCCATAGGAGGACTTGGAGTCTGTGAAATTATCTCATTCACTTGAAAAGACAATTGACCTTTATACCCTCATAAGCTTGTTGGTAACTTATATCGGTTGGATCCCATGCCAACCAAAAATTACAACAAGTTCTAGACCAGAAAGCTACTGTAAATAACTTGCTATGGAAGAGTTCTCCTAAGAAATCCCACATAGAGCTGAAAAGAGGAAACAATAATAGTAAAGTAAAATCCAAGAAGTCAGGATAAAGGCTTTATTCAGCAGAATGGAGCACAACCCTTTATACCCTCCAGTGATTCACCTTCCTTTGGTGGAATCCTCTTCTCCTTCTGTTTTTATTCAGCATTGAAAGGAAAGAAAGAATAGTGAAGAAAAACAAAAAGGAAACATTGACAATTTATACAGCACCAATTTGTAACTTGATATCTGTACCATAAAATAACTTACAAATAATCCCCAAAAAACATGCTAAAGAAACAAAATAGGGCAGCATGACACCATCTTAATTTATTTAAAAACAAAATAACAGAAAGAGAGCAATGCTCAACAAATGCAGGAAAAGGGGTGCCAAGCACAAGCAGAAGAATGTAATACCTTCTTACTGAAGAAAGATTATCCTTTTTAATTGTTTTTTGCTCAAGTTCTAGCTCTTCATCAAGCATGAATGTGTTTGCAAAATCATTGGCTAGGTTGTCCAGATTTTGTACAGCCAAATCTGATGATACGTCCATGCTTTCCATTTCATGGTTTTCATGATGAACATATTTTGCAGGCTCCATTCCTTGTGAGAAATCTGGACTGGGATCACTTCCAATGGTGTCAAGATTTGAGAAGTGTATATTTAACTCAGAATTCAATCCCTTGCTTAAATCAACATTTTCTCCACCAAAGGCTTGTGTTCCACCATCAAACAGAGCCTTCTCAGTGTTCTGTTCGGCATTACTATTAGCTGATACTTCTATGACTTCTCTGTCTGCTGATAAGTTCTCCATATTCTCATTATTTGATAGCTTCTCATCACTCTTCTTATCAAACTCATTCTTTGAAGCAACAGTAGCCTTCTCTGCAGCTTGTCCCTGGGGCCTAAGTGCTGTTGAGGATAATTTCTGCTCTGTTGAAGTTGGAATCCACTTTGGCCACTCGTCGCGTCTTCGTATCTTGCCATCCTACAATAATAACACCCAATCCAGGTTAAAGAAGGGTTTTACAAACAAAAGCAGAGTACTGGAAGCAGAAGCATCACAAATAGATAACTTTACCACAATAATCAAAAAATTAAACAAATGCTGAGATGTGGGTCTGTACTCATCACAAATATCTAACCTGCACTTCAATAGTAGAAGAAGTCTGCAAAGCATCAAGGATAAATGATACATCTGTACTCATTTTCTTCACCTGCATCTCATCGTATGAGATAATATCATAAGCTTAATAACTTGCACTTATTCAAGATATACAAGCAGATTATGTACAAGTAACTTGATATCAAGCTACATAACAAAGGAGGGTGTGTTTGGTAAAATTGGCAACAAATCTGCATAATGGCAGTAAAATAGAATATATTAAGCAGTTCTACACACCATATGAAAAGCACAACATAAATAATTTGCAGCATTCTAATATAAACGTATGAAATTTGGTCAAACCATACCCTCTTAAATTCAGCAATTTTGGATATTGGAACCCAACCTTCATCATCCATTAAAGAAATTAAGTAATGATCATTCTGCAGATTTCCATCACTGCCAGAACAAAAATTAACCAATTCAACAATTATATACATCATAGTCTACAACACAAAACTTAAACTTTTATCAACTAATTATGAAATAGCAAATGTCTGACAGGCAGGTTCAGGCGTTCCAATGTTTCCAACATCTTTTACATAACAGTTAAACAAATCCGTCATTATTAAAGGAGTCCTCAAGTCAGTCGCATCCCGAATCACCAAGGATGGTTGGTGCCTTCAAAGGCCACTAAAAGACAACAGAACCATTCAACATCCAAGATGTGTACATATACATATATGACCACCTATTTATATCCCTGTGCACCAAAATGTGAACAAAGACTTGCATCGCATTGATGTACAGAACACATCATTTAGAAGTATGGACAATAGCCTATTTTTACCTAGGAAGGGTTAAAATCTACCAGCCAGAAACATGATCTTCTGAAGATGACTCACCTGAAATAATACTCAATTTGCTTCACTATGTTGGCTCTCAAAGCTAATGTCTCGGGGGTTGCCATATAAGCCATGGAATTCAAAGGATGCGGAACAAAGCGTGGAGGCTGAGGTAGCCTAATAGGGCCAGGAGGTGCTGCAGGAAGATAGTACATAGATCCAGGAGGACCTGTTTCATATGTTCAAACCATTTCACAGTTCAAAAGAGAAATGGAAACCAAAAATAAATAACCATAACAAAGAAGCATAAATGCATGGCAGGAAATGAATATCATCTTATTAATAAATTTCAAATAAACAAGGACAAAATAGTATAAATTAGTTTATTTATTACTGCAACTTAATACCAAATTATTACCAGGAAAGCTTGGTCCAGCAACGAAGCCCGGAGCCAGACCAAAAAAAGGAGGCCTTACAAAAGTCCGTGGCCCAATACTCTGTTGCACAACAAAATTGTCTCTAGAACTAAACGCTCGTTGATTATGCCATGCAGGATTAAAACGGCCACCAGGTTCTTGCACATTAGGTCTTCTATTAGAAAATTGGGCAACATATGCATTTGGATCACCTCGAGGTGGAGGCTGGAGTGTTCTATTTGCATCTATACCATTAGCAGGCGGAACAAAAGAGTGCATAGGCGTCTCAGAACCAGACTTCACCAAGTTAGTTTCAACACCTGGAAAGGGTACAGGGTATGGTGGGTAAGCATATCCTGAAACTGGTACATGCGGCACAGGTACCATACCGTGAAAAACCGGAGGCATTGGGGGTTGGTGATAGGGTAAGGGTACAGGAAAAGGAGGTACACCATTTGGATTACGCTTGGAGCCTGCCTTTTGATGACGCAATGGCAAGTGCTTATGTGAAGGATTATGGTTTCCAGGCCCATGCGATTTTTGGTGCTCTCCCAGTCCCTGAAAGACCATAGACAGATATGACAGAAAACAGAGTCAATAATACTGCAGTAAATCTGGAAAACAACTTACCTATTAATATTTACATGTAAAGAAAAAGTAATAGAAAGTAAATGTACAACCTGAAGTCATTCATGTTGGGTCTTATGTCTTAATGTCAAATTATCTCAAGTCTTCTTGTCTCACCCTACAACACTGTTTTAAAAGGCTCTAGGCGCACCGAGGCGATAAGGTCTTCTATAACCCAAGCGTGAGGCACAAAGCGAGGCGCACGCCTCACCAAAGCAAAGCGCAAGTAGTGGAAGAAAAGCAAAATTATAAAATAGGCAAACTTTTAAACATAACAAATATATATAGAATTTCAAAAATTATAACCATTTCCGATAATCTTTAAATATAACATTCAATCTTCTAAAAACTAGAAATATAATATCCAACAAAAGATATAAAGCAACATTCTATATTTTATCACTTTCTACTCTCTTTTGACTATGTTTGGTCATTTTATATTGAAGAGTTTTGAATCCCTGTGGGTATGCCCACAAAAAAAGCACTTAATCAACAGTTGTAGTAGAAAAATAGGTAAAGCCCATGAAGCCCACGCCTCGCACCTCGAAAAAAAGCCCTCGCCTCAGCACCTAAGCTACACCTTGCGTAATGCGCCTCACCTCGAGAGGGGATGCATCCACTCTTCACATGGGAGCTTCTTTTAAGTACCTAGAGTTGTTGGTGTGAAGGAGGTCCCCAAGACAGAGGAAGCTTCCCCTATTCAAAGGAATTTACAAAAGAGAGAAGTTTGTTTGATATTGTTTTCATTTTTTATGTTTTCATTTTATTTATTTTTTTTATTTTTTATTTTTATTTTTTTTGTGGTTTTGGAAACAAAAACAATGAAATGCCTGAAAAACACCCATCTATTTCATTTTTGTGCAAAATATTTTTTCAAAAATTCAGAAATTATTTTTCAATACATTGTGTTTATTGGAAAATTGGGGTATTTTCATAAAACTTATCCAAAAAGATTTTGTCAAACAAGTTTGCCACAATAGTTTCCCTTTTTGTATTGAAAAATAATTTCCAAAGCAATAACAAACACACATATTTGTGTGTCACTATTTTTAGGATTCCATTTGTCGTTAGCTCCTCTTTTTAGGTCTTCTTTCACCTTTTCTCATTATTTTCATTTGATGGATTGCGATGGGGATGGGCTTCTCATCCACCCTGCCATACTCAATTTTCTCATTAATAAAGTTATATTCTTAGCCAAAATTTTGAAGAAAAAGATGTTTAAAATATGGAAGGAAAGAAACAAGGCGTTACTCAGAATATCCACTTTCTCAATAACATAACATGAAGGTCATATCTAGTCATGATTTTAAAGCTGTAGACCAAACAAAGAAAGCAACAACTTTACAAAGAGTGAGATAATAGGAAAAGTGCAAAATTCCGAACTTCACAAGAGGAATTCATTAATATCAACCCATAGTGAAAAAAGGCGTTGCGTAATCAAATTTTTGACAAAATAAATAAGGTCCACACCATTATATCAATGACTCGTGTCTAAAGACTTTTCCCTCAAAAAGGAACCCCACACAAATCCCTACACTTGGACAATCTGATCCGCCACTTCATCAGATAATGAGGACAAAAATCGGTTAAATTACTGAATCATTTAGCACTCAGGAATGATTTGTCAATCTCTTACTTCCCACCTGATGACACATTACTTATAAGAAAGCGACTATGATGCTAATGTAGTTAAGAGATATGCAATACTGACACTCAAGCTTTTCTTATCACTTTATTATATATGTCCATGAAATGACTAAAGATAGGGTGGTTTAGAAACATTTCCAAACAATTCCTTCTTTAGCAGATTTACCTGGGATGAGAAAACTGCATATGGCAGCACTCATTAAACTTAGACATTTATCTATAGTAAACTAGTAACAACCTTTTCTTTAAAGAAAATACAATTAAATTCATTTAGATATCAGTTAAACACATATGATCTAATTTATAGACCTACCAAAAAAATCAAATGACCCAAATTGCATACGAAAGATGAGGAATGTAAAGGAAAAAATAATAAGATCTCCCGATTTTCACAACATTTCAGTTATTATGAAAATACAAATCTTCAAATCTTGAGAAACAAATACAATATCCTCAATACTTGGCAAACGCGTGTCAGCTAATAATTAATAATTCCAAGCGTTTCCAATGCAGAAATGCAACTTCCATGAGCTCCATCACACAAAAGATGAAACTTTTTTTTTTTTTCCAATCAAAACCCATATACAAATCAATAGCATTCATCAATTCTATTGAAATCAGCACATACATCTTTCAAATCACTACAAATTCAGAATCACAATAAACAGAATCTGAGTTACCAGTGCAGGTGGAGTGGAAGGAGGAGCAACTGACGGCGGTGGCGGCTGGGGCTCGGGAGAGGCGGAATCCATAGTCTTAGGGCGCTGCTGCTGCTGCTGATTCTGCTGCTGCTGCGCATCGGAGAGTGCTGGCCACAAATCCGAACCCATGAGGGGAGCATCAGGGGTGGGCTTAGTGTGAACCACAAGGGGTATCTTCCATGGGGATTTGCGTCCACTCACTTCCCTCTGCTCATCCCCACTACCCTCATTCTCAGCGACCACCATTCGTGCACCAATCGATAAAATCTCTCAGTTTATAGAAATGAAATCCGAAAAGAGTAGTCGATTGAGCTGTTTTTGATAAGTGAGGAGAGAAGTAGCTTAGAGTTGCAGAGAGGTGATTTCGGGTGAAGAAGACGACATTGTTGAATGAATTTGGGCACAAGTGCGTGGGGGTGTTGTGAAGGTGGAGAGAGAGAGAGAGAGAGAGAGAGAGAGAGAGAGGAATTAGGGTTTTGAAAGTTGGGACCGAAGAAGGGTGTTGACAGTTGCAGACGGCACCACCAAACCAATGTGCGGAACTGTTGTTGAAAGACAGAGTGTTGTGCTGTGTCTGCCCGAGTTGCCCTATTTATATTTGCCGGGAAGGCCCCTCCCCTTTTCTATTTTTTCTTTTTCTTTTTTTCTTTTTTAGATATTATTTTGTTGTGTTTTAATTTTGAAAAATATAATGATTTGGTTTTTATTAAAAAAATTTAAATTTAAAAATTAATTTTATGAAATATTTATCATTTTTACATATTTTTATACCATAAATAATTTTTAAATTTATTTTTATCAAATTAATTTTTATTTTTTCAAAACAAAATATGAAACTTGTTTCTCAAAGCAAACCAAACAAGCTTCAAGTCTTCAAGTACCCTCCAATTTTTCATTTTATTAATAATAAATAACTAATAACTCTATTTTATTTAGAATTTTCAAAACCTGTTAATTTTTAATGAGTAATCTTTTGTTTTTAATCAATTTTTTAATATTTTAACGATTTTTTTTTTTTTTTACTTTTTAGATGTTATAAAATTTGAAAACAGATATTTAAGAAAAATTCAATAAAAATTTTGTATTTTTTTTTATTCATTAATTTTATTTTATTTTTAGATTTCTTGGTAAATATTTTAATTTTTTAGTATATCTAGATTAAGTAAATCTAAAATGTAAGAAAATTGACTAGAATATTTTTAAAAATTCACTAAAAAAAAATAAGGATTAAAAATTCAAAACAATATTTTTGAAAATTCAAAACCATGGATGAGTTTTTAAAATTTTAAATATAAAAAAATAATGCGAATTTCCCAAAAATTTACATCCAATAATAAAGATATTTTTTGTAAATTAAAAATATCTATTTAAAGTAAATTAAAATAAATTAAGTATGTAAAAAGTGATGGGTCAAAATTAATAAGATTTTATTGATAAATTTTCTTACGTGAGTTTTTTCTTGGGTGAACAATTTTTTTTTTTTTTATCCATACATTCTGTCTGCTAGGTTGTCCAGGTCTGTTGTTGAGAGTTGGTCGTAAAAGTCATCACCATCTCCTATGGGTGGTTCATCGTACCATTCTTTATCATTTTCTCCCATCACCGGTGATTCATGAGAGACGCCATGTTGATAGTTAAGGTACTGACTTTCATCGACAAATGTCTCTTTGCTAAAGGGATATCCTGGGATGGCCAAATTACAATGTATCTTCTGATGTTTATCTTCACGGACTAGATGCCCATAGTTTCCATTATATGCTAATAGAGAGTTGCTAGCAAATTTTCTCCATTTATTGAGCTGGTCTTTGAGCGGAAATCTTCTGCACGACCAGGGTCTCCTATTGAGAAGTCCTGGGTATCCCGAGAATGTAGAGGTTCCTCTGCAGTACATTTTGTGTTTAGCTGGATTGCACCATATTCCCTTCCACTCTGGTAGTTTGCTATCTATCAAAGCTTCCACATACCGATGATGTTCTTCCATTACGCACAATACTGCATGAGCAAGCTTATGTCCAAAGCTATCTGTCTGATCTGGGTCTGTGAAAATTAGTCTAGAGACAAAGCCGTAATCTAACAATTTTGGGGTTGTTAGATAGCGAGTTTCGCCCCTAATTTCTATCTCCAATGGCTCGAATGTAGCTAAATTTATCTGGCAAAGACAAATGCTGAAGTCTAGGTTACACTGACATCTTCCAAAATGTTCGGATCTCTTTCTTCATTTTTCTTCTTCTAAGCAGGGCTGCTCTTTATCTTCATAGGTATAGGTCCATTGATAAGCTAAGCCAGGGCAGTCAACTCTTGCTATGGAGAGATCTTGAAGAAATTGCTGAATAATTACTAACTCGTTATTTCTACTATCTTCGGCTAAGGTATAAATATACGGTTTTAGGTCTTCCATTACTTGGCTTTTCTCACAAAAAGATCAAATGATAGAATGCCTGAAGAAATACATTATAGCACTCAATTGGTCAAATTCCTCACTGGTGAGTTGTTTGATTTCTAGGTTCGGTAAGTAGGTAGGTGGTTTTTCTGGAGCTAAATTTTTAAGCTGGTTGGTTGGGGTTCAAACGGTTGCTCTCAATTGTTTTTCTTCGTCTCGAAGCTGGTATAGCTCTTCACTGACTCTTTTGCCTTTATCCATAATTTTCTTGAAATTTCTGAAAAGGCCTTCACAGTGTCTGCACGTCTAGAGAGGATTCTGAGAATCTATCTGCGGGTTAGAACTACTACTGCCTGTACTACTGCTTCCAAATATCTGGCTAGCTGGAACTCCACTGGTAACAAGAATGGTTGGCATTCTGCTCAATGTGTCCAGGTAATCTTTGGCTATCTGACTAATAAAGTAACTGGTTCCTATTTGTCTTCGGGCATAGATATTGGCTGACTCAAAATCATAAAATCCTTTAAACTGAGGTGTGGGGAAATATTTAACTAAGGGTTCTACTTCTGTCCAATCATGGTAAATACCAGGCCTGGTTCCTTTGGCTACTACATAGAAAGAAAAACTTTTTGATAAAGGTTTATTTTAAATTTTTGAAAAATATATACTTGTAGGCATCGTTCGATATTAGGTCACTAAAGGACTCAAATGTCACGGTTCTCAATCTTGAACCGAAGAGTCCAAATCCGAAATCGTTTTGAAAGCAGATTTTTTGGAAGAAGTGTCAAACATGGATGTAGTCGCCACCTAAATATTTTAAAATGGGAAATTTAGGAAACCAAAGGCCACGTGTCCGTCATCACCAAAGTTGCCTCGGCTCGAACTTGGGTACGATTGGGAAGGTCACGGCCAAAGACCTCTCTACTAACCATGATATCTGTTTTTGAAAACATTGTGAGTTCTTATTCTAGTTATTAGCCTAGGTTACTATGTGATGCGCACAGCATACAAGTATAGACTGAATTACCTAAATTGGAACAAAACACTTCGTGTCTGTTTGTTTGAAAACGGTTTGATGGTGCTACCCGCAGGTAGGCTAAGACGTGGATTTGCCACCCTCAGGTGAGCTTAGAAAAACATGATTTTGCCACTGTCTAGTGGGCTTAAAACAAACATTTGATGAATTGTTCCAATTCAAATAACTCAACCTCCACCCACAGGCATTCAAGGCAGTTATATCACATAAGCATTTAGCCTCATGGTAAGCATGCTATTCATGGCAATCACTCACACGCATGCAAGGATGCTAAAGCATAAAACTCACCGAGTACTCAAAGCTAAAACAGAAGCTTGTTAAAAATCCATGCATGATCCTAAATATACAGAAATGCCTAATGCAACGCATGCAAAGATGCAAATTATAGTAGGCTCGGCTGTCCTAAACATGGCATATGGAATGCTACAACTAACACGTATTCAATTTGGAATTGAAATACAAATGCAGTTTGTATGATGGCAAAGCAGATGAATGATGCAAACATGTCATCTTGTCATGCTAATTGAAATATGCCCTATATCTAACCATCATGTAAATAAAAGGAAGAAAGACGTGGGGTTGGAAGACATACATTACACTCACCCACACTTATTACAATTATGCCCTCACGCAGAGGGTCGAATAAATAATAATCAAATAAAAGAATAATACAAATCAAATATATCAATAATAAATATACAAATTCCTAATTAATTATCAAATTAAATAAGAAAGTCAGAAAATTGATGTACAAGTTGACGGATAATGAAATGATGCATGTGAAATCCATTGGGATGCCCCAATTTGCAATGTTTCTCGAAATCGTGCTAGACTCAAAAGTTGCTAATCCTTCATTTGAAAGGACATAGCAATGTATTTCACAAATATATGCATGTCTCGATCCTCGTGCCACCAATCACGATATCGATGCATGATGGCTCAATATAGGATGAATGCGATGAATGCTACAACAAAACCTAACTCCATCATGGGTAATCCAATTGAGACCTAACTCCTATCCCGAACACGATGCAATATGCATGATATGCATGAATGCAACTAAAATACAATCCTAGCATACATAATGCTATGAAATTGAGATGCCCGGAAATGGCGATGATCCTAAGACATGAAATGGCATACGCAATGCAATTGGACTTACACTAACATGAGAGAGCCTCAGCCACACTCACATAAAAGGCCGTCGGATAAAAGTGAGGTACCTCGAAATGCGTGCACACGGGCACGCAAACCGAGACGATGGCATAAAGGCATGAAACGGCCTAAAATATGATATACAATAAGCCTAAAATGAGATGTCTCGAAATGCGTACCCACGGGCACGCAAATCGAGAAAATGGCATACAGAATGCAATGGGACTAAAATGAGATATGCGATGCAATATGGGCTTACACCAACACGAGAGGGCCTGAGGCCATCGGATAAAGATGAGATAAATCGTGCACAAAGGCACGCAAACCGAGGCAATGTATTAAAGCATGAAATGATATAGAGAATGATATGTAAACATGCCAATGGATTTACTCACAAATGATGCAAAAAATGACACCAAATGAAATACGATATTAAGCACCCGAAATGGCCTATAGCCATACTAAACATGCGTAATTGGTACATGACATGCAAAACAGTAGCAAGGCAGCCCCAAAATAGCATTATGGCGAAATAGTGAGCATAGATAGGACAACAATGGCATGCAAAAATGGGGGCCAAAGAGGGGTATTGAAGCAAGTGATGTATGCGATGCTCAAACTGAAAAATTCCCTTCTACAACACTGATAAGGGACCAAAAATATGCACATTTACAGTTTATGACGACCCTCAAATCAGTATGAAAACTTGCTAAAAATGTCATGCGAGAATGAAGCCAACAAAGGCTAGAACATGAAGTATGCCTTACATTCATCAAACAGCCTTGGACCCTTAACAAAATATGACAAGAAGGCCAAAATATGGATATTTTCAGTACTGCTCATGGCCGAAAACAGAAGATAGATAGGCCTAAAAAAGCATGCAAAAATGGGGGTCAAAGAGGGATATAATGGTAAGTATAACATGGAGACCCCCAACAAGGTTGATCCCTTCTACAATGTTGTAGAGGAACACAAAATAATCTTACTCACATTCATTACACGCTCCAAAACAGACTACATGTAGACTAAACAAATCATGCAAATTTACGGTAAATATGAGGGATTATGAAGAAAGTGAATGATAGGGAGGCCAAACAGAGTTGAGCCCTTCTTCAATATTGAAGAGGGACTCAAAATAGGCCCACTCACAGTTTACATCATGCTCGAAAACAGATCACTCATAGGCCAAATATTCAATGCAAAATATTGACATACAAGATAATATTGAAGCAAGTACCAAATGGAGGGCTCAAACAGGGTTGAGCCCTTGAACAAACATGAGTAATAGCTCAAAATAGACCTAGTTTCAGTTAAGGTCGGAGCTCAAAAAAATAAGCAAATAGGCTTAAGAAATGAGGCAAGAAAGTGCTACAAAAGAGAGAAAGTGAGACTTACCCTTGTAGACAAGTCTTGGTTGCCTTTTGCTTGAAGAATGGGAGCCTCTTAGCTGCTGGGAAGCTCTCCTAGCTGCTGGAATGGAGTTGTGATGGTAGAGCTTGAAGATGATGAAGAAATGGCACCAAAACTTGAGAATTTGAGAGAGATGGAGAGATATGCTTGAACCAATTTTTCTAACCCTAGGAGGCTCTTATATGGACAAAAGAAGGGTGTAAAAGTGGAGGAAATGCACCCAAGCTTTCCTTCAAAATATCCCCGGATACAAATATTTAAAGTATGCTAGCTACTTTTATTGGAGGTGGGCCAAGGGCAAATGGAAAGTGAAAATTCCACCAAAGGTTGGTGTCGTCCCAAGTGTGTACAACAAGGCCTGTGGTTGGGATCTGCAACTCAAGCAGAGAGACAACATGCCACTTTTAGGAGAGGTTCAAAATGAAAAGTTGAATGAGCTCTATTTTTAGGGTCCTCCTATGTGTGTACAACACGAATATGTGGTTTTGGCTCAAGAAAATGGCCCTAGGGTGTTCAACATTAGAGGAGCATAGGGACAATTGGCCTCTCACCCTCCAAAGGACCTTCCTTATGATAAACAAAAATGAACAAAACCGATGCAAAACGAATGCTCGGAGCCAAAACACGTAGTTCGGTCAAAGTGGTGTTTGGTTGCGAAGTGGGTATCTAAGACCCGGTGTCCCTCGAAAGGAGTAAATGAGATGGAAACCGGAGGAATCGAAGATAGTTGGGTGGTCGAGACCTCGAATGGGCAAAATGGCCAAATGTAGCGAGAGATGGTCGGACCTCTCGAAAGAAAATAGAGAAACCGAGTCCGATGGCAAGGCATGAAGAGAGTTCGAGTCAGGAGGCGAGATTACGAGCACAAGATGTAACATCAGCGCCAATCGGTGACGTCTGAGTCTTAAGGTCGGTCAAAAATTGGGTGTCTACAATACTGAGAGAGTTTAGGGCTGATAGGCGTTTAGCTGGGTGGTTCTAACTGTTCCAAAGGTTATCTAAAAGACACTGTTGGATTGGGTCTAACTCAATCCCTGTTAAAGGTCTGAACTTGGTTCTGCCTTCATGAATGGGAAGAGAAAATCTCCTAAAGTTCATGGTCTTGCTGTTCTCCATTATCTGTACAAAAATTAAACTGGTTATCTTCTTTTTCTAAATAAATTTTCCTACTTAACCAATCTGTTAGCTTATTATCATTTCCTTTAATATGTTCAAACTCTACTTTATATCCTTGTCTTACTATACAATCTAAAAATTTTGCCTATCTTCTAGTACTTAATTTTCGTTCGTTAAATTTGTTATGAAATCTAACTATGGCTTCACAATTTGTCCTAATTGTAAAAGGTTTGTGCAAAAATAATCTAAATTTATTTATTACATATACTACTCCTAATATTTCGAAATCTAGGCTGGTCATGGTTGTGTCATTTTCTTTAAATTTTCCAGAATTATATCTACAAATGCGTTTTTTATTTTTACTGTCATATTTACTAGGTTTGGCTAATAATATTGTTCCCCATCCTAATTGACTTGCGTCTGTTTCTACAACTATGTATTCTGATTCTAAGGGAAGTTGTAGGTCTGGTAGATTTTTACAAATGCCTTTTATTTTTCTGACTAGAGCTATATCTTGCTGATTGAAATATTTCTGTCCTGTTGGTGTGGTCTTACTATAAAGGGGTCTTATTATTTTATTAAGGTTAGGAATATACATTCGTGCATAATTTAAAATTCCTAAAAAAGATTGAAGTTGTTTTGTATCTTTTAATTTATCTGGATCATCTAAAATTTTCTTGACTACATGAGGTTGTAACCTAATTTTTCCATCTCATAACTCCATTCTTAAAAATTCTATGTAAGGTTTATTTAATACCATCTTTTTCTTGCTAATTATTATTCCATTATTTATGAATTCTTCTAATGTTATATACAAATGATCTATGTGACTATTTTTATTTGGACTGAATACTAATATGTCATCTATATATACAAGTATAAAACTATATTTATTAAATATACTATCCATTTTACGCTGAAATATAGAAGGTGCATTTTTTAATCCAAATGGCATAACTAGCCATTCATAATGTCCTTAAGGGCAACAGAAGGCTGTCCATGGTATACTTTCCTTTTCCATTTTTATTTGCCAAAATCCTGACTTACAATCAAATTTGCTAAATATCTTTGCTGTCTGTATTCTATTTATGAGTTGGTCTTTATCTGGTATATTATATTTATCATCTTCTGTATTATCATTTAATCTTTTATAATTTATAACCATTCTAGCTTTTCCTCTTTTTATCTCTGCATGATTTCTAACCATAAATGCTGCGCTTCTATGTGGACTATCACTAGGTCTAATTACTCCTAAATCTAATAATTCCTTAATCTGAGTTCTAAATTCTTCTATATTTGTTGGTGTATGATCTATTTGTGCTGAGGTAATCCTATAATCTTTATTTTTTATATCTAGATTGGCTAAAATTTTATTTCTTTCCCAATATTTCATGGGCTGTTCTCCTAAAATTTCTGTTGTTTTAGCTAATCTTATTATCTCGTCTAACTCATTTTCTGTTCTTCTGTATATTGGTTTTTTCTTTATTTTTCCTATTTTTGCAAAAATTAATTCTAAGTTAGCTGGTTGTTTAAAATCTTCTAGGTTCCAATATTCTCCTTTTTCTTCAAAATCAAATTCTTCTAACTCATACTTTTCATATCTAAATTTTCTAAAGAAGTATTTGCTATTTCATTAGGTATGTACGTTTGGGCTAGCTCGGGAAAAAATATTTCTACTAGGGAATAAAAAACTAGCGGGAACGGAATCTACTCCTATGGTACCACCACGCTTCGTACGCAACTCTGATGAATGAGCGATGGTGCTAAGGGCATAAGCTGTGGGTGTATTGACAGTTCGTTTGAAGAAACTGATGTTGTGTTGGCTGATGAACATGCCTCCTTGTAAGCTAAGTATGAAATTAAGTCCTAAGATGAAGGATGATTCTGACGGGTATTTCTTATCCAAACTTGAGGTAATAGGAACCATTCTGCGTGCTGATCTTGAGAACCTAGATGATGAAAACTAATCTGGGCGCCATTAATGCAATGTGTATATGTCTGTTTAGTGCCATCTGCTATGCTGACTAAGGCTGGGGTTGTTAAAGCTGTGCTCTATCCTAGAGGAACTACATGTTGTTCAATATATGATTTAGTAGCTCCTGTATCTATCATAGCATCTATACTTAGGGTTTTTTCTACAAATTTAATTACACAAGAGATCTCAACTAAATTTGACTTAGGTATAACGAGGTAATTAAATGGTAAATATGTATTATCTGGTTGTACTTGAGAGTATTGAGTAAAGGGTTGAGAATCAACTAAGTTGACTAATTCTAAAGAGTTCATATGATCTTCAACTAGTTTATCTTTTAAGGGGTATATACTGTGAAATTGTTCTAGCTGCTGCATAAGCTGTCTATTTTCTAATTCTAAACATTCTATGTCAAAACTAGTCTTAGTTTCTATCTCTCTTATTTGAAGTTTAAGTTCTCTTACTTGTATTTCTAATTCTCTATTTGTTAGACGTAATTCTCTACTTTCTATACTATGATCCTTTCTGTTATTTGCTAGTGTTATCTTATGTATCATGTTTAATTTTTCGAGACAGATTATACAACAGGTTATGCTGCATAATAAACACTGAGCTCTCTTATCTTTAGCTGGAAACCAATTACAATAGCTGCATCTAGTAGTATCAAATCCTAATCCTAGTTGAAAATTATGCTGGCATTTAGTATCTGCATTACATTCCATCATAAATAAAGTATCTTGAGAATGAGTTATTCCTATTTCTTGGTTGAGTTGTCCTAAAAGATTATCTACGTCTGTATCACTTTCTGAATCACTATCTGAACTATTTGCTTCAATTTGATATTCATAATCGCTAACTATGCTATAGATTTTTGAATCATCACTATTTACGCTAACTATATCTTCTTCTGAATCTTCTATAACATGTAATCTTTCTATCTGTTTATTAGTATTAAGTCTCTGTCTTTTTGGGCAGGCTTTTGCAAAATGATTGGGTTCTCCACATATAAAACAATTACATTTTTTACTGTTGGGTTTCCTAACATATCTTTGCTTTCTTTTATCTTTTTCGTCATTGGGTAGTCTCTTATAATTTGTTCTATTAAAAGTTCTACTTTTCCTAATGAATTTCTGTTTCTTCTATGGTTTTCGATATTTTTTCTTCCAATGTTTTTCTTTTCTATATTTTCCATATTTTTTGTATTTTTTCCTATTATATTTATCTTCATATTGCAGGGGAGTATATATTACACTACTACAAAAACCATAATTTTGTTTTTTCAAGTCTTTTTGTATTTTAACTTCTATACATTTTTCTCTGAGCTTATAAAATGTAAAAACTATTCTAGGTCCTATTCCTAAAATTCCTCTTATTGTTAATTCTCCTGTAGCTATTTTTGCTGGTAAACTTGCATAATAAATTGACCATTTATTTTCTATTTCTCTTCCTAGTTCTCCGGGTAATTTTCTAAAATATTTATTTCCTATTTCTTCATCAAAACTCTTCCCTGTTCTGGCTGCTATGGCTAAGTATTCTTTACTAAAAGGTACAATATATTTCCAACTTCCTAATGTTATCTGGTCAAGTTCGGTTAATGCTACGCTTTGAGCGGAATCATTTCTTCTAGAAGGGTCGTATCCTATAAGTATTTCTTTAATAAAACTAGTAAAATTCCAAGGGTTATTTCTTAATTTTTTAAGCTGTTTAATTGTTTCCTCATATTTTCATTTAAAGGTTAAATAAATATTATAAGCTGAATCTCAAAAAAGTGTTTCTATATATTCCCACATATCTGTTGATTCATAGGGACTGGTCATCCATGCTTTTACTGCATCTTTTTCCCATCTTTCAATTACTTCATGCCATACCTGCGGGTCAAATCTGGCTAAATCTAAAAGGGTTCCTTGATTATTGACCGGCTATAATTGTATACTCATATCTGGTTGTCTATGCTTTCCATGAAACCTATAGCTTTTATTTGGATCTGCATGACTTCGCCCTGAACTGGCTAATGGTCTTTTTCCTCCCACTACATAATGCATTGGTTCTACGGGATCATGTACAGTTGGTTGTGGGTTACTAGTGCTTGTGCTTTCTGTATTCATATAAAAAGTATCTTCTATCTTAGGTTGTTCTGGTATTCTAAATATTTTACTGGTATGTGTTTTATCTTCTATGATATCATCTACGTATTCTGTATGGAATTCTTGATCTAAAAACGATACTGCTTCATCATGGGTATCTCCTATAGCTAAGTATTCGAAGTATCTAGCATTTAATATCTTGTTCATGTCTTCTAGGGTGAATTTTTCTAAGTCTATCTCATCAATATTATATATCTTATTTTGTGATATGGTTTTTTCTTCTGTAATTACATAAAGCTGATTTATTTCACTATGATTATCTTGATTTTCTTCTCTGTCTTTACTACTAAATTCATCATCTTCGGATTTTTCTGGTGCTACATAAGTATACTGAGTAAATCTTACTGCATAATTTCCATCTGCCGCTTGATATAATAAATTGTCTTGAGGGGCTAATATCTTTTGTCCTAAAAAGTCTCCTAATTTCCAATCTAATGCTGCATTATCTTCAGAATTAAATTTTTTAGCTGATAGTGCCTTTATTTCTTTTGCGCCTAATAACTTAACTATCTGATCATTTGTAAGTCTATAGTAAGTATTACTTTCTGAGACTGCTAAACTTAAAAATCATATGCAAACTAATAAATTCTTTTCTCATTTTTTCATTTTGTATCCTCTACTCTTTATTCCTATTTTTATCTTTTTATGAAAGGTCGAGGTTGGTAGTAAGAAATCTGGTGTAAAATAAACTATTCCTCCTTTAGAATTCATATCTAATTCATAGCTGTCTAAAATACTTTGTCCTACATCATTAAATCTATCATCATAAAGACATACAAAAACTTTGGTTCCTAAATTTTCTCTGGTTAACGCCTTTACTCCTACCACTACTAATCCTAAGTGAGTCATTTTAAGGTGTTCATTTACTGCATATTTATAACTTTCTCTTTCTATTAAATTTAGCTATATTTTTTCGTCTTCTTGAGTTACACTAATCATCTGTTCACCATTGTGTTTAAATAAATATTGTTTTTTATGAATCTTACCTAGCTTATACACATATTTAGCTGGAATTAATTCTAACTTTTCTTTTTAAAATTTTTCTATTTGTTGTTCTACATCTGTAAATTCTTTTACTTTAATATCTTCATCTTCATTACGCTTTTTACTACTACTACCTTTTATTAGCTGTTTAAACATTTTTATTTTCTGTAAATTCTACAGGCTGATTTCCTTGGTAATTTAAGCTTTTCAAAATATCTGGCTATATCTTCCTTGTTTACCTGAGATTGGGGTCTGTTGGATGGTCCTTCTACTCATTTTCCTTTTTGAAGTATTATTTTCTCTAAAGAGGCTAAGCGATTTTCAAAGCTATGTAGTTGTTCTGATAGATATTCAATTTTTTCACACAATCTAATTAAAAATAAAATTTCTATATTATTTTGTCTTACTGATATTTTATCTGATTGATTTATTCCTTGATAGCTACTGATTCCTTCTGGGTTATTACGAAAACCTTCTGCATGTTTTAAAATAGTCTGGTAATCTCTATTAGCTTTTTTATCACTACTCATAAACTAAGATCTTACAAGTGGTTCTAAAATTTCTAATTTATGTTTTAAATTATCTTGAATTTGATTAATTTGTTCTATTTGTTTAGCTATTTGATTTGTAACTGAAATTAATGTTTCTATTTCTAGCTTAGTGGGAAATTTTTCTAAATTTAAATCTATTCTTTTTTGCAGGATAGAACTACACTGATCTTGAATATAGTCTAATTTTTTATCTTGATCTTTAATTATGCTACGATTATTACGGAGATGATCTATAGATGAACAAAAAAGATTACTAATTTTATCTATGTCCTTTTTAATGTTTTTTGCAAAATTAATCTGATAATCTATGATACTATTTAGCTGGGGATTATGTTCACTATGAAGCTGATGTGTAAAAGTATCTTCAAAATTACAACGGAAATTATTTTTATTTATGCTAAGGCGACGGTTATGGCTGCTGAGTTCTAAATCTAGATACTCCACTCTTTTCATACACAAAATTAACTCCTACTTTAAAATTATTAAAAGCTACTATAACATGAAATTTATAACTAAAATGTCCAAAGATAAAAACTACTCTATTACCATAAGCAAAATGCATAAACTAACTTAAACTGTCCTAAAACCAAACACTGATACTAATTTTTTGGGGAATAAGTTAGTGGTCTACGACTATTTTGAAATTGGGCTGAGAATTATCTAATTAATTCTACAGTTATACTAACAGGTCTTCAAGCTGTTGTATGGCTAATTTTAAGGCTTCTTGTTTTACAGTTAGCTGTTTATTTAACTGAGAAATTTTTAAACTGTAATTTTCTAAAGATCTGCCAGAAGCTAATGATAAAAGAAACTGATATCTTAATTTTTGATCTTTTAACTCTTGTATTAGTTCAGTACTAATTTTAATTTTAATTCTAAGTTCTTCTAAGGGCATACAATTTTTTGATTTTTTAAAATTCTTATATGGACAATATTTCCTTAATATTTATACTCGGGTTGCTCTCCTTTTATTCTAAAATTCTTTTTCTTTGGCAAAAACTATTTTTAGGCAATGTTTATTTTCATTACATGTACTCCCACCTTGAAGCTAAGCCTCATTCAACATAGTATATTACCTTTTCCCTTTCTGCCTACAATTTGCCCTCCAACGCCTAATCACGACTCACACGGGTTCTTCAGCTAAGGTCACTCAGTAATAAATTAGAAAACAACAAATACTACGAAGGTTCAAAGCATGTAATATTAATGAGCAAACAAGCATTCCATAAACTTAGTTTTTCCAAAAAGAAAATAAATTTTTAGAATAGAAGAGTTACCCTTTCGAAATATTTAAGGAAAAAGAGAAACTACTCACATTTCATATTAATAAGAAATATACTTACAAAGATTATATTACAGACTTTGAAACTCTGAACAACTTAGTATACTTAGAGGGTTTTTGAGAGAGGTTTGGAAATTTTTACAACGCAGAGTGAATGGGTGTTTTTCATTCTGCCTCTTCGTTTAGCATGCAAGCCAATTTATACACATGGATGATAGATACATACAACTCTAGAAATTACAAAAAATCCTCGCATCAAAAGTTTTGGTTTCAAAAGTCTAAAGGCTACTCAAGTCTATGTCATAGACTTTTACAAAATTTTCCAAGTCATAAATGCATGGATTTTGACATACTTTACTATTCTAGATAAAATCTTATCAATAAAAGATTAAATTAATGATATCGGGTACTGTTTTGGGCCCCATTGCATATCATTCAATCATCTTTTTTGATAAAATTTTGATACTATAATTTATTACAAGACACGTGTAAAGATTTTCACAACTTTTCTTTAATAAAGCAAGGTAGGAGTTATCCATACTTTATTAAAGTAGTGAGTGAAAGAAAATCCTTATCACTGACAGACTCAAATAATAAAGCAGGGTAGGAGTTATCCATACTTTATTAAAGTAGTGAGTGAAAGAAAATCCTTATCACTGACAGACTCAAATAATTACAGACACAAAATATTTACAAAATCTTTTTTGTCTTTTCTCGGCGTGCATTTTTCTGATATTCGAGGAGAAGCTTTATCTTCTATGGACTTTGTCTTTTTCTGCTGGAGCGCCAATTATTGATGTTGACCCATGGAGTGATGCTTCTAGGCGGGTTCTTGAAGGATTTGCAAAATTTTAAAAAGTTACGTGGAATGCTTTTTTAAAATATTATAGGAGTCTTAGTGGGTCCCCTTGTTTTTTTTTTAATAATACTTTTTGTAAATTTAAAATATCTATTTAAAGTAAATTAAAATAAATTAAGTATGTAAAAAGTGATGGGTCAAAATTAATCAGATTTCATTGATAAATTTTCTTACGTGAGTTTTTTCTTGGGTGAACAATTTCCATATATGATTTAGGTTTTAATTAAACTTGAATCACTAATCTTCTTTTTTTTTTAGATTTGAAATCACTTTTCTTTTATAAAATAAAATAAAAATAGATTGTACCAAATGCTTTTCTAGTATCTTTTTTTATTACTATTTTAGGAAAAGTACTTGTTAAGAAGGCTTACATGTTTGGCAATTGTTTACCAAAAAAAAAAAAAAAACAGAGTTACGTTTTTGTTAGTCATTTTTTTTTCTTTTTTGTCAGCTAAATAATCTATCTATTATTAAACGGACAAAAAAAATTGATTGGTGTAGCTAATTGCAAATTAGCATTTTTACTTTTTTTTTTTTTTTTTATACGTGTACTTTAAAATCATAATTTAATTGCTGAGCCAAAGACATTTTTGGGGAAATTTTAACTTAAAATACTTAACAACTGTTTGCTATCAATTATATATATAACATGTATACATAATAGATGAAGAGACATTGAGTTCGAGAGAAAGAGTTTCAGTGAGAACGATTCCAACGTTATTATTAGGAATGACAATTTATTCTATCCCTATTCCATTTTCGCTTCCCTATACCTATTTATATGGATTTTTCCCACTTCTATGAGAAAATGGAGAGGGGATGGTTTTCTCCATGCCCGCTTCATTTTCATTGTATTTGCCCTTATTATATTAAATACATAATTATAATTATATAATCTAAATCACATTGATTTGACCAACAATAAATTTACATTTTTTTTGTTATTTTGACTTGCTAAGATCTTGATTGGTGTTATTTTATTTGAAAGTTGAGTTTTTGAAAAAAAATTAAAATAAGGCCTTGTTGGGGTTTGGTGTTTTTGTGACTTTTTTGTTTTGATTTTTTTACAATGTGAAAAAAAAATAATCACCATATTTGGTTTCAATTTTCTGGATTTGATTTTCTAGAAATTGAGTTTTTTTTTTGTTGCTTTTAGTGAACATTTTTAAAATTTTAAACAATTTTTTATTTTTTTAAATGCACCTTATTTAGATGTATCTAAAAAATAAAATATATAAATATACAAGAATACCAAAACGTACTAAATTTTTGTATTCTTTATATTTTTGGTATTTAGTAAATCTTTTAAAGATTTTTTTATAAATATTATACTTTTTAAATGTATTTATATTAGGTGTATATAAAAATTAAAAAAAAAATCTTAAATATTAAAAAAATGGGCAAAACACCAATAAATTCCAAATCTTAATTTGTTAAACCATTTGGTCCTGCCTTTTATTTTATAGACTAATAAGTCCTATTTGAATGTTAATCATGTATATACCCATTTATTTAAAAAAATCCAAAAAACTTACTATAGGCTTTTTTATGATTTCCCTTCATCATCAACATCATCAAACATCAGCAACGTCATCAAACGTCAGCAACGTCAACTACATCTTCAACATTATTCATCAAACATTGTGAATATCAAACATCACCAACATCAACTACATCTTCAACATTATTCATCAAACATTATTCTCCAACATCAGCAAACATCAACTACATCAGCAAACATCAATTACATCATCAAACATCAACAACGTCATCAAACATCACTAACAGCAACTACATCTTCAACATTATTCATCAAACATTGTGAACATCAAACATCAAACATCACCAACACCAACATCAACTACATCTTCAATATTATTCATCAAACATCATTCATCAAATATTATTCTCCAACATCATTCATCAAACATTATTCTCCAAAAAAAAAAAAAAAAGGAAAAAGGAAGCAATGAAACTGATCTTACAATAACGAAATACGAAGCAACGAGAAGAAAACCAGAGGGTCCAAAAGTGCGCCATGTGAGAGTGCCAAGCAAGAAGGAAGCCCCAATACCAGGGAGAGAGAGTCCGGAGAGGCGTTGCACTGCGACTTCATGATGGATTTCTGGTGGCGCAGGTGTTCGGTTGGGGTGCAGGAATCGAGTGATTCGCAAGAGGGTTTGGTCTTGTACTTCCAATAGATGTCCATCAGGAGGAAGAGGCAGAAAGAGACGACTGAGAGGAAGGGTTTGAGGAGGTTGCGTGTTACGGCGATTAGACCATTCTGTAGACGATCGACGCCAGAGAGGGTGAGGAATAGGACCATGATGGCCCTTGCTCCGGCAGCGTACCCGAGAACTACCCATTCCAATGCAATTTCTCTTGTTTGTGATGAGATTTGAAACCCTAGATCTGTTTTTCAAGTTTCTGGTAGAAAGAAAGACATTATAGGGGGGTCCTGATGTTTGATGATTTAGTTGATGATGTAGTTGGTGTTGATGATGTTCACGATGTTGATGATATGTGTTTGGTAATGGTAATGTTGAATAGGATTAAATGGTTTAAGAAAAAACACTCAGGACTAGACAGAGCAACATTTCCCAATATGGGATTTATTGTAATCAGTAAAAACAAAAAAATACGGAAAATAAAAAAATTTAATTTTTTAAAAAGGAAATTCAAAAAACTCAAACCAAACAATATATTTGGAAATAATTTTGTAAATTGTATGAAAAACATGAACAACTACTGTGTTTAACTTATTTTTTTGCTAAGTGATTACAATATATATATATGCACACAGGTGATGATAAGTGGTATTAATGTTTGTATTGGTTCAGCTATTACAATTATGTTTTGAACATATTTTGTACATAAGACAACTTTTTCACACTTTTATCTTTTCAAACATCATAGATTGTATATGCATGTGATGTCTAGCTCCCATTCTCAACTTAGATGATACCAATGGTGATTATACATGAGCTTTAACCACAAATTTACATGGATTTCAAGCTCAATTATGCAAATTCCAAACAATTACATACATGTATGCATATATGGTCTTCCAATTCAACAAAATAAACTCAAAACATGCTCTTGACCATCAATTAGCTTTGAACACACAAAATTACATCTTAAAATCATGAATTCAAGAATTAATTGCTTACCTAGAAGCCCAATCTATGGTTAATTCTTGAACTAGGCTTCAATATCCAAGCTTGAATCAAAAATCCACAAGTCT
The DNA here is from genome assembly GCA_025200525.1 of Camellia lanceoleosa. Taxonomy (NCBI): domain Eukaryota; kingdom Viridiplantae; phylum Streptophyta; class Magnoliopsida; order Ericales; family Theaceae; genus Camellia; species Camellia lanceoleosa. The sequence goes on along the minus strand of CM045768.1, from coordinate 115,815,011 downwards.
CTCCCTTTCTCCCTCTAATAGCTAGCCTTCTCTCTTTCTAGAGAGTTAATCAGCCCAAATGGAGAGAAAATGAGGAAATTGAGTGTAAGTGCCTTTTTACTTAAATTCCCACTAGCCACAATTTAATAATAAGGAATAATTGGGCACTAACTCTCCAATTAATCAACTTAATTTGGTCCGAATCAATTTTTCAATTAAACTTCACCGTAGGCTCTAAAAATTATGCCAACCACAATGGCCCAATCCATTTCGGGTTCTATGGCCGATAAGGCCTTCAATTTAATTTCCAAAGCAGATAATTAAACAGTTATTCATACGGTGAACAGATAGAACTTCAAAACCACATATTTTCACATAATGGCACACAAAATCATATTAGACACATAATTATACTCGTATTAAGGACCAATTAACAAATTACAGAACAGGGGTATCAAATCCGATGAGGAAGAAACTGAAGGCACAGAGGAAGGTGGAGGAGACGGAAGAGAGGAAAGTGTTCACCAAGGCAGACAAGTATAAGGAGACACAGTTGGGGCCTGCACCAAAGCTGGTGATGAGGGAGCAGGTCCGACCACGTCCCAAACCGCTGGGAGACAAAGACCTAACGAATTTTGCCCCACTGCCGCCCTCAGTGGACCCACTGAAGGAGAGAGGCAAATAGGAGATGGATGCAGTGTTGAAGAAAATGAAGAAGAAGAGGTGGCGGTAGAGAGGAGTAAGCACACCCCTATTACGAAGAAGATGAAGGGTGAGAGGGTATAGGAGGCTCCAGAAAGAGAGACTGCCCAAGTGGGGAAAGAAGATATGGGCGCGAATGTCTAAATGCTGAAAGAAGACATAGGTGCAAACGCCCAAACGGTGGCAGCAGTAGGGCCTGTGGTACAAGTGTCGCCCGGTCTTGGAGAAGGAAAGTCTGGGGTTAGCAAACCAGAGACGAGCGTTGCGTTAAAGACCGCTATGTACCATGCACGTGCTCTGGCAAGCTGGTTGGTAGAAAAATTGGGGGAAACCAAGGTCGCAGCTGACCGCCTTGTGGGAGTGGTAGAGGATGCGGCCGTGCGGTCGATGGCACGGTTGACGAAGGCCAATCTCCTAAGAGGGTTTTGCTTAGCCCAGATGGAGACAACGACCCTGGCGACTACCTTGATAAATAAAGCAGTGCGCGCGAAGGTGGAGGTAGAGTAGTTGAGGACTCAACTGGAAGAGGCGAAGATGCAGCTACAGAACCTAAGGGTTGAGATAGCGGGCTGGAGGAGGGTCGCTCGGAGTGCATACGCAAAGGGGCGCAATATGCACAAAGGGCGAAGAACATGGAAGTATTGGCGTTGGTACAGAGCCGCTCAGCAGAGCGAGCTAGTGTCGAGCTCCTCCCAACCAAATCAGAGCTAGAAGCGAAGTGCGACAAGGCGGTATCGCTAGAGTTCGAGTTAGCAGGCGAGAAGAGGAAGCTAAAGCAAGTCCAACAAGCCTGCACCACCGCCAATGAGAGGTAGGAGGAGGCCATGACCAACAATGAAGAACTGCGTGACCAGACGGTCAAAGACAAAGAAGAGGTAGATGGTCGGATCGCGGAATTGCAGAAGGCCCTGGCGGAAGAAAGGGCCAAGTTGCCATCTGAAAGGGCGGCGTACCCCGACTTGTGCATGGCGGTCATAGAGCAATTCAAGGGGTCTGCCGAATTCCAGATGGCCATTGATGCCGCAGTCGCCAAGAGCTTGGCCAAAGAAGGGGATGGGGGAGCTGGGCCATCGGGAGCGGTCGCTGGAGGTAAGAGTGAAGAGAAAGTGATCCAAAGCTTCCAGCAGTCTGACTTCTACAAGCACGAGATAAGCGAGTTCTGGGACAGCGGCTGGATGACTTTCAAGCATAAGGCGCAAGAACTATTCCCGGACGTGGACTTCAGCCTCGTGAAGGTAGGCGAAAACGATGTCGCCCAGACCCCCCTAGATGAGGGCGTTGAAGAGGAAGATCTTGCGTAGAGCGAGGGAGATTAACTGTATAAAATCATTTGTTTTTGTTTGTTTGTTGTTGTTCGTTTGTTTGTTTGTTTTTTTTGTAATAGAGGTAATTTCTGTAATGAATTTGTATAAAGATGCAAGTTTGTAAATAAAATAACGAGTTTTCTTTTGTATATTGTTGTCGTTATGCTTTTGAGTTATAAATTTGGAATAATGAAAATGGCCGAGCAGAATTCAATAAAAAATGGGTGTAAAAATGAAACTTGTATGTGAATTGCGAAATTTGTAAGTAAATTGTGACGTAAAAATGGTAAAAAATAGGTAATCAGGCTGACGTGTATGTTCAACCATGATGTAAAAAAATTTAAAAATTAGAAAACGGGCTGACTTGTATGATTAGTGAAAATGAATGGGCATGGACCTGGATTTTAACTAAGTATGGCAATAGTTGAGACCAACTTTGATTCAGATCGGTTGAATTCTTCATACTGGTCCTGACTAAGACTTAGAGGGCTCTGTCAGGCTGAAGCTTTAATTAACTCAGTCTGGCTGAGGCCTAAGTTAACTCAGTCTGGCTGAGGCTTTTATTAACTCAGTCTGGCTGAGGCTTTTATTAACTCAGTCTGGCTGAGGCTTAAGTTAACTCAGTCTAGTTGAGCTCTTCGTGCTCAGTCTGGCTAAGGCTTTTGTTAACTCAGTCTGGCTGAGCTCTTCGTGTTCAGTCTAGCTGAGGCTTAAGTTAACTTAGTCTGGCTGAGCTCTTCGTGCTCAGTCTGGCTGAGGCTTTTGTTAACTCAGTCTGGCAGAGCTCTTCGTGCTCAGTCTGGCTGAGGCTTTAGTTAACTCAGTCTAGCTGAGGCTTAAGTTAACAAGTTGTCATTTAAAGCGCAGCCTATGATCACAAGTTTACACTATGTATGGAAAGGGCAAAAAACGAACATGTGTGTAGATCGTCAAAAAGAACATACAACAATCGATCAATACAAAAATAGAAGATGCCATTTTATTGGAAATAACGCTTTAAGTGCTCGGCATTTCATGGATAGTAGAGGTCTCTGCCTTCTATGTCTTGGAGTCGGTAAGTGTCTGGGCGAGGTTTGTCCTTAACAAGGTAAGGTCCTTCCCATTTGGTTGCTAGCTTTCCCTCAGCGGGATTTTTGGTGGCAAGAGTTGCTTCGCGCAAGATTAGGTCCCCCACTGCGAACTCTCTCGGTCGAACTTTATGGTTGTAGTGTGTTTTCATTTTCTGTTGATATGAGGCTCGTCTGACAGCAGTGGTCTCTCGAAGCTCTTCAATCAGGTCCAAGTTAGCCCGATGCAATTCTTCGGTTAGTTCTGGATCCGGGTGCAAAACCCTCGGAGTCGACAGGCTGATTTCCATTGAGATGACCTCCTCAACGCCGTATGTTAAAGTGAAAGAAGGTCTCCCCAGTAGGGGTTCGAGCGGTAGTTCGATAAGCCTAGAGTACGTTTGGTAGCTCTTCAGCCCAGAGTCCCTTAGCGACTTCCAACTTAGTTTTGATGATCTTCAAGAGAGAGCGATTGGTGACTTCGACTTGCCCATTGGCTTGGGGATGACCTGGGGAAGAGAAACATGGCTTAATATGGAGCTCTGCACAGAATTTCCTATACTTGACATTGTCGAATTGTTTGTCGTTGTCTGAGACAATGGCTTGAGGGATTCCAAACTGACATACGATCGACTGCTAGATGAATCTGGTTATGTTCCGTTCAATGATTGTGGTGAGGGGTTCCACTTCCACCCATTTAGTGAAGTAGTCAATGACAACTACAGCCAACTTGGTTTGGCCCCTATCGGTGGGAGCGTTGGCATTTATCACACTTAAGCACAAATTCAGTGGCATCTTGGTTGAGAGTAGGCCAAAAATAGCCAGTGCGAAGGATTTTATGGGCCAGTGACTTGGCACCCAAATGATTACCACATACGCCTTCGTGAACTTCCCTCATCACATAGGTTGCTTGAGCGGGACTGAGGCACTTGAGGTATGGGCGTGAAAATCCACGTTTATACAGTAGACTGCTAATGAGGATATAATTGGACTACCGGGCTTTGATTTTGCCGGCCAACTGTTTATCTTCTGGTAACTCCCTATTTGTCAAAAACAGAAGGACGTCTGCAGCCTATGGGATAGGTTCGTTTTGGAGGAAGTGGACCTCCTGGTTGGGTGAGGTAGCCGGGTGGGCCAAGTAGTCAAGGCAGACGCCATGTCTGAGGTCTGACTGGTCGGCCGAGGCTAATTGGGCCATTTCATCTGCCTTGGAGTTCTCTGACCGAGGGATGTGTTTGATATGGAAAGTATTGAAAAGACGAACAAGAGGGAGTGCGATATCCTTGTAGGCTCGCATCGTGTCTTCCTTCGCGTCGAATTCCCCCGTAATCTGCCCGACAAGCAATTGGGAATCACTGAACACTTGGATATGGCTTACACCAATGTCTCCGGCTAAGCGAAGACCTGCTATCAAGGCCTCATATTTGGCTTCATTATTGCTTGCATCGAACAGGAAATGGAGGGCACACTTGAAATAACTGCCCTCGGGAGTGGTGAGGATGAGACCAGCCCCATTGACATTGAGGGTCTAGGAATGGAGGTCTTCTGCCTCAGTGTTGAATTGTGCTGGTTGAGGGGGCGCGGTCGGAGTAGGATTGGTGAATTCCAAAATAAAATTGACGACGGCCTGTCCTTTGATCGTTGTTTAAGATCGGTAACAGATTTCAAATTGGCTGAGCTCGACGGACCATTGCATAAGCCTGCACGACAACTCTGGCTGCTGGATGACCTTCTTCAAAGGTTAGTCAGTGAGAACCACTATGAAGTGAGCTTGGAAATAAGGTCGAAGTCGCCACGAGGCTATGACCAAGACAAGGGCCATTTTTTCTAGTAGAGGATAGTTCTGTTCTACCTCCCTGAGAGCGCGGCTAATGTAGTAGATTGGACGCTATACTGAGCTGTCTTCTCTAATGAGGGCCGCATTGACTGTGGTGTTTGATACAGCTAAGTAGAGGAACAGGGTTTCACCTGAGAGTGCCTGAGAGAGTAGGGGGGTTGGCCATGCACTGCTTCAGTTGTTGGAAGGCCTCCTCGAATTTGGTAGTCCACTCAAAAGCCCGTCAGAAGACCTTAAAAAAGGGAAGACACTTGTCTGTTGCGCAAGAAATAAAGCGATTGAGGGCGGCGACTCTGCCAGTAAGCCGTTGAACCTCTTTGATCGTTCTGGGAGACCGCATTTTTATCAGGGCCTTAATTTTTTCAAGGTTAGCCTCAATGTCCCGCTGGCTGACCATGAAGCCCAAGAACTTCCCAGATTCTATGCTGAAGGCGCACTTCTCCTTATTCAGCTTCATTTGATACTTGCATAGGGTTTCGAAGGTTTCTCGTAGGTTTGCTAAATGATTAGAGGAGAGTTTCCTCTTGACTAGCATGTCATCGATGTAGACCTCCATGTTCCGGCCTATCTGGTGGTGAAAAACGGCATTGACCAAATGTTGGTAAGTTGCTCCGGCATTTTTCAATTCGAACGGCATGACACGATAGTGGTAAGTTCCTCTGTCTGTGATGAAGGAGGTGTGTTCCTCATTGGCCGAGTGCATTAGAATTTGATTGTAGTCAGAGAAGGCGTCCATAAAACTAAACATCTGATGTCCGGCAGTGGCATCGACCAGTAGATCTATCCAGAGGAGGGGATAACTATCTTTGGGGCAAGCTCGATTAAGGTCGGAATAGTCAATGCAGAGTCGCCTTTTACCGTTTTTTTTACGGACCAGGACTACATTGGACAGCCATCCGGGGTAGCCTACATTCTGGATGAATTGTGCCTTCAAAAGTTTGTCGACCTCCGAGGCAATGAGGACATTGCATTCCAGGTGGAAGATACGCTGCTTCTAGTGGAACAGTCGAAACTGGGGCTCGATACTGAGACGATGAGTGATGAAAGAGGGATCAATGCCTGGCATATCGGAATGAGTCCAGGCAAATACATCATTGTGTTCGGTTAGGAAGGCTGTAAGGTCGGCCTTAGCCTGGGAGGATAGTTGGCTATCGATCCTGGTTATTTTTATTGAGTTGGTAGGGTCGATAGGGACTTCAACAAGTTCTTCCACTAGTTCTCCTCTGACTAACTCGTCTTCGTTTTTGACATCGAGTCCTTCAATGATCATAGCCTCCTTCAGCTTGACCTCTTTTAGTGAGACGGCGTAGCATTCTCTGGCCACCGTCTGCTCTCCCCTGACAGTGTCGACCCCTAGGTCGGTGGGAAATTTCATGGCTAGATGGTATGTGGATGTGACAGCTTGAAAAGCATTAAGGGCTGTGTGGCCGAGGATTATGTTATAAGCAAACGGACAATCGACGACGAGAAAAGTGAGTAATTTGGTGATCTAGCGTGGATACTCTCCGATGGTGATGGGGAGATTGATGGAGCCTATGGAGGTCACCAGATCCCTCGTGAAGCCGACCAACAGGGTTTGGAGAGGGGACAATTTTTCTTCTCCGATCTTGAACTGGCGATAGGCGTTCAGGAAGATGATGTCTGAAGAGCTGCTATTGTCGACAAGTATTCGTCTGACTTTGTAACTGGATAGGAGAGTAGAGATGACGAGTGGGTCGTTGTGGGGAAAACGGACGCCTATGCAGTTGGCCTCCGTAAAGGTGATAGGTTCGATCCATTGTTTGGGGTGTTTGAAGTGGCAATCCAACGTCACGACTTCTTTATCGGGGCCTTATCTGATTTTTCTGAGTTCGGCTCGCTGAGCTGAACGGCATGGTCCTCCGCATGCAAGCCTGCCAGCGATAACTCTGATTTCTCCAATCGGAAGAGTAGGGTTGCCTTATGCTCGGGGTGGTGGTGGGGGCTGATCATTGTCTTGGTTAAGTTGTGCGGGTTTGCGGAAAGAGGTGTGTCAGCGGTTGCCCCCGGTAGGTTCGGTCCGTAGTCATTATTGGGGACGGGCTATCGTGAACCGACTGAGATGCCCCTGGTGTATCAAACTCTCTACCTAGTCTTTAAGGTTAACACATTCCTCAGTGTTGTAGCCGTGGTCCTGATGGAAACGATAGTATTTGGATTGGTCTCGCCGGTTGGAAGGAGACCGTGATGGTTGGGGCCACTTTAGGTTATAATCTCGCTGGATTTGGTTTAAGACTTGCTCTATGGGGGAATTGAGGGGAGTGTACCGCTCGAACCGACCAAGTGGTCGGGTAGGTGTCGGTCGGTCGGCACAAATGGGTCGGTCGGTATACTGAGAAGTGTGCTGTGTATATTGGGATGGTCTGGTTTCAGATTCTTTCCTCTTCTCCCTGGGGGTTGAGTTTTTGGTTGGGGTATCTTGGCAGGCTACCATAGAATCTTCAGCATTCATATATTTTTGAGCTTTGGTACAGAATGTGGCCATGGAGGTTGGAGAGTTTTTGGAGAGGGAGAATAGGAAGTCGGATGATCGTAAACTAGCCATGAAAGCCGTGAGAATGACTTTGTCATCGTTTTCCGCCACCTGTAAGGCCTCGGTGTTGAAACGGATGACGAAGCTACGTAGCGACTCCCCCTCTATCTGACGAATGTTAAGGAGTTGAGTCACTGGACGCCTCTGGCACTGAGCACCAATGAAATGGCTAAGAAAGGAATCACTTAGGTGTTGGAAAGTATAGACGGAGTCTGTTGGTAGCTGACTGAACCACAGTCGAGCCGACCCATTAAGTGTTACGGGGAAAGCCCGACACATGATCCCATCAGGAAAAGCATGGAGGATCATTAGGGTCTTGTAAGTCTCCAAGTGATCAACTAGGTCCGTCGTGCCGTCGAAAGAGTCGATCGAGGGTATTTTGAACTTGGAAGGTAGGGGTTTGTTCTTGATGAAGGCGACAAACGGGTAATTGGCCGTTGTGGAAGGTTTATTCTGTATGTTCTACATGACTCCTTGAAGCTGGAGTTTCATGGCTCGGAGTTCTGCATCCTAGATAGAAACATTGTCACCACCAGAATGCAGTGGGGGCTGGACACTGCTGGCCTCTCCTTCGGAAGCAAGTGCTTGAACTGATGGATGTAGACCTCGAGGTGGCGGGTTCATGTCTTGAGGTGGGGGTCGTAAACCCTCCAAGTAGGAGAGGTGGGCTTGTTGGAAAGGATGGCTCGGGGTTCGTTCTCAGTTAGGTGGGATATCTTGTGGTGGTGGATGAGGCACAAGGAGGTCTCGCTGAAGCAAAGCATTGATTAAGGCTTGGTTTTGTTCGGCTAAATGGTTGATGCTGTTGGTGAGTTCTGTGAAATACTGAGGTGGGTTATTGGAGGATCGGCTTGGAGGTCGACAACATTATGGTAGGAAGCCATAGATCTCGTTGCGACCATCCACTTTGATGGCCGGAGGAGAAGGATTATCGAGAACAGGTCCCCGATAACAATGAGCACAACTGTTACGGGGAGAAGTAGCTTCCCATAAACGGTGCCAACTGATGAAGCTGTTTCTCCGTGATGGACAGGTCGGGCTAATCCACGCCTCTCACACCATTGTCTGGTCACTGGGCTCACTGAGATACCTGCACAAAAGTCCAATGGGGAACGGTAGTCTCCCAGCGAACCCTCCAACGAGAAAGTTAGAAGAAAGAGATTAATGGAATGTAGTGATTGGATGATGGTAAGGAACTTAACCTTTTTTTTGTTTAAGAAATCTTCTTATATCCTTTGTTCATCATTTCTTCTTGTCATGTTGGCCGAAAGTCTATGTTCTAGCTTGCATTATTCATGGTGAGGCTGTTCTGTCCCAACGTGAGGGGGTTATCGCATTAAATGCCGCAAGGGACCTCATTAATGGCTGATGTGTGGTGCAATAACTTTGCAAGATCTTTGTCTGCTTATGTGGCTGGTTCTCCTCTTGACAAGTGTTTAGATGCCATTGGTTCTTGGTGCCATGCTGGGTTTCAGTAATGTTGGGCATTAATGTTTGGATCGTGTATTGGGCTCTAAGTGGGGAGGCCAATAGCCTTTATGGGCCCACCTATGTCAGGTTGTATGTAGGGTGTTGTTTTTACTTTCCAAGCTCAATCTCAGTCTCTTTTCGTCGTAGGTAGTAATTATATTAAGGTAAAATTTAATAGTGTGTCAAACTTTTTAGGAAAATGCATTATCTCCTCTGTTTTTAATTTATATTTTATTTTGTCTGCATTGGTTGCATGTAGGGTGCTGCTGTTTATACTCCCTAAGCTCAATCTTAGCCTCATTTCTCCATGGGTAGTAATTCTATTCATGTAATATTTAATATTGTGTGCAACTTTTTACGAAAATGAGTTATCATTTTTTGTTTTTATTTCATATTTTATTTTGTTTATATTGGTTGTATTTAGGGTTATGGTGTCTATATTTCTCAACCTCAACCTACTTTTGTCTTGGGTGGTACAAGTGTTCGTCCTCTTATATAACCTATATATGATGTGAGTTATAATTGATTACTTACTTTACATTGAAAGAGTACTATACATTAATAACATTTTAATAAATTTAGCACTATTGGGGGGAATTAACACGCTTCAATCAATGCCTTTTGCCTATCTCACTCACACATCCTTTTGGGAGTTATTTTGAGGTACAAGTGTTCAACATTTTGCAATCCAAGTCTCACAAGCCTCACATAGTCTTGCTAGCAGTCATGTAGATTGACATCCTTTAAGGATCTGCTTGATTCTCGAATATAAAGGGTTGGATTGGATATAATATACTGTGGGGTCTATATATCCTATGTTTGTAATTTTTTTCGGAGAGGATATAATCTACTGTGGGATTGTATATCCCCCAAAATTGATGGATATACAACACCACCCTCCCTCCATTATATCATATCCTTTGGTATGGGATAAGAGTGAAAAAGACCAATTTACCCTTCTAGTCTATCTAATATATACAACGTTAGGGTTCAGCAAATCAAAATCTGTTGCTCAATGCATCCAGGCAAAGAAGAAGGAGCTCTTGTGTGTTTGCAAGTGTAGATCAACTGTGATTTTTTAGCCAATTTCCGTTGGCAAAGCTTCTTTCCGGTGATAATCATCGTTTCCCTCTACTTTGCTCTATTTTTTGGGGGGTTTTATAAAGTTTTCCTTGTATGATTTTTATCTAAAGCATTTGTGGCCCTTCCATTGATTTTTGTTCAATCTGAACTTTCTAAACCCTTTTTTTATTTTCCAAGTCAATTTATATATATATATTTGTAAAAAATTTCATTGTTTTATATGTTCTTGATCTAAAAAACAATGTAAATCTTTACAAATAATCTGTTTCATAGCTTTTTTGAAACCTTTTCATTGCTATTGTCAAGTGTTTGATTTCTTTTATTTATTGATATACAAGGCTTCTTTAATTATCTTATCTTATCTTACTTATTTGTTTTGTAATATTGTTTTGTTTGGGGGTATGTTAATTTTGTCTCTTTTTTTTTTTTTTTAGGGGGAGGGGGCCCTTGATTCAAGCAATAATAATAATAATATCTTTTAAAGTTTTTATTTGAGCTTTTTGTTTGAAATCAGAGGACTCAGAGAGGTTGTATATATTAGTTGATTTGTTTTAATTTTTTTTCCCTATTCGTGTACATCTATGACCTATGTTTGATAGTATTCGTTTATACAAGATAATAAAAAAAAAATTGTTTTCTATGTAAAAATCTAGGGATTTGATTGAATTAAACTCTTCACATAAAATTTTTTAAAAAAAAGAAAAAAATCTATGAAGAGTTTGATTTTTTTACATAATCATATTTTTATATATTGGAAAAGGTAATTCAAAGATTGATTTTTATTGTAGCTGAATAACCCTTCTTCTTCAATGCTTCCTGTTTTTATATATTCTTGATTTGAAAAACAATTATGCATCTATATACAAACAAAAATTATTAATTTATAAATATAACATAAACAATGAGAAATTTGATTGTTTGTATATGACAATTAATAATGTTATTTTTTACATTCAATGATGATTATTTTTGTAAAATATAATTTTTTTAAAATAAATAATGGTTATTTTTTGTTTTCAAATAATTTGTTTGTTTGTTTGTTTGATTGTTTTTTTTGTGTGTGTGTGTGTGTGTGTGTGTGTGTGTAAGAATGATGGATGTGGGGTGATAAATGAGTGATGGTTATTTTTAAAATCAAAATACTTGTTTAAAATGATTTTGTGGTATTTATTTATTTTTTATCATTATCAGGTTGACATTAATATAATATAATTTTTTTGTTTGGGAAAATTATTGGATTTAATAAGAATCTTTAATTTGTTCAAATAAAAAACAATATGAATTTTTAATTTGTTTATTTGCTTTAGTTTCACAGGTGGTGTATTTGTTTCAGAACTAAATACTGTCCCTAGGCATAAGGGCAATATGGGTATTAAAATATATTATGAGGGCAATCTTAGAAATTATTTGTTTAAATCCCACAATAGATTTTGTAAAACAAACATGGATTATATCAAGTCAACAAACATGAATTGAGGGATATGTTATCCAGTATATATATCATATTTGTCATATATCATGACTAAATTTCACATCATATTATATCTTCCATTTTATATACAGTAAAACAAACAAGGCCTAAAGGCTTGCACTGAAAGATGATGTTGTTGATTGTGTGAGTGAATTTCCGATCACACTGCCCTCCTTAGTGATTCAGCGGAAGAACACAGGCAGAGTAGACGGCTCCCTGTAACCTGCACAGAAGGAAAAGACTCCGGCGGTGGTTTCGACCACCCGGGGGTACTCCGACGATCAAGTCAGTATATCTCTCAAAGATAATCAAGTACTTAACTCACTAGCTTGAGCATAAAAAACGTACCTTAGACCCATGGGGGTGCCTCTCTTTTATAACCAATACAATCCTAGTCCCAACAGGAACCCGGTCCTAATGGAATTAGGACTCCTGCTAATCTAGGACTCTCAATGGAATTAAGACATACTCCCTGAGAGCTCATCTTTACCCCAAACTGAAGTCTTCCCCCAATCTAGGACTCTCGTCCACATCCAGGTTAAGTTCCCTCTTCATTCTAGGACTCTTGTCCTTTATCCGCTTATCTCGGATTCCGATATTTTCGGAGGTAACCTCGGCCTAACCGAGATAACCTCGGCACAGCTACCATAACACGCGGGAATCTCGGCTGACACTTCGGTGTCACCTCGGCCACGTGTTAGTACTCAGAAAATACATCCCCACAACTGCCCCCTAGGTTTTATTACCTCGGCATTCTGAGGTGATGGAACCTATCCTCGAACTTTATCTTGCGCATCGGCCAAAGAACTTTCTAGCCGAGATCATTCATCCTAAGACGGCATGTCCTCTTCAGATTCAAATCAATTCCCTTACGTGTATGAGCTGTCATACACCAATCTTCAACCATTCTGAGGACGCGTTTCATTCTTCTTGGTCCGTGCGGTGGCGCCTACTAAGCCGTCTTTTCTCTGCACTGCTTGGCGCATGCGTTACTCTAGGCGTCATTATTGCTGTTTTGCCGCTTCACTTTTGACAAAAACGTTTGTTTCTCTCTTCTTCGTTTCACTTTTGTATTTCGAAATTCTTGTTCTCTTTTTCTCTGAAGCTCTTTCTCTTTCGAATCCTCCATTGTCCCAAGCTCGAAGCTCTGCATCAGTTCTGCCTTTGCCATTTCTGTGAAGCTCAATCTGCTGTTGCCTACGTCACCTGACCTCGGCAGAACTCATCTCGGCTTCATCCTTTCTGGTAAGCCCCTGTTCCCTTCTTTTCCAGTTCTTTGATCGTCACTGGTTTCTCTCGCCTCTACTGTTCTGTTTGTCATGTAATTTTTGAATCATTTCTTGATTTTGCATCTGAACACTTGCACCATCTCACTTCTGTTTTTGGCCTTCCACTTTCCTGTGTTCTTGAATCTGAAACCTCTTTTTGCTTTCCTGTTTTCCAGATTTTCTGCCTTCCATTCTCATCTATTCGTAGATTTTGGGATTTGTTGTAGAACCATCAATCTCTTAGGAAAAAACTGGAACAATCAGTACCTAGGTTTTAGCCGAGGTCTTTAAAACCTTTTAGGAATCCTCAGTTTCTGTAACCAAACGCTTATTTTTATCAGGACCATGGGTGTGTGGAGAGACAGAGTGAACACCCCAACCAAACTTCAAAACTTTAGGCAGGAATTTTCCATCCCTGATGACGTTCACCTCAGGCTAGCTGGGGATGACGACTCCATTTTGCCAGATGGCGATAAAATGCCTTTCCCTGTAGTTGCCTTCGTCCAATGTGGACTTAGGTTTCCTCTTGATCCCCTGTTTCGCGAGGTCCTTCACTACTACACTCTGAACCCCATGCAACTTTCCATTAATGCCTTTAGGACACTCCTTTGGAATAATAGCCTTAGCTCGGCGAGAACGTTAGGATTACTCTTCGATATTCGGTTTTGTTACACCATGTGCCCCTCAACCTTAAGGAGAGGTTATGTCTATTACCTCAAGCCGAGGTCCACGGCCTACAAACTAGTAGCCGACCTTCCAGACTCCAACAAAGGGGCTGGAGATGATTACCTCATTGTGTCTGGCAATTGGGAGTTCGGCCCAGATGAGGAAGTCCATCTTTTCCCTCTCCCACGAACAGTAAGGGAGGGCAAGGGTAAGAGCCCATCATTAACTGTTTAGCTACTGCTTTTTTCAACAAATTTCCAAAAGTTTTATCTGTTTCTCATGTTTTTGTTCTTTTTTGCAGACGTTACTTGACCTCATGGGACTTCCGCCGATCCTACCATCTGGAAAAGACACGAAGAAAATTCTTTGGACCTTCCCGTTGAAAAGCGCAAAGCTCCACTCCTGCTAAATTTCATCCCTACTTACACATCAAAGTTGCCCGACGTTCCAAAGAAAAAGAAGAGAACCTCCTCATCAAGCGCCTCCTGAACAAGTTGCTTCCACGTCTGAACGGTAAGCCGACCATCAACCGGCACCACATTTGGTTCGATCCAAGAAAAGCGCCCGGCAGACTTCGTCAAAAGCAGTAGAAATGGAGCGTCCGATCAAAAAGGTGCTAGACCTTCCGGCGATCTTCACGATGATATGGATGATGTACCCATTAAGCTGTGCCCCCACCAAAACCGAAGAACCAAGAAGGCCCAACCAAAGGCCAAGGCGAATGAAGCGATCTTGAAATTTGAAGATGCCTGCCAATCTCGGCTAGCGGAGAGCGGGAAGACCATACGCTCTGTGAAGAGGTCGGTGAGACGACCCTCTGGATCTGCTCCCAGAAGAAGCAAAACCTTCAACCTCGGGATCGGGGTTTCCAAAGTTCCTGGAGCCCAAAATTACACTTGAGGACAGGCGGTTTATGCCCACGAGGCGCCTCGACATCAACGTCGGCGTGGCACTTTCAAAGATGCGTTCTTATTGAAGGTGATCTTGAGAAAAACTCCAAGATTAGTGAATATGAGAACTATGCCCTCATGTTGCAACGCTCCGTCCAAGTAAGTCTTCCGAACTTTGATAATTTTGCCTTATCTTCATACTTGTAAAACGTCATTTCTACTCTGTAATAACCTTTGTCTTTATGAACTTTCAGACCGTTCAACACGCTCATGCCTTCTCTGTAAAGGCATTTGAAACAAGGGAGGAGCTCTCTGAATTAAAGAAGGAGGTTGCCGCTCTTCAAAAGACCCAAAAAAGAGATCAATTGAGGATGAAAAAGCTGGAAGAGCAGGCCGAGGCGGCCACAAAGGCCCAATCGATTGCTCTTCAAAAGGATGAAATTTGTTAACGCGTCAAGAAAGTAGCAAGCCGAGAAAAAAAAGCCGAGGCTAAGAAGGTGAAGAAGGAGCTTAGGGATGCTCTGGCACGAAAAAATTTGAAATTGAAGCCGCCTACAACCAAGGCATGGCGACGCCGTCAAGACTATAAGCTTCGGTCAAGCAAGCTTGCAACAAAGGATACGTCCTAGGTTGGAATGCTCTGGCCAAAAAGCTTGATCTTCCAGTCGACTCGCCATGGCGCAAGACTGAGAGCCTGCGTCTTCCTTGCCCTCTTCCTCCATTTCCAAGCCAAGATGAATCTGAATCTGAAGCCGAGGCTGAAGATGAAGATAAAGATGAAGATAAAGATGAACCCCTGGTGAGGAAGGCCAAATCCCCTCCCAAGACCGACCAAATTTTGGACCTCACTGGGGATGAAGAGGTCGAGAAGCAATCCAAGGAAGCTCGGCTTTGTCTTCTGATATGCTTCTAATTGGGAGAAGTGTTGATGAAACCTTAGCCGAGATTGACGCTGAGGTTGCAGCTGACAAACACTCCGAGGTCGCGGCAAATAAAGAACCTAGGGTTCTGGCCGAAAAAGATGCAGAAGTTGTGGACCCAAAAGACACCGAGGTGGTTCTTCTAGAGCCTTCCGAGGTTCCAGCCCAACCTTCTATTCAAGTTGAAGAAGGACAGCCTTGACGCTTTTTGTTTTCTTCTATTTCTTGTACTTTGTTTTCTTTTTATGTGAGCTCTCTTTTGTGGCCGAAGTGCCTTCTCTGAAACTTGTGAACAAGAATTTTACTTAGGCCATAGTGCCTTTCTTTTATGCAATTGTTTGTTCTTGAATGCTTCAGACTTTTAACTCTTCTTACTGCTTCTGAATGATTCTATACTTAGAATGATTTCCAGATTCTTCCTTCTTTGCACAATCTCCCTGGGTTAACATACCTCGGGCATTACACCTGCAAATTTCACTTCGGCAAGAGACTGTCCTGCATTCTTTCATAAATTTCAACAAGTATAAACAAATACTATTCAATGTTAACTTTTCTTAAGTCTTAACAAGTGTTAAACAATAATCTTTACTCGACTTGTAAATTGCTACAATTTCGACAAGCGAGGTCAAGAATCTTCTTGGCTTGACTTCATCTTGTAAATTGCTACAAATTTCAACAAGTGAGGTCGAGAATCTTCTCGGCTTAACTTTAACTTGTAAATTGCTACAAATTTCAACAAGTAAAGATAAGGAATTTATCTCAGCTTAACTTTAACTTGTAAATTGCTACAAATTTCAACAAGTAAAGATAAGGAATTTATCTCAGCTTAACTTTAACTTGTAAATTGCTACAAATTTCAACAAGTAAAGATAAGGAATTTAAACATGATCTAGGCTTTATTTCGGCTAAGCATTACTAATGTCTTCTCTCTGCCCCCAATGTGAACCTAAGTTCCTCTTGGGTTCTCATTGTTCAAAAAACAACATCATGCCAAGTTGTATAAGTTCAGAAAAATACTGCTAAGGTTTTATTTATCATATCAGCAAAAAATCAGAGAACATCTAATGATAGAAAAACTTTAGATTACAAGTGTTCCATGGTCTAGGCAATGCTTTGCCCTCATTATCTTCGAGCCGATATGCCCCATTCCCTAACACCGAGGTGATTCTGTAGGGGCCTTCCCAGTTTGGGCCAAGCTTGCCTTCTCTGGGATCCTTCTTATTGCCGACGACTTTTCTCAAGACTAGGTCGTTGACTTGAAAATCCCTTGGATTGACCTTCTTGTTGTTGTAAGCTTTGGGCAAGTTTGTTCTTTGGTATCTTGCAACGGATTGCAGCTTTCTCTCTTCTTTCTTCTAGTAGGTCCAGATCTCGGGCTAAGAGCACATCATCAGACCCGTTCTCAACTCCCTGCGTTCTGATCCCTGGGATGCCGATCTCCAGTGGAATGACTGCTTCTGTGCCATAAGCCATGGCAAAAGGGGATTCCCCTGTTGATCTTCTCGGCGTAGTGCGATATGCCCAGAGCACGTTGGGCAATTAGTCTACCCACTTCCCTTTTGCTGCCTGCAACCTCTTCTTTATTCCATCTAGAATGACTTTGTTTGATGCTTCGGCTTGCCCATTACTCTGGGGAAAGCTTGGTGTTGAAAAATAATTCTTTATCTTGAACTTTGCACAAAAATTCTTGATGAGTTTCTTTGTCAAAGCGTGTTCCGTTGTAAACAACGATTGCTCTTGGAATCCCAAATCTGGTGATGATGCTTTTCGGATGAAGTTCTTCACATCCACATCTCGGATTTTGGCAAGAGGCTGCTTCTATCCATTTTGTGAAGTAGTCTGTAGCTACCAAGAGATACTTCCGTTGCCCGATTGCTTGGGGCAATTTTCCAACAAGATCCATGCCCCATTGGGCAAACCCAAGGGCCGAAATTTGGAAACAGGTTCAGTCAAGGTGGTGATGTATCAATGGTGCAAACCTCGGCATTGTTCACACTTCTTCACAAACCTGCGTCTTTTTGCATATAGGGCCAATACCCTTGGGTAATGGCCCTGGGCTAATGATCTCGCCCTGCGTGGCTTCCACAAACTCCTTCATGAATCTCATACAAAAGTCTTCGACCGAAGAGGGTGTACACACCTTAAAGAGGTCGATGAAGGATCTTACATGCGATTGTCCCTCTATTTGTCGGTGAATCTGGCCGACTCGACCTTGTGTGCTTCTTTTTCGATCTTCTGGCGGTTTTCCCTCTTTCAGAATGCAATAATTGCATCCATCGGCGGCTTAGTCCCATGTCCACACATAATCTTGCTTGCATTGTGTGTGGTGACTCTCTTTCGGGCTTGATAGGTAATCCACCATGATTGTCCTCGTCTTCCGGTTTGAGAAGCTTGCCAAATTGGCGGTCGTCGGCATGGTTGTTATCATCTCGGCTAACTGAAGAAGTCGGCGGTTTGAAACATATGCGCGGTCTGATGACTTCTTTTGCGTATGCCGACATTCTTTCATCTCGGGCAGCAAATTCTCCTGTAGTTTGATTCACTATGAGTTGTGAGTCACAAAAAACTATTACCTCATCTGCCTCTGCTGCTACTGCCAGCTTCAGTCCAGCAATTAATGCTTCATACTCTGCCTCATTGTTCGAGGCTTTGAACCCTAGTCGAATAGACTGCTCCAGTATCTCCCCATCGGGGGAAATTAACACTACTCCTGCCCCTGCACCCTGCCGGTTTGAGCTCCCATCAACAAAAAGTTGAAAGGAGTCGCCGATGTAGATGCTGCAGGGTCTGAGCTTTTCCTTCCTCGGTTCCTTACCCTTGGGCTGGGCTTCTCCTTCCTTGTCTGGACATCGTTCATCTCGGCTCAGCGGAGCCCGATGTTCGATGTACTCTGGTGAGAACTCGGCCACGAAGTCGGCCAAGACTTGGCCTTTAATTGCGGTTCTTGGCCTGAACTCCAGGTCATACTGGCCCAAAGTTACTGCCCATCTTGCAATTCTTCCTGTCAAGTCTCCTTGTTGCAACAAGGATTTTAATGGGTGCTCTGTCAAAACCACTATCTTATGAGCTTGAAAATAATGGTTTAGCTTTTTTGAGGCCATTACCAAGGCCAGCATTAATTTCTCTAGTGGTAAATACCTTGTTTCTGCATCGGCCAAGGTTTTACTTACGTAGTATCTTGTATACGCTCTCCGCTTCTCTTCTCGGATAATCACAAAGACTCACGGCGTGCTCAAACTGCTAGGTATAAAAACAGTTCCACCCGAGGTTGAGGTGTTGAGAGGGCTGGGCCGAGGTGAGGTATTTCTTCAAGTCGCCAGCGGCCTCGCATTCCTCTGTCCATAAAAATCGTGGCCTTTTTCACAGTTGAAAAAAGGTTTACACTTGTCCGAACTTCGCTTATGAACTGTTTAGAAATGCGGCCCTTCGATGCATCTGAACTGTTTAGGCGTCGGACTCTGTAATTCGAATGGCCTTGATCGATCTGGGGTGGCCGATGCCCTTCTTGTTACCGGTATCCCAAGAACTTCTGGGATCCGACTCAAACGCGCATTCGATCGTTTAGTGAGCCGATATGTTTTAGTATGTCGAAGACCTCTTCTAAGTCGACAAGATGATCCTTTGGTTCCTTGGTCTTCACGACCATATCATCGATGTAGACTTGACGATTCGGCCAATCAAGTGTCCGAACATCTTGGTCACCAACCTTTGGTAAGTTGCTCTGCGTTCTTCAACCCAAAAGGCATGACTACATGAAGTCTGAGACCTTTGGGAGTGATAAACGCTGTCTTCTCCTCATCCGGTACATGGCTATCTGGTGATACCCCTATATCGTCTAAGCTCATTCTTCCATGTCCAGAGGTGGCGTCCACCAATGGTCGATCTTTAGCGAGAGGAAGTCGTCTTTGGGATAAGCTTTGTTCAAATTTGTGAAGTCCACGCAGTCCCTCCACTTGCCACTCTTCTTCTTTACTACCACGGTATTTGCTAGCCACGTCGGGTAATTGGCTTCTCGGATGGCCCTGGCCTGTAGAAGTTTGGCTACGTCCTCTTCCCTTTGCCCGGCGTGTATCAACGTCGGTTTTCGCTCGTTGAATTCTGAGTTTGGCCGACCTGTCAACGTTGAGTCTGTGGCAGGTGACCTCGGGGTCAATGCCAGGCATTTCATAAGGTGTCCAGGCGAACACCTCAATATTTTTTCTCAGAAAGGCTTCCAACTCCCTTTCTTCTTCTTCGGCTAACCCCGTGCCGAGGAGAAAGAAGCGTTCCTCATCGCCCTCTTGGACGAAGATTTTCTTCAATGCTTCTTCACTCTTCTCGGTCGGCTCCTTGCCGACATCATCTAGGACCTTCATGTCCTCTTCTTCAACCTCTGCTTCCTCTGGTTCTCGGATGCTGCAGGTTAACTTCATTGCTGCCATGGAGCAATTTTTCGCCTGCAACTGGTCTCCTCTGATTTCCTCAATCCCATGTTCTGTTGGGAATCGTAGCAGTTGATGCAAGGTTGAGGGAACTGCCCCCATTGCATGCAACCACGGCCTCCCCAAGATGATGTTGTAAGGTGAAGGCGTATCAATCACAATAAATTCTGTCCTTACTTTCTTCGTGCCAGCTTGTACCTCCAGGCTTGTTGCGCCTAAAGGCCATGTCGGCGTTCCATTGAAGCCGACCATCGGGCCGTTTGACTGCTCCATGTCATCAGGGTGAAGGCCTAACTCCTTATAGCATCTGACATACATGATGTCGCAGGAGCTGCCTTGATCAATCAAGATGCGTTTCACAGCACTCCCAACCCGGAGGATACTACCAGGGCATCATTGTGCGGGTGCTGAACCATGTCAAGGTCGGCCTCTGTGAAGGTTATCATTGGTCCTTGGCAATCTTCAGGCCGAGGTCTTTTCAGTCCGACCTGGTTGACATGCTGCAGATGTTTCACCCTCTGCGTCTCCCCCCTTATGTCGTTTTCATTCACCTTTGAGTGGATCACGTTAACCACCCGAGGTCCACACTGTGGTTCTTTGTCTTTGGGCGGCTGCTGGTGCTTGAGGCAATCGTGCTGCTCTTCCTGGTTGCCTCATCCACAAGGTCTCTTAAATGGCCTTGCCTCACGAGATCTTCTAAGTGTGCTTTAAGGGCTCTGCAACCTGAGTTGGGTGGCCTGCTCATTATGGTAGGCACAACGCCTACCAAGGTTTCTCCCATGAATTCTCCTTGTGCTCTTCTGGCATACTGAAATAGAAATTTGGTTTAATTTGGTCAAGGACCTTTTGGATTGGAATTGAACACCGTAAATCCTTGCTTGTTTAGTCCTCAACTCCGTCTCTGTTTGTTGTCCATTGTTACCTCGGCCTCGCTTGGTGGCCGTTGCCTTCTGTCTTCGTATCCTTGTTCCAGGGTGTCTTCCTCGGCTCGTCGTCTTCTCAATTCTCGCCATGAGTTCTTCCATGCTCTTTAGCGGGGTTTTGCCAAAGACTTCCGCAATGGACAGTCATCCTTCAGTCCGTTCTTGAAAGATACGACCGCCACCTCCTGGTTGCATTCTGGTATTCGATTGAACACCTCATAGTACCTCTTTGCGTACGCCCTAAGGCTTTCATCTTTGCTGATTTTTAGGGCCATCAACGCATCCACCCTCAGTGGCTGCAGTTTGTTTGTTATGAACCTGGCAACAAACATCTCGGCCAGGCCTTCGACTCTTCACGCTCCCTTTGGCGGTTTGTGGAACGGTCGATGCAATCTCCCGAAGGATGAAGGAACACTTTGCGAAACAACGGCTCGTTCCCATGTACAATGCCATTGAATTCAAAAATAATCCGACATGGAAGTTAGGGTCCGTCTTACCATTATATATCTGGAGCCTCGGCATCTTGAATCTTTTAAGTGTGACGAATTTATCCAATCTGCGAGAAAGGAGTCCTCGGCTTAACAGGGAAGTTACTTGACTCGGCATTCTCCTGTTTCCTCTTGAGGTAATCCCTTAAGTCCTCTTTACTTCTTCCTGCAGCCCTGCTGTCATTGGGCTTCAGCCTTTTCGGCGCACTACTCTCGGCCTCATGGTGGCCCCTTTTTGATCCTTCTCCGCAGGACGCATCGAAACATAGTATCCGCCTCGGAACATGCCGATGTTCTTTGGGGTCTACTTCCTTCTCGCGGTATGTCCTTCGGGACTCTTCTCGTCTCGGCTCTTCTCGGCCGACTTCCCTGGAAGGTCGGTGAGAGTACCTTCCGCTCCTGGTATGTTGTGGGGCTTGGATTTCTTTCCGTCCTTCTTCCGGCCGTTCTTTCTTGGCATTGGTGTGTCTGCGGCGGATATGGCTGCGCATGACATTATTACGCATCATGAAGTTGACGCCGTGAAGGTCTGCCAACCTATTTGCCATCTCCCTTACTTCTTCATCCTCCGGACATCTGTCTTTCCATGCGGAGGTCGTCCTCGTTATAGTATTTGCCCCTATCTACTTTCTTTGATGTATCACCATATTGGCCGGCGGCGTTCTCTGCGTGATTCTGATCACGAACTTCCTCATTGTGGTCTCCTTCTTCCGCGTTAGGGTCGGCGGGTCTTCCACTGCCAACCGGGCGTCATCCCCAACCTTTTCCCTCTGCGAGTTACTGGCCATCTACTCTTCTCTCTTTCCCACAGACGGCGCCAAATTGTGTGAGTGAATTTCCGATCACACTGCCCTCCTTAGTGATTAATGGAAGAACAGGCGAGTAAGCGGCTCCTGTAACCTGAGAAGGAAAAAGACTCGTGATGGTTTCGACCACCCGGGGGTACACCGACGATCAAGTCAGTATATCTCTCAAAGATAATCAAGTACTTAACTCACTAGCTTGAGCATAAAAAACGTACCTTAGACCCATGGGGGTGCCTCTCTTTTATAGCCAATACAATCCTAGTCCCAACAGAACGGTCCTAATGGAATTAGGACTCACCTAATCTAGGACTCTCAATGGAATTAAGACATACTCCCTGAGAGCTCATCTTTACCCCAAACTGAAGTCTTCCCCCAATCTAGGACTCTCGTCCACATCCAGGTTGAGTTCCCTCTTCATTCTAGGACTCTTGTCCTTTATCCGCTTATCTCGGATTCCGATATCTTCGGAGGTAACCTCGGCCTAACCGAGATAACCTCGGCACAGCTACCATAACACGCGGGAATCTCGGCTGACACTTCGGTGTCACCTCGGCCACGTGTTAGTACTCAGAAAATACATCCCCACATTGATGATAACGAAAAGTGGCACAATCAGATCAGAATGTTCACATATTTGTTACTTTTCGGTTATGTATTATGGAAGAATGTTTATTTGCTTGTTGTACTTGATAGAGTTTTAGTGTATGAAGAAGTCCATTTTATCTATGTTAAAGTCCCTTTCTCCTGATATTTGTTTTGGAGAGATTTGTTCTAATTAATATGCTATCTAATTATTTTTCTTATGTGAATGTCAATTGTTTTTTCATTTTTCTTTTTTTCCAAGAAAGGGTGTGATGCCTAAGTCTTATCCTGGATGCTTGGTTTATTAAGATTATTCATTTTTCTATGTCTCATCTTCTTTTCCTTTGTGACAAATTATTTAAAGAGATACGAGATGTCAACTTTGAAGTTGTTGTCCAAGTTGATCTATTTTCACCATAATATACTTCCAGAAAATGTCTATGAACTTATCATTCATAGAAAAATATCCAGGTTGATTTGTTAATGAAATTGACCTCTATGTACGCAAGCACTCTTAAGAAAAATTAGAAGGTATTCAAGTAATGCAGCAACAATTTCTTATGGGAAAAAAGCAACCTAACAATCTAATGCAATGAGTCATTTCTAGTGTTTCAAATCGTGTCCAATAAAATGTTTATCTCTTTTAGTCTCTTTGTCTCTCTTATAGCAAGAACATTTGTTATGCTTGTTTTCTTGTTCTAATGGCATGTCATGTAATGCGTATAATCTTATACAATATCTGAACTAAAGGACTTTGTTAAGAAGCTGAATTCATTGCAATTTTTTTTTTTTAAACACAAACCATAGGTAATTTTATTAATTAAGCATAGTACGAAATTACATGTACATTTCAAAACCCATAGTTTAAGCTTTACTAATCCACAACCCAAATACAACTAACAAGCAGTAGTTATATTCACTTGAGTAACACCATTAGTATGGTAAAACCAACCAACACCATGGTTGTAAACATATGAGGTGTTTAGGAAACCAAAAGTTGGTTTATTTTTTGGGCTAAAA
Source organism: Camellia lanceoleosa (assembly GCA_025200525.1). Classification (NCBI taxonomy): domain Eukaryota; kingdom Viridiplantae; phylum Streptophyta; class Magnoliopsida; order Ericales; family Theaceae; genus Camellia; species Camellia lanceoleosa. The sequence goes on along the minus strand of CM045768.1, from coordinate 115,791,584 downwards.
TTCACAAAATACAAAATAGGCTAAAATAGTCCATAAAATAAAATGTCACATTAAACCTATAATCATTTTATTTTTTCTCTTACAAATATCACATCTAATTAAAAAAAAATCCAACCCCCTTCCCAAACACAAATATTTTAGCCTACTAAAATAGTCAAAAACTAAAATAACCTACTAAAATAGCTAACTTCCCAAATGAAGCCATAATCAATTTCATAGCTCCTTAGTTTGCCTCAAGTTGCTCCAATCTATTCAGAATTCCATTGTTTTTCTCAAAATCATAATCATACCCTCTCTTATCTTCATTCTTTGTATAAATAGCTTTATTTCTCCTTTGGATATTTGATGCATTAGGAGTCGCACCCTATGCAAAGTACTTGAACATCTGATCTTCACACTTGAAATAAAGCCTACTTGGATTTTTCTCTGATTCTGATATCTTAATTGTTGCTTTTTTTTAACATTTGTGTCTTCTATTTTGAAAAAACCGAGCATCATTGCTTGAACCCATTAACATGTTAACCCTAATAAGAGCATTTTATGACACAATCAGTTTATTACAAGTAAACACCAAATTCAAACAAAGATCTAATTTTGTTTATTCTATCATACTGATATAACAAATTAAAAGAAAAGTCACTTTTCATACAAATGGTTTCGTTGTCAATTATTCTACTACAAAGTCACTTTTCATGTTCTTGCAAAATGGATGACACCAAATTAAACGATTGAATATTGAAAGCTACAAGCTCATTATTTATCTATTATTGACGTTTCACTTTTGGAGTTCAAGCCTTTTGATCTTTGTCTTTTAACATCAAAATATAGGTTTTACTTTGATTTCTCAGCAACTTATGTTCGTGTCGGGATGATATGTTCGTATATAATCATCATATCTTTGCTAGTTGAAACAATTCTCTTATGGGGTCTAATGTGGCCATTCATACAAGAACAAAAAGGCCATTAGTACCTTGCAGAGCTTAAACCAAGCACTAACAAAGAATAGGCACCAGCAAACCCAAGAATAGACTACAAATTTTTGCTTCAAATCAACAACTTTAACAACAAATCTAACCTAAAAATCCACAACAAAAAAATCGGGAAAACAAACAGCAATAATTTAATTAAATCATATTCTTATTAAATTATTATTTGACTGGATTATTACAAATATCTACATTAAATTACACATTCTACTATGAAAGATAGTTTACCTCATAGCCATAAGATTGGATAATTTTTTACATAAAATGATAATAATTCCCTTCGCAAACAATAATAATTTTTCCACCCAGTCATCTTTGCTAGCCAAAATGGGTGGATGAAAAATATCAAATGTATTTAGATTGATTGATATTAACGTAGTAAGCATGCAATCAGGAAAAAAAAATTCAAATGAGAATGAAAAAAAAAATTTTAAAAAAAATTCAAATTCATAATAAATATGTTTCTGCAACAAACCCTAAATCATAAAATCCATAAAATTCAATAAATCAAACCACTTATCAAACCCATTTAACAAATTAACAACAAATCAAACCATGGCAAGAAATCATATATATATATATATATCAGTAACAAATGAGCATGAAGACGAAAGGGACCTTATCACCTTCTCATTTCACCTCTCTGTTGTCGTCTTGCTGCCAGAGTCACGTCGGCTGCCCTCCTCTACCAAAACTCACGTCACCTTCTCTGTTCGTCTCTCTGAAAGACCGGTTAGGGTTCCAAATGAAAGAGAAATAAAAAAAGACTGAAAAGTAAAAGGGGAAAAAAAAGACACAGGAACCGTCGCAGGAAACAATGGTAGAGATTTTGAACTCCTCCTCCATCAATGTAATGGCTGGTCAAAAAACATGACTCATTTTATTTTTGGTTAGGACACATGGTTGTCCCAATTAACTCAGACCATTCTTTATGAGATCGTGGAACGCATTGGGTTAGCTTTGGAAACAACCCAAAATCTTTTGTTCTAACTTGGATCGCTCTCGCGACCATGATGGTTGTGCTTGCAATGTAGAGAAGTACAGGTTGCACCTGCGATGAGCTGTGACCAAAACGCACCTTCAAGTCTGTTGGCTAGGGAGAAATTGCGTAGCCCCCTAAAAGGCCGTGAGGTAGGCAGTGATTTGTTGATCAAGCCCGCAAATAATTGGTCACACTTACGACCTTGTTTATTGGTTGATCGCACCCGCGGTCTATTCTATTGCGCCCGCAATGGGTCGATTATATAAGTTATCCGTGTGCATGAAAAGTTACTTAGGTTCTCTCTCTCTCTCTTTCAATTTTCGTCATTTTAAAGCCTATTTAAGCTTTCGAGCTTGGGTTTCATCTATTTTGAGTGATCTCTTATCCTAGTTCCATATACCAAAATATAGAGGGTTGTGAGGGTTTCGATTTAATCTGAGTGGATCGTGTTTTCGTCACTAGTGGATTTTTGACTTTTCTCCTCTTTGCTTCATGAGGTAGAGATTCTTCTGCTCCTTTTCAACACCCCGTTATAAATAGATGTGTGGTAATTTTTCTGGCATTAAAAACATGATTTTGATTTATCATTTTATGAAAAGCATATCGGTTGGTTAGGGTTTGAGTTTATGTGTTTATGGGTTGAGTTGGTGGTTGATTATGAGATTGTGATGATGTTTGGGATGTGGGGTTAAGAAGCCTTAGCTTTTAACTAAAGATTTATGGAAAGAGAAAATGGGTAATGTTAAATAATTGTTGAGTTATGTTTGTATAAAAGAATTGGGGGTTTCTGGCTAATTATTAAATGGGTATTGATGCGTATGGGGTATGTTAAGGATTTAGAGGTATGGAAATTGAACTTTTGAAACAAATTAATATTTCATTAATTGTTGTAAAAAATTGAGAATTGGAATTGGGTTTATACGTATTTGTGTTTGTTATTAAATAATTGGAGTCTGTAGAGTTTTGTCCTTGGCCATCGGTAGAGGATGGCATTAATTGTGCTTAGTAGATGCCATGTATAGGTCTTATGTGTTGGATTATGAAATCTAAGATTGTATTGTGTTGGTTGTGAATAACGATTTCTATTTACTTTATATGTTAGGATTATGTCGTTATACAGAATTGGTAAAAGAGAAAGGAATCGAAATGGTTGTGAATATTATTTATGAGTTTGTTGTTGGATAGATTGCTTGGATAAAGTGTAACCATTAACTAGATATGGTATTATTAGTGATTAATAACTCATATTGTATTAAAAAGGAAATTGTTTTGATGAGATTGAAAACTCGTTGTTGAACGGTAATGCAAATAGCACATTTTATAAGTGTTGATTCATGCATTAGTTGTGAGGCCTCTAACTTCTGTAAACCTATTAAGTTCCTGACTTTTGAGATTTTATAATAAAGCCCTTAGTTCTGCGTTTATTCGCAAAATTAACCCTAGAACTGAAAACGCATCACAAACAAACTCGTACAAACCTTAATTAACCTCGATAGCTTAGTAATCAATTCTGACACCCTAATATTAACTGTGAGGCCCCTAACCTTGGTAATTTTATTCTAGACCTCTGTCATGACCCAACCCCGGGTTCTTAGGGCTAGATTTGCAACTAGTTAATTAATTCTAATTTTAACAAATTAAGTGGCGCAGGCGTAGACGAGATAAAGTAGTAAAGAAATTAAATAAGTAAATAATAATCAAAATACTCAATAATTTTATAAAAAATACATTCCTCGGGACTTCTACTTATTTTTATTGATGATTGGATGATTATTACAAAAAAAAAAAAATGTCTGCATTAAATCTTGTGCTTGTCCCATTACACGAAGTTATCAATTTTCCTTACAATTCATCACCTAGAAAGGGATAATAACTATAAGTACATAGCAGAGTGAAAAATATTATATCAAAAGTATAGGGCATAAAATCATCATGGATAACTATTTAGGCTAAAACATTGTACATTATTTAATTGGAGGTAATAATAATTTAAATAGCATAAATGAATTTCAGAATATAAATAAAACAGTCATGACTACGGTACAGAATGACAATCAGAACGGAGGTCACCGAAGTGAAAATTAGAATATAGGTCAATAGATCCATGACAAACAGAATGCCACAAAGTGATCAATCAGAGGCCAATGGTTATTTAAGTCCTCCAAGGTATGGAACTCTCGTTGTGGTTCTCACAAAAATAAGTATTTATATGCTCATTGTCCAATAACTTCTAAAATTTAAACAATCATATTCATGGGTTTTAATTTAAACAAATAGGATTCATAAAATAATTAACGTAATTGAAATATTATTATAATTTAGAAGACATAAATTGCATAAAAGAATTTGTGATAACTCAAAACATACGTAAAATATTTTATGGTGACTCAAGATATAATATTACTCACCTTAATATAGACTCTTAATCTTTACTTTTCTGTTCTAAAGCCCCCATCATCTACTTCGTTTTCTCTATGTCTTCCCAATACATCTCCTATTTGTAGGAGTTCTTGATTAGGACTCACACTCTAGTCAATTGGATTAGGATTGATGGCTATATTTTTTTTCTTTTGTTTTGAGCTTATCTACAACAAAATTATTTGATTATATACTGACCCTAGTTAATATAATAACTATATACTATCTTTTTGATAGGACATAATGACCCCGCTAATTAAGAGCTGGTTTGACATCCATGAAAAAAGCCAACAAATAAAAAAGTTATCACTATTCACACAAAAAAATATAAAAAAATAAATTTACAAAAAAAGTACAAGTCAAAAAGTGTATTGAAGTGATGTGCTATCTGCAGTGCTACTGGTACACATTAGACAACCAGATGCACTTCTCATGATACACAAGACAATGTTGTTCCGCTCGTAGAGGCCCATTACGGGTCCCGTTTTGATCATCTAAACCGTTTAATGTGTAGAAATTGTCGAGTACTATATTTCTGTAAAAAATCACATTGATCGGATATCGATAATTATATGATCAAATCAATTTTGTATTAAAAAAATAGACGGTACACAAAGTAACGGTTGGCAAAAAACTAATCCGATCAGTTAGCTATTGATATCCGATCAACGTGATTTTTTACAGACATATAGTACTTGACGAGTTTTACACATTGAACGATTCCGACTATCAAAACGGGACACATGGTGGGCCCCTACAGGCCGAACAGTACCGTCCAGTCCGAACAGCACCGTAGGCAATCTGGTCCTATACATCTTACTGCTAACTATAAGCATGTCGGTACCATCACTGTCAGTAGGCAATTATATATTTAGGGGTAATATGGTAATTTTACTATTTTATACAATATTTTAATACATATTTTTTCATAAAAAGTCAAAAAATTATCCCAAACAACCATATTTTTTCCTCTACTTTTTAGTCCAAAAAGTCAAAAAGTACACTTATTTAGTTCATCCCAAACAACCCCTAAATTACATTTTAGCACATATAACTATTAAATTAAATATATTGTTGATATTAACACGGTGTTAAAATTAAGGGTAAATTATACTTTAACCCCCTGTGGTTTGCCTAAAAAGCATAAAACCCCCCTATAGTTTCATTTGTAATATTTAAACCCCCTATACTTCATACCATAGTGCAATTTCTGATGGAACTGGTTGTTTAAACAAAGTGTGTCTTGTACAACCATGAATGATGAGTGGAGCAGTTTTTCCCGCCCAAAAACATACGACAAATGACCAAAACACCCTTATTATGATATATATATATATACAGATTAAGACCTAAACAACATAGAACCCTAAACTCAAATTTGCCCAGATTTTCCCAAAGTTGAAGATTTTGAAGATTTTTGTTGGATGGCTTCTTCATTTTCGTCTGCAAATAGACACTCAAGGACAAATGATCCAAGACTACGTTATTGTGGAAAGAGATTCCCTGTGAAGACTTCAACGACATCTAGAAATATGGGTAGAAGATTTTATGGTTGTGCAAGATATGGGATAAGCTAAACTTAAATTTTATTTTTTTGGAAAAAAATATTGAATTTTGTTTGAAAAGGAATTTGTGGATTCATATATATATATATATATATATATATTTTGTAGATTGATACAACTTGTGGCTAGTTTGAATGGGTTGATCCACCCACGTGCCAATGTGGGATGGTTGCAAAGATAAACCGGTTGGAGAAGGAACTAGCAACAAGTCGTAGAAGAGAGAAAATGTTTTGCAAAGCTCTGTTTGGGACATGGGTTTTTTTCCTTTATTATAACAATGTTTTGGGTGAAGCTACTTGGAGGCAAGAAAAAATGGGTTGTTATTGGGCCGTAGAGTTTAAGAGATGAAAAATATAATAAAGGTAGAAAATGAAGAATGAAGAAAGTGTTCATTGTTGCTATATTGACCAATGAAGGTGTACAATGGTTTGTGAAACAATTGTAATGAAAGAATTTTTTGGATCATGAAATGTAAGCATCTGATAAATTAAAAAAATGCAATAAAATTCTTGATTACATTTTCCAAGAACATTAAATAATAGAAACATGTTGGTTTCCATTGTGCAGCACTCATGTATAAAGGTAACACAAAACAATTGTGCAGCACCATGTTGTTCCCCTATCAAAATTCCACCATTCATCAGCCCCTTGATCACATGAAGGAGGTTGCCTCTTTCTTTTCTTTACAGTCTCCTTTAGTTAGAAAATATCATCATTTTCTAGCTCCTTTAAACCCTCATTCAACCAGCTAGGCTCATTATTTTCATAGTCTTTATCTTGTGAACCACTGTCATCATTCCCATCAACAATGTAATCAAGATCATCACTATCTTCTTCATCCCAAGTTATATTATCTCTTTCCTCATCTATGACATTTTCACCCCCATCTGCATGATCTCATTATTCATCTGTTACTTCTTTATTCTCATATCCATGATTCATTTCCTCCACACCTACATCTTACACTTCATCTCCACATTCTATCTCTTATTCACTTATATTTTCTATTTCATGCCAAGTTAGCAGTAATTGGTACTTTTGGGGGTACCAAATGTTTCCCTTTTGGACTTACCACTTGTAATGGTTCCTGACCCTTCTCCACAAATAATTGAATCACATCTAAATCTTCATAATCACATGTCATGGTATATACATCAACATCTTCTTCAATTATTGTCAACCCATCATCCAAAGTTTTTCCAGGTTTCCTATACCACAATACAGAAGTACTATAGACATATATTTTCATTTCCTTCAATATGGTATGAATCTTAAAAAAAGACAGTCTGTTAGGATCAACATCATATATATATACATTCCACTTTCCCTTGTTTATAATCAGTATTAGGAGGCTTACTGAAGTACCCATTATAGTTGATCTCAAAAATTATTTTTCTTTACCTCACTGCACTAAACAACAAAAGTTCACAATATTACATTACAAAATTCAAAGTCATTGGAACCACATAACAAAAATCATAATCCTAGGACCACACTATTTAATTAATATTTTATTATTATTTCAATTTCTCAATATTCAAATCCCCTTGGGGCCACAACAAAATATACCCCACATTCACCAAACTTCTAAAAAATTAAACCAATACAGGCATGACATGCATAAAAATTTACAAAATCTCTAAACAGAAACAGAATATATGAATATAACTATAAACAGAATATTTGTATTAAAAAGACCACATCATAAAAAAATATGAATACAACTCTAAACCCCACTCCGTTTTAACCAAAATCTCAAGAAAATATAGCAATAAAATGCATGACTATAGACACTTAAAAAACCTAAAGTTAACATCATAAGAAAAATACTTGTTGCTTATGAAGCTCTATATCCCACCCCACCCCACTTTAACCAACATCTCCAAAAAAATAAAGTAACAAAAGGCATGAATGTAGAAAACTAAAATATACAAAAACAAATATGTGAATAAAAAATACCCAAAGTTAACATCATGAAAAATAATACCCATTATTTATGAAGCTCTATACCCCACCCCACCCCACCTTAACTACAATCCCCAAAAATTAAAGCAATATGGGCATACCATGCATAAAACATTACAAATTTTGTAAATCAAAGTCAATACACACTAAGTTATGAATAAAAATTAGGAAAAATCAACATCTAACGATCAAAATAAATTAGGGTAAACAACACATACCTAAACTAGTGATGGTATTCGCAATATGATGGTTTAATCAATGATGAAGCCCTACTTCAATCCAATCAACCACGGTGAGAGAGAAGATAGAGACATGAATATTGTATTAGTCAAATGAAAGGAAATGACTCAGTGATGTAAAATATTTAGGGGCATTTATGACTTTTTACAACTTCTGTTACGTCTGTCAAAAATTGCATTATGGTATGAAGCATATGGGGTTTAAGTGTTACAAATGAAACTATAAGGGGGCTCTGTGTTTTTTAGGCAAACCATAGGGGGTTAAAATATAATTTACCCTAAAATTAATTAAACATTTTGGGGGTCACACCCTCATGTAGACCCCATTTTGACCAGCCCTAAGACTTGAGCACTTTCTTTTAATTACCTAATGATGAAAACAATAATGTGTTTCTTACAAAATTCTCAGTAAGAAAGATGGAATTTGCATTTCATTTCCAAACCTAAGCTTGTTTTGGCCAATTGTTCAAATCCCATTCAAAATTCTCTTTCGAAACTTTCTTTTTGCGCTTTGTTTTGAATATTTTTGTATTGTTCCGAGGCTCACTTATAAACTTTAAAATGAAACATTTTCTTAAGAAATTGAGTAAAGAATAGTGTAGAAATTGTTGGAAAAAATTGTTTAATATAGGCATATTTTTTAGCCCATAATTAAGTGGGCCCCAAACGTCTTTTGGGGTGGGTCCGAAGAGGTGATGTGTTCCTTGCCACGTGGCAAGTCACACGGTGAAGACGGAACGTCAAAACCATTTTTGAGTGAATGGGAAGTTGACGTCGTTTTCGGGTCTAACATTAATTTTTTAGATAAAATTCATTTGAATTTTTTCAATAAAAATTATTGTGGGAATTTAATTTAATTCTAAATTCAAATTTTGGGTTCCTAAGTGGTTTCCTAAAGTTTATAATTGTGGGAATTTAATTTAATTCTAAATTCAAATTTTTAGTTCCTAAGTGGTTTCCTAAAAATTGATTAAACTATTTAAATAGTTTAATAAAATTATTCCATTCAGTGAAAGATTTTATTGAATTAACTATTCTAATAGTTTAATTTAAAAGTTACTACAGTTTTATAACTGTTACACCTACAGTCCACTTTTGAATTTGTTTGAAAGTGTGTTCAAACCAACAAACACTTTTCATTGTTTGAATTATAAGTGCATCTATTCATTGGTACTTGTTCGGACAGGAGTATGGCCTATAAATACAAATCATTCCTGTAGGTTTTTGGTGATCCGAAATTTAGTCTGCATGTTTGATATTGCTGTCTAGATTTCTTTTATATGCATTACTCTTCATTTTAGATTTAGAATAAATTAAAGAGAGTATAGAACACAAGGTTTGGTTTGCCGTACAATTTTGTTTAGTGTACTACGACAATTTTGTGAAGATCGTTGTACCTTGGGAGATAGACGCCACTCAACCGTAAGCACCGTAGCGGGGCAAATCTGTCTTACGGACAGAGTGTTTCACACTCGACTTGGTCTTAATTTTAATTCGGTTCGATAAATAAATCTGGTATGTTATTTATTTATTTTCTTTGAATTTATTTCAAGTTATTTTATTTACACAGAAGATTGTTCCAACAGAAATAAGATGAAAGGATGAGAATTCTGTCAACAAATTATATTTCATGCAAAACAGTCAGCCACGACCAATATTTTGGCCGGCCGGCCAATTAAGTTGGCTAACCGAGCAACTTTTTGGCGGACTAGCCAAGTAATTGGCCGGCTAGCCAATGAATTGGTTAGCTGGCTAAATTGCCTAGGAGCTAGGCAGTTTCAGTAGAATTCTTGATGAAAGTTTGTGGGTCATGCCATTTTAGATCTTTTGATGATATATTTATGCATGAGATGTATCTAGGCTCATTTCATTATCCTCCTTTGATCTCTATTGTTAAAAGGGAGATTGTCTTCTATCTCAAAAGGAGTATCCAAGGCAACCACCCTTATCACTCCATCTTTGTCTCCTACCTCATTGACTTTGCATTCCATTCATTATTTATATGGAGGATCAAAGTGAGGGGAATTGAATTGAGAGTTAAAGAGAGAAATAGAAAAGTCTTGAACATTGAGCTATAAGTTCAGAAATACACTGATATACCATCTTTCAATATATCAAGCCAAACCCATAAATTCTGTTATAGCCATATTCTTAAGCCTTGATCAAAAGAGAGTGAGTGTTGTTGAACTTAAGAAGAACAAAAAAAAAAAAAAAACAGTGAGTTGGAACAACTCCGCTCACACACACTGTTAAACCATCCAAAAACACCATTCCAATAAGAATTTTGAATTTTTAACTTGAGAATTGAGAACACACTTCCTAAGCTTGAGGGTGATCAAAAGGAAGTTTAGAAATCAAATCCTTCTTTGGAATGTGAATTTTTCACACTTTTCATTTTCTAGTATTTCTTGCATTTTCTTTCTTCTATTGCTTTTCTTGTTTCAATTTCATGTTATAAACCTGTTGTAAGCTAACTAGAAGTGGTTAGTTGAGCCACTTGTATATTTTCCATTTGTTTTTCTAGTGTTTGAACAAAATAGAGTTTTCGGCCTGGCCTGATTGTTCGGTCGGCTAGCTCATCTTTTAGTCGGCCAGCCAATTTCCTCCTGGACAGAACCTAGCAGCCTCCCGATGTCGAGTAGAATAGTCTTTGACGATCTTCGAGACCCCCTAAAGCTTTTTGTTTTTCTTTTTAATTAGAGAGTGTTTGTGAGGATTTAACTTTGTTGTAATATTTTTTTCTCTTCTCCTTTATTCGGATATGTAATATTCAAAGTGATGTGATAATTCCCCACTCTCGCTTCTTTCTATTCCGTTCTTTTATTTGCTTTCCATATTCTGTAAATATGTATCTTATATTATGCTTGTCATCATATTCATGCCTTGTATCAATGTTTTATGCCTTAAGATCAGGCTAAATTCGTATCTGTGAGTTTAATCGGTTATTATGTGATTTTGTGCGGTACCTCATGTTTTGAGATGATTCACATGTCATATATTTTAGAAACCGGATTTGTAGTGGCATTTCATAAGTGAATTGCATTAGGATCTTGTACATAGGATCATGCATATTTTTACTAACTTTGTTTTGTGATTATTTGCGGAACGTTGATAAATATGTAAGGTTTTGTGCTTTAGCATCCTGTCTGTGAGTGATTTTCTTACTATGTTTAGCATTCTACCATGTGGGTATGTGCTTATTTGATATAACTCTATGTATGCCAGTAGGTGAAGGTTGTGTTATTTAAGTTGGAATAAAATTAATTTTCATGATTGCACTATTCAAAACATTTTAAAAATATATGAAATTAAATTATTCCAAAATGAACAACACAGTCTATATTTGTTTGCTTCACATAGTAAAATTTTGGATTTAATAAATAATTGAAATATGAACATATAAAGTTAATAAAATTCATATCATGGCTTAGTAGAGGCCGATCTTTTGATCGGGTGAGCGGGGGTGCTCAATTAATGACCTTCCCCCTTCATACCTAAGGTTCTTAGCCAAGAATCCTTGGTTACGATGAACAATGGCCATGGTGCGAGTCACAGATTTCCTAATTTTTTCAAAATATTAGGTGGCGACTTTAAGATCTGGTAATGTAGCCCATTTCTGGAAAAGAATTTGTAATAAAATGGATTTTCTATAAAAGTTGTTAAATCTGGACTCTCGTCTATGTTTCACATTACACTCATGAGATTAGATCGAAAAAGTTGAGGGTCCGAACTATTAACGTGTCGCAGGTATCCCTAGGCGATATTACACCTCACTTTTGAATTCTTTCAATAAAGACTCTCGATTTTCTATTTGATTTCAATTTTAACCCTAGAGTAAAAAACAAGCATCAACCGAGAACTCGTAAACCTTGATCAATCCCGGTAACTTAGCGATCATTTCTAATACTCTAATGATAAATAAATACAAAAATGATTTGTCCCCCTAAAAATAATCTCCCTAATTTCCATTTTTGGAAACGGTTTTTTTACTTGATTGGGCATTAAATAAATAACCCCCTAATCATAAATCTACTATTCAAAACCCTAGATTTTCGATTCTCATTACGATTCGCCGTTTAATCTAAAATAAAGAAATTTTAATCGAATTGAATTCTCAAATCCTAATTTAATTAAATACTACACTTAAATAAATGTTTTAATTCATAAATTATGGCCTTAGCTCTCATATTTTTTGAATCACAAATTGACCTCAAATTAGTACCATTATATATATATATATGTATGTATACATACTTGTACCAATTTCCAAATTAGACAAGTTGCACATGAGAGATCTTTTGTACACAAAATGATTAATAAAATCCCTCCAAACCTTCATTATGGCCAACCATCAACCACCCTCCCAGGTTATAATGAGAATCAAATAAAATATTCTCCAATATCATGAGAATCAAATTAAATACATATATATATATGTGTGTGTTTGTATCTTAATTCAATCTTTGTTTAGAAATATTACATCAAATTGTACACATAAATTTCTCAAACCTTGAGCACATGGCCAGCTACTTTTTTCCCTTAGGATACACTAGGATTTATTAGGATATGCCAAGTACAAAATCTCTTGAATCATGAAACCATGATGATGAATTTGGTACCTATATAGATTTGTTATATATATATATATGTGTGTGTGTGTGTGTGTGTACTTGTAACTAGACGTATTTAATTAGCCCTAAACGTAACTAGATTTTAATTAAGTATATGATTAAGGTCATAACCATCCCTCATTCTATTACATTCAAACTAAATTGAGGCACCATTCAATTAAATTGGAATCAATGGGCATTTTAGACTTTCGCATAAAATCCTTTATAAATATACCACTCATCCCCATTTGTTGAAGACATATACACACCCACACACTACATTCAGATGAGGGAGAGAAAAAGAGAGGAAGAGAGAAGAAAAGGAATAAATTATGCAATCATCTCACCTAGGCACCAAGTAAGCCACATTACCACATTTCCTTCTATTTTCTTTTTCAAATACATGTTCTTAGAGGTTCTAAATATTATTTTCAGAAGTATTATAATGGTGTTCTTGTGTTGAAAATGAAAGAATTGATCCTTGTTCCATCTTTACTTGTGTTTTCTCTTAATCGGTGCAAAATCATCTTTTTCTAACCAATCTCTCATAATTTCCAAAGGCACACCTTCAATCCAAATTTTTGAGTATAATATATATTATTTAGCATATTTTCATCACAATAGAAGTGAAAAATTATCCATGGTTATCCTCTTTTCTTACTTTATCTCTTATTCCAAGTTTTGTGCTCAAAGAACCAATTTTTCAACCCACTTGTAAAAATTCTAGAAAAATGCAGAACAATTTCCTTAACCTCTTTTTTATGTCAAAGCCTTCCTTTAAGTGTTATATTTCACGGGGAAAAAATTATCAAAAAAGAGTGAGCGGTTTGAGAGAAAACTCGATTTTCGTAACAGTACAAATCTAGACAGTGCTGGAGTATTTCTTAAATAATTAAAAATCTAGAAAAGCTATGAAACTTCTAAAAGATGTTATGAAAACCAAATAAAATTCTCTACAAACCATGGAAAGGCCAAGTTTAGAAAAAAAATCTAAAAGTGTCTCTTTAATTGCAACCTTTAAAGTGTACCAAAGCTGGAAATTTAATTTGTTAATGAACTTATGTTCTTGAATTCATGGAAATGCTTATTATCACTTTTTCATGACTTGTTATGATATTTTCATGTATTATAGTTATATTTCTTACCATATTGATTGATGATGCTCATGCTTATGTGGATATTATTGTCTTGAAAAGTTGTTCTAACTTTAATTTAAGACATCTAACTCAACATAAAACTTAATTAGGGTGGTATTGGGTTTTCGATCACTTGAATAATGAAAAGATGATAATGTGTTATGTATGAATTGATAGGACGTGTTCCCTAACTGAAGGTTAAGTCTTGTGCAAGCAGTTATCATGTTAACCCTAGAATGGAACGGACGTATTTGGACTCTTTGCAATGGTTTGGTTTGGTGAGATAAGGTTTGGTCTAGATGAGATATTCATGAGGATAAAATCTTTTTTTTCGGAGTGATAAGGTTGGGTTTAGGATGATAAAAAAAATTTCTTTTCACTACCCCTTTTGAGGTCCACCGACAACATTGAGCGATATATAATCATTGTAGGCATCCATAGTAAGTTCTACAAAGTAGCAAAAGGGAAAATTCTGAATAGTCCGGTGTCTAATTCTTGCGGTTGGGATGATGAAATCTCTTTGGGAGATTTCTAGATTACTAACATCTAACCTTTGTTGTTGACTTGAATATCATGTTTCATTACTTGCTTATTGTAATTGCAATTGTTCATTGAATTAGGAAAAAAGGGCCTGGTGTATATATGTTTATTGGGCATTCAAAGCTTATGGTGTTTCATACTAGGTATCAAAGACTATTAAACCGGTCAAAGGCAATGCTAAAGCATTTGAGGACGTACGGCTACCCTAAGAGAATTAGAAACTAGTTTTGTAAACGTATTTTGAGATTGTAAGTAATATATCCCTTGTTGTATTTAAGATATGATTTTGTAATTAATATATATCTAAGCATATCTTTTATATTACTTATTCCTTATTTTCTCGTCGACACATGTAATTCTTGTGATAATACCTTGTTAAGATCTGTGAAAAGGGTAACTTTGCTATTTAAGGTAGTTGGACTTCGAAGGGAGGCTATATTGACTCCTCCGACCTTCCTAAAATCTTACTTGGTTATAAACTAAATGACTCATTAGTGACGTTTTCTACTCTTGTAATCTTAGATAAACCGTGTATTTATCTATTAACATATTTCTTGATATTCCCGATTTTTGGGGCGTTAACTTAACTAAAAACAGTTTGGTTTTGGTTGAGTGGTTAGAGTAAATCTGGGTAATGTATGGTTGTGATTATGAGGTGAGGTACTCATATCAATTGGGTTTTAGTTGAGTGGTTAGAGTAAATCCGGGTAATGTATGGTTGTGATTATGATGCGAGGTACTCATATTGACCACGGGATTTGGTGACGCTCAACGATAGTTACGGTGGCATTCAGCGATGGCCATGGGGTTTAGTAGCGCTTAGTGATAGCTACGGGTTATGGTGATGCTTGACGATGGTCATGGGATTACGTGGTGCTCAGCGATGGCCACTGGGTTTAGATGGTGCTTAGCGATGACCATTGGCAGATATATGGACTTGAGAGAATTCATTAGGATGTAGTGTGTTGATAGGGAAAGATGGTTTACTTAAGTATAAACCTATGTTGTGTAGTTTGTGTTGAATGTAGGTGACTATGGGTTGTGTATGTGTTGTATGAGACTTTGATATCAATGTATTATGTGTACGAGATGTGGTTAGCCGAGGATATGGTTGAGTATGTGTGAAGAGATGTTTTGAAATGTTGAATTTGAAATGGTGAATGAAAATGATAAGACATGGATGTTGGTAAATGAATAAGGAAATGAACTTTTGAAAAGGGAAGATGTTATTACATATGTACATTTTGGATAAAAATAGTCAAATTATATATACACTTTGATGTGGAGCATGCATGATCACAGCTAGCTATATGTTGCTATTGTTTACGAGCTTTGGGGTTTATACTGTACTATATGTTCATTCCATGTGTTGACAAATTTTTATGTACAAGGCTAGAAGACCGTCAAAGACTTGAAATCTTTTATTTTGTTGGCCACGGGGCCTTGTAGTTGTTTAGTAGTACGCCATGTTTTGTATAAGGGTAAATCCTTTTATTATTTATATTCAAATGTAACTCTAAGCGCATTATAATGATTTATGTGTAGTTGGTATCACTATTTATGAGAGAGAGAATGTATTCTTTATGCTTTCACGTGCATACTCTATAAATGGATTTAAATAATGGATTTGATAATGGATTCTGATAATAAAAGTCGAGTGGTTACAATAAACTAGCCCGCCTTAAAAATTACGGAGGATAGTCACCACTGCTGCTTTGTTATATTTATTCCTCATAACCAAATCAAGTGCTTTACCTTAAAACTACTCTTAAAGAATCAATGAACAAATCATAGAATTTTATACATACTAATACATAATATATATATATTTTTTCCTTGAAAAATTTCCAATTGAACCGGTAGAGTGGTGTAATTTGGAATAAATCTATTTAAGAATTTTTGATTTTTTTTTTTTAATGGGTGTAATTTAAGAGTTTTAATTTGTTTATAATTTGAGTGTACTTTAAAGAGTAATTTGAAAAAAAAATAATAAAATTTATTGAAAATAAATTATAATCCTAGATAAAAAAAATTTCAAAACAGTAACATCTTCAGTCAATTAAACTGCAGAAGAAGTTATATCAGATGATAATAATTCCCTCAAAGGAACCGGAGGAACACCAATCCATGAAACATGGAGTGAGTTAGATACTTGGGCCTTTACGACGATCCAGCTGAAAATGGGCCCGGTTCGATCCTATAAGAGGAAACACGTGCAGCTCATCGAACCATTTCTGCTCGGTAGATAGAGTAGATCGAGAGACACACACACTCTCTTTCCGTACCTGGAAACCCTAGCCCCCAAAATCCCTAGAACCAAACACAATCGCCATGGCCAAGAAGCGAAAGCTCCGACCTTCCGAGCCCGAATCATCCAACATAACCCCCGAACCCCAAACCCAACCTCCGATCGAAGCTGAAGCAGATCAAGAGCAGATCGAGCAACACCGCCACCACCAACAACAACTACAACAGATCATTGAAGATGAAGAAGAACAACGACAAGAACAACTTCAAAACATGGACGAGGACGATAACGAAGAAGAACAAGAGGGTGTCGAAGAAGAAGACGACGAAGAAGGAGTTGAAGAATCGTTGAAGAACTCAAACGATGTCGCTTTAAAGGAACAAGTTCCTGCTGACGCCAACGGCGGCGAGAACGGTGACGAAGAGGAAGAGGAAGAGGAGTTGGAGGATGAGCCTGTTGAGAAGATTCTAGAACCGTTCGGGAAGGAACAGCTTGTTGTTCTTGTGAAAGAGGCGGTTTCCAAGTACCCTGAATTGATGGAGATTGTTCACAAGCTTGCCGATGCGGACCCGGCTCATCGCAAGATCTTCGTGCACGGACTTGGTTGGGATACCAACGCCGAAACCCTAACTAGTGTCTTCGGGAAGTACGGCGAGATCGAGGATTGCAAGGCTGTGTCTGATAAGGTCTCTGGAAAGTCTAAGGGATATGGGTTTATTCTGTTCAAGCATCGGAGTGGCGCTCGGAAGGCGCTCCAGCAGCCCCAGAAGAAGATTGGGAATCGGATGACTTCGTGCCAGCTGGCGTCTGCTGGGCCTGTCCCGGCACCTCCTCCTACCGCACCGCCGGTGTCTGAGTACACTCAGAGGAAGATTTTCGTGAGCAATGTGTCGTCAGAGATCGATCCCCAAAAGCTGCTCGAGTACTTTTCCAAGTTTGGGGAGATTGAGGACGGGCCTCTGGGATTAGATAAGCAAACCGGGAAACCTAAAGGGTTCTGTCTTTTTGTGTACAAGTCGATTGAGAGTGCAAGGAAGGCCTTGGAAGAGCCGCACAAGAACTATGAAGGGCATACATTGCATTGTCAGAAGGCAGTTGATGGTCCAAAACCAACTAAGCCCTATTATCAACAACATCAGCAGCATCACCATCAGCATCATCATCAGCAGTACCATCCTCACTCTTCCAGGAAGGAAAAGACCAAATATTCGTCTGGTGGGGGTTCTGGACCGGGACACTTGATGGCTCCGTCGGGACCTTCAGTGGGTTATAACCCTGCTGTTGCAGCGCCTGCGTTGACCCCGGCTCTTGGGCAGGCGTTAACTGCTCTGCTTGCTACGCAGGGAGCTGGATTGGGGATCACTAACTTGCTCGGGGGACTGGGTGCACCAGTGAACCAGGGAGTGCCACCAATGATGAACAATCCGGGGTATGGGAATCAGCCTGGTGGCAGCTATGGAAATCAACCTGGGATGCAGGGTGGGTATCAGAACCCACAAATGGGGCAAGGTGCCGGTAGGCCGCAGCCAGGTGGTGCCCCTTACATGGGTCATGGTCACTAGGTAAGTGAAAGGTACATGATTTACTTGCTTGATATATATCTTTTCCTTGCGTTTTTTTGTTGCTGCTGATACACAAATTTAGTATTTTGTGAATTTATTATGTAGTACAGAAAAATATTGTGCAATAGCATTTTAGTTGTGTTAAATTGAAGGAAAAGGTGAGCCTAAGTAATGAAGAGAAATGTGTTGCCTACTTACTTTAACTGAAATTAAGTTAGTTACTAGAAGAACTTCCAATAAGGAAAATGTTATTGAAGGTTTTGAAGCTTGTGACCACAAAATAATATCACATAAGGAGGAGTAGTTGGGTTTCAGGGATAGTTTGTTTTCAGGGATTGTTAATCTATCTATGGATCTATTTTTTTGAATTTTGTTGGCTATGTTGATACTACATGATGTGTAAGGTTATTTCGGTTTATTATAGTTAATGGTATACTTGTAGATTTATGAGGACCGCATGCCTTTTTAATGTTTTTTTTTAATCAAATTTAAGTTTTAATTATAAGAAAAAAGTGTTTTAGTTGTATTACAAAGCTCATTTGTGTGTGCTTTGGTCTTTTGGTTTACTTACTATAATTATTATTAGTTTTGGTTTGTTAGAGAAAGAAATGAACTAAGAAGCATGGACATTTTTAAGAAGACTTCTTGTCATACACTTCTCAGATATTGACATTGGTCGAACACTTTCTGACACTCAATGGACCCTTCTAACTTGTGTTACACATCAAAACATGTCCTTTTAATGATTTTAAGATTTTTTTGGACATGCTTTGGACACTTAGGGAAAGACATGTGTCCATTGCTGAAATACATGTGAAAAACCAGGTAGATTTATACATATCCTCATTGTAGTTTGTTGTTTTTGATTGTCTAGTTGGATGGTAGGTCTATCTTTTCATTGTGTCTATTACTTTGGTGTAATGTGTAGGGCAGCAATGATCTGACATCCCATATTCTCATTGATGAGGTAGGTGTATTGCCTTGATAACTGTTAGGAGTAAGTTGGCTTGTTTTCAAATCTATTTGCATTATGAGCTCTTCTCTGTTTTGATTTTGCTACACATGTGATGGAAATATTGCTGTGTGTAAATTGCTTGTCAGTTTTAACCATTTATATGAAGTTTTGTTTTGAAAGTGTTCCTGTACTACTGTCAAATTCTTTTTGTTTCCAAGCTCACGTTAGATGTTGGCTCTCAAATCTTTTGTGGCTCTTTTCCTAAATTTCCTACTCATCGTATTACTAGTCCATTTTTTTTAAAAATATCCTTATGATTATATCATCGCTAGGTAAATGACAATTATTGTTTTTTTAACTTAATGAAGGTATGGGATTTCAGCTTCAGTTTGTTACATTGGTTTTTTCTTCTTGAAATATTTTCTTCTTAAAATAGGTTTTTTTATGGTTTACGTATTCATTGTGCAGATTCCTTCATAGATGCATCAAACTTTTAGTTTTGGACTCTGGTGATTCTTCTGAAGTTCCAGGAACTCATGCAAACGACGTCTTTATATTTGTAGCAATATGTTACTATTTGCCTAAAGACCAGAATCTTAAACTTGTATTTTCCTTTCTATTTAAGTACTTTTCTTCCTTCGAATGTTTTCAAAACAATGTAGTATTTTGGCTCCAATGTTTTGTTTCTGAAAAAGTGTTGGGGAGCAGGTAGGTTTTTCCTACAGAGACCACCGTGTCTCTCCGGATTTTTAAGTGGTTTATCAGCAATGTTTTCCCTTATTGACTAATGCCTTAATGGCGTCTTTGTGCTTCACTTAGCTGCTTGCTTAATGGCATTTTTATGGTTGTTTGAAATTTTTCGTTTTATTGCCTAAATATGATTTTTGTGATTCGATGTCACTTTATCCCTGCTCGTGTGGATTGCGTGGCATAATATATTATTTTCGGAGTCTTACTACCCCCTCCCATTTGTTTATACACAACTACTTGGAAAGACAAACATTTTGCATTATGTTTTTACCTTACCAAGTAAATCTATTGAATTACCTATATAAGAAAAGAAAAAACTATTTTGCAAGTGTTGTGTCCATTTGCATTTAGAATTGAAGCTGATACCTATCCATTCATTGTCTCTGCCCTTTGATGTACTGTATTACAGAATCAACATTGGCAACATGGCTAATCCATTCACTCATTCTATGAATTTATCTTATGAACATTGCTATTGCAGGTGATTTCTTGTAGCACAAACAACCTGTAGCAAGGAAATGACATTTCCAAGAACTTTCTCCCTTTAACTTTTCTTTTTTTCATTATCTTTTATCTTTTATTTTGGCTATACAACTTAGTAAAATATTATCTAAGTTTTTTTTGGGGATGGGGGGAGGGGTGTTAAAGAATTATTCTGAGAATAAAACAAATTTTGTCAGACCTTTATACTTACTCCATTTTACAAAGCATATTTTTAGTAGCAAGAACTCTTCTTTAGTATTGGGGAGGAATTGATGGGTGATTTATATCTGGTTGAATGCTTATTGTAGGTGCAAGTTTCAGAAGTCTGGAACGTTTGAAAAATAAAAAAATAAAAATGGGTATATTGCACTTTAATCCCTGCAGTTGGTCCAAAAAACACAAACCCTGTTTTCCTTCTAAATTGACTCTGGGGGCACGAAGCAACAAAAAATGATTTGTTTTTTCATTTTAAATTGAATTATTAATTTTTAAAATGACATTTAAACCTCTTAAAAAATCCCTTCCTCCCTTTGCCTTCTTTCTTCCTTTCACCTTGCTCTCTGCAACTCTCCCCTCCTTCCTTGGTTACTTTGCTCTGTGAGAGCATTAGTGGGTTGGGGGAGGAGGAGGTCTGACGAGGGTAGGGGTGGGGGTGGGGGTGGAGGTGGAGGTGGTATTGACAAGGGCGTGGGTGGAGGGAGGGAGGGAGGGAGGGAGGAAGGGAGGGGCAGCAACAGGGGTTAGGTGGTGGTGATGGGATTGGTGCAGGTGGGTGTTGGTGGTGGTTTTGGGTGCTGAAGAGTGCTGGTGGTGGATTGAGGGAAGAAAGATAGAAGAGGGGAGAGGGAAATAAAAGGGTTATTTTAGTCTTTTTAATTTTTTTGGTCACAGCCATCATAGTGTCATAAATCATACTTCAGGATGCGTTGTGTTTTTGGGCCTAACCCTAGGATAAGGTTTAATTTTCCCAAAAAAGATATAAAATTACCCAATCAGTTTGCTAATGGGATGATTGGATGCATTTTTTCTTTTCCTAAAGCCTGAGATAAAGGTTTTTAACTCCTGTTTCTTTGCCCTGAGGTCAGAATTAGGATTTGGTCAAATATGGTTGTTTCCTTCGGATGTCGAGAGTTTCTTTTCTTCCCCCCTCCCCCTTTCCCTCCCCTCCCTGGCAGTAGTATCTGTTCGCAACAATGTCTCTTAAATCTTCCCTTGCTGTGTGAGGATTGGTCTTTCTTAAAGCAAAGGAATCTGGGCAAAGAACATGATGATCTGATCAGCCTGTAGCCTCAGGATGTGCTTCCATGGATGTCCCATGCAACTCCCTGGCTTACAAGGTAAGCATTTGCTTGTAACGGTTGATTGCTTTGATCAAATCCAAAGAGTATCTTGTACTGAAGTTCCTCTATAGTAATGCTTTCTGAAGAATTTAGTTGGATAGCGTCCTATAGAATGTTTAGAACGATGATTAGTTAATTTCAGTTCCTATTGCGTTAGATGGCAAGTGTAAATTTGGGGTACTTGTTTTACAGAAAATCGTTCCATGCCTTTTCGTTTGCTGATATCAGTTTTTAGAACCTTCACTCCATTTCACTGGTTTCCTTGCCAACCTGAAATTTTTCTACCCAGTTTTTCCCCCTTTGAGAAGGTGATGCAGATTTGTAGAAATGGGTGCTTCTTTAGCTGATTTTTTTTTTTTTTTAAAAAAAAAAACAAAAAAAAAAAACTCTGCAACGACTCCTGATTTTATACGGATTGGTCATGTTAGATATTTGTTCTATGTGGTTGATATTTTGTATTCTGGTTAACAATCAATACTTGGTATGAAATGATTTACAAAGTTGCAGATATTTAATGGACATAATGAAATTGGCTAATTAGTAGGTTTGGCGGGTGGGGCTTTATCATTTGTGGGCCGTGCCCGAAGTTTTCTGTGGGCACGACTGTTGTCATGTTGAACATTTTGAGTTCTTCATATCTCAACTAAATTACCAATTTTATTTACCAACAATCCACATAGGCGGAGTCACACTCGTGTGTCTACTTAGTAAAATATTTGGTAATTAGGTAGGGATATCTATATTTTTCCAAACATCTTAGTACCTCTCTATCTGAGACTGGATAGATGAAATTTTTGTTATATTATTAGTTGAACTGGATGTCTTTTTCCTCCTCTATTTGGGATATCCATTTTTGTATTCTTGTTGCTATGTTGCCCCATTAGGTGGTGCTGGACCCAGACTCGGACCCTGGGCTGGAGCTGGATGTGATGATATCTGCATTGCAGGGATGAATGGGCGTGGTGGTGTGAGGATCTTTTCCTTTGTTCTCTATTTGTTATCTCCATGGGTTCTTCTTTGTTGCTATGTTTTTTATTTTTATGTTTCATGGTCAACGAAAAACAAAAATTATGTTATGGAACTAGAAACAGTATTTCCATAGTACGGTTGTGGCCTTACTTTAAAAATAAAATACCACAAATGGTATATAAATCCTAGGTAGAATCAATCCTGCCCTTATGGTATTTTACTGTAGGTATTTTGTTTTTGCACAATGTATCATGGGAATAGATGAAGATTTTTTTTGATTAGATTGGATGCTAATGATATTATATTGATGGTATTATGAAGGTAAGTTATATCATGGTAATAGATGAAGATAGAGAGGGAAAGGGCAAAGGTGGGTTGTGAATCTTGTCTAATTTATTTTCATTAGTAAGGACATGTGAGACGGTAGTTTAGAAGGTGGGCATGTATATAGAGATGAGAGGTCTAGACAATAATGGATATGATAGGTTGGGTGGTGAGCCGTTACCATATGAGAAGACTAGTGATTTTTGAGAATCGAAGGCACAATTTATATCTAAGTTTAAAGATATGGGTGAGGGGAGCTACTAAGCGTGCAGGGTGAGTGTGGAGTTGTCAATTGTGCTACACCCTTGGCTTTCGATTGGCCTAATTACTATAGGAAAGAAATAATATGTATGGCCTAATTACTATCTTTTATATGGCTTTACTTATTTCCATAGTTTTATCTCTCGTACCATTATTAGAGTTTTTAAGAATTTTTATTTTGTGCATATTAAATGCCGGTGACAAATCATGTGAGGCTAAATTGTCTTTTATTCATAAGATTAATTGAAATGAAGTGGAGATACGATTAATTGAAGACGGACATATATATATATATATTGAAAAACTAATCGAAGTTAAATTTACATTTGTCTAACCAAACCCAGTGGTAGGAAGGTGCAACAAAACCTTGCCTTCTATGTTTGGAAGTAAACAATAAATCTTTTTTGACACCTCATTAGCGCTCATGTTAGAGCTCTAGTTTTGGTTGCTGAGGGCCCTGGTTTTTGTTCGAAAAATAGAGCCTCACTTCTTTGGAACCCTCATTTGTGTACTAATAGAAATATTTTTATTAGATTTAAATGAAGGGTCCAATTGGAGCGTCAATTAATTCAATGTTATAGTTCTTAAATTTTTTATCAAATAAATTATCAAATATTTCACTTATATGTGGTTCACAAAATTGCAAACTCCATGCTATGTGAGACATTTGATCATTTATTTGATAAAAAATTTGGTATCTCTAGTATTACCAATCAAAGTAATGAATGGTTGTGTCGTAAATGCATAGATTCTTTATAAAATTTTGTTGACTAAATTGGTTACAAGTGCCTCTAGAGTGTTTGTTTTTTGGTTTTTTGAAGTTATTTAAATCTTACTTTCGATTAATGCATTACACAAAAGACTGATAGATTATATAAGATTAATTAATAATTTTGTACCTAAGCATTTAATAAGAAAAGTAATATTTAAGTGATACCGCACTTATTTTAATATTTGTTTAGTATTATATCTTTATATTTTATTTGGTGTTTTATTTCTCGTCTTAAATTAAATTTGAGTATATTATTAATTACACTTATGGGCTTTATTATATGATTTTCATATCTCAATTTTGCTTATAAAAATTGTGGGTATTTGCCATTTTACCTTAAAATTTCTTTTCTTATAAATTATACATAAGAGGGTGTTAAGAAAATTCGCCTAGTGCCCCAAAAATGTAACACACTTCCACCGTTTATTTACAGACAAAGCATTGTTATTACCATGCGGGGCATGTGTTTGCCTGTGTTTTCATTCTGTTTTAATTTTTTTGAAGAACACAAAATTGTTGGGCAAATTAAAGACAAAGCATTGTTATTACCATGTGTGGCATATGTGTTTGCTTGTGTTTTCATTTTGTTTTTATTTTTTGAAGAGACAATTTATTGGGCAAATTAATCTAGTAGTCCTGATATTTTGTCTGGTGTCATTTTTGTTCTTATTATTTTAAGTGATTCAATTTTGATCTTAAATTTATGATTTTGTTTCAATTTAATCCAATTAAATATACTCGTTAGCTTTTTTAATGGAAAATGGTTACGTGTGTGACATGTATCATACATTCAGGGGTAAAATTGAAAATATACTTGACTCAATGAGTTAACTCCAACCAAAGTAATAATTATTTTTTATCAAAATTTTGACTAGCGATTTCAATTGAATCAAATTGATACAATGGTCAAAATTGAGTTAATTAAAAGCATAGAGATTAAAATGATATAAGGAGCAAAATGCAAAAACTATTGAGATAATTTGTCCAAATTTGTTTGATAGGCTTTTTTAGGAGAAACAACATTGAACTTTTTTTTATTTATTAAAATAACCAACATTTTTAGGAAACACAATATTTATTTTGGAAATTTAAAAAAATATCACTATTTGCTTCTAAGATTTGAAGAAAATACAATAAATTCTAGCATTGACAAATCTAAAATCGAGCGTCGACAATGGCGATTGGACTATTGGTGAGCCAACGATCTATGTGACCGAAATTTGTGCACTGATGCTAATGATCAGACTACTAATAAGCTCTCTCACTAACGATTTTTGTAAAAAACTTGCTAAATTTTAGACCTATATGACTGAACGAATTAGCTCCATTTAGACTTGCGTTGTTGAACCAATTATTCCCGTTCGCACCTGTGTTACCCAACAAATTAGCCATGTTCGGACTTATGTTACCAACCAATTTGTATAAACTAGTCTAGCCAGAGAAGTGCGAACTTGTCTAAGACTTATTAGAGAAGACTTGCCACTGGAAAAATTTGCAAAGAAGTATCGTTTATGTGACTCTGTAGGTTTTATGAAAGTTTTAAGGGTTTTAAAGTATGTGGGTGATGGTGGAAATGGGTGCTTACAAAATCCTATTATGTTATGATTTAATGGGTGGGTCTAATTGTGAGATGAGGTGTTCCAATTGCATCCATGGCTTTTCTAGCATCCATATCATTTTTGGGTAAATTACACTTTGCCCTTCTATAGTTTCACTCATTTCTCACTTTGGCCCTTTAAGTTGGATTTTTTCCACTTTAATCCTTTATATTTGTAATTATTCTCACTTTGGCCTTTTAAGTTTGATTTTTTTCTCACTTTAGCCTTTCATGTTTATAATCTTTCCTATTTTACTTCTAAACTAACTTTCATTCAAAAAACTAACAGGATCTGTCACATCACTACACATCAGCTTCATGTGTAATGTAAAAAATTCACTAAAGATGTAAAAAATGAAAAATTAAAATTTTGATTTTTTTTGTCTTTGGTGAATTTTTTTTTTCAAATTTACTCATAAACATTATTACATTATAAATGTATTTAGATTAGATGCATCTAAAAAAATAAAAACAAATTTAACTTAAAAAAGAAAAAAAAGTTTACTAAGCCCCAGTTTGGCATTCTCACTTGGGCTAAATAAGCACATAAGGACAAAAAAGAGCTACAAAATCACAAAATGCCAAAAAAGTGGGAGCTTCTATCTATACACACCAAATCCCCTCTATACACACACTTAATGATATTTATTTTTATTACAATTTTATCCCTAAGTGTAATTACTATTTTAGACATCTACCCAACTCAAAACGTCTCAAAGCACACATCCATCCAGACTTCACGTTGAAGCTCCAAGTTCAGCTTCTTCTATTGAGCTAGAAGTGAAAGTACTCATTCACTCATTCATAGCTTCTTCCAAGTTCATAGCTTCTTCCATTAAGTTCCAAGTTCGTAACTTCTCAATGCACTCATTCATCATACATTAAGCTAGAAGGGAAAGCATCAACCTTCCTTATTCGTAGCTTCTTTCTCATTCATCATTGTTATGGAGGATTTGTCTTTTGAAAATCAGCAAATAAATGTTTATGAGAAACATAGTGAAGGAAATGTGAGTTTCTCTTCTTTTTTTTTTTTTTTTCCAACGTCGTTCAGATCACTAGAGTCGAATTATATTATTTTGTTCGGAAATCTACTACCGAAAAAAGTATTTATTTTCGGAAGTTGTTGTCCGAAAAAAGTATTTAATTTTGGAAGTTGTTGTCCGAAATAAGTTAACTTTTACAACATTTAACTTCTGAAATTTTAAAATGAATTCGGACAATTACTTCCGAATGAAGTAAATTTTTTTTTTTCCATTTTATATTCCAAATTTACAAACTGCATACCAAATTTACAGTTTCGAATTACAAATTAATCTTTATAATGCTATTAAAAATTTGTAATGTGTCAACTCAAGGAAATCAGGTTTGCGCGGATTTTGTGTTGGATTACACTACTTAATTCACAACTGAACAGGTTCACTCTACGAAATTATAATAATTATGTTTCGAATTGCTCAACAAATGTAAATGTTTGATAATATTTATTTGATTTTGTAGATATTCAAAAGTAAGGATGAATTGCTCAACTGGGTACATGAAGTTAGAAAGAGAAATGGTTTGGTCATTGTAATCAAAACATCAGACTATGGTGGAGGGAAAAAAAGACCCAGGATGTATCTTGTTTGTGAGAGGAGTGGCCAATATAGAGCGACAAAGAAGTTAAAACATAATGGCAACAATACATCAAGAATAACCGGTACGAAGAAGTGTGATTATCCTTTTGATATGAGAGCTCACAGGTTTAGCACACATGATGAATGGACATTGACCGTAGTATGCGGATTGCATAACCATCCACCTGCGGAGCACCTAGAAGGACATTCATATGCGAGAAGGCTATCAAAGGATGAGAAAGCATTGTTAACGGATATGTCAAAGAGCATGGTTCGGCCAAAAGAAATCCTAGTAATCTTGAAATAGCGAGATGCCCTCAATGTAAGCACACTTAAAACCATTTACAATGTACGCCATCAAAACAGGGTGGTACAGAGAGTTGAAAGATCACAGATGCAACACTTATTGGGTGAATTGGCCAAGTATAATTACATTGAGCGCCATCGGTCTAAAGAGTTCATGATGACTGTGACAGACTTGTTTTAGGCACATCTTACCAGTTTGGACTTATTTCGGTCTTTCCCACGTATTTTAATTATGGATTGCACATATAAAACCAACAAATATCGTCTTCCTCTTCTTGAAATTGTGGGAGTGACATCAACTGAAATGACTTTCTCTGTAGCTTTCGCATACTTATAGTATGAGAGGGTCGATAACTATGCATGGGTGTTAGTTACATTACGTGATGTCATGAATGGTTTTATTGTGCCAACAATTATTGTTACTGACAAAGAGCCAGCCTTGATGAATGCCATACAGAAGATATTCCCGAATGGCTGACATTTATTATGTTGTTGGCATATCAGTAAGAATGTATTGACCAAATGCAAGAAAATGTTTGAGACATAGCAGAAATGGGAGAAGTTCAACCATGAGTGGAACTCTTTAGTGTATTCATCTTTTGAAATTCAATACGATGAGCGTCTTAAATCATTACTTAAGGAATTCAGTAGTTATCCTGATGCAGTCAAATACGTCACAGATACTTGGTTGGTTCCTTACAAGGAGAAATTTGTGGCGGCATGGACAGACACGTGCATGCATTATAGCAATGTTACAACGAACCGGTAAGATTACTTTTGTTCAATATGTTATTAATAAGTGTCATGTACTTGATTTTAATTTGACTTACATTGAATTGAACAGGGCTGAAAGTGCACATGCAAAACTTAAAAGACAATTGGGTTCATGTCAAGTCTCATTTCAAGCATCATTTGAGAAAATACACAGTCTGCTTGAGTTGCAATACACTGATATCAAGGCTTCATTTGAGAAAAGTCTAACTGTTGTGCAACATGAATTTAAACCTTTTCAGTTCAAGAAGCTACGGGGTAATGTATCTATCTCTGCATTGGAGTATTTACTTGTAGAGAGTAAGAGAGCCAATTCCATTGGTATTAATGTTAAAGCTTGTGGATACGTCCTTCGCCACACTCATGGTTTATCTTGTGCCTATGAGATTGTTGACTACATCAGACAAGATCGTCCTATACCACTTGCTACCATGCACTCACAGTGGAGGCAACTTCATATCTCCATATGCAAAAAAGAAGAGGAAGCGGAGGTGAGTTGTCATGCAGAAGTAGAGTTGTTTGTGAACAAGTTTAATGAAAGTGATAGAACCATGCGGTTGGAGCTTTTGAAGAAGTTGAAAGAGATTGTATATCCGGGAAGCACTTTTCTTGTTGAGCTGGAGGTGAACCCAAAACACGTCCTCGGGATCATAAGAAGATCAATGTTTCTACCCATCGTGACCCATGTGCATTTGAGTTGGTGCAATCTGGACATGATTTATTCTCACCTAGGGACACTCAAATCATTACATTAGCTTATACTCTGGAAACCAAGAAGAAGTGACCGGTTAAGGGAAAGGAGAAGGTGAATGCGAAAGGGAAGGTATACATTACTAGAACAATGACCCCTGGTGCATATGTTGATGCTTTCCCTTCTGGGTTGAAACCATACATTAAGTTTGTCAAGGATGTAGCTGCAGATGGAAATTGTGGTTTCAGGGCTATAACTGTTTCAGTGCTTAGGTTAGGCGTGATTTGTTAGGTGAGCTACACACACACAAAGAGGAATACATTACACTTTATGGGTCCTACGAAAGGTTTGAAGAATTGACAAGCATTGTCATACTTTGAAGACAGTCCTAAATACTCACATTGGATGACTATGCCAGACATGGGGCATCTTGTTGCATCGTGCTACAATCTTGTGTTATACCACTTGTCATTACAGCAATGTCTCACCTTTTTACCTCTTAGAACAGTGCCAGTACCTCAACTTGATAGACGTGAGATTGTCATTGGGTTTGTCAGCGGAAATCATTTCGTCCAGGTATAACAGAAACTTATCAATTTGTGCATATACAAGAAGTTATGAGGTATGACCACTAACTCAATTGATATTTGGTGCAAGTTTTGTTGCAGCCAGGCTATCTAGTTCCTCCTATAGCCACTAATTGGCGAAAATACCATCACCCTTGCGCTGTCGACTAGGATGATGCATATGTGCGTCGCATTCAACATTTCAAGGACATTATTCATGATAATGTAGCTACTCGAGAGACATTTGATGTTGTTGATGTCGCATGATACATGTATGCATTTGACAATGTTAGAATTATGGAAGAAATTAATGGATGTGTTTTTGATGTTGATGTTGATATTGATGTTGATGTTGATGTTACTATTCCATCGTAATAAGAAAATATCATTTACAAAACCAACGACCATTGTTACAATTCCATTCTAATAATAAAATGTCATTTTCAATGGTATCAACCATTGTTGCCATTCCATTATAATAAGAAAATATTAACCACTGTTACCATTACAACAATATCATCTTACAAAAAACACCACAAAAAATTCTTTAACTAACAAATAACATGTCACGAATCAGCTGTATGCCTACGCCTAGGCCTACGACTATACGTCAATTTCGGAGATGAAAAGCGACCTCCAGTATAACTATGTCCAGCAGAACTAGATCCAGTTTCGTCAATGTGCTGACCTTCAAGGACATGCGTCATACTCTCGATAGCCTGGTAAAGTCGATAAGGATGTCGAATCCCCTCCTCATAACCAGCGTCAATAATAGGATGTGAAATCTGTAGTGCATGTGCAATACGCTGCATTTGAAAAGAATATCATATTTTAAGGAAAATATCAGAAAATAAAAAGTAAGTTACAAATGCATAAAAAATGATAATATATTACATCGGCATGTTGGCTGAAATCTTGATAGTCATGGACACGTGGTTCATCAGTGTGCTCAACATATAGGTGCGTGATATTCTTATACCAATCCATGTAACCCAGTACACCTTTCCAAGGCTGACGAACTGGTGTGCTCCTCCGTTGCTCAGATAACACATGGTTATCCCAAGCTTTCCAAATTCTATCAAAGTATCTATACATGGATGTATATCGTGCAGATATGTTGCCTCGAGCACCATGACTGGGAGCTAACGGTGCATCTGGGATGGTTTGAACCCTACCAAATTGCCTCAGAACTCTATCTGGATGATAGGGTTCGACCACGTCTAAGCACTTTAAGCATCCATGATAGAACGTAATCGGGTTACATAGATGCCGGTCTCTGCAGCTGTGGTATGGATCCCAAATAACCTGTAAACGTAAAGTGTTTGTGAATTAAAGTATATAAAGGGTAAGATAAATGGAAAGTGTTAAAATTATCTCAAGACGAATAAACTTACATCAGTCGTTACCAAACTGTCAAGCTCGGCTCGAAAAGATTTCAAATGATCAATGAAGGAACCCGCGTCTCTCCTGGATGCCCAATGGTACACGTGTGGCATGTCTTTATTGTAGCCCATGTTCTGGTGAGGTCGGAATGCTCGGAAGTGCTCATAAATCCCCGCCTCCAAAAGAGTCATATAACCACCCATCTGTTTAACCCCGGACCGGCTAGCATACCCCAACTGTCTGTATAAAAATGCTAATGCAGTAGCACCCCAGGCTTAAGTATGAATGGATCCCAAATCCATTAATAAGCCAAGGTAAACAACAGGAACCCTGCGGCCACTCTTGTCACTGAAGAGTGTACATCCCAACAGAAACAACAAATAAGCTCTAGTAGCGCACTGTATAGCCTTCTCGGGGTCTGAATCTGTGACACCAGCAAACTGACTTTGGAACCACTCAAGCCTGACTGAATTGCCACCAGCAGTAGAAATCTCTTCATGTGCTACACGTTCAGTAATCCCCAAGCCAGAAACTAGTATGATCTGTCACATCTGGTATGCTGACTGATCTGCCTACAATAGGAAGGCTAAGAATATTGCCAACATCATCCAAAGTCAACGTCATCTCACCAACTGTCATGTGAAATGTGTTTGTCTCAGGTTGTCATCTCTCAACAAAACTGGAGATTAGAAACTTGTTGACAAACCGATAAGTGCAACGAGCTAACTGTAACAGCCTAGACTACTCAATAATGGCTTTGAATCTGGTGTTGTTGTCTACTGACCACCATGGCCATGCAAGGATCTTCGAAGAGTGATTATGACACTTTAGGGGCCCTCGTTCCTA
Organism: Camellia lanceoleosa; assembly: GCA_025200525.1. Lineage (NCBI taxonomy): Eukaryota > Viridiplantae > Streptophyta > Magnoliopsida > Ericales > Theaceae > Camellia > Camellia lanceoleosa. The sequence goes on along the minus strand of CM045768.1, from coordinate 115,759,706 downwards.
TAACACAAATGATATCTCATTAGAAACTACCATACAACACCCAAAAAAAAAAAAAAAAAAAAAAAATCCTCATATACAAGTGAATTTCACTTCTACTCAGGAATGTTTACCTCCCCGTGCCAAATAGCTGCAGCGACATGACTATTGAAACTCCGCAGTATTGATGGATCAGTCGGTCCACCTGGAAAAGCATGAGTAAGGTACTCTTCCTGGACAGTAGGAGAATCGGGTAAAGAGGTATCCTCCACAGCAATGTCAGGCATATCATCACGTTGAACTCGTCTTTGGCTTTGGCTTCGACTTTGACTAGCACTGGGGATATCATATTCTACCGAAACTAGATCACGACCTCGACCACGACCTCATCCTCGCCCACGCCCTCGTCCCCGTTCATGGTCAACATCCAATTTACGACGTTGTCTATTTGAAGCAGTAAGTGAGACACGTTGTTGATATTCAAAATCCATATTATCTGCAAAAATAAATATGTTTGATGACTATACAAATGTAAAAATACAAACAAAAAAAAAACAGTTTGGAAGTTGAAAACCGAAAGTATATATACTGTTCGCAAGTTGAAAACCGAAACAAAAAATTAATTTCGGAAGTTGATTGTTGTCTGAATTTAAAATATTCGGAAGTTGACTGCCGAAATAATAAAAAAATTTCGGAAACCTACTATTGAAATAAATCACTAATTGCGAATTCCTACTTTTGAACAAATTCCTTAATTTCGGAAAACCAGCTCCGAACAATTTGTTTACACTCCGTGGGCATTCGTTCGTTTTCCAAATGATAAAAACAAAACTCTACATTGCAAATTAAATAGGAATGAGGATTGAAAAGTAAACTCACCTAAATATGAATGAGGATTGAAAATGTGTTGGAATGCTTCAATGGGATGTCTTGATGGATGCAGCTTTGGGGATGAAAGCTGTGTGAAGCTTCTACTATGGGGTAATGTCTTCAACACGGTAAGCTTCAGGATTGAAGATGTAGCTTCAGCTTCAATGGGCACCGTTGGGAGAGCTGGGTTTGGGGTCGGGGGTGTGTATGTGTATGAGGGTAGATGTGGAATGAACCGTGTGTGCAGTGAGTAAACTAATTAAGAATTAATTTTTTTGGTGTGTGTAGTGAGAAGGATGTGCAAAGAGTGCATTTGGTGTGTATAAATAGATGCTCTCCAAAAAAGTTGAGTTGGGATGCAAAATTACCAAAATGACCCATATACAAACAAAAAGTCAAAAAAGCATCATTCCAAAGTGGAGGTCAATTTTGTCATTCAAATGCCAAAAGTCAAAAAAGCCAAATAAGAAAACCAAACAAACAAAAAAGTTTCAGGCTAAAAAAGTCAAAAAAATCAAAAAGTCAACTAAAAAAGTCATTGCCAAACGACCCCTAAAAACGAAAAAAAATTGAAAATATACTAACTCAAATATCTGTATTGTCAATTCTGAAATGAAATTTTTTTTTTTTCCCGTCTTTAGTAAGCTTTTTTTTTTTTTTTTTAAGTTAAATTTGTTTTTATTTTTTTAAGTGCATCTAATCTAGATACATCTATAATGTAATAATATTTATGAATAAATTTGAAAAAAAATAAAATTACTAAAGACAAAGAAAATTCCCATTTTTTCTTTTTTCTTTTTTCTTTTTTAGTGAATTTTTTACATCATACATGGTGCTGATGGGTTGGTGATGTGACATATTATGTTAGTTTTTTTTGATAGCTGTGGTAGATTCTGTTAGTTTTTTGAATGGAAGTCAGTTTAAGAGTAAAGTGAAAATGATTGCAAATATAAAGTGTCAAAGTAGGAAGAATTGCAAACATTAAGGGTCAAAGTGAAAAAAAACAAACTTAAAAGGCCAAAATGGGAAGGATTACAAACATGAAAGGTCAAATTGAGAAATTAAAGGGCTAAATTGAGAAATAAGTGGAACTTCAAGGAAGCAAAGTTTAATTTATCCTATCTTTTTTAATAATTTCATTTGAGATTATTATTATAATAAAAAAAAGATAAAACAATTGGAGAATCTAAAATAATAAGATGCTATTAGCAACACTTTGATGAAAACCAATAATGATATCTTTACCCTTTTTAAAAGGACAAAATTCCAAACAGCACCCCAGGTTTACGAAATACATGTAACTTTTTAAAAAATTGCTCGCCTGTAAGATTCTAAACCATATAACAAAAGACTTTTTATTCAAGGATTGATTTTGTTGATGTCATTAATTTTAAATATCCATATTACCCTCAATATACCATATATCTCCCTTTCTCCGCCAACATTACCACAACAGCCACATCTATTGGTAAAGGCTTAAGCGCGCCTTTGTCCTCGTCAAGTAGGAGATCCAACTTCTTGGTGGTCAAAAGATCAACCAGCTGCAACCATCTAATCGGATCTTTATGTGCGTGGCAGTCACAATAAAGATGACTATTATGGCGTGCCATTGTTGCTTTGTGATTTGAGGCAAATTGTGTCTATGTTGGGTGATTGGCAAGGGTAGATGGGCGAGGAGGCTAGGGGCGTGCAGCCGAGAGATAGGAGTGGTTGGTTGGGGGGTTGGGCATAGCAACAGAAGGTGGTTGAAAGGTGGGGTGATCCTGGGTGAGGAAGAAGAAAGAAGAGATAAGAGTGCAATTTGTTTTGCTAATCACGAGTAACTATGAGAATGCGCAGCAAGTGGATGGGAAATAGGAAGAGGGAATCAACACTCACAGTGATGACTCGAACACCGGTAACAAAGTGCAAAGCTAGCCCATATTCTGAAAATATGATATTGAGATTTCCATATTCACTCCCAATGGTAGTCTCTTATTGTTATTGGGTAGAGACTGTGCAGTATAGCAGGAGAAAGGGCATATTTGAAATCAACAGGTAAGAAAGCTTGTAAACCAAAAATTTTGATATCAAACCATAAAAAACCCAATGAGCAAGGGTGCAACTGCAATCTCATAAAAGCAATTAGTACTTGGAAGAAACATATAACATCATTCCAAAACAACATCTAGAAAACTATGGGCTAACACAGATACTTCCATTCCAACTGAAAAACTGTAATAATTAATTGAAAGGTGAAGGCAACAGCTGCAAAACGATAAGATACACGCAATTTTCCATCACTAGCCACTTAGAATAGAGAAGTTCCCTTCCCCTTCTTATCTCCACCAATCTCAAAATGTTTGCACCTCTGCAGAAACAGTTGCAATAAATTTTTTTAAGTATTCATAAAAAAAAAAAACCAACCACAACAACAAACCAACCACAACAACAAACCAACACTCAATGTGGATGTGTCCCTAAGAGTTACGAAGCTAACCTTGATTGGGTGCTGCGATACATGTTTGCAACCCTGGCATTGCAGCCTCAGCACAATCTTTTTAGTGGTTTTTGCCTAGTCAAATATAAATCAAGTGTATACTCATCAATCTGGGAAATCCAACAACCATATTTACACTACAATTTCCTCGACTGAAATGGTAAGATTCCTATCTTTATGGCTAAAGAAGCGGGCTAGCATACATGGATGAGCATCTCTAGAAATGAAAATTGTACATTAGGAGAAGGTTGGAAATTGATTCTTACCTTTTTGTGGAAAACTGGTTTTGTTTGTCCACCATAGCCAGATTGTTTCCGATCATAACGACGCTTGCCTTGTGCTGCCAAACTATCCTTTCCCTTCTTATATTGGGTAACCTTATGCAAGGTGTGTTTCCGGCACTCCTTCGACTTGCAGTAGGTCTTCTTGGTCTTTGGAACGTTAACCTACAACAGACGGATCATATCACATTTAAATACAACATAAAGAACTTCAAAGATGTATAATTAGATGAGAGCAAAATGATTACAATAAACTGAGGTTTGAATTTCAGCATCTAGAAAATTTATTTAGACCATGGGAATAAATAAGTCAGTTATGAAAATAAAAAATGGGACCAACTAGAAATGTTAATTGTGAGCAGATCCTGCAGTTCTTAGATGATCCAAAAAAATAATATTTCAAAAAAAAATTACATTTATTTATCTCACCAAGACGAGGTCCATCTCCAAGAAAAAAATTATAGATCTACCAGAATGTCCAAAACAAGTATAGCTAATGACAGCATTAATGAATATAAAAGTAGATTGAAAAATTTCTCTCAAACTAACAATTCAGCAATCAATTTATATCATTTACAAAATAACATGCCTGGTCGAAAACAGTTCCAACCAATCATAGTTTTTTTTTTTTTTTTTTTTAATGAGTGCATTCAATCAAAGTATTATTAAATGTCTCTTTCATGTACAAATAATCAATCTTTTCCCCATTCTTCTGCAATCAGCAGTAACAGCATAAACTTCTATGGGAGCTTAATCTTAGGGTTTAAATGGCTGAAACAAACTTCTATCACATCTCAAAATAAAACCAAGATTTATAAAAACTAGAAAACATAATATGGAATGATCAAAAACAATAATTTTGGTGGTTAAATAATATTTTGCACTAAATGTGAAAATGGACACCACAATATATTAGTTGCAGCTGAAATAAGATCTTCCTTTCTACATGAAAGTTTTAATGGAATAGCCCATTACTTTAGCATTAAGACAAAATATTTACAAACATTTCAAAGCAATTTCGACAATTTATTTACTTTTTATTTCTTTATCACAATTTGATTGCCTAATATCAAGCCAATTCCAAGCAACTACAATTGCAAACCCTAGCACGATCACAGAAACGTATACATCTCTAGACTACAAAAAAGGTAAAAGAAAGAATAAAAAATGGATCAGATCTCAATAAATCAACGGGCCAAAGTTCAAATTTCTTTCTTTTCCTACATTTTCTCTTCAACCAAACAGAAACCAAACTCTAAGCTAGAGAGAGAGAGAAATACCATGGCTGCGTCGCAGAGTCAGTCTCAAAGCTTCTAGGGTTTGTGAGAGCTCCAGCGTAAACTTTATTGTTGTAGTAAGCAAATAGGCGGGTGAGTAGGGTTAGGGTTATGGATTTTGACGGGCCTCTGATTCTGAATTGACCCAATTGAACTTGGATCTCTACGAAGCCCATTTCCAATGTTGGCCCAATATTTCTTCTTCTTCGTCTTCTTTTGCATAGTTGATTGTCTATTCAAAACAATATTTATTTATTTATTTATTGATTTTAAATTGGAACCTTGTTTCCGAAAATTGGATTAGGTTCTTGTACGGGAAAGAAATATGTCTTCTCGTATAATTCTGTTGATCAAGTCTGCACGAATCACCTAAAAACACAAGGAAACCTCTCCGATGCCTAAGTCAGTAAGCTTGACAAACAGACAAAAGCTCTGTGTATTCAGAAAACAAAGTTGTGTTACGTCTCCAAAGGTGATAGAAGTGAGCTTTTATAGGTTTCGCGTGGCACAATCCAAGTAGGACTCTTATTCTTCCATGTAGAGTCCTCTAAGGATTCATATTCCTAGAAGATAATGCTTATCCTCCAACACCTTCCTCACTACTTAAACCAAGTGAAATGGTTTTACTTCGGAAAGATATCATATAACCGAAATAGCATTTCTAGCTAACCCACTGCCGAGGTCGAGTTAACGTACCATGCCTTGACCGGTCTAACGATTACATTGGTTCTCTGTAACCTTTTCTCCTACCTCGCCTCATATGCAAAGGCCGAGCTATCCATAGAAGAATTAGCTAATCTTTACTTAGGTCCTAAACAGCCCAATATACCTCGGTTCCCAAGCTTACAAATAATAGAAACCGGACTAAGCATCCTTACTCGAAGAATCTTATACTGACCACCACATAGCCCATCCTCTCTTTTCAATACGGCCCAAAGCGGCCCACCATCTTAGCATTTATTTGTATAAATTACCTCTCAATTGCCCCTTAATCCCATCGCATGATAGGGATTAAGCTAGAGTTTTAACCTCGAGCTAAAACATCCATTAGCCATTCGAGCTAAAACCCCTTAGCTTTCAGCTATACACTCAAAACGTCTCTTCGATGATAGTGGTGAAACGCTTCTTCTCCCAGGACACGTGGCCGATTGGTTATTGTCACGCCGCCCACTTTTTGAGCAGTTATTTTTCCTCCTAAACAAAACAATCCCTTCATTTTCTTGATCTACCTTTACACTTTTTACTTCTCGTGTTCTCTCTGCTTCCCAACTTCTTCCAATCTTCTAAGCTCGTGTTTTCACTGTTGCTGCTGCTCCCTCCTCCAGTTCTTCCTCTCTACCAGGTAAGCACACGAATCCATTCTTGTTTTTTCCTTTATTTTCTGTATTCTGTTTCATATGTTTTCGCAAAACACTTACTATGCTTAGTTTTGTGTAGTTTCTGGAAAAAACTTTGTAAGAACCTCTTGAATATCAAGTAGTAGCTAGTAGGACACTCATTTGATCCATAAAACACATCCAACCGAACTAGGAAACTGTTTTTGCTTATATAAAGATTTAGGTAGATTGGAACCGAACTACAACTTGTATATATCACAGTAGTTTCAATAGGTCACCATCTGATTCACACTAGTCGAAACAAAAACGCACCGAACTAGAAATCTAGGCCCTCAACCGGGCTAAGCTTTTGGGTCTAAGCCAGCTTTCTTAGTTGGTAAACCGACTGAAGCCCAACCGAGTAACAAAACCCATAGGTGGAGTCGAGATAACCAATCACAACCGAGATAACAAGCAACTTGTTAAAACCGAGGTAGATCTCAGAGCACCCTATTTAGCCAAAATAAGGCTTCATTTTCTTGCTTTTGTTTTTGTAGCACGGCCAATGATCTTAACACCTTGTTTTTCCACTTTGAGGTTGCCCAGCACTCCTCGCTCAACCGAGCTTCTGAGCATAACTTCTCAACCGAAGTAACTTATACTTAATTTATACAATAAATGGGTGAATATAGGTTCCTAGTAGAAACACCAGGGGGTTTGGCCGAGTTTCGAAAAGACTACAACATTTCCGCCGACGTAAACCTTACTTTAGAACAAGACGTTGACCCATGGGATAACGAAGGCTTTGTCCCTTTACCATTCAATCAATAATAGAAACCGGACTTAGATTCCCAAATTCAACCTTTAATATGCGAATTCTTTAGACAAACCAGACTATGCCCAACCTATCCACCAACACTCAGATAATAATGGGCATAGACGCTAAACCGCCAAACCGCCTCAACAAATATTCCATCAATACTCCTTAGGATCCAAAGATGAAGGCTGGTGTTATTACTTAAGAATACGCCGTGGCCGAGAGAAAATAATAAAACATACTCCGGACAAAGACTTAAATGACGACGATTTCCTCTGGGTGTTTGGGAACTTCGAAGATCATCAAGCCCAGATTCTTGGCCGAAGAATAAATTGGAAAAAAGGAGTACCTGGTATACATACTTCAGTTCCAATCCTACTTGTCCTTTTAATTCGGTTTTCACTCTGAACCGGACTAACAGTTGTCTTCTTTTGCAGATAAAGCCCATCTCTTATCGAATTACGGTCATCCAAACCTCGGTATTTTGCGCACCGCACTAAGGGTTAAGGAGAGAAGTTGGGCTAAATTACTAAACTTCGAACCGACATACGGTGACCGACTTTCTTCTCGAAGAGGTACCAGAACCGGACCCATCCTTGCCCCAGATCAACCTTGTGCCTTTTACTGCCGAACAAGAGATGGCAAAGAAGAAAAAGGCCTTTCTAACCAACTCAAACCCCTTCTATCCATCTTCTTCAAGCGTGCGGACTAGCCAAACCGGCGAGGATGAGACCGTTCTGCCACAAAGCCCTCTTCCTAGCCCTCAGCAAAGCCTCCAACCGGAGCAGTCCAACCGAACTGCCTCCTCTTCCAAATGGACTCCTACCCTCACCTTCAACGACCGAGATATCACCGCTTCCGATTCGGTGGTTTCAGAGAATGACCACTTAATGGCTTTTAACCTAGCCAAAAGTGTGTGCCTTCCAAAAGATATGAAGCACCACTATAAACAACTCAACACCGAGCTGAAGTCAATCCGGTCTTCCACTAAGTCCATGATCCTGGTAAATAATTATCTACCTTCTGTGTAATTTTTCCCAACTTTCAGTCCGGCTAACGTTACTTCTTCTTTGCAGGCCATCCAGAAAAATCAAGTTACACAAAGGAGGGTCATGGAGCTTAGGAGGAACACAAGGAGGAGGCCGAACTAAAAGAATTAGAGGAGGCAAAGAGAACGGTCGAGTTAACGAAGGAAAAGATCGCCATTGAGACAAAGGACAAGTACTTGGCAAAAATGGAGAAGAAAAAGATAAATAAACGAATTGAAGGCCTAATAAAGAAAGCCAAAAACGAGGCTTTAAGCAAGAAGCATACACCCTACAATGGATCTATTTTTCAAATGTGGGTGGAGGATCGGTGAGACCGAGGTCTACAATGCTCCACCGTACTCTATTCCGGCTTCACTGTCGCAGTATGCTGCCGATCTCCAGAGACAATTCCTTGAAGGATCTGATGATGAAGAAGATGATGATGATGATGATGCGGATGAGGAGCCGACTCTACCTCCAATGAGCGAAGCCAACAATCAATCACTTGGTTGGAGGGTAAATCCAATCGATGGTAACCGACTTGATACCGAGGTCGAGACCGAAGCTCCCAACCGACACCGGACCGACCGACTTTTGATGCTGAAATTGATGAACTTTTTCGTTGATTTTGTTTCCTTTCTTTTGTTTTTGATCTTTGTAACCGGGCTGCGGCCCCTCAATTGTACTTGTTTTGCACTTTCAATGAAAAAATCTTCTTCAACTCTTATTCCGATTTTGTGTATGTATGTTTGCACTTGTAATGATTTTTCCATGTACTCATTTTCAACTGTGATCTCGGTTTTAGCTAACTTACTAGCCAACCACTCTTCAGCCGATATAGATACTTCGGCTGGAGAGTATTCAGTGTTGGTTTAATCCAGCCAACCTCTCTTCAGCCGATATAATTTACTTCGGCTGAAGAGTACAAACAGTTGGTTTAATCCAGCCAACCACTCTTCAGCCATACACTTACTTTATCAAGAGTAGAAACAGCTTGGTTTAATCCACCAACCACTCTTCACCATACACTTACTTGGTGAAGAGTATAAACATTGGTTTAATTGATAACCACTCTTGACCATACACTTACTTCAAGAGTACAAAGAGTTGGTTTAATCCATTAACCACTCTTCACCATACACTTACTTAAGAGTATAATGGTTTAATCTCAACCACTCTTCACCATACACTTACTTGGTGAAGAGTAGAAACGATTGGTTTAATCCATAACCACTCTTCACCATACACTTACTTCGGCTGAAGAGTACAAAGAGTTGGTTTAATCCAGCGAACCTCTAAGTTGGTTTTTCCAGCCAACTTAGAATAAAGTGTTTGGTTATACCGACCAAATGTCCTGCAGCCTGGATCCTGATCCTGGGCTTAGGAAGGGTCATAGTTGGTTATTCCGGCCAACTACGTTTACAATGCTACTAACTTACTAAAGCTACTTTCTACTGAAAACAATTATGCTAAAAAAGAATTGATTTGTTTTATTGAGGAAGTAAAAAATTACACATACTTAAAAAGAAAAAAAAAACTAGAAATAAAACAACTTGAGATTTGCAGTGTTCCATGGCCTGGGAATTGCTTTGCCGTCCTTATCTTCCAAGTGGTATGCCTCTTTGCCTGCTAATCCAACCACTTTGTAAGGTCCTTCCCAATTAGGCCCCAGCTTGCCATCTCCTGGAACCAAGGTGTTTCCTATGACTTTGCGCAGTACCCAATCTCCGATCTTGAATTGTCTTGGGTGCACTGTTTTGTTATACTTTCTAGACAACTCTTGTTGGTAGGAGGCGATGTGGACTAATGCTCTATCTCTTCTTTCTTCCGCAAGGTCAAGCTCCAATGCTATGGCTTCAACATTTAAGTCTGGATCAAAGTTTTCGCTTCGAATTGTGGGGAGGCCAACTTCTAATGGGATGACTGCTTCCATGCCATAAGCTAAGGAGAATGGTGTTTCTCCTGTTGATCGTCGAGGTGTAGTGGGGTAAGCCCATAAAACATGAGGGAGCTCTTCTGCCCACTTGCCTTTTGCTTGTTCTAACCTCTTCTTTAATCCATCCAAGACTACTTTGTTTGATGCCTCTGCTTGACCATTTGCTTGGGGATATGCCGGTGTAGAATTGTAGAACTCTATCTTGTACTCTTCACAAAAGCCTCAAAATAACCGAAAGTGCCGTTGTTTGAGATTAATGCCTTTGGTATGCTGAATCGAGTGATGATATTCTGCCAGACGAACTTCTTTACATCTTTCTCCTTGATTGATGCCAAGGCTTCTGCTTCTACCCACTTTGTGAAGTAGTCATTCTCGCAGAAAGAACTTTGGAAGTGGGCCTACTATGTCTAATCCCCACATTGCGAAGGGCCATGGGCTAGTTAGAGGTAGAAGTTCTCTGACAGGTTGGTGTATTTGGTGTGCGAACTTCTGACACTTTTCGCACTTTTTAACATACTTCTCCGAATCCACTTGCATGTATGGCTACCAATATCCTTGTGAGATCGCTCTGTATGCCAATGATCTTCCTCCTTGATGGCTGCCGCAAACACCCTCATGTATTTCGAATAGGAATGCTTCCACTTTGCTGGGGTGAACACACTTCAAGTAAGGTCCTGAAAACGACTTCTTGTATAATGCCAAGGATGGGGAGAGCCAAAATCGCTGTGACTTTGCTCTTATTCTGTTGGCTTCTTTCTTGTCTTCTGGTAAGGTGTCGTCTTTCAGGAACAGTATGATAGGATCCATCCAAGAAGGGCCTAATTCTGCACAACACACCTCTTCTGCTTCTAGGTCTTCAATGCTTGGTCTAGGCAGGTAGTCGATTAGTAGTGGGTGAGGTATGAAGGTACCTGCCATTGAGGCGAAGCCTGCGAGTTCATCTGCTCTGCTGTTTTCCTCCCTGCCGATCTGTTCTATTCTCACTACTTCAAACTTCTTTATCTCCGTTCTGACCAGTTCTTGGTACTTGGCCATTCTATCATCCTTTGCCTCGTAGTCGCCAGATATTTGGTTTACCACCAGCTGTGAGTCGCTGTAAACCATTAGCTCGGTGGCCTTCATGTAGAGTGCTGACTTGAGTCCTGCTAGAAGCGCTTCATACTCTGCTTTGTTGTTTGACGCTGGGAAGCCAAGGTTGATTGCTTGCTCTATTACTAGGCCGTCTGGAGAGATGAGAACTATGCCAAGTCCTGCTCCATGCCGGTTGGATGCTCCATCCACGAAGAGCTTCCACATCTCTCCAACGAACAACTTCCAGCAGGTGGAGGGATCAGATGATGCCTTGGGATCTTCCATGTTGCTGGTGGCTTCTTCAGAGTCCATGCTCGTTGTCTGCCCCTTGCTTTCTATTTGCACCAAGTCTTTGTTTGTTGGTGAGTCCTGATTTATTGTAGCATGGTTTGTTTCTTCCTTCCTCTCTTTACTCTGGTCTGCCTTGGGGCCTAACTGAGTAACCAGCATTAGGGGTTGCGTTATTCCGACGTCAACTTCCATCCCTAGTTCGGTCGTCTCAGTTAGGTCGACTGGGCAGATGTGATGGCTTCCTGGTGTGAATTCTGCGACAAAATTTGTCAATGCTTGTGCTTTTATTGCGGTTCTAGGTTGGAACTTGATGTCGTATTGTCCCAACTCCTTCAGAATTCGCCCAGAGAAGTTCGCTCTTTCAAATAAAGCCTTTAATGGGAAGGCTGTGAGAACAACTCACGCGCCCCTAAAAGTTGCCAAGAATCCTAGATTGCCACAGGCCTATCTGTACATAACATAAATAAAAGGGGCTCGCGGAAGCGAAATAGCAAAACTAATAGTCCAAAGAGCTGTGCATAAATATGAACATAGATTTACATGCCAAAAATGTTAATTTACCCACCAACTACATATCATGTATCCAGAAATTCATGTACAAACATATAAAACATATACATCAGCCACATATACAACTGAAACAAAACACATACGGCCTTCCAGGCCTAGCCCAGCTCGGGGCACACATAACTCTGGTGGCTTTAAACGGCTCGTGCAAGACCAGGCTTGACTATCGCCACCTATAAAATACATAAATACAAACAATGAGCTAAAGCTCAGCAAGTAACATAACAGTAAAGAGGTTAGTGAACGAAGTCCAACATTCATAATTCTAAAGTAAATCAATCATAATCATGTATCAATCATCATATAAACATACGTAATGGCATACTCACGGGGACTTAACATAGGTTGTCTTCCGACTAGAGTAACCGTCCGCATAATCGATTAATCGATCGACGAGATCGGTCCGTTAGGACTACCTATGGATGCCATACTAGATTCGCAAACTAGGACCTTCGTTCACAGAAAACATTTATCATTCCAAGCATATCATATCATATAGCATTTGAAACGTAAGTCATAATAACGTATCTTTACGGAAACGTTACTTACAATGGGTTTCCGATACCGCTGGCACGGTCTTCTCAATCTGACCTGCAATCATTCACATTATAACACACGCTTAACATATCATCATCATACAATAACTCATGTCATTCTTCTTCTTTTACATTTTGCCATAGCCATTCTCTTCCTTTACTACATTTATTTATGTCCATACCATGATCAAAAGATGCGAAATGATGCCAATAACATAAGAAAATCATGCCGAACACCTTCCCAAACTTTTCTGAAAATAAGCCTTCGCTTACCTTGTCTCGGCCGGACACTTTTCTAAACGAGAGGTTGATTTAGCTTCCTTCCAAACCCGAATTTCTCGTTCTTCCTCCCAAGCTTCATTTCCCAAATCCATTTTCACATTTATGAACATCAAGTCCCAAAATACTTAAAAACAACATAATTCCATCATCAAAACTTCAATTCAAAACCCATATGGACCATAAACAAGATCAACCCATGAAGTAGGATGAAAAACTATGAACTATACATACAAGCTTTATATCTCTATATCCATGGAGGTTTTCCCTCAAATATAACAAACATAACCATGAATCATCAATTTATGCCATAATCTTGAGATCAACATGCTAGATGCCAAGGATCAACACTCTATTTCAAGAAATGAGGGATAGATTCTTACCTTTTTAGCTTGATTTCCCCTTTTTCCTTTCTTTCCCTTGCTTCTCTCCCTTCTTCACGATTCTCTCTTCTCTCTCTTTCTCTAGATTTTTCTTTTCTCTTTTGTTGAGTCAAAAGGTCACCATCCTTATCTTTATATATCATATATATCATATAGGCCAAATTGTGCCATAAACTCAAGCCAAACGGGGCCTAACGAATCAGACAGAAATCAGTCTTCAATTTTTTTGTTTCAGATGGTTCTAAACATTTCCAGTATCACGTAGGCGTGTTCAATTTCATTTTCTGGACCCGTTACGGTCATCGATTTCAGTCCCGAAGTTAGCATCCCAACAGATATTTTCCTAAATTCTACAGATATTCTTCAATTAAATCATATAACCACATAATTATTTATCGGTAATTACGTCATACAGTTCCGGGTCATTACACTCTCCCCAACTTAAAAAGTTTGGTCCTCCAAACTTAACTTAGCTGATTCTGATATAAGCCGGTATCATAGATGTCAATTCACAAGTAGTTATAGGTGTAGCATTTCCTAATAATAACAAGGATAAGTTTGTTCTATCGTCAACATATGTTCAACAATTCTCCTTCGCATAGGTAATACTGCTAGTATCAAGATAAGTGATAAAGTCATACCTGTCGTTGCTTTTCCATTATTCTGTGTCTTATCTGCGACCAGGGTGTAAACTCTTGCTTGTCTTAAATTCAGTAGAAGTTGTCGTCTGCGGTGTCCGTGGAATTCGTTCCACTGTTCACGGTCTTTCATTACGAGGATAGGCTTGTGGGCAAGTCTTGGCTATATGTCCCCTTTGTCCACATTTGAAACAAACTCCACGGCGACAAATGCCCCAATGTCGCTTCCCACATTAGGACAAGTGGGTTTATCTACATTGCCTTTCCTTTTGTGTTGTCACCAAAACTTGAATTCAAACTTTCGTTCGAGCCCATTGATTCACTAAGCGTGTCCACTTTTTGTTTCTTGAATTTCTTACTCTCTACTTCAACCATTGTTGGTGATTTGGACAATTTCAAACTAGCGATATTCGATTTACATCGAGTCCAAGTACATCAACATATTTTTCTAATTTCGAACATTTACGATCAAGGACCTCAACATGCAAACCACCCTCAAATTTTCTTGCCTTTTTGTATTCCGTGTCAACCATATGAGGAGCATAACGAGCTAATTCAGTAAACTTACTTTCATACTCCGCAACTGACATAGCACCCTGCTTCAACTGTTCAAATTCCGAAACTTTTCTGTCTCGCATACACTGTGGAAAATATTTCTCGTAGAATATTTCTTTGAATCGATCCCAAGTCAAATCTCTATTCTGATCTCGGATGAGCATCCACCATCTTCTTGCTTCTTCTTTCAAAGTAAATGTAGCGAGCAGGACTTTATAGGCGTCTGTACATGGAAACACTTCAAATATTTTCTCTGTTTCTAATACCCAAGCCTCTGCCTTTAAGGGTTCAATACCTCCTGCAAATTCTGGCGGTTTCAGTTTCTTATATTTCTGAGTTAGGGTAATCATGTCATCATTGTTCATTTGTTCTATTTGCACAGGTGGTGGAGGAGGAGGTGGAAAAGGTTGTCTCTGTTGTGGTTGTTGGTTTTGTTCTAGCTGTTGTCTAACCATTAGGTCAAAGCTTCAACCATCTTTTCTAGTCATTCTAGCATCAGAAGGTTCCGTTTCATCTACATTTCTTGCATTGGCGTCTTCCATTGGACTATACAATTCATAGCAGATACAACATCTCATGCTCAACATCATACTTCTTCTGTGGTCTCATCATTCTCAGTGCAAACACACACACACATGCACACATGATGCATGCCATGCTCTATTTCTTTCTAATGCACCCTACAGCTCTATGGACACGTGTGTGGGTAATTAACTCGCTCGATACCACCACGCCCCTAAAAGTTCAGAACGAATCGCCAAGAATCCTAGATTACCACAGCCTATTACATAACATAAATAAAAGGGGCTCATGAGCGAAATAGCAAAACTAATAGTCCAAAGAGCTGTGCATAAATATGAACATAGATTTACATGCCAAAAATGTTAATTTACCCACCAACTACATATCATGTATCCAGAAATTCATGTACAAACATATAAAACATATACATCAGCCACATATACAATCAAACAAAACATCCTAGCGGGCACATAACTCGGTGGTTTCAATGCAAGACCCGCCTAGGCTTGACTCACCTATAAAATACATAAATACAAACAATGAGCTAAAGCTCAGCAAGTAACATAACAGTAAAGAGGTTAGTGAACGAAGTCCAACATTCATAATTCTAAAGTAAATCAATCATAATCATGTATCAATCATCATATAAACATACGTAATGGCATACTCCACAGGGACTTAACATAGGTTGTCTTCCGACTAGAGTAACCGGTACCGATTAATCGACTGACGAGATCTCGTAAACTGGTCCGTTAGGACTACCTATGGATGCCATACTAGATTCGCAAACTAGGACCTTCGTTCACAGAAAACATTTATCATTCCAAGCATATCATATCATATAGCATTTGAAACGTAAGTCATAATAACGTATCTTTACGGAAACGTTACTTACAATGGGTTTCCGATACCGCTGGCACGGTCTTCTCAATCTGACCTGCAATCATTCACATTATAACACACGCTTAACATATCATCATCATACAATAACTCATGTCATTCTTCTTCTTTTACATTTTGCCATAGCCATTCTCTTCCTTTACTACATTTATTTATGTCCATACCATGATCAAAAGATGCGAAATGATGCCAATAACATAAGAAAATCATGCCGAACACCTTCCCAAACTTTTCTGAAAATAAGCCTTCCCGCTCGAGCGCTACCTTGTCCGGAGAGGTTGATTTGCTTCCTCCGCTCGGCGGACATAATTTCGTTCTTCCTCCCAAGCTTCATTTCCCAAATCCATTTTCACATTTATGAACATCAAGTCCCAAAATACTTAAAAACAACATAATTCCATCATCAAAACTTCAATTCAAAACCCATATGGACCATAAACAAGATCAACCCATGAAGTAGGATGAAAAACTATGAACTATACATACAAGCTTTATATCTCTATATCCATGGAGGTTTTCCCTCAAATATAACAAACATAACCATGAATCATCAATTTATGCCATAATCTTGAGATCAACATGCTAGATGCCAAGGATCAACACTCTATTTCAAGAAATGAGGATAGATTCTTACATTTTTAGCTTGATTTCTTTTTCCTTTCTTTCCTCGCTTCTCTCCTTCTTCACGATTCTCTCTTCTCTCTTTCTCTAGATTTTTCTTTTCTCTTTTGTTGAGTCAAAAGGTCACCATCCTTATCTTTATATATCATATATATCATATAGGCCAAATTGTGCCATAAACTCAAGCCAATAACGAATCCTTCAATTTTTTGTTTTGAGATGGTTCTAAACATTTCAGATCACGTAGGCGTGTTCAATTTCATTTTACGGACACGGCCATCGATTTCATCCGGTTAGCATCCCAACAGATATTTTCCTAAATTCTACAGATATTCTTCAATTAAATCATATAACCACATAATTATTTATCGGTAATTACGTCATACAGTTCCGGGTCATTACAACAACTATGGTGTGGGCGTGAAAGTAATGTGATAACTTCTTGGAGGCCATCATCAAGGCCAATGCAAGTACCTTGTTGAATGTCTTCGACATAGTAGATAGGAAGATGTTGGATTCCTTCGCTTAATTGCATGAGACCGCCAGTATAAGAAGAGTTCTTCTCCGTGGATTGGGGTTACAAGTAGTGGTGGAAGACATGTATTCTTTTAGGCTTTCGTGGTCGCATTCTTCGTCCCACTCAAACTTAGCCTTCTGGAAGAATGGTCGTCGATGACCGGCTTATGAACCGGTTGAAGACTTCCTTCACTAAGTTTGGCCTCTCCAGATCTGTATTGCTTTGATCCGAGAAGCTTATACCTCGGTTGGTCACCAAGAAGCCTAGAATTTGCCAAATCCTACTCCGAACGCACACTTCGACGGCGTAACTTATGCTTCTTCAGGATCTCGAACATCTCACCTAGGTCCTTGAGATGGTCATTCTCATCTTTGCTCTTGACCACTATATCGTCGATGTAAGCCTCCATTGTTCTACCTAACAATGGCTCAAACATCTTGGTGATCATTCTTTGAAATGTCGCCCTGCGTTCTTGGCATGACCTTATGTGAGACAATCCTCTTGGAGTTGTGAAAGATGTGACCTCGTCCGGTTTATGCATGGCGATTTGGTGGTAGCCTCAGATGCATCCGTAGCTAAGTCGGTTGTGCCGCCGTTAAGTCTACCAGTTGATCTATCCTTAGTAGAGAAAGCTATCTTTGGGCACGCCTTATTGACCGCTTTGTAGTCGACGCAGACACGCCCACTTGCCATTCTTCTTTGGCACTACGACGGTCGAGATCCATCTTGGGTAGTGCACCTCTCGATTGCCCCGCTTCTAGTAGGTTTCTACTTCTTCCGCCACTATTTAGGCGTGGTGGAGTGCCGATCGTTGAATGATCACCGCGTGGGCGTTGAGTTGGTGACAAATGAAGTTGGGATCAATGCCTGGCATGTCGTATGGGGTCCAGGCGAACACTTCGATGTTGGAGGTCAGAAATTCCAAGACCTCCAATCTTTCAGTGCTGGACAACGATGAACCAAGCAGAAAGAACTTATCCGGGTTTTTTTCATCTATTCTGACTTCCACCAAGTCCTCTACCGCTTCGACTAGGACATCCGCGAATAGTTCATTACTCTCGTGTTCTTCAACCGAATGAACGTATCCTTTTCATCGTGACAAAAATCGCTATGATTTGATCTCCATAAACTTCTTCTATTACTCCTGTCGTTTGGAAACCGCATCACTTGAGTGGTAGGAGGACGCCAATGGCATGCACCATGTTACGCCCAAGATAATGTTGTAAGTGGAGGACCTTCAACACCCAAAACTCTACTTGTTTTGTCACACGGGAGGATAATTTTGGCGACGGGCCTTTCTGGCATGGAGTTGAACCCGATAAGGGAGATGCGCCAAGTCTTTATCTTGCAACTTTAGTTATTTAAAGGTTTCATAGTACATGATTTCACACGAACTACCCTGGTCAATCAGAATCCGCTTAACGTCAAAATCCTTGACTCGGAAAGTGACGACCAAGGCATCGTTGTGAGGGCAATAGATTCTTGCCAAGTCTTTATCCGAAAAAGACATGACATTTGTGGCTTCTGACTTCCCCTTTTTGACGACTGGTTGGGCACTTAGCACCTCTCTTAAGTGCTCAGCCTTTTTGATTGAACCTCTGAGCTTGCATACACGCTCTGGTTCAAAGACTCCATGTATTATGTTGATGATGCCTTGAGGCGGAACGTCGATTGCCATCCCGTTAGGGTTGTTATGGTCCTGGGGGGCTGGCTGTGCCCCTCCCTCTATGTATTTGTCCAGGTGGCCTGCTACCACCAACTCTTCCAGATGCTGCCTCAATGGTGTGCAATTCTCAGTGCGGTGCCCCTTTTCTTTGTGGAAGGTGCACCTGGATCTGTCATCATAGTCCTTCTGGGCCTCGCCTAGCTTGGCTGGCCATTTGACGAAAGGCTCGTCTCGAATCTCACTAAGTATACGGTAGATCGATTTCTTGAATACCGTGGTTATGGCGGTGCGGACTCTCAACCATCTCTTGTCCTGGTCCTTGCCGTTGTCTCTCCTGCCCCGTCCGTTTCGGTTGTGGCGATCTACCGTATTGACCTTTGCTGAGGTCTTCTTCTCTGGTGATGTGGTCGCGCCAGATTTTGCTTTGGCACGAGCGCCATCCTCTTCTACCCTGATGTGTTGATGCACTCTCTCCATCAGGGCCTCCATGGCGGTGTTATGGTGATAGAGTCCTCGATCTATTCGAAGGCCTCTTTTATATAATGGCGAGATTGGTGTTGAATGTCTCATCGTTGTATGACCTCGTGGTCTCCTTATCGCCCATGTCGATGGAGAGTAATCGTTGATCTCACCGGTTTTCGTGTTTGTTCAATCACGTTACAAACACCTAAGAGGCTAGAAGTTTTCAAACCAAGTCAAGCCTAGGTCACCCAGGCTTGAAGGGAATAGGATGCACATCAAGGCCTCGTTCCGTCGGTATACAGCCATGACCTGGCGAAAGTGGCTCAAATACGAGTAGGGGTCCGTCTTCCCTTCATACGTTGTGAATTTGGAAGAGGCGTTTTCTATCGAATGGTGAGGTCTCGCCAATGCTTTGTCCGTTGGTTCAGGTATTGGCATTCCAACCTCGACGCTTCCATGCGTATGAGGCAGAACGATCGCCCTCCTTCCATCGTGCCTTCTCTTCTAGCACGGATCGTAGGTCGGACAATCTGGGCAATTCCGTCTGTCTAGACCTTGTCTGGTACGTATGTGAGGGCCAATATGTGCTTCCCTCAGTGTATGACCTCTCAGACCTCGTCCTCTTAGACCTGGAGTGACAAGTCCTGGAAGATCTGGATTGCGTGTCGCTTATCCTGAGGCTTCTATTTTCTGCTTGAGAGGGTGTAGAATTCCTACTACGACCCTCTGAGTGGCGATGGGGTGTCTTGTTATTGCGCCCCTCTCCTGTGGCCATTTCTTTTCCTTTCACCTGGCGCTTTAGAGACTCTATGTCCGCCACCATCTTACGAATCAATTCGTCTTGTTGTCTGACGCGATCCTCCAGAGTTTGAGGATCAATCCTGCGCCTTTGTCTTTCTGGGCTTTGGAGGGATAATTATTCCGCTTCGTCCCTCGCATCCTCCCGAATTCTGTCTTTGTGGCTCCAGTCCGCCATGGGAGTGACCAAGGGTAGGTTGCACCTCGAGTTTGTCCGTCGATGGCGGACTGAGGTAACTCTTCGTTGTTTGCCATTAATGTTTGGGAGAAAAAGTTTGATCAAGAGGTTGTTCTTGTCTGTATTCCCACAGACGGCGCCAATTGTACGGGAAAGAAATATGCCTTCTCGTATAATCCTGTTGATCAAGTCTTTTATCACCTAAAACACAAGCGTGAGCCGTGGTGGGAAACCTCTCCGATGCCTAAGTTAGTAAGCTTGACAAACAGACAAAAGCTCTGTGTATTCAGAAAACAAAGTTGTGTTACCTCTCCAAAGGTGATATAAGTGAGCTTTTATAGGTTTCGTGTGGCACAATCCAAGTAGGACTCTTATTCCTCTATGTAGAGTCCTCCAAGGATTCATACTCCTGGAAGATAATGTTTATCCTCCAACACTCCCCTCACTGCTTAAACCAAGTGAGATGGTTTTACTTCGGAAAGATATCATATAACCGAAATAGCATTTCTCTATCAGACAGGCTGTACGACCGAGCTAACCCACCGCTCGAATTTGTCTTCCCATGTCCTTACCTCGGCTCCTCATGCCGAGGTCGAGTTAGCCGTACCATGCCTTAACCAGTCTAACGATTACATCGGTTCTCCGTAACCTTTCTCCTACCTCGGCCTCATATGCAAAGGCCGAGCTATCCATAGAAGAATTAAGCCAAGCTAATCTTTACTTAGGTCCTAAAACAGGCCCAATATACCTCGGTTCCAAACAGCGCGACCGAGCTTACAAACAATAGAAACCGGACTAAGCATCCTTACTCCGGCAGCAATCTTATACTTCGGCCCGGACCACCACATAGCCCATCCTCTCAGCTTTCTCAATACGGCCCAAAGAGCGGCCCACCATCTTAGCTCAGCCCCATTTATTTGTATAAATTACCCTCTCAGTTCTGATAAAACAAAATTAATAAAAATGCCTTTAGTTAAAAGATAATTTCATAGAGATCAAAAGATTGTTTTGGTGGATGAGTTATTTTTTGCCTTGCTAGAATTAGCTCTCGTACTTTTAACTAGCATTTTCTTCACGAAATCTCATTAAAGTATGGAAGATAAATTCGAGTATTAATAATAGGAAAATGATTTGTTCCCCTAAAAATGTCCCTCCTAATCCCCCTAATGCCCAAAACGACGTCGTTTTGGGCATTTTTTTTTTTTTTTTTTTGCCTTGTTTGCAATTTTCGGGGGATTAGGGGGGCCCCAATTTCGAGGGATCTAGCAGGGCTCGGCTCTTAATAATAAGAGTGATAAACCATCTCTTGTTCGGGTCAGGGGTCATGGTCCACGATATTCCCTGTTCAAGTCAGGGGTCGGAAAAACATAGGTTGCGTTTGGTAGAATTTTTTAAATATGATTTGAGAATATGAGTTATATTTTGAGTGGTGAGTTTTGTAATTATGATTTGAATGTAGAAAATTTATTTGGTGAATAAGTTTTAAAAAGAGTTTTTGAATTGAGTGGTGTGACATAATTTTTGTACAAAAACTTATAACTCGTAACTAAACATACAACCTAAAATTCTATTCAAAATGCAAAAAAAAATTTAAAAAATTGAAAATATTTTGTATTTAACATATAAAAGTAACAAGTGCAAAATAATAAAATAAAATAAAATCAAGAACACTATTCCGGTCAACCGGCCAGAGTCTAAGGGGACATCCGGGTACACGAATTTTCAAACACAGGTGTGAAAATGTGTTTTGAAAATTATAAACAAACGCTGCACTCAAACTAAAAGGTAGAATCATGATTCAAAAACTGTACCAAACATAGCCATAATGTCTTTGGGATTGGATTGGGTCAGTTATTGGTAGCGTTTGGTTTACTTTTCAAAACTTAATTCTATTTTTAAATCATGATTTAGATAAACACATGTTAATCAAACATATTTTTAAAATACAACGCAAAATTACTTTCAAAACTCCTCTTTTCTTTTTTTCTTATTTGTTGTTATTGTCATTATTCAATCAATCAATCATTTTTTCTCTCTCATCTCTCCTCTCACATACTCTCACATTCTATAGATCAATCAATAAATAAAAAAAAATTACAAATCATCCAAAAGCTATTGTCAAAACTCATAACCAAACAAATTTTCACTTTTCAAATTATGATTCAAAAATTCAAAACTTAAAAGACAATTCCATACTCAAATCATAATTTGACAACTAAAATTGTCATTTTTAGGTATTACTATGTTGCATTATGCAGCTTTCCTTTATTCCCTTTCTATCTATTTTTTGTTTTTGTGTTTTTGTTTTTGTTTTTGTTCTTGTTCATAACCCATAAAATAAAAATAAATAAATAAATAAAAACACAAACTTCTCAATTGTGGTATATGGATTGTGCACTTTGTAAAATATACATATTGCATTATTTTTCATAGGTTTTTGATAAAACCATAAATAAAATTAAGTTTTTTGGATTATTTTGCTAAATATGTTTCCTATAGTATGAGACAATAGAAAATTGTACCATAATTTTTTTTATCCAGTTACAGATGCTTTTGTTTGATAAAAGTTGCTTAATTTTTACAATATATATAAATTTTATGTAAATTGAAATTAGTTCTAAAAGTGTAATTCATAATGTTTTAATGGGAATGAGTAAAAGTAAATAAAACATAGCACTATAAAAATTTGAACTTTTTCTATAACAATTTATCAAAAATAAAACTTAATTGTTCACGTTGTAATTTGATGACCCTACGAAAAAAGAAAAAAGAAAATAAATAAGTAAAAAATTCTAAGGTGTACTGCAATGTATATGGGTGCAATCCTTTGGCAACCTCCTAAAGGAGTAATGTTTTTAGAAGAGGAGGAAGAGAAGAAACCCTAGTTTGTTGGCCCTATCTTCTTCCTCCTAATCACAACTCCTGCTAAAGCCTTAAAATTGTCTTTCTGATTTTGTAATTTAAAAAGGTGAAAGGCCAAAATATTCTTTGCTCAATTCATTTTCCTACTTAAGAAAAATAAATAAATAAGTGCATTTTCTCACCAAAAATCACTATCTCATCAAAAAGCCAAAAATCTCAATTTTCTACAAAAAAGCCTAAAAAATCATTTGAAAATAAGATTGTTGCATTTTAATGCAATAGTATGAAGGCCATATTGGTTATTTTTCATTAAAAAGCTAATACATGGTTACCCAAAAAAAGGCATTATTAAGTTTTTTATGAAAAAAAAAAAAAACAAACAAACAAAGGCATGGCAAACAACCTAAATTTCCTTCACCCAAAAAAACAACCTAAATTTTTTCTGCCAAAATTTTTTATAGACTATTTTTCAGCCAAAAAGTCAATTTTAAACCAACTTCCAAGTGAGGCTTGAATCAGTTGAAATGATTTTTGCTAGGGTCCAAATAAGATGAAGCATGCAAACTAAAATCTGTAATACAATGTTGTAATTGACATATCTAAGGCCTCATTTGCAACTTTAAGTTTTAACAAAAAAATTAAAAAGTCACTATAAGTTATCACATCACTCTCTCTACATTTCTATACATCTTTTCGTAAAAAGCTAAAAAATTACTAAACAAACTTGTTCCAAACGAGGCCAAAATTTATTGCAAAATAGGATGCATTACAATTTACAAGAGCAATTTTCTCATATTTTATTAAACTAAAAGAGAAAATTATCCTTTGGCAAAGTTATGCAAACTGGATGTTACTACCAAGGTTGCAAATCTCTGCTGCCCTCTCTGTTGACAACACTAGCAACTTCAGCAGTCCAAAACTCATGGTTCTCATCTAGGCCCAAATCGTCACTATTCTCATCATCACTACCACCACCAGCATCATCATCAGAATCGTCAGATTCAAATAAATCATCTAAACCATCATCATAATCATCGTCACCAACGGCATAAACACCATAATGTTCGTTATCAACTTCATCATCAACATAGTTGTTAATGATACCATTTCTCCTCTCTCGCCTCATTCGCTTCGCTTCCCTAACCAACTCCATTAGCTGATCCTTTATGACCAAAATCTCATCCTTCTCTATAAGCGAGCCCTTATCGTCATAGCCCTCCACCAAAAAGACCGAGTCCCTCTGTCCCTTCAAACTCACATAGAACAACTCCGGGTGCCTCACCAGCATCCCCCGCAACTTGTTGGGCAGCCCAAACTCCTTCCTATAATGTGTCAAGTGATCTACCAAAGTCCTCTTCTCAACCATCATTCCCAAAACCTCCCTCACCACTGCACATGCCCTCTTCTCTGACTCAATGGACTCTTTCGCTAATTGCCCCATGGGGGTTTTGTATGGGCACATATCAGGCAATTCTCCAAACTTGATCAGAAATTCACGGTGAGGTCTTTTCACATTTAGCCCCTTTCGGAGTCTCAAATGCTTGAATTTCAAAGGTCTATCTACAATTAACCCGGATTTAACTTCAAGAGCAGGTAAAGGGTTGGCTAGATGTGGGTCCCACGAGACAAGCTCAAGTGCCCGGCCATAGGAGGTGTCAACTGTCTTGAATTTTTCTGGGTGGCCATTGCAGAGCTTGGATCGAAAACTAGGTGGAAGGCCAAGATCGGGGGCAAGGTGAACAAGCTTTGATAAGAGGAGACGGTGGTGGGAGGAGAGCATGAGAAGTTTCTGGAGTTTTCCGGCCAAGGTTACAGACATGGTTGATTTGAGATTTGATTCTCGAGCCACAAGTGCTGATGCAGCTGGGGTAAAACGAACACAGAGTTGAGAGTATGATTTTGTTGCGTTAAGAGGAGTTGGGGGCGTTGGGATTGTGAAGAGTTCAAAAATTGAAGGGTAACGATGGATCATAGAGAGGAGGGAACGAGGCTTTGGTAGGGATAGATAGGAGCGGCATTTGGAAAGAATGTGGATTGGCATGTAATGCTTTGGTTTTGAAAGAAGTAGGGTCTTTAATTTTTGTACAAAACGAATCTTGTTATGCTTCACCACTTGCCTATCTAGCGATCGATCACGAACAATTTTGAGAGATGAATGAGATACTGAAATCGAGAGACTTTTGTAGCTCCTGTTATTACCATAATTTCTATTAATGGCATTAGGCTTCAATAGAGGCACAGGTGGAAGGAACTCCGAGTTGAGGGAAATCATTGGTCTATCTCTTCGAGACGACACGGATAGGGAAAATGCCATTTTTCAGGCTTGTTGAGCCCTGCACAAAATGAATGCAATGATAGAAAAAAAATAAATTGGGGACATATGGCACATCTCTCTTAGACAAGACTAGTGCTACAAATGAGCCCAGCTGCTCACAAGCTTGGCTTGTTATGTATAAAATGAGCTCGAGCTAGATTTTTAGGCTTGTTTAAGCTCGAGCTAGAATAAGCTCGGTCTATTTATTATAATTTAAATAATACAAAATGTGTTATATATGCATATTTAATATAGAATAATATTTAACGAGCCAACCGAGCTTAACTATTGAGCCAAACTTTTTCTTCATTATCAAGCTTTGAGCCAAGGTCAAGCATGATTAGTGCTACGAGCTGAGCCAAGCTCAAGCCTTGCAAAGCTCAACTAGACTTGGCTCAACTCGTTTGAACTAACATGTTTACAAACAAACAAATACGGCAAGCAAAATTATAGCTGTGATGGTCTTCTTACTTGCTATATTTCCATCTGTCACAATTATAGTATGAAAATGGTGTTGGATGCAGTCACTATTGCTGCTACAATCTGTAGAGAGACAAAAATAATAATAATAAAATTTAATTAAAAAAAAATTAATGTGTGTTTGGGAGGGAAAAGATTGGATACACACCTAACCTTTGCATAGTGCACAAAGTGGTTGTCCCAAGACTTAAACTCATAACTCAAGGTTATTAGGCCAACATTTTACCATTGACATAAATTTTATGCCAGTAAAAAAACACATTATTGGGATTTCGTGACATGAACATCAAGTGTTGTTCTATGTTGGGCACTTGATCAAACAGCAGGTGAGCACAATGGAAGTTGTCTGCTTTCTTTAATTAAAAAGGGCATATGCATAGAAAGGCTTGGAATCTATCGATGAAGAAATATTCAGAAAATCCAAACTACGATGAAAAAAACCCTTGATCAAATTTTTTTTTTCCAATCTAATTGGATTCCAAATTTGAGTAAAAGTTCGATTTGATATGAAGTACAATTTTTTTCTTCAAAATCTTTTTAAAAATTTCCCTCTTATGATTTGATGAACATTTTATGAAAGAATTGGAGATGGCTTTTGAACACAGTTAGAAATGCACAACCCCAAAGCTCATTTTCTATGATTTGTCAGAAGCTCATGACATTGGTAGTGTGGTTTAATAAATGACAATAATTTCATGGAACTTCTGAAATCCCAAAAACAATAAGAAAAAAACCAAAAAACAAAAAAGAAATCTTGAATTTATAACACTAAAAACACAAAAAGAAAAAAGGCTTCAATCAATGGCAAAAAAGGAATTTGTAAGGAATTCAAACAGAGTGGTCTGTGTTCTTCAGACTTGAGCTTTTTCTATGGTGATCAACCAAAACATTGAAAATAGACTCGGAGATAAAGAGCCATCTGACCCGTAGATGATGACCAGAGAAACTTGGAATTGAATCTTGTCGCGTCAGAGCTCCGGCGATCTCTTCCTCCTTTTTCTTCTTCTTCTTCTTCGTCTTGTCTCGCTCTAGCTTTCAGGTTCTCTCTCCTATGGCTGGGGTTTGTTCCATTTAAATAGAATTAGAACAATAATTGAGAAATTCGATCCAAAAATCAGCTACAGATAAAGAATCAAGTACTTAACTATCAAATTCCTTTAAATTTAAAGATTTGAGAATTCGACTAAGCATCCAAGTTTACCCTTCAACAACCCAGAAATCTTTTATACCAAAGAAAGATAATACCCACAAGGAATTACGAGTTCAATACCAGAACTGCACTTATAACTCCATTTAAAAACAATTGGAAAAGGATTAGAAACTCGATCCCAACAACCACCAGATTGAGAGAGAGAATACAAATAAAAGAATCAAGAACTTAACTATCAAATTCCTTAAAATTTCAAGATTTGAGAATTCAGCCAAGCACTCAACTTTACCCTCTAACAACCCAGGAAGCTTTGATACCACAAGGAATTGGGAATTAAACACTAGAACTGCAATTCTAAATCAACTTTAAAGATAAATAGAATCGATCAAGAATCTCAACAAGATTTAGAAATTTGATTCCAAGAAACAACACCAGAAAGCAAGAAAGGAAACAGAGTGTGTGGGTGAATGAGACAGACTTCACATAAAGAATTAACAACTATCAAAATCTGTAAAATTTAAAGATTTGATAATCCAACTAAGTAAATAAATACCTTATAATTCTTTGCTGCAAATTGGTTAAAACGCCTCCAACACTGAGATTGTAACCTGATTGAGTGTAGTCATGGCCTTGATTGTGTAGGAATCAAAGGAACCCAGTAGAGAGAAATCAAAGAATAGAAAATCAAAGAGAGAGTGATAGAAAAAAAAACCCCTAGAAAGAGAGAGTGAAGAACACCCAGAAATGCTATTGGAGAGAGAGAGAGCTGCCCCCGGAAAAGAAATGGAAGGGAGGATTACCAGACTACCTAAATTTTATGCTAAAAGATCAGGGCAAATTACCGACACGCCTCGACATTTGATTAAAATACTTAATTTGTTAAGATTTGAGAAATTATATTTCTGTCACTTAAAATTTATATTTGTATAATAAATTACTTTATGAGATTTATATTTACATAAGAAATTACTCCCTTATTTATCATACAAATATAAATTTTATGAAACAATTTTTAATTTTTCAAATCTCAAAAATAAATTTATATTTTAATCAAACTTCAAGGGCGTTAATAATTTACTCAAAATATCATTAAAAAATCCAGGAACACTTTTTTATCTACTATCCCAACAAATTTCCTAATATTTTTCTATTCTATTAAAATAATATTTTTAATTACTTTTAAATTTAAATATTTTTTAATAATAAAATAATAAAAACACAAGCAACAACACAACATGTGCTAATGGAAGAGGAAAGCAAATAGGGGCGGACAACCGATCGGCCGACCGGTTAAGTTAATTTTAGATATTTTTCTTTTTTAATTCCAAGACATTCATGGGACATCTGAAGTGATGTCTGAGAGACGTTGGGAAGTGCATCTTTTTCTCCTTCAATGAAATAAAATAATAATTTATCAGATATGAGGAAGCTACAATGACTCTTTACAAATAATGAGTCATGTTAAGTTATCAAACGGGGCCTTATATTTAAGGGATTGGATAAAAGAAATGTTGGAGTTGTATTGACAGAAAATGAGGTAATATAAGAAAAGATATGGGAATGCTCTTACTTTGCCTCAATTTATTTTATTTATAATTTGACTTAAAAAAATTCTCAAAACTTTTAATGAGTTTAAAAAATAAAAAGTAACTTTATAATAAGGATTATTACACCAAAATTTCATCAATTATTAATGAATATCATTTTGCTCTCTTCTTATTCTGCTTTGTGTCTCCAAATGCCTCATTTCAAATCTTTTTTTTTTCTCTTTTTCCTACCTTCGTTATCCATCATTGAAATCAATTTGATTTTTGTGGGCAATTTAATTTGTGTAAAATTGGGTAGATGTGAGATGTACGCAGGTAGGGATAATGGAAATAGACTTTTTTTGGTTTTTTCCTTCTTTTTTTTTAAGATAATTAAGTTGCCCAAAAAAGAGTTATGACGCATTCGAAACAACCAAAGAAGCCAGATCAGTTGGGACCTCCTCATCTACACCCCAAGCTTGAAAGCTGCTTTGTCTTCCTAACCAATCCATGCACAACCGAATTAGCCTTGCGAGGAACATGAGTAAAGCCATGCCAACGAAATCCTCAACGTGAATGTGAAGTGCCTTAAAGAATATGCCCAAACTGTGAGAGCCAAAAGTCATTCAACTTAAAAGCTCTCACAATATTCAACGAAGAAAAATATTTCATACCACTAATTTAACACCACTAATACATCACTAATGACGTGGCATCATGTGGACCTCACCACTAATGTGATAGCTTGGCCTTTATTTTTATTTTTTTACACTGTCACCTCATTAGTGGTACTTTTAGAGCTTCCAATTTAATACTGTTAGAAATTGGGTGTCCATGTGCCATGACCCTTTTGTGCCTTATCCATATAAGTTTTGAATTTAAATTCAAAACCTATTTGGATAACCCACTCTTGATATCTATATCTATCATATCAACTGATATGGATAGATTGATATATATAGTTATATATGTGATTTTATATTTTATATAATATAATGAAATCAGATACCTTATGTGGTTTTTTACCCATAACATTTTTTATATACTCTCTCTCTAACTCTTTCCCATTATGAGAACAATCCAGCCTTTGCACTGTGACTTGTGTGAGTGATACTCATATTGTGGTATCACTCCACTGCTGGGAGTTCGTTGTTCGCATTTATTGAAGCACGTGATTTACCCATAAGATTCTTCGCTTCTAACACCTAATGTATGATCTGAAATATTTTTTCATTGCGTTATACTTGTTTTACATTGGTATTAGAGCCAATATGAATATTTTCGTGCTTATTTTTTTTTTAAATCATGTATGTAATTTTATATAAATATATACACATTATATGCATGAAAATTAATGAAGGAGGAAGTTGATGTGCAGGGTTTCTGCACTTCCACTCTCATTAGATTGATAGTGTAAAACACCTCATTTTTATGTTCATTAAATGTCTTTTAAGAGACCACAAATATTTTTATTTTGGAAAATGGAGTCCGGAAGTACCAAAATTAGACCAGAAAACATCCCGGAAGGCGGTGCGTGAGCCACACACACCAGATGACGCCGTTAGCGGCGGGCACACGTTGTCACACGCTTCCACGCACCAAGCGCGCCTCCCACGCACTGTCTGCGTCGTCCACGCTACGTAAGCCCATCGCTGAGCCGCCACGCCGTTTTCCCCGCTGGCTTGGCTGGTTTGGCAACTGGGTACAAGGTTCTGTTTGTTTGTTTTAAAAATTCAGAATTGCTTTAAATGATCATAAGTAATTCGTTATAGTTTTGTTTTAAGTTTGGTTGATACTGTTAGACTCATAATTAAATTTTCTATCTTCTGTAAAATTTTCAAAATTTTATGAAAATAAAAAATATTTTTCCTGAAATAATAATTCATTATTTCTGCTTTAAAATGCATCCGGTGTTGCATAATTAAGTTTCTGGAGCTGAAATTTTTACTATAGACCACTGTAATTGTTTAATATTTACTGGTATGGTTGTTACATTTTCCCAGATTCTGGAATGTTTATTTATGATTTTATGTGTGTTTATTAATTATTTAAAATTCTAGAAAATATCAGAAAATTCCAGAAAAATTTCAGAAGTGATATCCTTTCTGTTATGGCATAATCTGAATATTAAACACAACACATTGTTATTTTTTGCCTAGAGTTTCTAATATGTTGTAATTAGAATAGCATGATTAATTGTTTTTTATTTAAATTTCATTATTAAATGTAACATAGCATAAGTTGATTGTGAATCTACATTAAGATACTATTGTATGGAATTAGAATATTTTATCATGCTTTAGACATGCCATAGTCAGTAGGAGGTTGTTCGGTTGAGAGAAATCTTTGTAGATTTACTCCCGAAAACTAATATTTTGTGCATAAATTAAATTAAATTTTGGATAATTGTCACCTGTGGCGCAAGAGATGATTACGAGCATAGCGAATTTTCGATCTTGCGACTTGTGTAATATTGTCACTATTTAATTTAGATTTTTGCGGCAAAATTATATTATGCTAATCAAATTAATCCAAATAGGAATTTCTCTCTAAATTGACTTAGCTTATGGAAGTTAATTTGGTTGACATAGACTTAGTAGAGATGTTCAAATGTGAACAATGTAATCCCATTCTTTAGATGAGCAAAAGTCTTAGAGACTTTAGGTCAGACCTTAATTGAGCCAAAGTAAGGAAATATGACTCAAAGTCGCCCTAGTTTTGTTGCCTTGTTTGGCACAATAAAAACTGATGTGTGCGCTATGGTTAGCGGCATGCTATGTAGCTTTGATTGGCGAGTTTTGGAGTTGTGAAATTAGTAAGCCCTCAATAGATCTGTATATGATCTTGACTATTGAGCTGTGAGGATTGACTTTATAATTTGACTTGTAATGATGTTGCATCATTGGATGAAGTAACATTCAAGAGTTACATCATCCAAGAAATGCGAGCTTACATGAGCTAGTCATTAAGTGTAAGACAAGTAGCCAGTACGAGCAATGTTTTTGCTCTCTACCCAATTATTGGGAGTGGATGGAGCAAAATTTCACGCACTATAATAGTGTGCATTAAAGTATCACTTGAAGTTACAAGATTAGCGCTTAGTAGCAGCAAAATCTATTAATACTAAGTGAAAAGATTAGCGCTAATTGGCTGCAAAATCTATTAGGATTGCCAACTTGTCTAAGTCTGGACACTTACTTTTTCCATAGTTAAATGCAAGACATGAGGAAGTGCTTCTTTGTATGATTTCTTAGCTAGGCTAACGTTTTTTTTTTTTTGAATAACGTTTACCACTAAGCGCAAATGTTGCAGCATAGTAATGAAAAGGTTAAGGCCGACAAGGTTATAATGACTCTAAGATTTTGACACATAGCTTGTGAGAGCATTGTGTTAGACTCTTTAGCATAATTCGCGCTTAAGTTACTTCAGGAGCTGTCAGAGATTAATAGCTTATTCTCTCCTTCTTATGGATTGTAGAATTAATTACAAGTAACTATGAAGCGAGAAACAGAGATGGCAAGAGGAGTATCATCATCTTTCAACTAGATGCAGTAAAGTGTATGGAGAGTAAAATTGACTTGAAGGTGCAGGGGATTGGCACTTACTAGTTAAATTTGCGACTTAGGCGCACTTGATATCTCCATGATATCCTTTTATGATCTAGTGAACATGAATTAGTCGTGAGTCATTACCTAGTTGGGCCTAAACCTTTTAAACTTGTCTTTGAGAACTTACACATTAGAATGATTGGAATTAGTTTATGACATTGGACATAAACCGGTGGTTTGTTATACTTAATCACATTAATGAGAAGATGACATGGATGGTTTGAGTAGGCCCTCTCGGGCCTACTCGCTTGTGACATCCTGCTCTCATATGAATGTGTAACTTTGTTCGCAATGGTTGCGCACAAGAAAGTAGGAAAGCCGTAGAAGGTCATTTGTATTGGCGCATTTAGTCCACTATGATATTTGTGACTAGATATGTGTAAGGGTATGATAGCTAAGCCTCAATCTCGACATATTTATAGATTTCCATACGCATCTGAGTCAAGACTATTTGATCTCCCATAAGTCAAAAGTTTTGAGATGATTTTTGATATTGCACATATGAGGTTGAGATCAATTAGATAACAACTTTCGTGCTTTTAGTTTTGACCAAGGTGGCAAGTATCTATTTGAGTTATTTTAGAAAACTCTGTGAAGAGAAACGAATGCTTAGAAAATTGATTATTCCTAGTACTCAACAACACAATGGTGTAGTAGAGATAAGGAATTAAGTATTAGGTGGATAATGGCGCAAAATGTTTCCCAATTGGGAATTGTACTAGTTTGTTGCCTATATCTCTAACTACGTGCCCTTCATATCAGATTTTACACTCCATTTGAGTAATGGGTTAGCGGAGAGCCATCTATGGGCGATCTGTAACTTATTAAGCAGCTTATCTTTATTTTACTTCTCATAAGGTTGCAAAGTTAAGACCTAAGGTTCTATAGTGCATTATTGTATGCTGTCTTGTAAACACATAGGGTCATGTGGCGCATTATTGTATGCTGTTATGTAAACCCTCCAGGTCATGTGCATATAGGTAAGCAGCTTTGTGGTAGTGTAACTAAGTCATATAAAGTTTTCTTAGTAAAGGTGACGTGAATAGAGTTTTGGAACTCTATAAGATAGAGAATTCTAAGTATAACGCTTTATGTTGCCTAGTTGAGAATGGAGAGAAATTTCCAATATCCTAGGGACAGTGGGAGCAATGTGCTTACTAATGGATTACTCCATTAGAGAAGAATACTTTACATTCTTAGTTGTGTGGTAGCAAATGTGAAAATTTTCCACGTCATCACTGGGTGATTGAGAGAGAAACATTCATGATTGCTCCGCAAGATGATAAAGAACCTATGATCATTCCAAAGGCTCTAGTCCTCTGTTTTTAGAAAGTGGATCAATGTTGCGCAGTTTAAGACAAAGTCTTTGAGGATTAACCATTTCTATAATTTGGTTGACTTTTCATTATGACGCAAAACTGTTTTAAAGTTATGCGTAATTTGGATATCATTGTTGAAGCATAAGGCTCGCTAGATACCGAAAAGTCGCACCATTGAGGAATGTGTAGACCATGAGAAGACTTCCACTTGGGGAGTGAAGTTATTTCGACTTAGGCTATGATTGACATAAGTTCGGAACATTGATTTATGGACGTTGTGACCTAACTTCTCGTTGGAGAATTGGATAAGTAGATCCATAGGGATTTACCTTCTGCTTTTATGGTGAAAAGTTAGGAGCGCAAAAAGGTTGCTAGTTCCAATAAATTTTTTACAGCCTAAAACAATTATCCAAATAGTGGTTCTTAGATTTCGTCAAGCCATGATAGGCCAACGATGATCGATGAAGACCACTGAGGCATGATCAATGGTCTAAAAAAAGTTTTTCCTTACTTAGTCATTATAAGCCAGGAATTTATAAGGTTATCGCCACCTAGGGTGGGTAGTCCTCTATTTTAGATATGATGGACATGGCTGATATAATTTATATGTTCGGATGTACGATCCTTAGGGATTGTTTTGGGAGAATTCCCAGTTTGTCTTTGATGACTTACATAAGGAATGTCCTAGAATGATTCTAGATGCAAAATTGCAAACCCATTGACTTACTTATCGGTAAAAGGAAGAGCCTTAGCTATTAAGTGAATCCTCAGATTGTCTTTGGGAGAAACAGATGACCTATATTCCTTGATCTTTTTTTTTTTTTTTTTTTTTTTTTTTTTTTTTTTTTATGAGAGCCTAAAGTACGCTATGTGGGCGTATTCGGCATGATAACTGTTATCTTTGGTAAATGGTCAACTGAGTTGTTTAGACATTGACCTTGCTCATTAGACTATGGATAGAATGCTTTACTAGTAGTATATAATTTGCCCATTGTAAGATTCAATGCGCTAGTTGGACGAATCTGCGCTGGTTGGGCGCATCCAGAATGAACGCAAATTGGTCACCAAAATATCTTTAGAGAGATTATTGCGCAAGAGGTAGTGATCTTGAATCACTTCATGTGAGGCACACATGGTAGATTCCGTTGTATATACTTATCGCAAGAGGTGTTGATAAGGCTTATGTTTGGAATCTAGAATTGCGCAAGCTGTCGTCATTTTTTTTAAAATCGATCACTTATTTGTTGTGAGATAGTGGGATGTTGACACTATTATGGTTTGTATCATAATAATTAGTAGGATGATGATGTCAGCAGGCAAGATTGGCCCACTCACACGAGCAATCGCCCTTGGCGCTTAGAAGCGAGCAAGGATGAGACTAGTGGTTTATTTTTATTTGAAGCCAAGAGAGGCTTAAATTATCCATTATGTATGTCGCATTGGTTACAACCAAGATGAGGTCATGTTAAGGACCAAACATGGATGTTAGTACCCACTTTCCATGTTGTGCCTATAATGATTAGCCATATGTGAGATCTCATTTGGCGCCTAGAAGGCGAGCAAATAAAGAATTTGGGTTAGACGCTAGAAAACGATTAGACTAAGATATGTACGGTGTATCGAGTATGACGTCACTCTTTTGGAAGAGTTACTCCACCATAACATGTATTCATACAATATGTGCTTGGCAACCGAGTAATGAGGTGAGATAATGGATCCCTGTTTCCTCACCGTGTGAGTCTTACATGTCATTATTGATATGACTTTCGTTTATGTACTCTTTTGTGACCTTTGACTATGTTATAAGGTAAGGAGTTGATGTTCTGCTACTTTGGTATGTTGCCTACGGTCATATATGATTCAGCTTTAAGGGACATCACTGGAAAAACGGTCAATCCTAAACTAAATGGCATGAGGGCAAAGGGAAGATCATCTAGTATTATACCACTGTTGTATATTCACTGCCGGGAACTCACACCGCTCTGTATGAGAGGCGGATTGAGTGTGAATATATTGCAAGAATTGAGAGGGTCAAATATGCTCTTTTGAGGGATTATAGATATTTTTTTTTTGGACCAGTGTAATTAGATCGGTTTGGGGTATATGAGACATTATTTTTATTTTTGGGTTGATATCTCTATGCTGGCTCTTTTTTTGGAGTTTCTAATATAAAGCTCCCACATGCAGGTGTTCTCAGCGGTCGTACGGTGTATTGGCTAGTATGAGATTGTTTATATTTGGGGAGATTGAGATAGAGATGTGACTGTGTCATGCCAACTCATGTGCAAGTGAGAGATGTTAGAAATTGGGTACCCATGTGGCATGACCCTTTTGTGCCTTATCCATGTAAGTTTTGAATTTGAATTCAAAACCTTTTTGGATAACCCACTCTTGATATCCATATCTATCATATCAACTGATATGCATAAATTGATATATATGGTTATATATCTAATTTTATATTTTATATAATATATTGAAATTAGATACGTTATGTGGTTTTTTACCCATAACATTTTTTATATACTCTCTCTTTAACTCTTTCCTATTATGAGAACGATCCAGCCTTTGCACTGTGACTTGTGTGGGTGATACTCATATTGTGGTATTACTCCACTGTTGGGAGTTCGTTGTTCGCATTTATTGAAGCACGTGATTTACCCACAAGATTCTTCGCTTCTAACACCTAAGGTATGATCTGAAATATTTTTCCGCTGCGTTATACTTGTTTTACAAATGCTCTAAATCAGAACTGATTCAACGAATCCCCTTAAAAAAGAACCTCCTGAAGCCCCAACTCTCAAGCCAACTCCATGGCCCTTGCAGTTACAAATGCCTCGGCACAATCCGTATCAACCCAACTTTGAATCTTTTCAGATTTTTTTCGAAAATGGACTTTAATGTATGCGTTTTGATAGGTAGATTAGTGACTTTGGGATTGTTTGTTCCAAATTATAATTTATTTTAATTTAGGAGTCTGTTTCAGACGATTTGGTGTAACTTATGCTTATAATTTATTAGACAAAAACAACTTAAGTAAGCTAAAAAATCTAATTATTTGAAAACTAACAGAAGAGTATTTTTAATTTCTACTTTTTAATTATTAACTTTCAATTTAAAAAGATTTCCACTAACCAGGGCCTTTGTAAGATGAATATTATGTACCGTTAAGTTAATTGAATGGATTGACGTGGCTTTAGTTAGGTTGATTGGAGGTGGCAATGAATGGTAGTCCACAGACATGATGATGTTTTATTTGTAAGAAGTGGCATATAGCTTTTTTTAGTAAAAGGATAATGCGTAATATATGAAGTGGTGGTGCATGAAAAATGGGTAGGTATAGCATAAACATGGTGGTGGTGGATCTTATATATGTGGAATTAATTAATGGCATGGAAGGTGGTGACTCTCGTGCAGTGATGGATTTAGGGGGTGAGGGGTGGCCGTACTCTTAAAAAATTGAAAAATATCATATATCATATTAGAAATTTTAAAATAATTTAAAATAATAATAGTTAGTACTCTTAATTTTTTTTAAATAATTTTAAAATTATATAGAGTAGTCCTCTGATTTTTTAAATTATAAAGTAATCTATAAAATTGTAATTTTAAACCCGTCACTAATTTCACAATATGACAAGACGATGTAGTTGTGAAGGTTTAAGATGGTGTGACAATTAAGTATAATTATGAAATTTTGTGTGCTTGTATGAAACAATAATATTTTTAGTGGTGATGGTTAGAGTGGTGGCAGCCACTAATGATAGTTAGATGTGATAATATGTGATTGATGATGAAAGAAAAGACAGTTATGGAGATATGATGAAGTGACAGTTATTGAGTGGTTAATGGTGTTGGTGACAAATTGTGGTTTTGGGTGCGGGTTGTGGATGACGTGTTTGTGGATTGGTTCAATTTGATTGTAAATTAGAAATCAAACCAATCCCTCCTACTATATATATGAAAAAGAAAATAAAATAAAATAAATAGAATCATAATCAAATTATTGACCCTATGTGACCATATCGAAACAAGCCATAGGAATCAATTTGGTTTGGTGAGGTTCTACAATTCATCAATTCTCTCTCTCTATTCGGTATGATTTTCGAATTTTTATATAATAAGAGATATGGTATATATATCATAATTATAAACAAAGTAATAACAACTAACAAAGTTGAATTGGTTGAAGAATATCAATTCCACCACTAAAATTAGTATTGAAATATTTTTAAAAATTGAAAAATATATCATTGTTCAATATTTTTTGATTGGTAAAAATTAATGTTTAGTTGTTAAATTAGTACATTTGAGGAATTGAAACTCATACTCGTATACTTTATAAGAAAATTATACATTTCCATTTCATTTCTAAGACTGGAATCTAAGACCTCAATTTTAAGAGAGACTTTGTAGCCAAAGGACTAGCCAACTAGGTAAAAACCACTTGATTTTATCATAGTTCAATTTGGTTTAAAATTGTAACTGAAACCTTAAAATCATGAATCAGACAGATTCTAGTGGTTTAACCATTTTTGAAATTGAAGCCATGACTGAAACTAATAAAAATCGAGCCAAACCAAATTAGCAATTTGGATTGAATTGGATTGATTTATCGATTCTACATATTTTCTTGAATAATATATGATGGCCAGAAAGTTGATTTTGAGATAAACGAGAAATATGTTTTATTTATTTATTTATTCTGATTAAGCAGAAATATAACAAACAAGAGTTTATAAAGATATTAGGAGATTGTTTGGGAGGTTCTAAATAATTGTATTTTTTTACTTTTTATGAATATGGGTTGGATTTGAAGTGATGTGGTGGAGAGGTGAGTGACTTAAATAAGATGATGTGACTTAAATAGGATAGTGACTTTTTGATTTTTTTTTGAAGATGCCAAACTTAGCCTAGATCTTCTCACAAGACAAGTTGATCATGTCTACAATAAGCAAACTAGCAATTTGGCCAGGAGGGTCTTCAAAAACTACCAACGGCTCTTGATAATTTACACCTATAATTTATCAGCACATTGATTTCCTTCACATGGGAGATGACTCAAGATACACTCATATCTTTTTACAAGAAATTTGACATTTTTAGACAGGGCTTTTTAAGAAAAGTTTGATAGAATTTCGCCATTCAACAATCGAACTAGATGTTTTGAATCAGTTAGGTTCATGGGTATTGGGTGAGTTTGGAGGGTTGGGATATTAGGGAAGATTTTGGGTGAGTTTAGAGGGCTGGGATATTAGGAAGATTTTACCAATTTAGGGGAGCGAATGTAATTTCTAGAAATTTGTGGGTACCAATATAATGATAAATAACCTAGGGGGTTAGTGCAATTTTCCATAAAAATAGACGAATTGCAAGGCCTGGAAAGTGCATTTCATTGTTTCGAATTGCCAAGTCAAAAAAAAAGTTTCTGATTGACAGAACAGTCCAACAAACAATTCCTCTGTCTTCTTCGCCAAATCGATCATTCTCTGCTCACAGGTCTCTCTCTATCTATCTCTGGATATATAGGTATAGATTTTATGCAGTATATACGTATATTTATTTGCATATTGTATAGACGATTTGTCTCGGATCTTGCGTTTCGTTTTTCTCTTCAAGCAAATCTGATTCCAGTGACTTTCGCTCATTATCTTCATTTTGAAAGATAATATTTTTGGGTTTTGTGTTAAATTTGCAATTGTAGAAGAATTAGACATTAGGCAATTCATTGCTTTCTAATTGAAGGAGAAAGTGGCAATTATGGCTTAGTGTGGTTGCTATTTAGTGTTGAGATCTGTATCTGAAGTAATTTTGTTTATTTTCCATGCATTTTTTTTTTTGGGTTATGTGGGTGATAATTACTTGAGGAATATGTTTGGTATTTGGCATAACACAACTCTTTGAACAATTAGATTCTACTCAAGCTTTGTGATTTATGAAGAATATTCATATGCATTTTTCCATACACTTTAAGTTCCATGAAAAAGAGAAAAAAAAAAAAAAAAACTGTTTTGCATTATTTCATTTCATTCCATTTGGTTGATTATTGTAATTTATGCCCTTATGATGCCCCAATTCAATTATAGTTGATCTGGCAATTGTACTACCACTGACCGATAACCTGGTTTCTTCTTCAATTTAGGTCCAAATTTTGTCAACATTAGATAAAATTAATCACAGATATTGAGAAACCAACACCAAGATATTTTGTAAATGTTCTCACTTGAAATTGTTTTGATAAAAATTAAAGCTTCAATTTTTGACTGCATTAAATCACTTTTGAAGTTAAAGAAACAAGACTGAACTGTTTTATAGACCTTTTGATAATGTGGCATCTCAAATCTTAATAATGTTTTTGGAATATTGACTTTAACTAGGTTCAGTCATTGCAGCATAAAGGCTACTGTTTTTTATTATTTTAGTAGGGATAATTTTTTCCTAAAAGTGTTTTGCACCTCTAGGGAGATTTGTATGCATATAGACGTACATATCTATTGTATCATCTTTTTTTGGTAGACCACTTGAGTTCAAGCCTTCATTCTCTATGTTTCTTTCTCTCCTGTTCCTGGTTTAATTTCTCTTATTGGAATTGACACATAACCCTTCTCTCCCTCTCTCTCAAACATTTTTGATTGACAATAGACAAAAGTTCTTTTATCACAACTTTATTGTTTTGAGAATGACTGAATACTGATTATGTTGTATCTTAGTCTAGGCAGTTCCCATTCTAGTTATTCTTTTGGTTGGGGGAGATTTAGGCAGTTTAGAATGGCTTGTTTATTCTGGCATACTAAAGTGTGAATTTTGTCAATGTCTTTGGATTTTCCACTTTAGTTTTTTGGATTTTTTTTTTTTAAACCCATAGAAATTCTATGCAGAGTAGGTTTGTTTGATGAACGCTGTCGATGGGGATTCAGACAATGGGTTCTTATGGGAGTGGTCAACAGCCTCATCTACAGCCATTTTCAAGGCAAAACTCGTGGTTTGGCCTCACCCTTGAGGAAATTGATAATCAATTGGGAGACTTGGGCAAACCTCTGGGCAGCATGAACCTCGATGAATTGCTTAAAAATGTATGGACTGCTGAAGCAAATCAGTCTACTGGAATGGACACTGATAGTTCTTCTTCGGCATCTTCTCTTCAGCGACAGGCCAGTCTAAGCTTGGCTAGAGCTTTTTGTGGGAAGACAGTTGATGAGGTGTGGAGAGATATTCAACAAGGGCAGAAGATGAAAAATGTTGAGGAGATGAAAGGTCAAGAAAGAGAACAAACTCTCAGCGAGATAACTTTGGAAGACTTTTTGGTAAAAGCAGGGCTTTTTGCTGAAGTTTCATCAGGACCTTTTATACGAGCAGATAATGCAGTGACCTGTCAAAAGCCTCTGTCACAGATTGGCTTGTCACCAAGCACTTCAATTGACACACTATCAGATACACCTGCACCAGGCCGAAAGAGGCATGCCATAGACGCAATTGAGAGGACTATTGATAGGAGATTGAGGAGAAAGATCAAGAATAGGGAATCTGCTGCACGTTCACGAGCAAGAAAACAGGCAGGCTATTGAGATTTGTTGTTTTTCCTTTTGCAAAATCATTATGCATTGTTATTCTTCGTTCATTTGGTTGTGACCTTAGCAGATTTATGTTGTAATGTGCAGGCTTACCATAATGAGCTGGTAAACAAGGTTTCACGTCTTGAAGAGGAAAATATGAAGCTCTTGAGAGAAAAGGTCAGGATCTCTCGGTCTTTCTTTTGTGTTTAATCTATGTTTATTCTTTAA
Organism: Camellia lanceoleosa; assembly: GCA_025200525.1. Lineage (NCBI taxonomy): Eukaryota > Viridiplantae > Streptophyta > Magnoliopsida > Ericales > Theaceae > Camellia > Camellia lanceoleosa. The sequence goes on along the minus strand of CM045768.1, from coordinate 115,718,702 downwards.
AATGTGTAAATTTCCTTTTTTTGGTTGACTATTTTGTTTAATTTACTAAGTTTTGTTTTGGGGAAAACAAGGTATGAACATCACTTCACTTTGGGTAATCTAACCAAATCATTAATAATCTTTCTTATTTGACAAGCTTTTTCATGTTGTTAAATATGTTCATGATGGGACACGGCCTGAAAACAATGTTCCATGTAGATATTTATTTTACCATGAGATTAGAAAGGATTTAGAGAGTGATTTGATTAGTTTGCAATTTTAAATTTTAAAAACTGGTGGGAATGTATGTTTTAAAATGAACAGAAACAAGCTTATGAATAAGGGGAAGTTCTCCTGTGATAACCCTTTCCAAAACATACGTAACAATTTTTATTGGGTTCATTTGTGTGAATGTGCATTATTTAATTATAATTTCCTGGCTTTTATTGTTCACTGCAACCTGAATGTGAATGTTGAATTTCTGATATTAACCATGTAGAGTTGTGTTTTTCGAACTCTTGGGTTGGGAATTTACCTGGAGGAATTGTGGGATCACATGAATGACTTTTTCCATATAAAACCACTCTTTCATCCCTGCATCATGACAGTAACTCAACCCATCTTATATGTCTGATCTGCCAAATACTTCTCACCATCTCCGATCCACTTTTTCAATTTTGGTTTCTTGCAAAATTACAATATCCAAAGCATTCTTCACTAAAACTTCCATAACCACTTTCCTCTTCTTCCTAGACCCAAGGCCCCCTGCATTTCTACTTAACCCTAACCTTTGTACATAATTCCTGAGACCAAATTTCTTAATTCCCCAACCCCCTTAATTTTACCACTTTCCCATATGTAAAGTCTACCTCCTCACAAAACGTACCCCTCAACTCCAACCTCCTTCCTTACTGAAGACCAACCCATCAATTCTAATAATCTGCCCAACTGACTTAACCCTTCCTCATCAAGAGAAAAAGATGCATGCTTCATCAACTCCCTTAAAACATTTCATTTTTTTGACTAGCCTCTTTCACAATAGAATTACCCCCATCATCCAAATGAACAAGAAAGCTTCCCATACCCGAGGCATTTTCACAGTAACCTACCTTGACATTAGCATTAAAATCAAGACCAATGAGGTTAGGACTCTTGAATGGACCCCTACAGGCTTCCCATCACTTATGAAAGCATTATCCCCTGTATTGAGAACTAGACAAGAAGCTAACACAATATCCCCATTAGAAAACGGATAAGAAAGAAGTATCCCATTCCTTGTACCCCTTTTCTCATTTTGAACAACCTCGTTTGGGAACATGCTATTTTAGTAATTTTTGACTTTTGGCTAAAATATGAGGTACAAAAATTAGTATGTTTGGAATAACTTTTTGGTTTTTAGGAAAAGATATGCAAAAAGTAAAGAGAAAAGGGAATCTTTGACTTTCTGGTATAGGTTATAGGTTTTTTGGTTTTTTTCGTAATTTTTTGGCTTTTAGGCTAAAACCGTTTCATGCCAAACGACGCCTAAGTCCCTTAGAAGAAAAAGATCCTCAAATCCACATATCTCCGTAAGTAATTCAAAATAGTTGACTTAGTTGCATCATTGCATGCTACCTTTTCATGATGACTATCGACCATTGAACCATTCTGATTTTCCATATGATCCCCACTAAACATGGCTGCAACTCCCAGATTAGTTTCCTGCACTATAGAAATATTATCTTCATCTTCATCATCACTCTGAGCTGACTCATCAGAAGATTCATCTAATTCACCCTCATCAGATTCACTAAAGGTTGCCAAAAAACCCAAGTAGTTGTTGGACGTCCCTTCTTCTCTAGCATTCCTTAATTTATGAACTTGTATATTGCCAAAAGATCCCAAAACTCCATCATTGAACAGAAATAACCGTGCATTTCTTAAAGGCGATTGAAGTTTCATGGGTCACATTCATCACCTAAGACTTTGTTTCAATCTTTGCAGCTGAGTCCTAGCTCAATTTCTGTATTATGCAAATCACAAATCTCAGCCAACATGAACTCTTTGTTCTTCCTTGGATTGAAAACACCTTGGTTATGATTATGACTGTCAACCACTATTCGCTTCCTTCCCATTTCCTATCTCACCCATGTCATTGCTTTGAAGCCCTTCCTTAGATTCATTAGCTCAATTTTTATGACCTTGAAGAACTTGATTCAAACCCTTCTCCCGTAAATTGGGTAAAATTAACCCACTTGGTCTTGTGCTCATTTAGATGCCCACTAATCTTATTAAACCCACTTATCTCACAAGTCTCGACTCTAAACCAAAAGAAAAGGGCTCTCCCGAACCTCCTTATCCTCAAGTTAGGCTCAAAGTCACTTTGAGCTTCTCTATTAATTCTTAGCCCAAATCTCTGCCCAACGGTATCAGCCCGTTCAAAACTCCCTTGGTTCAACACTGATTTGCCCCAAATAAAACTTTGTGCCTTGTGAGGGCTTCGTGATTAGGAATTTTAGTAACACACTTTTTTCTTTTTTGATCGGCAACAAAAAAAAAATTATAGTGCCGTCTTTCTCATTAATTACAATCCCTGACTACTGTCCAAATCCTCCTAGGCACGAATTCTCTAGTTTCCAAATTCCTTCATGTTCCATTTCTTTATTTTTTTCTTAAATAATTATAGCCTTTTTGCCAAAACCAAACTCATCAGATTTCCTTGCAGCGAATAGCTTCTCCACCAATCCCCTACCTTATCTCGGAAACCCTCCACCTGTAACCACATTTTCAAACATGAATAGAGTTATCCCCTTTCTAAGCCTCCCACTGTCCAAGAATAAAGTGAAGTGATCCAAAAGAAGTCTCGGTTACAAATATTGTACTAACTCAGGAAAATGTTACTCCCAATCCAAAGAGACCAGAAATCTATGTATTGGATTGATGAAAGGGCCTTCCTTGCTATTCTACCAAGTGAAAGCACCATCACTGGGAGATCTATTAAACCCAATTCATCAATAAAGCTAGAAGAGTCCCACATCAGTCTAGAAATATGAAGTCAACCCAATTAATTTTAGTCTAATGTGGAAGAAAATGCATGGAACTTGTTATTGCCTTGGTGTAAACATGATAAACTAGTTCCATAAGCATGGGCCTTGTTATTTTTAGTCCAAGGTAGAAGAAAATAGTCTCATGTTACATATTATAACTCACAGATTTCATCGAGTTATGAATGCAACAATTAATGATTTACAAAAAAATCTGAAGGAAACCATGAGGGTCAATGTGGTGGTTACATTGCCAATAGGAAGTGGAATTAGTAGATGTAAATCTGCTCAATTGAAGAGTCACTTTTGGGTTTATTTGGTGATGGAAGAGGCCATGATTATTATTGAGAACGTTTTGGTGGTAGTTGGCTATTGTGGTTTTGTAGCTTTAGTGTTTGTGGCAATGGTGAGGGGCTTTTATTTAATTTATTTCTGTTGCCCTGGCCATAGTGAAATTGCAATTGTAGCGTGGTCATAAAGATAGAGAAATTATTTCTCACTCTTTCTCAGGAGTTTCTACCCGTTGGGAGTTGGAAAAGAGGGGCCTTAACATTGGTCTGATGCCAACCCCACTGAGGGCATAGTGGCAAGGAGCTGGTGGCCTAGGATTAATGAACAAAAGTCTCACCCCCAAGCATCACCCTACAAACTCGAACTCATGGCCTTCTGGTCATGGGCGGGAGCTATCCCCACTGAACATTTAGAAAATAATATTTTCAAGTATGATTTTCTTAAATGTGTTTAATTTTGCCAAAACTAAGACTTTATTTTTGCCCATAAATTTTATATTGACTATTTTTTTTTTTTTGGTTGCAATTACTTTGTTATTTTGTTATGTAGACATTTTTTTTTTTAATTAAACAATGATATTTATACTCCACTAATGCTATATTTGGTTAAGGGATTTGGAAAGAGAAATGGAAAAGGTTGGTGATGAATAAAATATACCTAAATTTTACCTAATTTCACACACATTTTCTCTTTTCCTTTCCAAATCCTTCTTCAAATTCCCCAACCAAATACAGTATACGCCTATCATCTAAGTACATCTAAGTAGTACATACACAAACATGGGACACGACACAAACATGACTTGGACTTCGCCAACACGGTGGTTTAAAAAAATACATGGCATGATACGCCAAGGACACATTAAAAATTTATATTTTCATAAAATTATTATATGTTAAATATATGAATAGATTATTCAAAAATTATAAAAGAAACATCATCTAAGTAACAATTGCATTCTAAACAATGCAAAAACAATTATAAAACATTGAAATAAACATAATGTATTCATCTTATAAATATTTGAAAACATATTTAGAGTGCACAAGTTACATTTCGAAGAATGCAAAACATTATTTGGTTTTCATTTTTTGAAAATTGAGTTTTTTGTGTTTTTACTGAATTCTTTTAATATTTTAAGCAAATTTTTTACTTTTTAAATGCACCTAACCTAGATGTACTTAAAAAGTAAAATATTTGTAAAAAAATTAATAAATACACAAAAATACAAAAATGTATTGAATTTTTGATTTTTTTTTTGGTATTTATCAAATTTTTTAAAGATTCTTTTCACAAAGATTATACTTTTTAATCGTATATTTATTAGGTGTATCTAAAAAGTAAAATATTTCCTTAAATTTTTTTTAAAATTTACTAAAATCAAAAAACACGAAAAATAAAAAACTTAATTTTCAAAAAATTGGAACCAAACAAGGTAGTCATGTGTGGAGGGTTTAAGAAGTGTCACCGAAGAAATGTTTGTAAAGTTTTCTATATTATAAATTTAAAATTTTAGTTAAAGATTCATTAAAAAAGTGTCAAACACACTTTTAGGAGTGTCTGCAGAGTGTCGTGTCTAACACGACACGTCTCCATCATAGAAGTGTACGTGCTTCTCTCATATTGTATATATATTTTTTCCTTTTAGCCTCTCATAGGTCTATCACACTTTATTTTATTTTTTTTTATTTTTTATTGAGCAATGATATTCACACTTCACTTTTTAACTTCTCACACTTTTTTTTTTTCTTTCTTCTTCCATCACTTGTATATGTATATATTGTATTTCTCTCTATTTCTTTTCTTGTTGCCAAAAACACCATTTCCTTTGTGAAGAAGATGGACATGTTTTTTCATGCTCTATAAAAAATCTCAGGCAACGCGTGATCTTCAATCTCTTTCCCTCTCTTGCCAGTTTAGTTTTGTAAAATTATTTGGGGTTTGAATTATTGAATTTACTTATTAGTGTTTATGTTATTTTGAATTGTTTTTTTATTTTTATTATCACTTCAAAATAATTAACTCATTCAATTGTCAATGAAAAAAAGTAATATATAGTTCTAGACTCTGTCACTGCTCGTAGTCACCAAACCAAAAGGGAGTATGCCCGCAACCACCAAGTTACCACTCTCGGGTGGTCTGTCTTGAAGTTCTCAATTCTATAGATTTTAAATCCATTTTTTCCCTGAACTTATCTTGTGCTTGAAGGGGTAAAGAAATTTTTTCGAACAACTAAATAAAAATATTATGCCTATTTCATATCGTGCTCTCAGAATGTAGGTTGCCAGGGAACTAATTGGTAACATGATAGTCTTAATCCTTTAGACTAATACAGGGGTCGAGGTTGCACGACGTTGTCTGTGTTCTATAAGTGGATGTGGACAAAGCATCCTACTGAAAACAGTCAATCTTTTTTATTTAATAATCATATGTTGGCCAATAAATTTTCATTGTATAATGAGTTAAATGCTACATTCCTAGAGTAGTTCCATGCTTGTTGAAGCTAAAACAGTTTTTTATTATTGTTTGTATTCCTAAACAGTATATATTATTGCTAAAACATGATATTACTGCTTGCATTGGTCAACGATAATGACTTCTCACTCTTGATTGTATCTAATAGAGGTCTTCTTACTTCAAGAACTTCTCTGTTGCTGCCATTTCTTCATGGTTAGTTATTAATTATTTGATTTTATTATGTTAAGGACTTGGAGAAGATATTGCAATGGGAGTTGTCTCCAGAACCAAGATATCAGCTTCGAAGAACGAGTTCTTTCTGATATGCCTTTCTATTTTAAAGTTTTGTAGTTCCTAATGTTGGGTTTTGTCTTTGTGTTTTTATTTTATTTTATTTTTTTTGGGGTTATATTGGAGGCTGTAACCTGGGGATGCGGACTCGAACCCTCAACCTTTCAGCAAGATGCAAGGTTTCTGATCAACTAAACTAACCCGAGTTCATTGCTGGCAGAGTTACTTGTTGCATCTGCAGATAATGTGCTTTGCTCTCCACCCCCGTCGACCCACTGGTAAGGGTTTAATTGTACATTTATATGGATATATGTATTCATCTTAGGTTTATATAGAAACAAATGTTACACGTTTAAATATTTAATGGTCCATTTGAAATGAAATCAAGAAAAGAAATGGACCAATGCTGTTGTTCAATCTGTATGTGTTATGTATTTCTCTTGAGCCAGGAGGCATATGCATGTAGACTCGAGCATGAGTTTTGGTGTGCTTTCAAATTCTAGTTTAGGTTAATTACTTTTTGCCTAGTGATTTGCTCAAAAATTACTCGCGCCTCCGAAAACTTGAAAAATTGACACTTATGGCCTTATGATCTAGACTAGTACTAAAGTAAATTTATCTGTCGAGTATAGAAGAATGTGTAAGAGATGTGTTGGAAAAAGGTTTATTAGGTACAAAGATGCATACCCACTCTTTGATTCGAAACCTCTTTGCTCCTCTGGAGATGCATACCCACGGTAATTTTTCATTTTCATCTTTCATGTAAAGTTGCGTCTTGAGATTGTGAGGGTTTGGGGTGTGGATGGTTTTTAGATTAGGTTGGTTTTTACAAAGCTGTTTCTTTGTTCATCAACCAGTATAGTGATATATCAATGTATATAGCTTACCGCAAGGAAATGAAGGGGGTCTGCTTCTCTTGCATTCAGACCATGCACATGGTGACAAGGTCTCGCTTCATGATTTAACTCATTTTTATGGTGATTTAACTCATTTTCATGGTGGATCGGTAAATCACCAAGAGAGGTCTCGACTGTAAGTAACCCAATGGTTGCCATCAAACTCGAGATCAAATGTGGGAGGGCTCTGAAGATTATCGTAGTTACCATAGTCGAAGCCTGCTCGAATGAGGTCCTTACTATGCACGTACAATGGCAATTTGTCGCAATTTTTTTGGACAAATTATATCAGTAATTTTTATATTTTGGCAATCATCAGACACTGGGGGACCAAATTAACAACACACTTATATACAATGGGGATCATAGTGACACAACTTGTATTTTGGGAACTAAAAATATAATTAATCTCAACTTTTAATTTAATTTTTGAGTTTGTACAATTGTGATTAAAAAAAAAGAAAAGATTGATTGCAAAGAAAATTTCAGAGTTTGGCTCTTATAATAAAATAAACTATGAGTTTTAAATTTGTCAATTTAAATTTTAATATTTTGATCTTTTTAATTAATTAATTTTTTTTTAAAGTAAAATTAAGAGAGATAGAGACAGTTGCCTTGGAATTGATTAATGGTTAAGTACTTGTATGGTAGTGAAAACTCTGGTTGTGTTGCTGCACTGTATTTTGGATTATAAAATTTAGATAAAAGTTAGTTTTAGGAGTAAATTAAGAAAAAATTGAAATATAAAGGGTCAAAATGGAAAAAAATTAAATTTTAAAGGCCAAAATAAAAAATAACCAAACATAAAAAGGGCAAAGTATAATTTACCCAAGACTTTATATTTAATTCACATTCTCTCACTTTTCTTTTCTTTTCTTTTTTTTCTTTTCAAATTATTAATTCATAATTCAAACACAATTTTAATGTACATAAAGTGTAGAAGCAAATCATGACATTGTTTATTATTTTGATTGTAATTTTTGTTAGCCAGATTAAATTTTAATGGATATTTTATTCACCAAAATTGATACAGTAGATTTTTTAGTTTTATAACATATAATATAAAACAAACATATAATTTATATATTTTCATATTCATTACAAAAATAAATTTGAATAAGTGAATTATTTATCTTACTAATTCTGCATAATGGCCAATAATAAACAAATTTCATAAATTATTAACTCCCTTAATCTATATTTATATGTTATTATAATTGCAAAATGTTATCATCTTTTCAAGGCTGATAAATGCAATATATTTTTCTCATTTTTTGATTTTGTTAATATGTGTCATAATTTGATTGGTCTATAAATTAATTTTGTATTCTTAAAATAAAATTTTAAATTTGAATTCTTCCTTCAATTATGTTTAGGGTTTACGGAATGAGATCAATATTCATTTATTAAATTATGCATCCTTTATTAAATTATAAATTAAAATTCTTCTTTAAATTATGTTATTACAATTAAAATGAGATTAATATTCACATGTATTATAATGATGTGCCATAATATTATTGGTCTAAACATAATTCTTTTTTAAATACACATGTTTAAATTATTAATCGCCATTAAAAGTTTGGGCGAATTACACTAACAATCCCTATAGTTTGAGATTTGTGTCATTTTGGTCATTGGCTTTTCAATTGTGATACTTTTGATTCTGAATTTTGAATATTGTTCCAAATAAGGACAATCAAAAATATTTCTTTTGCAAACGATCCATTTCAAGAGTAAAGTCATTATATAATTTATTTTGTATTGGTTAACTTGTATGTTGTTTGGCATATAATGGCATTTTTTTTAATAAATAATGTTGGAATTTTCTTGATTACAAAGTTACATCGGTTTGATTTTCAAAAAAATAAAAATTCTAAGAACTAAAAATTAAATTGATAAAAAAATTAAAAATACATCATTTGTATATAATTTCATCTTTTGAGAGGGTAGAAATAATTTTTAAAATATTTTTTGATATTTATTTTGGTTAAATTAGTTTTTATTTTTGTAAAAATCAAACATAGCAACAATTTTGATGTCATTACTAAAGTAATCCATTAAATCAAAAATCCAAAACCAAAAACATTTAATATATTAAATATATCGATTACATATTAAAAACATAATAAGCATTTATTACATGATAACCATCTAAAAATATCAACAAAACAACCACTTATTATATGATCATTAACCAAGCATACTAAAATTAATTTGATAAAAAATAAAAATATAAAAGATTTATTATTTTTATATAATTTTATCTTTGGTGGATAGAAATAATTTTTTGAAATTCAAAAATATTTTTTTTGACATTTATTTTTGTTAAACTAGTTTGTCTTTTATTAAGTTGAAAACTTTGCCTTTGAAATAGAGCACCAGGTGTTGTTTTCAATTGTCTTTATTTAAAATGAGATTCAAAATTTAAATTAAATGTATCACAATTGAAAGATTAAGGACCAAAGTGATACAAGGCTCAAACTACAAGGTCCGTTAATGTAATTCGCCCAAACTTTAAAGTTGAACAACCAATGGTAATTTGTCATGTATATTTATATAATTTTTAATTTTAAAAAATTATAAAAATAAAGTCAGAATTTTAGAGATCAAAAGCCTAGCAATATTTTTACGTATATAATAGTATAGATAGATATATATTCAAATGTTAATTGAAGTCTAAGAATAAAGAAAATTGTATAAAACATATATATATTTTTTAAATGAAGATATTGAATATCTTTACAAACTATTATATAAAAATGTTACAACAAAAATTTCTTTCCCAAAATATCATAATAAAATTTTTCTAACATGTATTTTTCAATAGGACTCACACTGTAAAGTATTATAGTGAGTTCACCCCCTCAAAAAAAAAAAAAAAAAAAAAGAAAAAAAAAAAAAGAGTATCACAATGCGCGTGTGCGCACACACCAAAAAAAAAAAGAAAAATGCTTATGAGCACTAAAAAAGAAACACTAGGAGGAGTACTAGTGATGTGACAATGAGCTCTGCCCATTTTTTTTTTTTTTTTTTTTGTCATTCTCAATGCATTAGTGCTATTAATAATGTATTTTTTAGTAATTTAAATCATTGTTGAAAAAATAAATAACAAAAGAAAAAGGGCTGGCAATACACCATTATATAATTCTATATTGACCAAAAAAAAAAAATGGATAGCATAAAATGATAGAAATTTGTGTATCTTTTACTGTCCTTGAGAAAGATATGGGACACCAAACTCAATTGTGATAGGTGTAGAAAATAGAGTTGTTGGAGGTATATGGGTTTTTTTTTAAATTTTTTATTTCTTTTAGGAGGCATACAACTGTGAGTTATGCTTATTTATAATCATTGTTGAATTTTGATGGTTCTATTCTGTTAATTTATCTTTTGTTAACAGTTTCCTTTTTCTACTTTTTGTTTTCCTTTTGTGTAATTGTATTTTTGAAAGGAGAAAATGAAAGTTTCAAAATCTTATGATTTGTTTCTTTTCTTTTCTTTTTTTAATAAAGAACTTACCATATTGATTATTAGACTACTTAATAAAATTGAAAGAAAAATAATATATTGGAAAGAACCAATAGAATAATTACAAATGTCTTTTTTGTATTTAAAAAAAATCAAAAATCATAAAAAAATGGATTAGAGTTTTGAGACTCAAGGAGGCTCAAACCTTTTTGTTTATATTATATAATAATATAAATGCTTAATAATTGTTTAATATTATTATTTAATCAACTAGCAAATTGAAACCACTCAAATTGTCTACACCGTGGTTTAATTATTTGTCAATCCGTCATTCACGGTTTGATTTATAATTTTACTCTCAAACTGTATCGAATCGTATCACGCACATCTATTGAAATGATTATTCTAAAAAAGTGAAAATACATATTTTTTCCTTGAAACTAAAGGAATATATATTTCATTCCATCATCGAATCGTTCTATAACATGTGTCTATTAGTATGTTGGCTACTATCACTATTTGCTACCGTCGTTGCCACAACCATTGCCATCGCTACCCGTCTTCTACCACCCTACCACAGCTACCTATCACCACCCTACTTCTACCACCACCACTCTATTACTGCCACAACTACCATCCTATCACGCCCACCACTATCGCCTATTATTATCATCACCATACCATTACCTATTATCACCGTCTTACCATTCATGTCATTGTCATTTCTTTGCAATCACCATCCTATCACAACCAACTATTACGACCATCTATACCATTGTCACTGTCGCCACAACCACCACTACCAATTACCATTGCCTACCAACCTATTACAACACCTAGGAATGGACAAACATCAGGTCAGATTAAACCGACATTATAATGTAAAAATAATATGTGTCATCGTAAAGTCAACATAGTTGGACATTAGACAATGATACTGAAAAGAAATATGGACGCGGGTGTGAAAAGAAATATGGACGCGGGTGTGAAAATAAATAAGATAGGTAGAATATCAACTTCAGATATATTAAATCAGTAAATAATTTAGCCCTTACAGCTATACTCATTTTCACTTAGGTTTCATGTGTCTCAAATTGTGATACTTACATTCATTGTATAAACCAAGATAAATTTTTACTTACACTCCGAATGGGGTAATTTGGAGAGAAGTTGTAATTATATAGTTGTTTTGTTCCATGTAAGCATCACAGTTCATTGGGCGATATATTTTATTATTTATTTGGCTTCCGCTAGCTCCTATTACTAATTACTGTTATGCATGCTTTTGGTAATCTCGAATTACTGGCTGGTTACGTCTCTAATCCTTAGGTGGATTGGGTCGTGTGTAAGTAGTAATAAATGATTAGAAAGAAAATTATTTTTAAATTTGGTTTATGAATTAAGTGAGAAATAGTGAAAAATGATGAGAAAGGTGTCTCTCTTACAAAGCCTATTTTATTTCACCAAAAGTGGTGAGATTTGGTAATAAACAAATTGTTTGTTTGTAAAATATTTAAAATACTAAGATTGTCCCTTAAAATACATAAGAAGAAATCTCACTCATATGCTTCTCCTTCATACTTTACTTTCTTGATTATCTAAGTATAATAGTGAAAAAAGATAAACATTTCATTTCTTTTTTCACCTAAATGAGATATCACAATCATTTTTTATCTTTTCTTTTCTCTCCTTATATTCTAAACGGAGCGTTTGGCCTTACATATCCTTTAATTTTTAATTCTTATTTATTTATTTGTGTGACCAAGAATTGATTACGGACAAGACTCTTTAGCACTCAAGAGCACCAACTCAAAATACATATGGCCATTCGCTAGCCTCACATATTACATCTTCAAACCTACGATAAATATAAATTTAGAATATTTGACTACAATTAGTATCAAATATCAAGCAAAGTAAGACACAAAACTCAAACTTAAAACCTAACTTGGGTGACTTACCTTTTGAACTGCCCCTCAATTATTTTGAAAGATGGAAACGTTGAAATCTTATTTTACTCTCTTTTTTTTTTTTTTTTTTGGGAAGAAAAATATCAGAAATTGAAGTGGATAAGATATAAAGATAAGCTCAACCCCGATGCACAAATCCCTTTTTATCTTCATTTTTATTATATTATATTTGAGTCATTAGATAGAGATATGCTGATGCGTGCATCCAACGTGTACATCCGTGTTATGTCCTCCAAAATCCAAACAGCCTTTTATTGTCATTTTTAAGTATTCAGAATTTTATTATTAAAAAAATATTTGAGGCGGTAGTTTAGTTTTTAAAATTTTTAGGCAATATCGTCTTAAATTTTATTTTTTATCTATACCAATAATAACAATTTAAAATATCATAATATTTTCATCTGTCAATATATTTGTCCATTTGTTCGCTGATGATGGTCAATGACTTTTCTGACATTGGCGAAATTCTCCAACGAGTACCCAGCAATGTGCAGCATTGATCCATGTTAGGTATATTTTTTTATTGGAGTGTGAGATTTAATTGGTTTTAGAAAAAAATTTTAATTTAGCTTTGTTTAGGTATAATATTTTTATATATTATATTTGTGGAGGTCCAATCCAATTGGGATACAATTACAGTTTGATTACAAAACTCTAGATTCATTATATTATATTTATATTAGAGGCATTGTTGTTGGTTCTATATACACACACAAGAAAAAAGTGGACGGCGGCTGCTCTAGTTTCGGTAACAGTGCTATTGGTGAAGATTTGTTCAAGTTTTTGTTTCTTTGTGTGGGAGCAGATTTGGTTCGTTATTTTGGGTCCTCTTCAACTCTGATTCTGAAAGATTTTGGTTCATCTATTTGGTGAGGTCTTTCCTCTTGTTTATTTGCGATTATTTGGAATTCGCCTAAGGGTGGTTTTGTGAGACCATTAGTGTCTCGTTTGTAATCATTTGGAACTTATTTGGTTGATAGTGGAATCGGATTTCGATCCCGTGGACGTACCTTACATTGAAGGAACCACGTAAAAATTCTTGTGTTACCTTTGATTTAATTTTTCCGCATTAGTTTTTATTTCCATTGATTGATTTACTTGTGGGGAATCACATCAATTTTCCCTAACAACTGGTATCAAAGCTTACGGTTTATTTGGATTTATTTATTTGTGTAAATCAATGGAGGGGAATGTGAGTTGTATGTCTAGCTTCAATGGAAACAATTGGGTAACTTGGAAAACTAAAATGGAGGACCTATTATTTTGTAAAGACTTGTATGGACCCATTGAGGGTGATAGTGGCAAACCTGCTGATATGAAAGATGATGAGTGGAAGAGACTTAATCGAAAAGCCGTTGGTGTTATCCGTCAATGGATTAATGACAGTGTGTTTCATCATGTTGCTACTGAAACTTCAGCACATGATTTATGAAGTCTTTATGATAAAAAATCAGCCACAAATAAAGCCTTTCTGTTTCGTAAGTTGGTTAATTTAAAATATAAAGAGGGCAGCCCTATTCCGGAACATCTGAATGAAATAAAGAGTATTGTTAACCAACTTGCTTCTATGAAAATTATTTTTGATGATGAGTTGCAGGTTTTGATGCTATTTAGTTCTTTGCCCGAAAGTTGGGAGACTTTGGTTGTAACAGTTAGTAATTCGGCACCCGATGGAGTTGTCATAATGGGCCAAGTCACTAGTAGCTTGTTGAATGAAGAAACTAGAAGAAAATCAGCCGGTTCCACTCATTCGGAAGCATTTGTTGTAAGAGGCCGAAGCAAAACAAGGGGGAGGAGTAAGACTCCTCATGGTCGTGATCAAAGCCGTGACAAGTCAAGAGATGGTTCTCTTTCAAAGAAAGGCGTTGAGTGTTATTATTGCCATGAGAAAGGGCACATGAAGGGAATGCAAAAGCTCAAGAGCAAGGAGAAAAGGCGTGACAAAAGTGTGGATAAGAAGCAAGAAGACACAGCGGCGATTACCGATGATCTCATGGTCGTTTGTGAAGATGATTGTATCAATTTTATGGGCCAAGAGAGCGGTTGGGTGATTGATTCGGTGCTTCTTTTCATGTGACTTCTCGAGTTGATTTCTTCACTACCTACAAAAGGAGATTATGGTTTTGTTCGAATGGGTAATGAAGGTTTGTCCAAGATTATCGGCATGGGTGATGTTTGCTTGAAACAAATTTGGTACAAATTGTTGCTTAAAGATGTGAGGCATGTTCGACATTCGCTTCAATTTGATATCTACTGGGAAACTAGATGATGAAGGCTTCAACAACAAATTTGGTGATGGAATATGGAAGCTCACAAAGGGTTCTTTGGTGGTGGCTAAGTGCAAGAAGACTCATACACTTTATTCGATGCAAGAAAAATTTGTAAAGGTGTTGTCAATGCACTCGAAGATGATACTTCTCGAATTATGGCACAAGCGGCTTGGCCACATGAGTGAAAATGGGTCATAAGTATTGTTCAAGAAAGAGCTTCTACCGGTTTGAAAGGTACACATCTTAAAACTTGTGCTCATTGTTTGGCGGGTAAACAACATAGAGTTTCTTTTCATAAAAATGTTGCTTCTAGAAAAGAAAATGTGTTGGAGTTAATTCATTCGGATGTTTGTGGTCCTTTAAAAGTTAGAACACATGGTGGTGCACTTTATTTTGTTACTTTCATTGATGATTATTCAAGGAAAGTCAGGCTTATCTACTAAAAACTAAAGATCAAGTTCTAGAAGTATTTAAGCATTTTCAGGCCATGGTTGAAAGAGAAACATGACAGAAATTGAAGTGCATCCGAACAGACAATGGTGGTGAATACATTGGGCCATTTGATGAGTATTGTCGCAGCCAAGGTATTCGGCATCAAAAGACAATTAAGAAGACTTCTCAACAAAATGGCGTTGCCGAGAGGATGAACCGCACCATTGTAGAAAGAACAAGGTGTTTGCTTTCACAAGCTAAATTGCCAAGATCCTTTTGGGGTGAGGCAATGAGTACTGATTGGCGTGATCAATTTGTCTCCTTGCTATCCTTTGAATGGTGATATTCTGAAAGAGTTTGGGTAGCAAAGATGTGTCTTATGAGCACTTGAGAGTGTTTGGTTGCCGAGCTTTTGTTCACATTCCAAAGGATGAGAGGTCTAAGCTTGATGGCGTGATGAGTTCGGGTATAGATTATGGGATCCGGTCGACAAGAAAGTCATTCGAAGCCGTAATGTTGTGTTTCTTGAAGACCAAACAATTGAAGACTTTGGCAAAGGTGATCAACCGGAGCCAAAAACTAGTGATCTCATTGACATGGATTCATCTCCTTCATCTTCAATTGATGATGAAAATGGGGGAGATGTGCAGCCACATATTGAAGATGTGGAGGATGATGTTAATCCTAATGAAGTTGAGCCAGAAATTGAGGAAGAGCATCCAACTCAATAACCGCCACCACAACTTGAGTTGAGGAAATCTACAAGGGACCGACAACCTTCAAGAAAGTATCCTCCCAATGAGTTTGTGTTGATTTCTGATCAAGGGGAGCCGGAGAGTTACCAAGAAGCAATTGAGCATGCAAAGAAAGGTGATTGAAAAAAGGTCATGGAAGAGGAGATGAATTCCTTACTTGAAAATCACACTTATGATTTAGTGAAGTTGCCTAAAGGGAGGAAAATTTTGAAAAATAAGTGGGTTTTCAAATTAAAGAATGATAGCAAGAATCTGAGGTACAAGGCACGTCTTGTAGTGAAAGGTTTTGGGCAAAAGAAAAGTATTGACTTTGATGAGATTTTCTCGCCGGTTGTGAAGATGTCTTCTATTCGGGTTGTACTTGGCATGGCTGCAAGTATGAACCTTGAAGTTGAACAACTTGATGTGAAGACTGCATTTCTTCATAGTGATCTTGAAGAAGAAATTTACATGGAGCAACCAGAAGGTTTTGTGGAGAAAGGGAAAGAGAAATTTGTTTGCAAATTGAAGAAAAGTTTGTATGGTCTCAAGCAAGCTCCGCGACAATGGTATAAAAAATTTGACTCTTTCATGATGAATAATGGTTTTTCTAAAACCACTTCAGACCATTGTGTGTTTGTGAAAAATTTTCCGGATGGCAAATTTATTATTCTTTTGCTTTATGTTAATGACATGTTAATTGTGGGTCAAGATTCTACCATGATTAACAAGTTGAAGGTAGAGTTGAGTAAATCTTTTGCTATAAAAGATTTGGGGCCGGCAAAGCAAATACTTAGTATGAAAATTGTTCGTGATCGCAAAGAGGGACTGATTTGGTTGTCTCAAGAAAGCTACATTGAGAAAGTTCTTGAGAGGTTCAACATGAATAAAGCAAAGCCGGTTGGTTGTCTACTTGCGGGTCATTTCAAACTTAGTTTGAATTAATATCCTACAAGTGAGAAAGACAAAGAAGAGATGTTAAAAGTTCCTTATGCTTTAGCAGTTGGTTCTTTGATGTACGCCATGGTTTGTACAAGGCTGGATATTGCTCACGTAGTTGGTGTGGTGAGTCGTTTTCTCTCTAATCCGGGTAAAGAACATTGGGCAGCGGTAAAATGGATTCTAAGGTATCTTCGAGGGACTTCGAAGGTGTGCTTGTGTTTTGGGGATGGTAAGCCGATGCTTGATGGGTTCACAGATTCTGACATGGCTGGTGATGTTGATTCTAGGAAATCTACTTCGGGGTATTTGATGACTTTTGCAGGAGGAGCTGTGGCATGGCAATCTAAATTACAAAAATGTGTTGCTCTCTCAACTATCGAAGTTGAATTTATTACCATTACAGAAGCTTGCAAAGAAGAGTTATGGTTGAAGAAATTTTTGCAAGAGTTGGGTTTGAAGCAAGAAAAGTATGTGCTTTATTGTGATAGTCAAAGTGCTATTCACTTGAGTAAAAATTCTACCTTTCATTCGAGATCGAAACACATTGATGTGAGATACCATTGGATTCGTGATGTGTTAGATTCGAAATTGTTGCAACTCGAAAAGGTTCACACAGATGATAATATTTCAAATATGCTGACTAAGACTTTGTCGAGGGACAAACATTTAAAGTGTCGAACTTTGGCGGGTATGGTTGATGTCTCCACCTAAGTCGGTAGGAGGAGAATTGTTGGGTATACCTCCTTATTGAAGTGTGGGACCCAATTGGTTTTGGAAAAAAAGTTTTAATTTGGCTTGGTTTAGATATAATATTTTTATATATTATATTTGTGGAGGCCCAATCCAATTGGGATACAATTAGGGTTTGATTACAAAACCCTAGATTCATTATATTATATTTATATTGGAAGCATTGTTGTTGGTTCTATAAACACACACAAGAAAAAAGTGGACGGCGGCTGCTCTAGCTTCGGTAACAGTGCTATTGGTGAAGATTTATTCAAGTTTTTGTTTCTTTGTGTGGGAGCAGATTTGGTTCGTTATTTTGGGTCTTCTTCAACTCTGATTCTGAAAGATTTTGGTTCATCTATTTAGTGAGGTCTTTCCTCTTGTTTATTTGTGATTATTTGGAATTCACCTAAGGGTGGTTTTGTGAGACCATTAGTGTCTCGTTTGTAATCGTTTGGAACTTATTTAGTTGATAGTGGAATCGGATTTCGATCCCGTGGACGTACCTCACATTGAGGGAACCACGTAAAAATTCTTGTGTTGCCTTTGATTTAATTTTTCCACATTAGTTTTTATTCCCATTGATTGATTTGCTTGTGGGGAATCACATCAATTTTCCGTAACAATTCATAATAGTATGCGAGAAAGAGAGAAAATATAAATAAAAAAAGAATACGGATAAAAATGAAAATAAAAAATGTCATTTAAATCATTAATATGTACTTCATACTAATATATTTCAATAATCATCATGTCCTTATAATAAATAAAAAAAAATCAATTATTGGACCTTATGCTATATACACCTATAAAAATGAAATTTTTATTAATTAATCCTAAAAGAAAATATGCAGTTAAAATATACTCTGATTGCCAATCATATCATTCAAAAGTTAAATTTGTACCATCTAATTCTGAGTACTTACAACTATTTTTCAACAATTCATCTAATTATAAAGCTTAATTTTTAATTTAATTTTAGTTGAGTCTTTCGTAGGGGAAGAACATACCAGACTTTGTTTTTAATTTTGTTTTTTCAATATTTACAATTTTAAAGAGAATTTTACATTTAGACCCAATAAAGGGTTTCAAAGTGATGAACAAACAATACAAGAAATAGTCAAACAAAGAGATCCTTAACTTCTCAAATACAATGTTGAAAAATTTTAAAAGTGCAAGGAAATTTACTCTATTTGAATGAAATGATATAATGTTTCATGGTGTCTATTCGTAAAAAAAAAAAAAAGGTGTGAATTTAAGAGTTATGACCCTTCTAAAGGTTACGAATACTTCTATAAATACTATCCTCATGGCATCCATTTATTAAGCAAGTGTTAGGATTCATATAGTCAAGTATAAAAAAGTGCATAACACAAAACACATAAAGTTGTGCAATTTTTGTGTGGGATGATTGTTGTATCTTGGATACTGGACGTCCATTGTTCTCAAGTACCATTGGAGATGATGAAATTCTATCTTAAAATAGTAGGAAAATATTTTCGGAAAAACAATTTAATGCAAATAAATAATAAAATTAAACAAAAGAAATTCCTTACAGAAATTCTATAAACTTAGTATAGATTGTGACCGAGGTTTGTGTTTATAAGAATATGATTCTATTTAAGCATTAATTATGACTTATGTAATCATAATTATTCTAGGTTTTCTATTTCATAAATTTGATTTAGAATTTTGTTACTCAAGTACGCTATAGTCAATAAGTGATGGATGTTATATTCTATTTTATATAAGAATTGTGGGAGTGTATTAACAAGAAATTATTTTTTCTTAAAATACTTAAAATGTGGATGTGCTTGAAGAGTTTTACTAAAGTTACGGTTCCAATGGTAAGTCCACAAAGGATCTCATTTCTTTGTCTAAGACAAAGCTAGAAGAGAAACAAAAGGATTTTGTTAACTTCTAAGGAATCTCTCTATGTCTATTGATTAATTTTAAATATGGGAGTGACATAAAGTAACACTAAGTCTCAATATAATCAAAGACTTAGTACTGTAGAACATTTACTCTCAATTGTGAATATTGTTTGAGGACAATATAGTGGATCCACTAAATGCTATATAACTAAGAAGGTCAAATGGAAAAAAACGGCCGCTAAACAAAAAGTTTGAGCAGAGAGCAAATGAGAAAAAGTTCATCAAGGGGAATGTGATTGAAGCTTATTAATTTCAAGTCGCCATAATGGCAACCCAACCTAACTGACTGAATCCCAAGATCTAGGTTTAAAGGGACAACTGAATTATGGATGACTTACCAGAAATTACTAAGGAAGTCTATCTCCTATCAATTTTTATGATGAGAGTGATATCTGCAACATGTATTGTATGCAAAGACTAAGGATATGTTATGCTTTTAATAATTACTTATATCTTGAAAAACTTAGAGGGATATCTTTCAAGAGGAGTATTTAAGAAACTCGAAATAAGAATCACCTATATGAGTGTGAATGGGTCACTTCTATGATAATTGATAAGGCTAAATTCTCTAAACATTCACGGAAATCAGGAATTGCCCAATCTGAAGCAGGCATAAGCGAAAGAACCAAGATATGTTTGGAGATATTTTGTGTGAATTATATTGTCTTAGCTTACATAAGCAATTTGAGCAGGTTCAAGGCATCTGTCCTTGATTAACTAGTAAGTTCGATAGTCTTTCACTAAGGAATGTTCAAGGCCAAAAGTTACCTATCCTGATGCAGGATATTTCCATTTTGTACTATCTTTGTTAGTGTCTGCATTTCATTTGCATTGTGTCGTCAATTTCATTCATGTAGGGGATTATTGTAAAATTTTAGAAGTGAATGGGAATTGATTTCATTTGAGTGAACGGACGTAATCCTTCATGGTGTCTATTAAGTATAAAAAGGTGTGAACCTAAGAGTTATGACCCTTTTAAAGGTCACAAATATTTCTATAAACACTATCCTCATGGCATTCATTTATTAAGCAAGTGTTAGGATTCATACATATGTCATAGTCAAGTATAAAAGAGAGAGTGCATAACACAATTTAATTCGCTGTACGCACAGAAAGTTGTGTAATTTCTGTGTGGGGTGATCGTTGTATCCTAGGCGGGATGTCCATTGTTCTCAAGTACCATTGAAGAGGGCGAAATTGCATCTTAAAGACACAGTGTTCAAACAACGGCCTTTGTCTAATTTGTACTAAGTTTATAGAATTTACGTAAGGAATTTCTTGTGTTTTATTTTCTTATTTATTTGCATTAAATTGTTTTTGAAAACATTTTCCTACATACAACATTTAGGCTAGGTTTAACATAACCTATATAATCCATCTTTTATCTTTTTATCTTTTTTCATCACATCACCTCTTTACTTTTCTACACATCTTTTCGTAAAAGACAAAAAGTACACTTTTTT
The DNA here is from genome assembly GCA_025200525.1 of Camellia lanceoleosa. Classification (NCBI taxonomy): domain Eukaryota; kingdom Viridiplantae; phylum Streptophyta; class Magnoliopsida; order Ericales; family Theaceae; genus Camellia; species Camellia lanceoleosa. Next base: position 115,697,820 of record CM045768.1, on the reverse strand, counting down.
AAGACATCCCAAACCAACCCTTAGTTTTTCATTTTATTTTATTTTATTTTTAAATTTGTTTTCTAGGACAAAATGTTCATAAAAAATAGTCAGGAATTGCATTTCACGGTGGTGCAAGTCTCTTGTGTGTATGGTGTTATCATTTCTTATGTTTGGTATAAGTTTTTATTTTTTTGTGTTGACTTTGCACACAAAAAAAAAAAAAAAATCACTTATAGTACAATTATTTTAAAACTGTTTCACTTATTTCTAACTTTTTTAAAAAAATAATGTCTTGTTTAACTTTTTTTTAAACAATAATGTGTTTGGTAAATGTTAAATTTTTTGTTTCTTTTGGTTATTGGGAAATTTGAGTGCGTCTTTAATTGATTTATTTTTTTCAATTGTTATTGGAAAACTTTGGTGAACCTTTTCAAAAAATTATATCAAATTGTAAATCAGACTATTCAAATTATAAGAATTAAAAAAGAATAACAATTTTGAAAAAAAAATTACCAAAGATGAAATTAAGTCAAATTTTATCCATAAAAAGAATAACAATTTTAAAAATTGGCTTTTTTATTTTCTAAATTTTTTACAAAATAAATATAATATATATGCACATATATTATAATTTTAGGATCTTCTAGTCTGAAAAAACCTAAAATAACATATTTGCATTTATTTATTTATTATTATTGTCTGTCATTTTTCTTTGATGATAAATTTTTATGGAGTTTCTTTGGAAAGATTTGAACCCAAATGTTGAATTTCATACTGAGAAATTGTGCGAGATTAGCCCAAGGCAAAGGCAGACAAGAGTCATCATACAATCCATGTATTGCGTGGCATTTTTTTTAAGTGGAATTGATAATATTTTTAATTTTTTGTTTAATTTAGGAAGATGGCTAAAAACTATCTTTTAGCTCTTAATTTATTTTGAGTTATTATCTCTCACATTTTTACATATATTTTTTTTAAAATAAATTAAAAAAAACTAATTTTAACCATCTTTTGAAAACAACCTTTTATTAATAAAATAATAGAATGAGACATGTTGAAGAATAATATATACAAAAATAATAATAAAAAATTCAAAATTAATTTACTAATTTATGTGATATTATCATATAATTATACTGAGTCCAATACCAAATTTCAAAATTCTTGTTATTTGCAAATAGAAACATAGTAAAATTTAAGGAAAATTTAAATAAAAATTTTTTTTTTCAAGATTTGAACCTCATAATTAAATAAATTCCGAATTTTTAATTTTGTTAATTTATACTCTAATTTTTTTATTTGTTTTCAATCTAAACCATTTGTATATTTTCGTTAATGCTGTATTTGGTTGGGGGATTTGAGGAGGGATTTAGAAAGAGAAAGGGAAAGGAAAAAAGTGTATGAAACTATGTGATTGGGGGGATAAGGGGGGGACTATCCACTGTTTGGACTCCATGTCCGGTCTCCCTCCTTATCCGTCGTTTGATTTTTTTTTAGTCGTGGACTCATGTCGGCCGGACTCCATATCCCATATGGGGACTATCTATCTAGGGGGTGTGAGATTGTTTTGGGGGACTAATCACTATTGGGATTAGATGTGAAAATGACAATTTTGACCCTCTACTATTTAATTATGTATTATATTTAATAAAATTCAATAAAATGTAAATGTCTCAATTTAAAAATAAAATAATTTTATTTAACTTTTTATTAATGTTTTATTTATTTAATTTTTTTAAATAATTTTTATAGATATTTTATTGATGTTTTATTTTAAAATTTTGCTTATAATTTATTTAATTTCATTATTTAAATTGTAATAGGTGTTTTATTTAAAATTTATTTAAAATTTTAATTAAAAAATAATATAAATTTTTATACGAGGTTATCTTGTATTTTATTAAATCAAATTTAGTGGTTATTTATTTATTTAATTGTGTAAAAAATAAATTTATGTAAAAAAATAAATTTAATTTATATTATTAAATTAATGATATTTTTGTATGTAAAAAAAAAAAAACACGATAACGTTTTGTATGTAAAAAAATAATGATTTGTTATACGATAATGATTTAAAACAAATTTTATTGATATTTTATTTATTTATTTATTTATTTAAAAAAACAAAATTATTTAATTAAAAATAATTAAAATATTAAAGATATGTTTAATATTGCTATTCCTTAGTACACAATTGAAAAAGGGCAAATTAGTCTTTTGTTCATTTATCCTATCGATCCGCCCAACCAAGCGTTGGATTCACTAAAAATAGTCAAGGGATTCACGGTCAGGACATCTATTCCCAGGAAAAAACAAACACAGGTTACATAACCAATCCAACCAAATAGTCAGGGATTCTAATCACGGACTCAAGTCGATGGATTCTAATCCCTTTTCTGTCAGTCAATCAAACACACCCTATGTGAAATATAGACATATTTTATTTATATTTCACCTACCTTTTCCATTTCTCTTTCCAAATCCCTCTCCAAATCCCCCAACCAAACACAGCATAAGTGAAATTGATAAAAAAAAATATTTTAGTCATTATACACAATGTAACTGTACAAAAAATATCTAAATTTTTCATACATTTTACTTAGCGAAAATAAATAAATTGTTTAGATCGAAAATATAAAAAAAAAAGGATTAAAATTGATAAAATTAAAAATTTAAGGTTTATTTTGTTATAGGACTAAATCTTATAATTCTTTTGTAATTTTCTAAAATTTATCAATTTATAAGGTAAAGTACCAATAAATCCCAAATAGTGATCTTATAAACTGTTTGGTCCTCCTTTTTGTTATGGACCCAAAAGTCCCATTTTATTGTGAATTATATAAATAGCTAAAATGTGAGTTTTCTCATAATATTAAAATTACTAAACGTAACACTTTAAAAAAACTTCATAATGTACTTTTTCTAAATGTAATACTCCAATGTAACACTCTAAAAATGTAACAATCTAATATAACATACTAGTAAAAAATTATTTTGTTTATTTTTTTCAAACGTAACACTCTAATTAATGTAACACACAAAAACTTCTTATCGAAATATAACACTTTAATATAACACACTAAAAAACTCCTTAGTGTACTTTTCTCAAACGTAACACTCTAATCAATGTAACACTTAAAAACTCCTTTAATATACTTTTCTCAAATGTAATAACGTAATATTCTAAAAAAATTTCTTATGGTATGTTTGGTTGGAGGATTTGGAGAGGGATTTAGAAAGGAAAAGAGAAAAGGTGTGTGAAACGAGGTGAAATGTGAGTATATTTTATTCACATTTCACCTAACTTTTTTTTTTCCCTTTCCAAATCCCTCCTCAAATCCCAACCAAACACAAATAAGTGTATTTTTTTCCAAATGTAACATTCTGATCAATATAACACACAAAAACTCCTTAGTGTACATTTTTTATACATAATACTTTATTGTATCACATTAAAAAATTCGTTAGTGTACTTTTCTCAAAGTAACAACGAAACATTCTAAAAACTAATTAGCGTATTTTTTGTAAGCGTAACACTTAAATCAATGAAACATATAAAAAACGTAACACTCCAATCAGTGTATTTTTTCAAAATGTAACACTCAAATCAGTGTATTATATAACTAGCATATCACCTGTGCTATGCACGGAATTAAAAAAATTAAAATAATTAGTGTGAGATATTAATCATAAGGCTTCTCACTAAAAATCTTATTTTGCTTATATAAATGGAAGTATAAGATTCACTTTATGTAAGTGAAATAATTCACTTTTTTTCCTCGATGTGAGATTATAAAATACAAATTAAATGAAAGCTAGCCAATAGAGATTTTTTAATTGTTTAAAGTTAACAATTGTTTGGGCGGGAAGTTTATTTCGAATCAAGCAATCTTAGCCGTTTAGTTTTTAATTAGGTAAATTTTTAATTTATTTCAAATCAAACAAATTTAACTAATATATTTTGATAAAACCGCTAAAATTGCAATTAAATCAGCGAATCAGTCAAATTGAAAACGATTCACCCTATCAGCTAGGTCAAAGAATCAACCAACTTATACAAAAAATTTATTAATTAAAACTTTTAAATTTTATTTTAATTTTAAAATTTAAACTATCTTGAACTGAAAAGTACACAACACTACAATATTAAATGGGAGTATAAGGTTTATATAGTGAAATAACACATTTTTTTCCTCCTTTTCCTTTATGGCATTGTAACATAAAGTTAACAAGCTGTTTGGATAGGAAGTTTATTTTTAATCAAGTAATCTCGGTTGTTCAATTTTTAATAAGGACAATCTTAGTTTATTTTAAATCAAACAAATCTAAGTAATATATTTTGATAAAATAACAAAAGCGTGGTTAAATTAGTGAATGGGTTTGATTTAACCTAATCGGCTAAGTCAAAAGACCAACAATTTACAACAAAATTAATTAATTAAAACCTTTAAAATTTATTTAAAATTTAAACAATCTTGAACTGAAACATGTACAATATTATAATATTAAATGAGAGAATAAAATTCACTTTGTATAAGTGAAACAACTCACTTTTTATTTCTTTTTTCTATGTGGGATTGTAATTATTTTAAAATTAAATATTACGAGAGTTTCAAAATCTCATACAAAATTATTTTTAAAATCAAAAGCGTCTATGTAGGATTGTAAAATAAAAGTTAAATAGAAACTAACTAATGGAGATTTTCTTAATTGTTTAAAATTAAAAAATCAAAAAAAAAAATGATATTAATTATAGGGCTTATCACTAAAAATCTTTTTTGCTTATATAAATGAAAGCATAAGATTCACTTTATATAAGTGAAACAATTTATTTTTCCTTCTTGTCCGGATGTGGAATTGTAAAATAAAAGTTAAAATGAAAGCTAACCAATGAGAATTTTTTTAATTGTTTAAAATTAAAAATTTTTAATAATTTATATAAATTAGAGCATAAGATTCACTTTTTGTAAATAAAACAATTCACTTTTTTTCTCTCTTTTTTTTTTTTTTCCTGATTTGAGATTTTAAAATAAGAGGTAAATGGAAGCTATCAATGGGAATGTTCTTAATTGTTTAAAATTAAGAAAATTCAATAATTTAGAATAAAGGTTTGGAGCTTTTAGAAGGTTTCTTCCTTAAAACTCCATTTAAAAAATTTATTTTATATAAGTGAAACAACTCACTTTTTTTCCCGATGTGGGACTGTAACACTTTATATAAGTAAAACAACTCAAATTTTCTTTCTTTTCTCAATATGAGATTGTAATTATTTTAAAATTAAATATTATAAGAGTTTCAAAATCTCATACAAAAGTATTTTTAAAATCAAAATTATGTGAGATTATAAAATAAAAGTTAAATGGAAACCAACTAATGAAAATTTTCTTAATGGTTTTAAATAAAGAAAATCAAAAAAATGAGTATGAGATATTGATTTTAGGATTTCTTACTAAAAATCTGCATTTATTTATATAAATGGGAGGATAAGATTCACTTTATGTATATGAAATAATCCATTTTTATTTTTCTTTTTCTGATGTGGCATTGTAAAATAAAAGGTAAATGGAAGTTAACTAACGAGAATTTTCTTAATTTTAAACAATTAGGAAAATTCAATAATTTTAGAATAAGGTTTTAGAGCTCTTAGAAGGCTTCTCCTAAAAACCTCATTTTCCTTATATAATATATAGAGATAGATAAGCGAAACAAACTTTGTTTTTTCTTCTTCACCCGAAGTGGGATTATAAAATAAATCATAAACTAATTAGAGTTTTTTTTTATATGATTAAATGGAATTTAGCCAATGGAAATTTTTTTAATTGTTTAAAATTAATAAAATCAATATGAGATATCGTGATTAAACTGGCGAATTGGTTAAACCGAAAATGATTCAGCCGAATCGATAAGCTCAAATGACCAATCAACTTACACAAAAATTAATTAATTAAAATATTTAAATGTTATTTTAATTTTAAAATTTAAACTGTCTCTAATTGAAGTATACACAATACTACACTATTAAGATTCACTTTATATAAGTGAAACAACTCTTTTTTTTTTTTTTTTTTTGATGTGGCATTATAAAATAAAAATTAACAGTTATTCAGACGAAAAGTTTATTCCTAATCATGCAATCTCAGTTTTTTAATCTTTAATCAGATTAATTTTTAGTTTATTTCGAATCAAACAAATCTAATCAATATATTTTGATAAAATCGCGGTTAAACCAACAAATCAATCAAATCAAAAATGATTTAGTCTAATCAGCTAGCTCATAATTAATAATTAATTAATTAAAACTTTTAAAATTTAAACTATATTGAATTGAAACATACACAACACTACAATATTAAATGAGATTGGAGTATAAGATTCACTTTATATGAGTAAAATAACTCATTTTTTCTTCTTTTTTCGATGTAAGATTTTCAAATAAAAACTAGCCAATGGAGATTTTCTTAATTGTTTAAAATTAAGAAAATCAAAAAAATTAATATGAGATATTGAAACTCTCATAAAACTTCTCATTAAAAACACCATTTTCTTTATATAATATATATATCTGAGATAATACAAATGCTTAATAATTGTTTAAGAATATTATTTAATCAACTAGCAAATTGAAACCACTCAATTCGTCCAAATTGTGATTTAGTTATTTGTCAATTTGTCATTTACGATTTGATTTATAATTTTACTTTCAAATGTAGGCACATCCATTGGAATAGTTATTCCAAAAAAGTGAAAATACAAATTTTTTCTTTGACACTAAAGCAATATATATTTCATTCCATCATCGAATCATCCTATAACATGCTTCTATTAGTATGTTGGCTACTATTATTACTATTTGTTACCGTCACATACAACCATTGCCATCATTGTCCTTCTTCTACCACCCTACCACGGCCACCTATCACCATCCCACTTCTACCACCACCACTCTCGATTGCCACAACTACCATCCTATCACCGCCCACCACTATCACCTATTACCATTATCACCCTACCATCACACCTATTATCACCGTCTTACCATCCATGTCATTGTCACCGCTACAACCACCATCCTATCACAACCAACTATTTACGACCATTTATACCACCGTCGCTGCCGCCACAATCACCACTACCTATTGCCATTGCCTATTACAACACCTAGGGATAGACAAACATGGAGTTAGATTGGACCGACATTATATAGTAAAAAAAAAATGCGTGTCATTCTAAAGCCAATATAGTCGGACATCAAGCAATGATACTTAAAAGAAATATAGATGCGGGTGTGAAAATAAATATGAGAGGTAGAATAACTCTAACTTCCAATAGATTGAATAAGTAAATAATTTAGCCCTCACGGCTATACTCATTTTCACTTAGGTTTCATGTGTCTCAAATTGTGATACTTACATTCATTGTATAAACCAAGATAATTTTTCACTTACACTCTGACTGGGTTAATTTGGAGAGAAGTAGTAATAAATGATTAATTAGAAAGAAAATTATTTTTAAATTTAGTTTAAAAGTTAAGTGAGAAATAGTAAGAAATGATGAGAAAGATGTCTCTCTTACTAAACCTATTTTATTTTTCACCAAAAGTAGTGAGATTTGGTAACAAACAAGTTGATTGTTTGTAAAATATTTATAATACTAAGATTGGCCCTTAAGATACATAGGAAGAATAATAAAGAAATCTCACTCATATGCTTCTCTCACATATTTTACTTTCTTCATTATCCAAATACGATAGTAAAAAAAGATAATCATTTCTTTTATTTTTTTACCTAAATGAGAGATCACAACCATTTATTTTCTTTTCTCACCTTACATTCTAAAGGGAGCATTAGGCCTCACATATCCGTTAAATATTTTTTGTTTTTTAAAATTATTTATATGACTAAAAATTGATTACAAACAAGACTCTTTAGTATCCAAGAGTGCAAACTCAAAATATATGCGGTCATCTGCTAGTCTTACATATTGCATCTTTGAGCCCACCATAAATATAAATTCAGAATACATATGAGTACAATTATTAGTATCAAATATCAAGCAAAGTAAGACACAAAACTCAAACTTAAAACCTAACTTGGGTGACTTACCTTTTGAACTGCCCCTCAATTATTTTGAAAGATGAAAACGTTGAAATCTTATTTTACTCTTTTTTTAATTTTTTATTTTGGGAAGAAAAATAACAGAAATTGAAGTGGATAAGATATAGAGATAAGCTCAACTCCACATTTGGGCACATCCCTTCTTATCTTCATTTATTATATTTGAGTCATTAGATAGAGATATGCTGATGCGTGCATCCAACGTGTATATCCGTGTTGTGTCCTCCAAAGTCCAAACAGCCTTTTATTGTCATTTTTAAGTATTCAGAATTTTATTATTAAAAAAATATTTGCGCCGGAAGTCTAAATTCTAAATTTTTTAAGCATCGTCTTAAATTTTATTTTTTTATCTATACGAGTAATAATAATTTAAAATATCATAATATTTTTTATCGGTCAATATATTTGTCCATTTGTCCGCTCCGCTGATGGTCAATGACTTTTCTGACATAGGATAAATTCTCCGATGAGTACTCGGCAATGTGCAGCATTGATTCATAATGGTATGCGGGAAAGAGAGAAAATATAAATAAAAAAAGAATATGGGTAAAAAAATATATATATATATATCATTTAAATCATTAATATGTACCTCTTACTAATATATTTCAATAATCATCATGTCCTTATAACAAAAAAAAAATCAATGAAATTTTTATTAATTAACCCTAAAAGAAAATATGCAGTTAAAATATACCCTGATTGCCAACCATATCATTCAAAAGTTGAATTTGCACCATCCAATTCTGGGTACTCACAACTATTTTTCAACAATTCATCTAATTATGAAGCTGAATTTTTAATTTAATTTTAGTTGAGTCTTTCGTAGGGGAAGAACATACCAGACTTTGTTTTTAATTTTGTTTTTTCAATATTTACAATTTTAAAGAGAATTTTACATTTAGACCCAATAAAGAGTTTCAAAGTGATGAACAAACAATACAATAAATAGTCAAACAAAGAGATCCTTAACTTCTCAAATACAATGTTGAAAATTTTAAAAGTGAAAGGGAATTGATTGTATTTGAATGAAATGATATAATTTTTCGTGGTGTCTATTAAGTAAAAAAAGCGTGATTCACCCCGAATGGGGTTCTCCCGAATCCCCCGTTTTTCCCTTTCAAGTAAAAAAAAAAAAAAAAAAAAAAAAAAAAGAAAACAAAAAACAAAAAAAAAAAACAGTTTGCCATTTTTGGCAATTAGGGGGATTCGGGCTGCCATTTTTCGAGCTCCCCCGTTTTTCTCCGTAAAAAAAATGGTGTGAATTCTAGAGTTATGACCCTTTTAAAGGTCACAAATATTTCTATAAATACTATCCTCATGGTACTTATTTATTAAGCAAGTGTTAGGATTCATACATATATCATAGTCAAGTATAAAACAGAGAGTATATAACACAAATTAGTTCGATACACACAGAATGTTGTGTATTTCTGTGTGGAGTGATCATTGTATCCTAGAGGTAGAACGTTCACTATTCTTAAGGACCATTGGAGATGATAAAATTTTGTCTTAAAAACACAGTGTTTAAACACTGACCTCAGTCACAATCTGTACTAAGTTTACAAAATTTCTATAAAGAATTTCTTGTATTTTATTTTATTATTTATTTGCATTAAATTATTTTTTTGAAAATATTCTCCTACACGCAACAACTATTTTTTTTTTTTTTTAAATGTTATCTAGGGCAACTACGCTCATAAAAAAGTAGTGGGAAATTGCATTTCACGGTGGTGCAAGCCTCTTGTGCGTATGGTGCAATCATTTCTTATGTTTGGTGGATTTGTTTTTTTTTTCGGCTTTGCCTTACATCCTCAGTGGGAGTCGCACCTCCCATTGGCCATTGGTGAGACCAAAAAAAAAAAAATTGTCTTTTTTTTACCAATCCCGAAGTGACACCTCATTTGAATTCGACACGATGGAGGTAGGAAGCATTTTTGTTTTTTTTTTTAAATGCGTGTGTTAGATTTGCACAAAAAAAATAAAAAATAAAAAATTGCTTATAGTAAAATTATTTTAAAACAGTTTCACTTATTTATTACTTTTTTTAAAAAATAATGTGTTTGGTAAATGCTAAATTTTTTGTTTCTTTTGGTTATTGGGAAATTTGAGTGGGTCTTTAATTTTATTTTATTTTTTCAATTGTTATTGGAAAACTGATAGATTTTAGTGAACCTTTTCAAAAATTATATCAAATTGTATATCAGACTATTCAAATTATAAGAATTAAAAAAAGAATAACAATTTTGAAAAAAAAAATTACCAAAGATGAAATGAAGTCAAATTTTATCCATAAAAAGAATAACAATTTTAAAAATTGGCTTTTTTTATTTTCTAAATTTTTTACAAAATAAATATAATATATATGCACATATATTATAATCTTAGGATCTTCTAGTCTAAAAAAACCTAAAAATAACATATTTGTATTTATTTATTATTATTGTCTGTCATTTTTCTTTGATGATAAATTTGTTTATGGAGTTTCTTTGGAAAGATTTGAACCCAAATGTTGAATTTCTGGCGAAGGCTATTGTCAAGACAAGACAAAGACAAGAGTCATCATACAATGAGGTGCTGTTTGGTAACACTTACGTTTTCAGTTTTCTGTTTATATTTACAAAAATTTAAAAAATTCAAATAAAAACTTGTTTGGTAAACTTTTTGATTTATAAATCAGTGGTCTCAGTTTATAAATTTGGCTAAAAAATGAAAACACAAAAAATGTGTTTCCATTTTGAGTTTTCAGTTTTTTTTTTTTTTACCACCCAACACTAGCCACCACCCACCACCATTTTCCACCACCGTCTTCCGCCACCACCGCCCACCGCCACTTGCCACCACCAATCACCACCCATCTACCACCACCATCCACTACACCGCCACCACCACCCACTCTTGTCCGCTACCACCTATCCACTTGCCACCAGCCACTACCATCCACCGCACCACCACCACTGCCACCTACTTGCACCACCCACCACCACCTCACCACCACTACCATCACCCACCACCACTCAATCGCTACCACCTACCACGCCACCACACCGCCCACCCACCCACCACCACTACCACCTCTACTACCGCCACCCACCGCCACCGCTACCACCACCACTACTACCCGTCACCCATCCATCATCACCACCCATCACCCACGCTACCACCTACCACCACCCGCCATCCGCCACCCACCTACCACCACCAGCCATCCGTTACCACCACCGCCTACCACCCACCGCCACCACCACCACCATCCACTCGCTACCACCCATCACGTCACCACCACCGTCACCCACCCGCCCGCCACCACCACCACTTGCCGCCGCCACCACCACCTACTCGCCACCACCCACCACCACACTACCCACCACCCACCGTCACCACTTTCTACCAGTCTTCCGCCACTTGTCATTTCTCTCTTTTTTATGTTTTTAATTTTTTTAAACATTTTTTCAATTACCAAACGCGTTTGTAGTTTATGTTTTTCTAAAAATAAACAAAAAATAAACAAAAACCAGTTTATAAAATTTTTGTAAATATAAACTGAAAACGTAAACGTTACCAAACGCACCCTGAATGTATCGCCTGGCATTTTTTTTATTTTTATTTTTAATAAGTGGGGTTAATAATATTCTCAATTTTTTGAATTATTTTGAAAAGATGGTTAAAATCTATCCTTCATTTTTTAACTTATTTTAGATCACATTATCTCTTACATTTTTATACATTTTATAAAAAAAAAACTAACTTTAACTAGCTTTTCAAAATAACTATTTATTAGTAAAATAATAGAATGAGACAGGTTGAAGAATAATGTATACAAAAATAATAATAAAAAATTCAAAATTAATTTACTGATTTATATGATATTATCATATAATTAGACTGAGTCAAGTACCAAATTTCAAAATTCTTCTTATTTGCAAATAGAAACACAGTAAAATTTAAGGAAAATAATAAAAAAAAAAAATTCAAGATTTGAACATTGTATCTAGATAAATTCTGAATTTTTGATTTTGTCAATTTATACTATGATTTTTTATTTGTTTTCAATGTAAATCATTTATATATTTTCGTTAAATAAAATTGACAGGAAAAAGTATTTTAGTCATTATACCCAATGTAACTGTACGAAAAATATCTAATTTTTTTTTCTACTATTTTACTTAACGAAAATAAGTCAATGGTTTAGATCGAAAATAAATTTAAAAAATTATGATTTAAATTGACAAAATAAAAAATTTAAGGTTTATTTTGTTATAAAACTCAACCTTATAATTCTTTTGTAATTTTCTCTAAAATTTATTAACTATAAGGTAAAGCACCAATAAATCCCAAATAGTGATCTTATGAATTGTTTGGTCCTCTCTTTTTTTCTTATGGACCCAAAGGTCCCATTTTATTGTGAAGAAATTGTGAGTTTTCTCTTAATATTAAAATTACTAAACGTAACACTTCAAAAAAACTCCATAGTTTATTTTTCTAAATGTAACACTTCAAAAACGTAATAATCCTATGTAACACAGTAGTAAAAAATTATTTAGGCCTCGTTTGGCATTCCAATGTTTTAGCTTAAAAACAGAAAGGTTATTAAAAAAAATTAAAAACCTATAACATATACCAGAAAGTCAAAGATTCTATTTTTTTGCACATCTTTTCGTAAAAAACTAAAAAGTCATTTCAAACGTACTTAATTTTTTTACCTCATATTTTAACTAAAAAGTCAAAAAGTTACTAAAATAGCATGTTTCCAAACGTGGCCTTTGTCTAATTTTTTAAGCGTAACACACTAGTCAATGTAACACACAAAACTTCTTACCCCAACGTATAACATACTATAAAACTTCTTAGTGTACTTTTCCTAAACGTAACACTCTAATCAATGTAACACTTAAAAACTCTTTAATATATTTTTCTCAAACGTAATAACGTAATATTCTAAAAAAAAATCTTAGTGTATTTTTTTCAAACGTAAAATTTCAATCAATATAACACAAAAACTCTTTAGTGTACTTTTTTCAAACATAACACTCTAATGTAATACATTAAAAATTCGTTAATGTACTTTTTTCAAAGTAACAAGGTAATATTCTAAAAAAACTCATTAGTGTATTTTTTCTAAGTGTAACACTTCAATCAATGTAACACACAAAAATTCCTTAATGTACTTTTTCCAAATGTGGCACTCTAATGTAATACTCTAATGTAACACTCGGAAACAACAATATAGAAATGTAGATTTTCACGCTCAACAACTAACACTTCAGCCAATAATTCCTCTAAAAAGAATTTTCCACACCTTACAGTTTCATTCTCATCCTAAAAATGAATTAGAAAATTAAAAAAATGAATAATAAAAAGGCATTTACTTAAAGTCAAATGGTACCAAATCAAATAAATACTGCTTTTTAAAATAAAAAGGACTAATTGATTTTTAAAAAAATTCTTAGAACTAAATAGATCAGCATTGCCCCATATGAGGTTGTACGGGGGCGAAATATCCTTTGCTCTCCGTACGCCTTGAACGTCAAGCTTCTGGTGACGGCGTCTATCTCTGCAACACAAAATGGTGAAATTTGCCGGTGGTGTCTTGGAAAAGACCCTTCGACGATCAAGTCAGTTCTCTAAGGAAGAAGACAATGAGAAGAGTGTGTTTGTGAGAGTGGATTCCGTACCTCCAACGTTCGCCCTTCTCCCTATTTCTAAGTGGCCATGCCCAAGATTGTGCCTTTACTACCTCTGTATCCTTCCTTGGGCGGGTGGCGGTCTTCGCCTCTACCACCTTCTGGCGTAAAGGTCTTGTCCTTCCATCGATACACATAGAAGCGTCCAGCGGTATTGAGGCGCGTGGGCGGATGTCCTCTCCCTCGCGCCATTGGCGGGTGGTACACCTAGCAGGTATCACGGCCGCCTAACACTTGTGAAAATGGCCATCACATGCATCTAACGTGCTATGGGTCAGGCACTTGTGACTTGGGGCTAGGCGAAGGCCTGACCACCTCGGCCGAACTATCCTTGATCGGTTCATTATGATCTACCGGTTGCGAGGCACCGGCCACTAACCGTTCTATCTCCAATCTCGGTCACACGAAGCCATCTTTATTGGTTGATCGGTTCAGGGCATATCGGCCCTGATCGCACCCAAGGTGTAGCTCGGGTTACCTCTTAACTCGGTCGTCATCCGCTAACTCGAGCTCCGTCAATCGTGCGATCCGCAGACGGCTTTGGCAAACATGCCAGACCGGTCAACATCTCTGACCGTACAAGTCAGGCCGAGTCAATAGAGGCCTTTGCTCGGCATCATGTAGTTCGTCAAGTTTGACGTTGTATCAACTCGGCCGTACTACCGATGCAAATCTTCCCTTTCAATTGCCCCTTAAACCCATCCGAGCTATCGTGACTGGGTTTACCACTGTGTTCGAGCTAAGGTCGAGTTGCGCTCCTGCTAGGCCGAGCTTGATTAGGGGAATGTCTGCCGCCGAGCCGCGGTTCAGTGGCGTCACTACCAAGCCGAGCGTAATTAGAGACACATCGATCGTAGTTTGTCTCAATTGGCGGCCATTACCTCATGATCCCATCAAAGGTAAATGCGGTCTTGACAACCGCTTTTCGGGCCATGTGGCCCGCGTTATTGGGTCGCGACCGGTTGTCTCCACGCCGGATTTCAAACGGCTGTGCCGTTTGGTCTTTTCCCCCATCAATAAACCCCATACGAAGGGTTTAGACCCTTCACTATTCATCTCCTCCTCAAGCTCAAACCTAGCCACGAAAAACCCTCCTTGGTTGCCATTCTTTAGTTGCACTTCTTACGCCCCGTGTCCATTTTAGCCATTGCAGTCGAGCTCTCGAGGTCTACCTTCGTTTTTTGGTAAGTTTCTCTTCCCTCTCATTGCATTTTCAATTTTTTCATGCTCTTTGCGATTTTCTGCCACTGTTCTTCATTTTTATGCCACTGTGCTTGGTACTTCTTGTTTGTGACTACTCATGCCCCCTCTCTTTGTTTAGAGCCTGCACACCCTAGGGCAAACGGAAACATTGGGAAAGGATGGGGCCTTCGTGCCCCTTGTTCTTCACCAGGTTCGGCTGGTTCGTCCCATTTACAGGATAAACAGTTTGAATCTGGTTGGGCGAGCTAAGCGCTCATTTAGATCCTTAGGTAGAACAATAGCAGGAGCAAAAAGCTGTTTGTGGCTTCTCGTAGAAAAGCTGACGGCCATTTGGATACCCATTAGATCGGTAAGTAGAGCGAACCGAACTAAAACACCTTCATATAAACTCAACCGATTTGAAGGATCAACGGATCCATCATTGGGTCTCAGCAGAGCTAGAACAGAACTAGGAGAATTGAGCACGGATGTAGTTCGGCGAGTTGGGACTTGTCGATCAAAACACCAAAGCCCTTCATTGAGCTATTTCCAAGGAGCCCGCAATATTTGCCGTGCTAACCCTTGGCCTTATTTTTCATCATGCAGAACAAATAGGACCGACCAAGCCAGTCCAGCATTATAATTGGTGGAGCTCAAATACCGAGCAAACACACAAACATTTTTGACCGTGATATACACCAAATAGAACTAAGAGAGATGGACAAATACCGCTTTATGGTTAGCTTCGCTTGGCGATGGCGGAGTTCGAAAGAGTACAACATTCTGACGGCGTCATCATAGAGCTCGAAGAAAGGAGACACACCATGGAGAGATTTGGACGGTGCCCTTTCGCGGTCGTTTCCATTGTTGAGGGGTTCGCTTCCCGCGACCTTTGATCTGCGAATTTTTGAGACGAGGCTTTGCCAACAAGTCTCCACCAACACATTCAAGATAATAAATGGCGTCGTCGAAATTTGAGCGAAGGCTCGGTCTCAATCTCGACCTCGCAGAATTTTCCATCAATCTGACCTTAGTAAAAATAAGCTAGGATTTTCTTTGGTACCTTAAGATAAAGAAGGGCGAGCAAAACTTCGTGAACAACTCGGACAAGGAAGCCAGCGGCGACGACTTCCTCTGGGTGTCGATAATTACAAGGACAAAGCGCCTATCCGGGCTTTGGTACATTAGGAAAGATTCGGTAGTCTTTGGTGAGTAACCCGTGACTATTTTCTTTACGTATTTCATTATTGTTATTTTGCCTGGTCTAACACTTCTTTTCTTTTGCGAGATAAGTACCTTGCGTGATTACCACCGGGCCAATCAAGAGGCCATCAGAGTTCTTCTCGTCACCCGGTAGGAGAGGAAGCTTCAAGCGCTCTGGGTTTGAACAAACTTATCACTACCAAGCACCTCGCAAAAAGGCGTGACCGACTTCTGGCTCCATCCCCGAGCAGGATCGACTCTTCTGGGTCGGACTCGTCCTCTCACGTGAAAGCGAAATGGCAAAAATCAGGGCCATTAAGTTCATGATAACCGGGGAGAAAGGGGAGTCCCAACCTCCTGAGGCGACCGAGGGGGCATCCACCACCCCAGCCGTGCAAACCGAAGGCGCAGTGCTCGCTCTTGCCACCGAACAACTGGCCAGCCGATCCAAGAAGAGGCCGAGGAAGGAGCTGACCGGGCAGAGCCTCGCTGATGAAGATTCGACCGAGGTTGCTTCAACCGAAGGCGACTAGGCGAGCAACGGCGGCGCAAATCAAGGGCAAGGGCCCACACGATGCAGGCGCTCGAGTTCAAATACCAAGGCCGACCAGTTTCCGCCGAGGATTCTGTCTATGCTGATAAGGATTACTCCCTTGGCTTCAAATCTGCTCGACATGAAGAGGCATAACGAGCTGTCGGACCTGAAGGTCCTCCGCTCGGCGGCCAAATCCATCGTGCTGGTAAGTTCTTTTATATTTTTTGAACTATTTGCTCGGTTTTTTCTCGGTTTCTGAATGTTAATGATCTGGCATTTGTTTGCAGGCCGTGCAGAAGAATTATCTTGCCCACGACTGCATGATCAAAGTGCGGCAGAGTCTTCGTGAGGCCATGGCTGAAAATGAGGCCCAAAAGGCCAAGATATCACAGTTGAAGGCCGCGAGATGCTATCGGCGGGCGGGATGAATTGAAGCAGAAAGTTGACCGAGCTGAAGTCGAAAAGCAACGGGCCGTGAAGTCAACAAAATCTCGGTACCTCGCCGAGCTGCGCAAGCTGCGTGATGCCCAAAAGGCCGAGAAAGACAAAGCGGTTGAAGAGCGAAAGGCCGTGGATCGCTCGGGAGAAGACCTCTGGCGTCAAGTCCGGCGACCAAGGACATCTTTTTCGGTCTGGTGGAAAGGCGCCATGAAAAAGTTGGCCTTGGTCAGGATTCTGACATGTTCGTCAACTCCCCTACTGCCTATATCCCGGCCTACATGCCAGCATATTCCCGGGCCCGAACAAAACCGACTTATTATCGAGGCGAGGAAAGAGGCTGAGGAAGAGGCCGCCGCCGCGGAACAAACCGAGCAAAATCCACCCGAAGCATCTCCAAATGCCGAAGATGAAGTAATTGATCGGGAGGTTCTCACGGTGGAAGGCACCGACAATGAAACCGAGGGAAGCCTACCGGAGCAAACTGTGGAGACCGGGCAGACCGTGCTAGTTGCCGAGCAATCAACTGGGCTTGACCTAGATTGAATCGCGCTTTTTCTATTTTCCTTGTTTTTGTTTTTCTTCTTTTTCTTGCTTTGTTTTGCCATGTAACCGGGCTATGCCCCCCGCTTGTACTGAATTTCCTTTTATCAATGAAACTTCAACTTTTTGCACGTTCATTGGCTATTCCTGTTCAGCTTTCCTATGCATGAATTTTGTTGGTTTAAACGTTGATAATCCATAACTGGCAGGTCGGCTAAGCCACACAATCTACCGAGCTAACATCAGCTCAAAAGTAATCTAATCTGGACTAGCAGTTCCTTGCACTTCCAAAGAAAATGACATTTTGCACTTGGCCGAGCAAAATCCGCTCGGCCTTGATCGGTTTGAAGACTTTGTAATTCCAGCACTTCAATCCAGCCGAGCAAAAACCAGCTCGCCTTTCAAGTTGCTTAAAACACCAATACTTTCCTTTAGCCGAGCAAAGTTAGCTCGGCCTTATAACTGTTGGACAAGACACCAACATCGCGGATTCCGCCGAGCAAAATCAGCTCGTTCCCCATATTGAACCAGACACCAATATGCCGAACGGGCCGAGCAAAATCAGCTCGGCTCCTACATTGGGCAAAACACCAATGTTTCAGTTAGGTTGGTCATGCCGCCAACATTCCCCCTGGGCGAGCAAAACCAGCTCAGCCCTAATGCGCATTGCTCCATACACAAACTGTTTGTGCGGTCTGCTCCCATTCCGAGGAAAACATCCGTCCCCATTCAGGTTGGTCTTCTTGCCCCTTAAGGTTGGTTGCATTCCATGGTCTGGGGACGGCCTTGCCATCTAAATCCTCCAAGTGGTATGCCCCTTTGCTTGCAAGACCAACCACCATGTATGGTCCTTCCCAATTTGCACTGAGCTTTCCTTCGCCAGGGATCACCGTGTTGCCAAGCACCTTCCTTAAGACCCAATCCCCAATCTTGAATAGCTTGGGTGCGCCTTGTTGTATTTTTAGAGAGTTCTGGCGATAGGCGCTATGTGGATCAATGCGCGCTCTTGCCTTTCTTGACAAGGTCGGCTCTAATGCCACGACTTCATTGTTGGTCTGGTGAAACTTTACGGCGGATGGTTGGCATGCCAATTTCTAATGGGATGACAGCCTTCATACCATAGGCCAAAGCGAATGGTGTCTCTCCGGTCGATCGCCTTGGCGTAGTACGGTATGCCCAGAGCACATTAGGAAGCTCTTCAGTCCATTTTCCCTTGGCCTTCTCAAGCCGCTTCTTCAGCCCGTCCAGAATAGTTTTGTTAGAGGCCTCCGCCATTTGGTGAGGATAGGCGTTGAATTGTAGAACTCGATCTTCAACTCTTCGCAAAATCCGTGAAAGAGTTTTCCATCGAATTGAGTGCCATTATCCGAGATGAGGGCCCTGGGTATGCCGAAGCGAGTGATCACATTTTGCCAAACGAATTTCTTAACATCTTTTTCCTTAATGGTTGCCAGTGGCTCGGCCTCTACCCACTTGGTGAAATAGTTAGTGGCGGCGATGAAAAACTTGCGATTGCCTGGTGCAACTGGGAGTGGCCCGACAATATCCAATCCCCAGAGTGCGAACGGCTAAGGACTTGTGAGGGAGAGCAATTCTCTTGCTGGCTGGTGGATTTGGTGAGCAAATTTTTGACATTTTTCACATCGGCGAACGTATTTTTGTGCGTCCGCCAGCATGAACGGCCACCAGTAACCTTGTGAAATTGCTCGGTATACCAGAGACCTGCCCTCAGTATGGCTGCCGCAGACGCCTTCATGGATCTCAAAGAGAAAATCCTCCACCCTGGCGGGGTGGACACACTTCAAATATGGCCCGGTGAAGGACCTCTTATACAATGCTCCGGACGGGGAAAGCCAAAACCGTTCTGCCTTTGCCCGGATCTTGTGGGCCGCCTTCTTTTCTTCCGGTAGAATTCTATCTTTCAGAAAGGCGATGATGGGGTCCATCCAGGAAGGTCCCAAGTCGGTCTGATACCTCGGTTATACGGTTGCTCAATGCTTGGCGAGGTAAAATTCAATCATCGAGGATTGGAAAAGGTTATGCGAGTGGAAGCAAGCCGCCAATTCATCGGTAGTGCTATTTCCTTCAGCGGTTGATCTGTTCAACTCGATGGCATCAATTTCTTGACTTCGCCGCTTTTGCTGATACTTGGCCATTCTTTCATCTTTGGCCTCGTACTCCCCTGAGACTTGATTGACCACCAACTTGGAATCACTGAACACCATAAGGGTTGTGACCTTCATTCTCAGCGTGCTTCTTAGTCCGGCGAGGAGGGCCTCGTATTGACCTCGTTGTTGGGTATTTGGGAAGCCGGCGTAATTGCTTGCTCAACAATCAGCCCATCGGGTGAAGTTAGCACAATTCCTAGCCCGACCCTATGCTGTTGGGCGCCCATCGGCGAAGAGTTTCCACGTCTCGCCAACAAGCGACTTCCGGCAATCGAGCGGGGTTTTGGGAGCTTCTCAATTCAAGTTTAGTCGACTCATTCGTCTCTTTCAGCGTCTTGGGTTCCTCTTTCAACGAGTTGCCGGACTTTCTTTGTTTGATCGAGCTTTGCACTTCTCCCACCTGCGTCCCAATGTTTGTCTCTATTGCCAAAACCATGGGTTGTGCTAAATCCACATCAACCAAACCAATCAGGGGCGGTGGATCGTTCGAGGCAAATCGCCACGAAGTCTGCAAGTGCTTGAGCTTTGATTGCGGTCTTGTGGCGGAACTTGATGTCGTCTTGGCCCAATTCCACCCATTCGAATTCTCGGTGAAATCCGCTTTTGAAGAGCACCTTGGCGGGAACTTCGGTTAATACTATTGTATGGGCATGAAAGTAGTCGCCCGACTTTCTCGGCGCCATCATTAGGGCGGCCGATTTTTCCAAGGGAAGGTATCTCGTCTCGTGGGAAGCGAGTCTTGCTCACATAGAAGATTGGTAGGTGTTGGATGCCTTGCGAACCAATATCGCGCTTACCACGTGTTGAGACCTGACCAAGTAGAGTACAACTTCGCGGTTAAGGGTGACCAAAATAGAAATTTGGAAGGGTACATCTTTAGGTCTGCCGGCACTGCAGTCGCACTCTTCATCCCAAAAGAACTTGGATTTCAAAGTTTTGAAGAAGGGCTGCGATCCGAAGCCGGGCGATCTGTTCGTGGCTACCATCCCGGCAAGGTGTTGCACGTCCTTCATGGAGTTCGGGCGCTCTAACTCTTGTATTGCCTTGATCTGCGAAGGGTCGGCTTCAATTCCTCGGTTTGTGACCAAAAACCCTAGAAACTTTTCAGTGCCAACTCCAAAGGCGCACTTGGAGGCGTTCAGACGAAGTTTGTGATGTTTAAGTATGGCAAACATTTCTGCTAGGTCGGCGTGGTGCTGAGATTTTTCCTTACTTTTTACCACCATATCGTCGATATAGGCCTCAATTGTTCGGCCCAAGAGAGGAGCGAACATTTTTGTTACCATCCGCTGAAAGGTCGCCCCGGCATTCTTCAATCCGAACGGCATGACCTTGTAGCAGTATAAGCCTCTGGGGGTAGTGAGCAGCGTGATCTCTATCCGGCTTGTACATGGCTGTTTGATGATAGCGCGATATGCATCAAGCTAAACCTCGATGGCGGTTAAGTCCACCGGTCAATTCGAGGAGGAAAGTTATCGCCGAAGCGCGTTGATCTTGTAGTCGCGCAAACTCGCCATTTGCCGTTCTTCTTAGGGACCACCAAGTGTTAGATATCCACGAGGGTATTGCACCTCCTCTATGGCCCGGCTTCCAACAAATTCTTCACTTCCTCCGCCACCACTTGACATGGTGCAAGGCGAGCGGCGTCCTCTGTATATTGGCCGTGCATTAGGGAAGACATTCGGTGGCAAATGAAGCTTGGGTCGGCGCCGGCATATCGTAAAGCGTCCGTGCAAAAGCCTCAAGTTGGAAACCAAGAAGTTGACATAATCGCGATATGCATCAAAGCGCTACGGGCTTTGCGGCGATCGAACTCCTCCGCGTTTGTCTCGCGCCTCGCGAAAAAGTTTCGAGCCGCCATGGCCGGAACATTCGAGAGCCTTCTCTCGGACATACTCGGGTGACACCATCGGCGGCGGATAAGCGGAACTTCGTTGTTGGCCATGGAAAATGATCGATGGCTTCGAAGAACAAGGGTTGAATATCAAAAGATTCCCGCAGGCGCCAATTGTACGGGGGCGAAATATCCTTTGCTCTCCGTACGCCTTGAACGTCAAGCTTCTGGTGACGGCGTTTATCTCTGCAACACAAAAATGGTGAGCTGTCCGGCAGTGGTGTGCCGGAAAGACCCTCCGACGATCAAGTCAGTTCTCTAAGGAAGAAGACAATGAGAAGAGTGTGTTTGTGAGACTGGATTCCGTACCTCCAACGTTCGCCCTTCTCCCTATTTCTAGGTTGGCCATGCAGCCCGAGATTGTGCGCGCACTACCTCTGCTGTCCTTCCCTAGACAGTGGCGATGTTTCGCCTCACCACCTTCTGGCGTGTAAGGTCTTGTCCTTCCACGACACCTGAAGCGTCAGCGGTATTGAGTTGTGCGTGGAGCAGATGTCCTCTCCCTCACGCTATTGGCCCAGGTGGTACACCTAACCGGGGTATCACGACCGGCCTAACACTTGTGAGAAATGGCCATTACATGCACCTAACCGTGCTATGGGTCACCGGCCTGTGACTTGGGGCTAGGCGACCACCTCGGCGAACTATCCTTGATCGGTTCATCATGATCAGCGGTTAGGCACCGCCACCAACCGTTCTATCTCCAATCTCGGTCACACGAAGCCATCTTTATTGGTTGATCGGTTCAGGGCGTATCGGTCCTGATCGCACCCAAGGTGTAGCTCGGGCTACCTCTTAACTCGGTCGTCATCCGCTAACTCGAGCTCCGTTCAATATGTGCGATCCACGACGGCAAGAGCATGCGGAATCAACATCTCCGACCGCAAGTCGCCGAGTCAATAGAGAGGCCTTTGCTCGGCGTCATATGTAGTTCGTCAAGTCTGACGTTGTATCAACTCGACCGTACTGCCCGATGCAAATCTTCCCTCTTAGAGATTTATGGTTAAATTTTTCTAGTTTATAAATGATTTTGATCACAAGTCCCGTGTGTGCGGCATGCGTAGAGTTTCTGTTCAAAAAGCCAACGGCCGTTAACTATTCACATAAAGCCAAAAACTAAATTGTAAGGGAAAAATTGATGCAATTAGAAATAAAAGAACCAAAATGATACCACAGATAAACTATAGGGACCATTACTTTAATTTGCCCTTAATTCTAATGTTTTAATCAAGTCACAATAATGATATTTTTTACTAACTCATCGAGTCAAATGTTAATCATACAAAGTTAAAGTATGTGAAAAAAGAACAGTTTTTTATTGATTCAAAATTGTGGAATCCATAAGTGAGTTCATGTTCTTTTTAAATAAGTAGGGATAATTATTAGTAGGTGAATTGAAATTATTTTCCCCTAAGTCTTGAATGAGATATTTCACGTATTTGTTAATTATTTTGATTGTGTTTATCATTGGTATTGGTACTATTATTAAATTTTTTATTAAAATAATAAATAATTAAGACATTTTGACTTTTATTTTTGAGTTTTTATGTATTTTTAATTTATTTGTCGTAGTTTGTATTAAAATACAATGGGAAAAATATAACTAATTGAATTGTATTTTTTTAAAAAGCATTTTGGAGAAATTACAAAAAACAAAACAAAACAAAAACAAAAACCTTAGACTTTAACCTTTGTAACAAAATAAATTATGAGTTTTAAATTTTATCAATTTAATAAGTAATCTTTTAATTTATTTTCAATCTAAATTATTAGCCTATCTTTTGTTAAGTAAATCAATGAAAACAATAATATTTTAGTCATTATACTCAATGAAAGTATATATAAAATATCTAAAATACTATTTTTATTGAGTTTAACAACTAAAATATTATTTTTGGATCAATTTTACTTAACAAAATTGACAACTTATTTAAATTGAAAATAAATCAAAAATTAGGATTTACATTTGAAATAACTAAAAATGTGGAATTTATTTTGTTACAAAAGTTAGTCTGATTTTTTTTCTTAAATATTTTTATAATGATAAATTTATTATTAAAATTTTAAGCATGAAATATTTTTAAGGAATTGAGCTTGGTGGGCCTATTTTGAATCGATCTAGGTGATTTGAATAGTTTATTTTAGAGATTCATATGCAGAGTAGAATATTCATGTAAAAGGTCGAATATCGGTATTTATATGTCTGAATCACATTTGTTTGTAGAAAATGAACAACAATTATAATTTTAAGAGTTGCTATCCATTTTTTATAATATAAATGTGATTTAAATATATAACTACTGATAATCAATTATGCTAAATTTTTACTTGAATATTCTACTCAACAAATACTAAAATGTGAATGATTTGGATCACTGAAGTCGGCCCCAAAATGGGCCTATGCAGCCTAAACACAGTTTGAAATTTAGATGGCCAACTTAAGATAATACAAACCCTATTTTTAAATGAGTCTTGCTAACAAGTATCCTTAGAATGCAAGTAAAAAACAAAAAAATTAAAGAATATTAGACACTTTTTACTAAATTTAATGCACTTTTATTAAAAGCGATACATTTTTTGATATTTTTACATATTTTTAAAACTTCATTTACACACTTTCTAATATTAAATAATGCCTAAAGGGCACTTGTTAGCATTTATCTTTGAGAACTTCGGTTTATAAGTCTAAATTTAAATTTCTTTTATTCAAAGGTCCACACACTAAACTATTAAGTCCATAAGGACATACTTTAACGAAATGATCAAACTAACCACTTCTCATTTGTGGGTAATTATTTAGTAATCCTGAAACATAGAAACGTGATATTTTATAATATTGTGATTGGTAGAGAAGATGGATAAATAGGGTATTATGTTGGGTGATTGTCCAGAAAAATTTAATAATTTCCCCTCTTTTTCTCTCTTCAAACTCTCTTCATTGGATTCACGCGTATTATCTGTTAAAATCAAACCCACTTTCTATCTCTCCATTCTTTTCTCTCTATCTCTTTAATAAGTTCACAGATCAAACCCATTTTCTCTCTCTCTCTCTCTCTCTCTCTCTCTCTCCCTCCGGGGCTCTGGCCGCACTCCACAGCTTGACACTAACGGCATAACCAAATGCTTCTTATCGTGAACTACAGTGTACGAAACTTGCTTAGCCTCTTCATCGACCTCTAACATTTTCTTCTCAATAAACCTCTTCATAGAGAAGAAAGTGTTCTAAGAGTTCACTACAACTTGCCTCTTAGTAAACTGACCTACAAGCAAATCTCCAACCTTCGTCTACGCCACCACAGACAGCATTGTTCGTTGCCTCTCAGAGTTGGTGGCGATGGCAGCTTGCTTCCTCTATCGCCACCATAGTCGAGGTTCGTCGAGGCAGAGGCATCAACAATCAAGATCTGGCGATGAGAGCAGCGCAAGCAAGATCGGTGACGAGAGTGAGAGCAATTTTAGTGAAAGAAGTTTAGATGTAGATGTTTCTTAGATTTGTCGTTTGATCTTCGTTGTTGCTACAACTATGGCGATAGAGAGTTCTAGATCTAGTTCATTTCTTTGATTCTTACATGAACTTGACTAACTTGACATCTAAGAAGCGAAATGAGATCTGGCGTTTTTGTACAACATCAACCTGAATCTCACTCTCCTATATGGGTGATTATTGATTTTGAAATATGGACATATGGTGCTCCATAAGGTTTTGATTGATAGAAAGGGATAGGGCCCACGATTTATGTTGGGATGGGAAAA
Organism: Camellia lanceoleosa; assembly: GCA_025200525.1. NCBI lineage: Eukaryota > Viridiplantae > Streptophyta > Magnoliopsida > Ericales > Theaceae > Camellia > Camellia lanceoleosa. The sequence goes on along the minus strand of CM045768.1, from coordinate 115,672,324 downwards.
TAATATAGAAACTAAGTAATTGGTGATTGATTTGGAGTATGATCACGTGGAGTTTTGAGATTACTAAATAGTTTCCCACATCTATACATACATGTGTTTTGGATGGTTTTGGAGAGAGAAGTGAATGAATTTGTTTGTGAGCAGAAGCGGTAGTGGAGTAGTCATAGGTGTGTTCTTGAGTGGTGGTGGCTGTGACAGGTATGAGAAAGAAGAGAGAGTCGTTTAGCAGATAAAACAAAAAGTGGAATTATTTCAACAAATCGGACATGTTCAATAAATACAAAAAATTAAATTGTTATTTTTAACAGATGAAAAAAATCTAAACAGATAAATTCAATAGATGGGAAAAAAAAATAAAATTAGAAAAAATAAAAAACAATGAACAAATAAGAAAAAATAATCTTAGTAAATTTTGACATATAGAAAAAATAAAGTTTGATAAATTTTAATAGATGAATTAGAAAATATTAAAATAATTTTGACAAATAAATACAAATTTAAACAGATAGAAAATCATTTGATAAATAGATACAAACAGAATAGATAGTATAAAAAAATGAACAGATAAAAAAAATTCAAACAGGTAGATAAATGACAAAATTGAAAATAAAATGTCTTCAAAAATATATAAATATTTCTTACCACAATACTTTACACAAAAAAAAAAAAAAAAAAAAAAGATACATGAACCTAAGACCTAAGAGCATCTTCAATGGTGTGCCATTGGAGCTGCTATTGCCAAATTATGGCATCAGTTGATAGAAAGGCACATCTAATGGCAACTTTTAGCAGCTGCTATCTTTGACAAATGCCAAAGCTTGTGTCAAATATGGCACAAGCTTTGGCAGCTGCCAAAGCTGCCAAGTCAGCTTCAACCAACCAATCAAATTTCCAAACAATATTTACCCAACAATTTCCAAATTTTCAAAATCACACAAACAGATCAAATTTCCAAAATCACAAAAATAGATCAAATTTCCAAAATCACACAAACAGATCAGGTTTTAAACAATAAATACCTAGATTTAAGGAAATAAATTAAACCTCAATGCAGTTGAAGAAATGTTCTAATCTACTGATCTACTGAAATAGGTTGAAGGAATGTTATGCTATACTGATCTTCGATGATAGAGGCTTTCAAGGAGAGAAAGAGAGAGAGACTAAGACGGAGATGGAGGAGAAAAGCTTGGTGGGTGTTCGGAGAGAGTGTGAGAGTAAGAGGAAGAGTGAGACTAAGAGAAAGATGGAGACTTTCAGAGAGAGACAAAGACTTTCGGTAATGGAGGGAGAGAGACTTTCGGTGATGGAGGAAGAAAAGACATGATATCTGAGAGTGGCAGTAGAGAGGAATATATAGACTTTTAGAGAGATAGAGACTTTCGGTAATGGAAAGAGAGAGAGAGAAAGAGGAATATATAGACTTTTAGAGAAGATGAGACTTTCGGTAATGGAAAGAGAGAGAGAGAGAAGAGACTTTAGATGATAGAGAGAAAGAGAGAAGAGACATGATATCTAAGAGTAAGAGAGAGAGAGAGAGAGAGTGGATGAAAATAGTGAGAACACGAAGAGGGAGAGGAATAAAAGATTGGATGATGCCACATAAATCATCTCAACGTTGATAACCAACACGTGGTGATGATAAAACCAAATAGATAGTTGTGCTCTATTTAGCTAAAAAACAAACAAACAAACAAACACCACCTTGTGTCAAGCAGTCATCTCTTCAAGCGACTATTGTAACAACCAGATCTATGATTAGCCAATAAACCATGATTAGTTATGCCTAATGAGTAATTAAGATAAAATTCTGAATTAATTACATGTGCATTGCATTATTGGTGTTTTTATTTGTCTCTAGTAGAAATATCTATTTGTGTCTCTATTTTGGTTTGTGAATTAAAAGGCCTTATCGATCAGATTAGGAAATTGATTTAGTATTTGTGTTATGTGGAATTTTTATAATTTTATAGTAAGTTTAATTGAAATTGATTGAGCAATTAATTAGAATTGAATAATGCTCAATTGATTAGTGGTAAGCCTAATTAATTAAACTCCCTAATCAAGCTTTGTATAAAGGCTATTACACCACTTTTAGTCATCATCTCTTCATCATTTTAAGCCTACAAATGTGAGAAAGGGAGGAATTGAATTTAATTAGGAGATTTGCTAGGGAATTAAGGAATTGGCTTGGAAGCTTAAAGATATAGCAACCTAGGCTTAAATCAAGAGTGAGGTAAGGATTTAAACCTTTACTTGTGTAATTGAGATTTATTACATGAATTCAAAAGAACTTAGAACAAGAATTGAGCTAGGAAAGGAGAATTAGGAAGGTTACCATACATACATGCAAATTCTCTTGCATTTGGAGTTGGAGTTAAAGAACTTTCACATCGTGTCCATATCTTGGTTTAATTCAAAAGAATTCAACATATTTTTGACCTAAACATCTCATTTGCTCATGATTTGGAAACTTGGAGCTCAAATCATTTAAGGTGCATGTCATGTTCATGTTATGTTTCACATTTCAAGCTTGAGTTTGTATAATTAACATGCTTACGGGCCTTGATTTCATGAAATGATCTTTGATTTTTATGTTTTCCAAGTTTAGACTTGTTTTCTCAAGTTTTGGGGCCCAAAAGATGTGTTTTGAAAGGTTAAAGATGAGTTTTGAAGCTTGGAGGTGAATTTAAAATTCGAATTCGACTTCAGCTTCAGCGACAAATCTTGCACTCGAAGTGACCACTCTATGTTTTGCACTCCGCGAGCGACAAATAGTTAGCTCGAGCATGAAATTCATGCTTCTAGAAGTTTCCTATCTTTGCAAACCACTCGGCGACAAGAGTTGCACTTGGCGAACTTGATCCAAGCTCAAGCCTATCAGTGGAAAATTCATACAACTAGTACTTTTACAAAGTTTCTGACCTTTCGCATTTCGAAGGAAGTTATTTCGAGTAACCACTTCATATTTGGACGTCAGCTGAGCGAGAGAAGTTGTGCTTTCGGCGAGGACCCTATTTTCAACAAATTTGTCTAAGTGTTAAATAGCTTGTTTTGGCATCCTCATTGCATCCTAGGTATTTTTAAGCCCTAGTTAAGACATAATAATGAGGATAAGAAGTAGAAACACACCCAAAGAAGAAAGAACTAAGTTAATAATTCCGGGTGTATAATTCAAGATGTATTTATTCTGTATCTGTGTAGGTCACACACCGCGAGTTACCTAATTTGTCTGCTCTGTTGTTTGCTTTGGCGCTATCTGTGAGTAATAACTTTGTAAAGCTATGTTCATGTTTAAATATTTTCCTATATGATATGACAAGAAATGATATGTTTATTTAATGCTATATTCTGTATTAATGAATGATAGTCCATATATTGAA